>CM018051.1:20280316-20920316 GCA_008638375.1 Nyssa sinensis | reverse complement strand
CGTGGCTAAACTTTTGTAATTGGTCGAAGGAAACAGAAGCCTCAAAATTAATAAAACTATGAGATCTAATTTATTTTTATTGTTCAATTTATGCTTTGAGTATCGGATGTTTTTCTGTGCTTATTTTCATGATTGTCTTGTTTAATTACTAGAAGGCCTACTAGTTTATTATTCGTTGCAATCTACTGCTAGGTTAGATATCAAATCCGTAATTATTTGATCCCTCTAATTTGTGAAGCAACTAAGAATTAATAATTTGTTGCGTTAGAAATTATTAGATCTTAGGAAGATCATTCAACTAAATTAAATACAATTGTTTATGCTTGTGTTTTTTAGCTTCATCGATCTTTTTAATTCTTAAGGCTGCTATTAGATTAAACCTTTAGCGCTTGTCTTGGGTTGTTTAGTAGTTAGGGTTAATTAGATCGCTTGTTTTCTAATTAATTGTGACTAAGGAGAGATAGGAAAATAGTTCCAACGGTGAATATTCAAAGTGTGAATTGATATATACTTGCATCGATGATCAGTTGTAAAATTCTGATGGTGGATGTTGACTTAGATCGATGCTTGTTCTTTTGATTGATTTCGATACTTTAATTTGAATTGTTCCTTAGTTGTTTTTCTTAAAATTATTTTCGTTATACTCAAACCCCCCCATCCTTGTTCACGTAGCATAAAACTAAGCTAGATACTCTCTGTGGGAACGATCCTTACTCGCACTACTACATATATTTTTAAGAGTTTAGGTTTTATTTTTTGGTTGCCTGCGACAGCACACCGGTGAGTTTAGAAAATATAGATCACAAAGAATCTTTCATAAAGAAATAAAATAAACTGAAAAGACAGAAAGAAAATCTGACTCAAGCCCGAAGACTTCCTACATATTCGTTTAGAAAATGATATCAGAGTCACATAGTTCTCCGGTTTACCCTCTTTTATTAAGAGTGATAAAAGAGACGAGATCAACTAGATTAAAAAGATATTGTTAAGGGTTTGAGATGTGTACCTTATTTAGTCGTGGTAGTCAGACAACACTTCAGCTAGGAAAGTCTAATTTGGAGGTTTCAATCGGGCAAATCTCTGATTTGTTCTTCAGTTCGGAAAGCGTTGCTTCGGCCTACTTCTTGAAGGGAGACTATCATTTTGGCAAGGCTTCGACCTTTGGAGAGGGAGAGTTCTTGTAGAGTGAACTCGAGAACCATTGTAACAACATAACAGTTTGGAATTTGTGTGTTGAAAAGTGATGGCCAAGGGGCTCTATTTATAGAAAAAATATGGAGATTCGATCAAAGGGCCTAAGATGAAACCCTAGAATGGAGGGCTAGGATCATGTCTTGAGTGATAATGATCTAATTAAATAAATAAAAAATTAAATAATTATCTTAAGAAATGATTTTAAATAATTATGACAATGCAAGAACCAGTAAGATTAATGTCTACATGCAAAAGCCAATAAGATAAATGAAAGATAAAATTTAATTGAAAATAAACTCTAAAATAAAAATTTCTAGGTTCATTGTATATTTTTTTAAGAAAATATCAAGCAACCAAATTTATGGAAACTCTAAAAATAGAAAGTCCTACTTATACCTAAATAAACTACTATCACTCTAACTTACCAAATCGGTGGAGATATCTAGATTGTGACAAGATGTGTGAAACAACCAAATTACCCCTCATTTGTCATCAAAGGGTTGAAATTCCCAAATAACTCCTAGATGGGTAAAATGATATGAAAATTATGAGAATGCCCCTCAAGTGACTAAGAAGTCCTACTAAGGGTGGAATTGTGCCAAAATTACCAACATGCCCTCCAAAGGTAAAATGGTGCTGAAATTATCGAAATGCACTCTAATGGGCAAAAGGGTCCTAACCTAGGTGGGATTCCAATAGAAAGAGTCCTCTTTGGTTTGGAAATCTGACAAGAGGATCCTAACGGGAGTAAGACTCTAATGAGAAGAGTCTTACGAGACTCTAACAAGAGAGTCCTAACAGGAATGGGATTCTATTGGGAAGAGTCCTACTTGGATTGGGACTCTAACAAGAGAGTCTTAACAAAACTGGGACTCTGTTTGGAAGAGTCCTACCTGAACTAGAACTCTGATAAGAGAGTCCTCACAGAAGTGGGACTCTGTTAGGAAGAGTCATACTTGGACTGGGACTCCAACAAAAGTGTCCTAACAGAAGTGGGACTCTATCAATAAGAGTTCTACCTAGACTTGGACTCTGATAGGAGAGTCCTAACAGAAGTGGGATTCTGTCGGGAAAGAGTTCTACTTGGATTGAGACTCTAAAAAAAGAGTCCTAATAGGAGTGGGACATTATTGGGAAGAGTCCTACCTAAACTGGGACTCTGACAAGAGAGTCCTAACAGAAGTGGGCCTCTGTCGGAAAGAGTCCTACTTAGACTGGGACTCTAACATGAGAATCCTAATAAGAGTGAGACTCTATCGAGAAAAGTCCTACTTGAACAAGGACTTTTATAGAAGAGTCCTATTAGGAATGAGATTCTGTCAAGAGGAGTCCTAATAGAAATGGGACTCTATAAGAAAAGCCCTAATAGGAGTGGGACTTTGTCGAAAAGAGTCCTACTGGGAGTAGGTTTCTTGGCATAATTATCAAATTGCTCTTATCAAGGGTCTCAAAATGAGGTGTCTATAGAAAGCCCTTTATTAATGGAACTTGCAAGAAAGTAAACGTTAACACGAGAAAAAAAGATACCCATTTTAACCTTTATTGTGATTTTTGGTTTGACGTGGCCGAACTCATTCCTAAATGAGATTCCTGCGTATCACCCTCAGGCGAATTAGATCGTTCCTAATTCGTGACTAGCGAAAAGAAGTGTTGTCTTTACTAGATTTCTAAAGAGACACATCTCGATAGTATTGTTATGAGGTTATGCCTTCGAAAATGACTCATCGGAGTCTACTTGGTTGGAAATTCAATCCTGAGAACTCTTTCATGAGGTTGTGTTCTTATGAGATGGGTTCACATCCACAGACATTAACATCAAACTCAAACTTCCTTCTTGCATACGTGCCCTTCCAGAAGCACACACACTATAATAAGAGGTAGAAATTTATTGGTAGCATACTCGATCAAACGGGTGATTTTCTCCCCAACTACGGATCCTATACTACCCCCTATAAACTAAAAATTCATAACCCTAATTGCTATTGGAATACCGTTTAGTTGGTCTATGCTTGTTTGAACAGCCTCAGTTAATCCTATTTTTCTTACAACTAAAAGGATTACATCTTCAGACATTTTACCTAGATAGATTGTCTTTGGTGGATGGCTTGCCTAGATGGATTACGTCTTTAGATGTTTTTGCCTAGATGGATTACGTCCTCAAATGGTTTTTTGCCTAGATGGATTATGTCCTCAAACGGTTTTTTACCTAGATGGACTACATCCTCAGACGTTTTTGCCTAGATGGACTACATCCTCAGACGTTTTTGCCCAGATGGATTACATCCTCAAACATTTTACCTAAAATGGAATTCCATTTTAGTAGGTTTATAAGAGTGCAATAGATGGCTTACCCAAAAGGCAATGCGATCCTAATAGGTTTATAAAAGTGCGATAAATGACTTACCTAAAAGGAAATGCAATCCTAATAGGTTTGATGAAATTACATACTCAAACAACTTATATAAAAGGGGACTCCATCCTAATAGGTTGACAAAATGCGTCCTCAGATGACTTACTTAAAAGGGAATTTTATCCTAATAAATTGATAAAATACATCCTTAAATGACTTACCTAAAATGGAACTTCATCCTAATAGGTTTTTAAAATGCGTCCTTAGACGACTTACCTAAAAAGGAACTCCATCATAATAGGTTGGTAAATTGCATCCTCAAATGACTTACCTAAAAAGGAACTTCATCCTAATAGGTTTTTATAAATTGAGTCTCTTATGGAGAATAAAAGGACTCCAAGGGAAGAATGACTTGTTCAGATTTGTGACCTGCAGGGGAGATGACTTAGGTTAACTCCACTAGAATGATAGAATTCAGTGTGACTCCATGGGGAAGAATAACTTAACCCTGCTAGGGAAGAACAGAGTTGTTGGCATGATGTGGTGGTTATAACTCTCTAGGGCGAGGAAACCAAATAAGTTCGTTTGGAAATGAACTTGACGATTGTGAGTCGTAAGGAAGATATTTGAGACTAACTCCAATGGGGAAATTTGGCATTTCCTTTGTAATGACAGTGGTTTCATTGAGGTGATTGGCTAACTTTTATGAGAAAGCAATCCAACATAATTTATCTCTATTGAGGAATGACTCTTTTGAGAAAATGATGAGTTAAAACTAAATTGACTCAATGAGGAAGCATTTGATCGAGTTACAGACCATAAGGTCATATTGCTAAACTCTTTCTTAAGATAGGAGAACAAGAAATGTACTCAATTTTGAAAGGAGTTACACTCAAAGCGATAGACTCAACTAATGATATGAATTGATGAAAATGCTTGCCTTAAATAGGGGAGAGACAAGATATGCAAGAAGCAACCTTAATCTAGATAGAGAGAGGTAGAACTCAACTTAGATAAGAGTGTAGAAATATATGTAGACACCTCATTTTGAGACCCTTGATTGAATAGAGTTTAGCTTTGCCATTCCCAGGAAGTTACAACAATATGTTCCATCCAGGGGTATTTTAGTAATTTCTATCATTTTGCCCACAGAGGGCATTTTGGTCATTTTTACCTATAGAGGGTTTTTTCCGCCATTTTTCCTATGAAGGAATTTTTTTTCATTTTTTCCATAGAGGACATTTTGGTCATTTCTCCCATAGAGGACATTTTCATCATTTCTCCTATAGAGGGCATTTTTGACATTTTGGTCATTTTATCCATAGAGGACATTTTAGTCATTTCGCCTATAAAGGGCATTTTGGTTATTATGCCCACTAAGGGCATCTTGGTCATTTGACATATTAGGGCCCTTAAAGTTATTCTAATCATAATGCCCAATAAGGGCGTTTTGGTAATTTCTAACATTTTCTTATATTTTAGGGATAGTTTGGTCAATGCTAAAGGATTCTCACCTTTTAGAGGTATTTCTATAATATTAGTGTCATTTTGCCTTTTAGAGGGAACTTTGGTAATTTTAGCATATTCCTATGCTATATAGGTTATTTTGGTCATTCATGGCCATACATGTAATTTCCATGCCATTTTACCCATATAGGGTTAATTTAGTAATTTTAGCCCTTAGGGACAATTTTGACTTTTTTATGCCTTAGTGGCATTTTTGTAATTTTCTTATCCCTAAATTATCTACCGAATTAGAGGCGATATAGTAAATATAGGTTTGTCCACCAAATACTTGCCTATTTCCCTTCCTTATTTCTTCCAAGGGATTTCCCTAAATTTATCCACCAAAGACTTGTCAATTTCTCTTCCTTCCTTATTCCAAGGGATTTTTCCTAGATTTGTTCACAAAATAATATTTATATCTATTTGCTTACTCAATAAGCATTCAGTCTTGGCCATTCATCTGTAGGATTCAATATGAGCCCTTGGATCAAACCTCTTTACTTTTTCCCTATAAATAAAACCCCCTAGCCACCATAAAAAAAGACAGGAGATAGATAAAAAAAATAAGAAGTCAGATACTACTACAATAGTTCCTCTTCCCTCTCTTCCATATTTCTTCTTCCATATTCTTAAAGCCTTGTTCTACACAAGCAATAGTTGTAATCCATTAAAGAGCAGTTCAATACCATTAAAGATTCAATCCAAGGAGTTCAAGCTCAAAAACTTGTTTGATTCAACACAAACAATCAGGTACGCTCCCTAAAACCTATTATTTTCTATTTTTTCTAATTCACTTCATCCTTTCACTCTTGATAGAATCAATTTAATTAGAGAACTATGTTGGCTTTGATTCTATTATCTGAATGAATACGTAGGACATTTTATGGGCCCGAGTCTACTCTTTTTTCTTTAATCTTATTTACTTTATGTCTTTTTCTTATTTTTATTCATGTCAATCTCTACTTTTACTCTTTTTTGGGGGTTTATTTACTTTATTTATTCCATTTATTTTATTCATTCATGTCATTATTATCATTATCTATTTCTACTCATTCACTTTCTCTTTCTCTCTCTCTCTTTTATTTGTGTCTTGGAATATTAAGCATTGTGGATGAACAGTTGAGGCCAATTCATTCAGACTAGGCGAGATGGGTGCCTAACCCTTCCCCATCTCGTACTTTAGCTCCTGGATTCAGAATCCTTTGGTTCATGGTAGATTACTTTTTGCTTTACTTTATTTTAACCTATGTCAAGGGGTTTAGAATGTAAATAGGACCAAAGCATTGTAATTTTAGTTTTCTTTGCTATTCTTTTTTTTCCATGTATTCTTCATGGGTTGTATCAGGTTTGCTTGTTATTTAGCCTAAAATAAGTTGGTGACTCCTTTGTGTATCCATGTACACCCCAATCCGAAAAGAGGGTGTGTTCCTTTCCCACTTTGAGGGAGCGGACTTTTAAAGTCATGGAGGTTTGTTTGACACTCCTCCCTTATTTTTCAGCGCCTACACTCACAATGTAACTCACTAAGAAAGGTATGAAAAAATCATCTTGATAAAGAACTCTCACCTCGGCTAGAGGAATATCAAATTTACTCAATTTAGACAAGAGTAAAATGAGCTAGCTGCAAACATTACTCAACTTAGATAGGAGTAAAAAAATGTTCTCATTTGGATGAAAGAGAATGTTGTGAAATGGATTTTTGCCATTTTTGAAAATGATTTTTTATTTAAAGAAATTTATGACTTCTGGCTTGGACTCTGCTAGCCCCTAGATCACTGGTGATAAAGTTTCCTATTTTAGGTCAAAATAACCATTTCTTGGTTTCGAGGGGGTGAGATTGTCCATCTTTGAAGATGATTTGGGAAAATATGCTTGAGTTACGAATTGAGGGTAAGAAGGTTTAGAAGACTTGATCAACCAAAGACTTATCTTGAAGTTCATGGATAAAATTTTTCTCCCTTCCAAATGATTTGGGAGATTCCTTTGAAAACTTTAGAGTATTTTTTTTTAGCATGATTTATTTTGATCATTTACGAAAATGAGAATAATTGATTTTCACAACAAATTGTGTGTTTAACTAAGCATATTGGATGAAATTATTGACTTAAAGAAATTTTAGGTGAGCCAAAATGATGGAGACATTACCCAAGATGTAGGCAAAGTTGTCAAGGCAAGGCAAAGCTAAAATAAAACCCTTTAGATGGAAGAAAAGTTCCTTAAATTGGTATGAAAGAGCCCCTTGATTTAAGGTAAATTGTATGATTTCTAAGAGTGTGAGTTACTCTTAGAATGAAAAAGGCAATAGGGAGCTCCTTGTGAAACAAGGACGAGTTACTTTAGAAAGTGAAAAAGCAATTTGGTGCAAACAGGTAGGTAAAGAATCCCTTAATGAGTTACTTCAAGAAGTGGGTGAAGAATGAAGAAACAATGTGGTACAAACAGGTAAGTAATAAGACCCTTATCTAAAATTGTTTTTTACATGATCCATCCATTTGTAGAACCCTATGAAAGAGTTCTCAGCTGAAATGTGAAAATCTCCTTGAGCAAGCAAAACCTCAAGATGATCTTACTATTAGGGACGAAATGTAGGCTAAGGTAGGGTTTACAGGATGAAAGGTATATAAGGCCCAAAATCCTATGTTTATGGTACTAAGCCCCTATGTGCATCTCCTTGATATGAATAACTTTGATGTGTATGTCTTTTCTTAGCATGACCTTCATATGTATGACTTTAGTGTACATGATCGAGCCTAAAGTTTGTTTTTTCTTAGGCTGCCTACATATCTCTTTTTTGGAAAATTAGGTCTAACGTAGTTCATTGCTCGCTTGAAGCTCGTTAAGCCATTCAAGGCTTGATTGATTGATTTCTTACTTTCTTGCTTCAAAAATGCTTCTTTTGATGAGGCAAAGATTTTATTTTCTTTGCTTTTTGACTCTTCCTTGATAGTTGTTTTGCTATTTCCTTGCTTGGAAATGTTTTCCTCCAGTAAGGCAACGATTTTCTTTTCTTTGTTTCTGATTCTTCTCTGATGATTGTTTCTCACTTCCTTGCTTGGAAATTTTTTATTTCACATAGGGCAAAGATGTTTCTTCTCATTGATTTTAATTCTTTTTTTATGATTGTTTCTCACTTTCTTGCTTGGGATTTTTTTTCCTTTTTATGAGGCAAACGTTTTTCTTCTCTTTTCTCTTTAATTCTTCTATAATGGCATTGTGAGAGTGCAAACATAGTAGGCTTTCCCCCCAAGATTAGGTAGATGGGTTTTAAGAAAGAAAGGCCAATCCAGCAAGCTCAATGGGCTTTGCAAATGAAAATCTTGATATGAGTGATAGGATTGATTTGGTTTGCCAAGTGATGGCCTCCTATCCTCCGAATTGTTTGCTTTTAGGAAACAGTCACATTGTTGAAACTCAAAATGTGGATGTCTGCTTAGGGTCTATCTTTTTTTGTGAGTGAATTAGACAAGACTCCCTTGAGATAATTGGATAATTTGGTGAACAATGAGAAAATCAAGATGATTGATGATTTTGATGATACTTAGATTTAATGCATTCAATCTTATTGTAAAATTGATGACATTCAGTTTCATAAAAATCAAGATGAATCATGCAAAAAATTTGTTGAAAGATGCCGAGAAGAGTTTTTATTAAAACAAGAGGAAAGACAAATAAAAATTATCCGTGAAGAATAAAAGAATGAACTTTGGCTTGGAAAGCTCCCTATTTTTTATTGTGGGCTAATTTTGGTTGATCCTCAAAAGAGGAGGCCCAATGTCTTGTTTGTTAATAAAATCTTGGATAACATGCGTCACCATGATGCAATGATCAGTGGAGTGGCCCGCACATTGATGGTAGGCACAATGCTTGTTCAAATCATAGCTCTCGGGTATTGGGTTTAGAGCAGGCCGAGGATCCAAAGGTTGGAGATGTCCTTTTTCACAAAGATTTTGAAAAGCTTCACTCAATAATGAAGGGAGTTCTGAGAATGACCTTCATGGACGCCTTCAAGATGAATTTGGCGGCAGTGAGGCAGTTGAACTAATAGACTAAAAGAAAGGCTGCTGTGGAGTTAAAGCATTAATTGCAATCCTTGAGTTATTGGGCTTGATATTTTGTGTGGTCTTCCTTAATGTTCTATCACTGATTGCATCTTCAATTTAGATTCCAGCCCTTATAAGAGCCTTGAGAGTTTCAAAATAGAGGGCAAACAATGATTCACGGTAGACAGGAAGCAAGTTCTTGTTCACCTTTTGCACTTGTTCGGCTTCACTTGGCCTATTGACCATTTGGGTCATTTTAGACCTCCATTGGGTGATGAAGTTGAAAAGGTCTCCATAGGCTCTTGCTTGGTGGTCTTAAAATCCTTGAGTGTGATGTCCAACTCATTTTTGTCCTTGTACTGCCTAACAAGGGCATTGTAGAGTTGTTCCTAATCCTTGGATATGGGTTTTTTCTAGTTTAAAAGCCAATAAAAAGCTGCCCCAATGAGGGTTCGGTGGAACATTTCAACCATTATTTCAGTTGTAGCCCCTAATGGTTGCATGGTTTAAGCATAAAGCTTGCAATGGGTCTTTGGCCAATGGTCCTATCGAATTTGTCGAAGTTTGGCATTTTGAACTTAGAGGGAAAACAGACCTATGTATATATAGAGCTTGTGGATATCAATCATGTCATCTCCATAGTTGGGTTTCTATATAAGGGCTTCCATCTTTTCAAGCCTTTTGAGAAGGGCCTCTTCATTGGTGTTG
Organism: Nyssa sinensis; assembly: GCA_008638375.1. Taxonomy (NCBI): domain Eukaryota; kingdom Viridiplantae; phylum Streptophyta; class Magnoliopsida; order Cornales; family Nyssaceae; genus Nyssa; species Nyssa sinensis. The sequence goes on along the minus strand of CM018051.1, from coordinate 20,910,518 downwards.
GGCTTCTTTTGAGGTTTGGTTTCATTTTGGGGCTCATTTTGTTCAGCTCTATTAAATTGATCACGTGTAGCTACATCTTGGGCCTGCTGATTCTGTGGGAGATGATCTTGAGGAAGTATAGGTGGTTGGTTATTGGGAGCATTGTTAGGCCTTGTTGGGAGTGGTCGAAGTGCTAGTAATTATTGTTGTAACAATTCTTGGATTGTCTTGGAGAGCCTCTGTGTTTCATCCCTATAATCGATCATGTCTTTTTTTATTTTGGCTAAAATCTGAAGTAATTGATCTTGATCCATACTGACAGGGTGCAATGATTGACGTGATTTTGATGCCATGGTTTCGGGCTCAACTGAGGGAATAAGAACTGTATTAGGGTAGAAAACCTTAATGAATTTTCTTTTTATCACCAAATGAGTGTAGAGGAGGTTGAATCCAAGCCACTAGTCTAAAGAGTTTTTTTTTTTTTTTTAATTTCAAAACTTCAAGCTAGATAAACTTAAGTTATTTCAATGATGATCACCAATGGAAAAGAGAGACCATTCCTTATAAAAAGGAAGCATGCACTTTTTTGAATTTTGATTTTTAAAATATTTTTTGTTTTTTGAAAAATGTGAGGGGCATAATGCCTAGGTAGTCCCTAAGTCCTAAAAGGATGGAACGAAGAAAAAATTCCTAAAGGTTGGGAAGATGCAATCCCAATGGAATTGATTAGACCATATCGGAGTGTTCAAGATAAACCTTGATTGAAGAAATGAAGATCCTAAAGAGAGGTGACTCTTGAAAAGGAATTAAAAACCTATCTCAAGTGGTTGGCAATAGAGGAAAAATTGATATGGGGGCCACAAATTGGAGCCTGACTTAATTCCTAAGAAGACTAAAGAATCCAAATTGTGAAATCTCATAAGTCATACCTAGCCCCTAAATTCTAGCATATTAGGGGACTTGAATGAAAGTGATTTCTAGATTTTGAGGAAAAGATTCCTAAAAATCCGAATCCTAACAAATATGACCTGGACCTTTACTAGAATCAAACCATAAAGTGTGATACACGACTAAAAATCTAGTTGATTCTAATTGTGTGATGGGAACAAGCCCAAAAAGTTCATTTTGAAAGTCATTTTGTCAGCCTCAGCTAGCCTATATCCAAGCTAGTTGTGAGTACCTATTTTTGGAAACATTTATGTTATTGACTTGTTTAAGGTCAAGGAAAATCCAAGAAAGTCTTATTTACAGTCCTGTTGTAGCTTGAAAAAATGTTTTTTTAGGAAAAAATCAGAGTTCTTTCAAAAAAATTCAAAAAACTGGAAAAACTTTGGAGAGCGGGAGAAAGGCTTTTTGTGTGCCGATTGACACATAGAGGCTTTTAACCTCCATGCCGATTAGCCAACAGAGAGGGGTGTTTTTCTAACCTTCTTGAATTTTTCTGACTTCGTGAATTTGCGTAAAAAAGTATGTGTGTGTCTCACTAAAACTGGGTTTAAAGTCCTGAATCTTGAATATAAGGTAGATTATATGTATGACGCTTCGATCAGGTAAATGTTTCAAGACTCCCCTTCTAACAGGATGTGCCATATACCTCCCACAGTCATTAGATTGTAATGACCATGGTAAAATGGTACCGCATCAGCTTTTTGCATGCCATCCTGAGGCCACTAGAATATAGTGTCCCTGATCAAGCGGTATTTGATCAATAAGTAAAGGGTCTTCACCTATGACATTCCTCAAATTAAGTGAGCATACGGGGCGAGGGATATTAACCATCCAAGGTTTAAAGGGTATGTAGTGCAAATGTAATGTATGAAGTGATGTGTGTGCAAAGTATTTCAATTTTAGTTATTTTTTATTCATTCATGCATTCATTCAAACATCCATACATCAATATATCTATCAAAAAGTGCAAAACAAACGAATGTAAAACAAGTAGACGAAATAACCTTGAAGTGAATTTTTCACCGAGTCTAGCCCTCTTTATTCCCCAATGAAGTCCCCACTATAGGCGCCAACCTTGGAAAAAATAAATCCTTTTATGGATTAAAGGGATCTCGATTGCCTTCTTCCCTAAAGGTGGAAAGGAACGCCTCTTATGGGAAATATAGAAAGTGAAAAGTCACCAGCTTGTTTTTGGGCAAGAAACAAACAAACTAGTTACAAAAAAAATTTAAATAAAATGAAACTGAAAAAAGAAATGAAATAATTGAAATTACATCGCTTTGTCTTTTAGTTACATTCTAAAAATCTCTTGACATGGATCAAATAAAATAAAGCACTAAAATCATGAAACAAAAGAAAATATGGATCTGGGGCTAAGGTACAGAGTGGAAAGGTGTTAGGCACCCACCCAGCCCGATTCGAATGAATCGGCCTCAAATATTCCCTTATAAAGCTATTTCATTAGGAAAAAAGAGAAAAGAGAGATGTAAGTCTAGAAAAGATAGATAACAAAGAATCTTGCATAAAAAAATAAAATGAACATAAAAGATAGAAAAGTTATCTAACTCGGGCACGAAGGCCTCCTATGTATCCGTTTAGAAAATGGAATCAGAGTCACGTAGTTCTCTAGTGTTTCCTCTTTTATCAAGAGTGATAAAAGAGGCGAGATCAACCAGATTAAAATAAGACTGTTAAGGGTTTAAGATGTGTACCTTATTCAGTCATGGTAATCAGGCAGCACTTCAGCTAGGAAAGCCTGATTCAGAGGCTTTAATAGGGCAGATCTTTGGCTTGTTTTTCGGGTTCAAAAAGTGTTGTTTCGGCTTGTTTCTTGAAGGAAGACATTCATTTCGGCAGGGCTTCGGCCTTGGGAGAGGAAGAGTTCTTGTAGAGGGAACTCGAGAACTATACTAACAACATAAAACTATAGAAATTATGTGTTGAAAAGTGATGACCAGGGAGCTCTATTTATAGGCAAAATATAGATATTCGATTTAAGAGCCTAAGATGAAACCCTAGAATAGAGGACTAGGATCATGTCTTGAGTGATAATTATCTAATTAAATAAATAAAAATTAAATGATTATCCTAGATAAATGAATTAATAAATAATTATAACAATGCAATAACCAATAAGATTGATGTCTACATGTAAAAGCCAATGAGATAAAAGAGAAATAGAATGTAATTGAAAATAAACTCTAAAATAAAAACATCTAGGTTCGATGTATCACCTTTTAAGGAAATATCAACCAACCTGATTTATGGAAACTCTAAAAATGGAAAGTGTTAATTATGCCTAAACAAACTACTATCACTCAAGATTACCAAATTACCTTTAATTCGATGGAGAATCTATAAATTGCTACAAGAGATGTGAAATGACCAAATGAGCCATCATTTGTCACCAAAGGGTTGAAATTACCAAATTACCCCTAGATGTGAAAAATGATATAAGAATTACAAAAATACCCCTCAAGTGACTAAGAAGCCCTACTAAGGATGGAATTGTGCCAAAATTACCAAAATGTCCTCCAAAGGTAAAAGGATGTTAAAATTACTAAAACACCCGCAAATGGACAGAAGAGTCCTAACCAAGGTGGGATTCCAATATGATAAGTCTTACTAGGTGGGTGACTCTAACAAGAGGGTTCTAACGAGAATGGGACTCTGTTAGGAAGAGTCCTACTTAAACTAGGACTCTAAAAAAAGAGTCTTGATAGGAGTGAAACTTTATCGGGAAGAGTCCTACCTGGACTGGGACTCTGACAGAAGAGTCCTAATAGAAGTAGGACTCTATCAGAAAGAGTTTTACTTGGACTAGGACTCTAACAGCAGAATCCTAACAAGAGTAGGACTCTGTCGGGAAGAGTCCTACTTGGACTAGGACTCTAGTAGAAGAGTCCTATTGGGAATAGGACTTTGTCACGAGGAGTCCTAATGGAAATGATACTTTATAAAGAAAGTCCTAATGGGAGTGGGACTTTGTTGGGAAAAGTCTTACTGGAAGTAGGTTTCTTGGCATAATTATTGAATTGCTTCTACTTAATCAAAGGTCACAAAATGAGTTGTCTACAACCACCATATATAGTGAAACGTTGGTATTATGGATGGAAATGAAATCAATAAGACTAATTGATGGAATAAAATAATGGCATGCTTCTAAGATTTTGTTGAATATCTATTTGATTGGATTCTTGAGATAGGGAGCTAACCCTTATAATACTTGGTATTCTTAGATAGGGATTGTGTCTCCTTTTAGTTACAAGCCATAACACCACATGGGAGGTCGTTTGTTTCCTTCGGGCTAGTAACCTGAGAAAAACTGGGCTTGTCAAAGTTTGATGCGAATTCATAAAATGTTGTAGTTGAAGTGTGGGTCATGACATATGTCATTCATGAAAATGTGCATACATTGAGTATATATGCATTGCATTAGCTATATTGATGATTGTGGTGGAGGTGGAGGTTGATCTGGCTTGCTATATTATGGATTGGATCTATTATAGATATGAATATGTAGTGATTACACCTCATGTTGTTGGCCTATATTGCTACTGTATATCCTTGTTCTTATTGCTCAGAATAGAAAATGGATGTGCATCATAGGGTTTGTATATATGCATTTCTTGTGTTCAAATATATATACTGAATGCCCTTACTTTCATTGTTACACCATGTGGAGTGGAATATTATTCTTCTGATTGTTATATCTATAATTGTGATCTAGTAGATGATATTGTTGTGTGCTTGTGATGCATACTAGACATTAGGGATTGTCCTATTTAGACTTGCATTAGTTTTTACACGTTGTATGCTTCTGTGTTTTAGGAAACCTTACTGAGTGTTATAGCTCACCCTTGGTGTTTATGGGAATGACAGGTATTGGACTAATGAATGACAACTACTAGAGCAGTACGAGATGGATAAAGACCGTCACATTATTTAGTTTTACATTGATGTAGTTATTCATTTGTATTTGTAAAGGGTGTCTCTACCCTTCTTAATATTGATGTATATGTTATATATATGTTGGACTATTAGAGTCAGCTTTGAACTTTACCTTATTATGTTATACATGGACAGTTTTTGGTATAGCCGCACTTGATAGTAATTTATTTCATTTAATCTCGTTACGGGACATGAACAAATATAAGTAAGAGAATGAACCGACATTATTTTAAAAAAATGATTTAAAGGAATCAGTTGAAAAAATGGCCTATATTTTATACACATGACTAGGTTTATTAGTCCTAATTACCTTTCAGTTTGAGGTTCCAATGACCTTGTGGTCAAGCCATGCGAGTTAGGGTTATGACACGAATTGTTGTAGATATTGGTCCTTTATTCACAAATGCCCTCCTATTTGAGTTTTTAGACTAATTCTATGTTGGAATAATAAGGACATGCAAGTTAATACTAGCCACACTTCTGAGTAAAAAATTACTTGCCATGTTCAAATCCTTAATACTACTCTATCCTTCTAGGCAAGATTTGTTTATGGTAACAATGAGAATAAGGAAAGAACCAACCTTTGGAGAAGCCTCAGATTTACTACCATATGATTTAACTTAATCCTTGGATAATTTTAGGGGATTTCAATGTTGTGAAAGGCCAAAATGAGATGCATAGGGGTAGAGGTATAGACTAAAGGGTTGAGTTTGAGTTTAATGCTTGATTGAATGATATAGAAGTGGAGGACATAAATGTTACTAGCTTCTAGCTAATTTGGCAAAACCTCAAAGAAGGTGGAAGCCACATCTAATCTAGGCTAGATAAAATTCTTCTCAATGATATTTGGTTACAAACCTTTCCAAACTCTGTTGTTTTATTTGAGAATCTTAAGGCCTTTTAGATTCATAAACTTTTGGATGGATCATAGGGATTTCCTAACCATCATCCAAGAAATCTTGAGCCAAGAATCTCATGGTGACCCTATGACAAAACTCACTACCAAAATCAAGAACCTGAGACAAGCCATCTACCACTTCAATGACATAAATTTTAGTAAGATTTCCACCAGAACACAAGAAGCCAAGCAGAAACTTAAGGTCATACAACAAGATTTGATGAACAACCTTCACAGCCCTCAAAAGATAAAGGGGGAAAAAGTAGCTAGATTGGACCTTGCTCATCTATGTAATGCTAAAGACAGTTTCCATAGGCAAACGTCTAAGATCCTATGGCTTAACCTTAGTGATAGGAATACAACTTTCTTTCACAAGAGAGCTAATGGTAATCGAGCTTGGAATAAAAGCATGAGCATATTGGATAACAATGACAATATATTAGATAACCCCACAAGAAATCAAGAATGAATCCATCCACTTCTTTACAACATTACTTGGTGATTCTTCCTCTATTCTTGCTAACTATGATCAGATCCTGGTTGAATGCATCAAGAATAAGCTCGCTACTAATCAAAAGGCTAATCTCAGTAAGCTAATGACTTTATCTGAAATTTAAAAATCCATGTTTGATATTCATGGGGATAAAGCCCCATGCCATAATAGCTTTAATTTAGTTTTTTTTTTCGATAGAAATTGGGACCTAGTAGGCTATGACATTATAGATGTTGTCTCATTTTTCTTTTTATAAGGAAATTTGAGTTAGAAATGATTATAAAATTTCCTTCTGATTATGTTTTATTAGCAAGTCATACCAAAAGTTTATATTGAGTTTGTAATTGTTAGGATAGACTAAGTCTGGTTGCAAGTCAATCATATCGTTGAAGACTTATCAAGTATCCAAACTCAAGTTGAAACTTTTATATCTAAAGAAGACTTTTACGTTCAATCGATTACTTCATATCATACTTGAAAGGTAAATCACACATGGTCACTATGGGCGCCACCGCCAAAAAATCATTTTTTGTGGATTTTAGGGGTTTCTCGCTGTCTCTTTTCCTAAAAATGGGAAGGAATGCTGTTAAGACTATTCATCAAATGTGTTAGCTAATGTATGATTGAAAAACTATTATTGAGTTGTTAAGTCCACCAAGTTATTGAGTGTACAGTATTCAAGCCTTGTGACCATTGAAGACGTGTTTGCTTCTTGTTAAAGTCTATCATATTTTCGCATGACTCTTTCATACTCATATGGCAGGGATTGGTAAGTTCTTGGTGACTTTAGATTTCATTTATCTCACACACACACTCATGCATTTAGTATATTTACCGTTTTAATATCTAATAATGTATAGTAAAGATTGTTTAATGGATAATAGTAGCTCATTTGATTTTGTCTTGTAATTAAAACCATTTGACAAGTGGATTGTTATACTTCATTGATCTAAAACTAAAAAAACTGAGGTTTTACACCATATTCGTTCAAATGAACCATGGGTTCATTTGCACCAATAAAAAAGTAAACTTTTTGTATATTTTAACAAATTATTCATTCTTTCTTTGAGTTGAACATATTTTGCAGAACCCATTCATGGGCAATTCATTTGAACAAATGATCGCATAAATTTTTCAGTAACTTACAATTCATATTCATTCGATAGTTTGTTCGAACGAACATTTAATTCATGGGAACAAATGTCATGCAGATTAGTTTTCTAATTAGATTTAAACAATGCATTTTGCTTTTCAAAACCTATCCTATATAAGGATTTGATCCCTATTTCGTGAGAGGACTTTTCGCTGCTATTAAAGAGAGTTTCTAAACTTTTTCAAAACATTTTCTCCATATTCATGATGCACACATAGATCAAATCCTTTGTATAAGAACCTGAATTTCATCTTCTACATCATTCTTGGAGTGCAAGCTTGTGGAGTTCGGGATTGTGCAATTGACGGAGTTCGAGGTTATGTGGAGTTCACAATTGTGTTGTGGTTTTCTATTCGTGGATTTTGAAGTGGTATATTCGCTTGGGGTACTTAAGGATTCGAGTTTGAGAAGATTCAGTTTGTCAACAAGGCTTGAGGGACTAAGTCAAGAGTTATACAGAGTCTGTAATCATCAAACCTCATCTAATGGATTCACATCTGAGTTAGTGCCTTTGAGGTTTCTAGAACAAATTCAATTGCTCTCTGGTGGTTTCCTCCTCAACAAATTCGATGCACTGTCTCTATCTTTTTACTATTGCTTTATTTATTATTGTTATAGTTAATTGTTACAGGTCACTAAATTTGATTGCACCCATTAGAACATTAATTCTCATATAATTGAAGAGATAATTTTTATTTGCTATTGAGACCTATTCACCCCCTCTTTAGGTCTAATTCTTGATATCTAGGCATACATTGGGCCCCTCAAAGTGGTATTAGATCTTAATCTTAGGTATTAATTGATCCTATCAAGTCTTCCACTATTTGATGATACTAATTATGCATATTAGAAAGAAAAGATGAAGGCATTCCTTAGATCAATTGATGAACGTGTCTGGATGACTGTAGTTAGTGGTTGGACACATCCTACTACTGTAGCTACTGCTGAAAAGCCGACTGAACTAAAACCAAGAATTGAATAGAATGAACTAGAGCTTAGGATGAGTGGTTACAATACTAAAGGGTTGAATGCAATTTTCAATGCCTTTAGTACTTATGAGTTTAGGCGTATTATGACATGTGAGACTTCTATGGAAGCCTAGGGAATCCTACAGATTACCCATAATAAGGGTACTACTGTTGTCAAGAAGTCAAAAGTCCAAATGTTGACCTCTAAGTTTGAATCACTTAGGATGGAAGAGTCTAAGTCATTTGATGATTTTTATACGAAACTAAGTGATGTTTTCAATTCTTCTTTTAGTCTTGGGGAAAGGATTGAGGAGCACAAAATTGTACGCAAACTATTGAGATCTCTACTTGAGAGATTTCAACCAAAAGTCACTACCATAGAGGAAAGCAAATATGATGACTCCATGAGAGCAGATGAGTTGGTAGGTTCACTCCAAACCTATGAGTTGAATTGTAAATAGAATAGGAGACAGAAGATCATAACTTTGGAATCTGTTCAAGAAAAATCCGAAGAGGATCAAGACATCAAGTCTACACCTCTTAATGATGATGACTTAGCCTTCTTTGTCAAAAGGTTCAATAGATTCCTTAAAGGTATAATAAATAATTCATCCAATCAAGAAAGCTCATCTAGGAAGTCTAATTCAGTCTCAAACAACTCAAAAGGTAAATCCACCTGTAGCAGTGATAGGAGAAAAGTCTCAAATCAATCATCTAGTCCATCTCCCATAGAATGATATGATTTTCATAAGTATGGCCATATCAGTGCAAATTGCCCCAACAAAAAGGAAAATAAAGGGAATAGTAATTCTAGGGCAATGACTTCAACCTTGACTGATAATGATAATGAAGGGAAAGAGGAGAGTGAAGGTATTGATAAAGTAGAAAAAGAAAAATAGTTCTTTGCCTTCATAGTCACCTCAAATATCTCTGAGATTTCACTTACCCAAGATGTTAGTGAAAAATATTTTGATGGTAAAGATTCCTCAAAGAGTGAAAGTGATTGCGATATTGATCATAACATGCATGTTACATATGATCAATTATATGAAGAATCCCTTAAACTCAAGAAAGTAAATCTCAAGCTTGCTGCCAAATTGAAATTGGTTGAAAAAGAAAAGTGTGCTAATATTGAAAGTGAAACTCTTATTAGCCAGCTCGAGGCTCATCGAGCTACTCTTTTTGAAAGATTGAATGAAGTTGAGATTGAGAGAAATTCCTTAATTTTGGAGATTGATAATTTGAAGAAAGAGCTTGTCTTTAACAATTCTAAAAAGACTGATCTCCAAAGTAGAATTCATAATCTTGAATTCACACTTAAGAAAACTAAAGAAGTTAAGGTTACTCTTGAAGACAATTCTAATAAATTAGGAAAAATATTGAACACTGTCACTTTCAAAAGTAACAAGGTTGGTCTGGGTTATGAAACCTTTCTTAATCATAAAAAGCCCACTATGACCAATCAAACTCAAAAAACTCCACTAATGCTAGTCAAGTTTGTGTCTCCTGTTCAAAAGCCTTTAATTATACCTCAACTAAATTCCTGGTATTGTAATTATTGTAAGGTTGAAGGACATATAAGGAAATATTGTAAAAATGCTAGGAAAAATAAATATTACCAAATTACTAGTGTGCTAAAATATGAGTTGTTAATGATGAAGTAACAATTGAACACCTTAGTTCAAAAATCTCAAAGTTTAGCTCAAAAGGTCTACAAAATGACTAATTATTCAAAGCCTCAAAATAACTCTAAGATTAGAACTAATGATAACAAGATTCATCCTAGGAAATTTAGGCAAGTATGAGTTAGAAACGATAAGTTGAATTGTCTTGTTATTCATTCTGCCTTGAGTGCACAAAATACCATTCAATGGTACTTCGACAGTGGGTGTGTTAGGCACATGACTGGTGACAAGTCCCTATTTTCTCATCTAGAAAATTACAATGATGGGGCTGTTACCTTTGGTGATGGTGGTAGGTCTAGTGTCTTAGGAAAGGGTTCAATCCTTCTTAAGGGTCTTCCTAAACTAAATGTTCTTTATGTTGCTGGTCTAAAAGCCAACTTAATCAGCATAGTCCAGTTGTGTGATAATAGTCTTCTCTAAAATGGAGTGTATAGTTTTTGACACAAAAGTTAAGTGTGTCTTGCAAGGGATTATGACAATTGACAATTGCTATAGTATAATTCTAAATCCCACTATCATTTGTAATAGTGCCAAGGTTAAGAGCTGCAACTTATGGCATGAGAGACTATGTCATTTGAACTTAAAAGGATTTGAAAATATTGTCAAATAAAGACTTAGTCTGTGGTTTACCAAAACTAGGTAAGATTTCTACAGATATATGTAGTACGTGCCAAAAAGCTAAACAAACAAGAGTTTCACATAAGAAGTCTTCTTCTCTATCAACCTCAAAACCATTGGAACTAATCTATATGGACTTGATGGGTCCTACTCGAACTGAAAATCTTGGTGGTAAGAGATACATCCTAATTATGGTAGATGATTTCTCTAAATATTCTTTTGTAGATTTTCTTAGAGAGAAGTTAGACGTTTTTAATGTCATCATCAGGATTAGTCAGTGAATCCAAAATGGGAAAGGTTACACAATCATGAGGGTAAGAAGTGATCATGGTATGGAGTTTAAAAAATCCCCTAATATTGAATATTGTGATAACATTGGCATAAAACACGGGTTTTCAACGCCTAAGACACCTCAACAGAATGGGGTGGTTGAAAGCAAAAATAGTCATTCAAGAGATGGCAAGAGCCACCTTAGAAGAATTGGATGATCCTATTATTCTTGATAAGCCTATTTTAGATAATGAGGATAATGGATTAAAAGATGAAGAGGGTACTTTATCTATTAGTGAGAAAAATATTCCAACTTGGGTTGAAAGAGCTCATGATCCCTCCAACATAATAGAAAATCCTAAGAGTGGGGTCAAGACAAGAGCTTAAATTGAGAGTGAATTGATTTTTCATTGTTTCACTTCTCAAATAGAACTCCAAGAATGTGAAAGAAGCTTTTCTATATGATGATTGGATTCTTGCTATATAAGAGGAGTTGCTTCAATTCAAAAGGCTTGATGTTTGGGAATTAGTCTCGTGACTTAAAGATAGTAATGTATTTGGAACCAAGTGGATTTTTAAGAATAAGTTAAATGAGCAGGGTCTCATAGTTAGAAACAAAGTTAGGTTGGTTGCTCAAGGTTACATCTAGGTTGAGGGTATAGATTTTGGTAAGACTTTACTCTAGATGCTAGGATAGAAAGTGTGAGACTACTTCAAGCTATGGCATGTCATTTGAAATTCAAGATTTATCAAATGGATTTTAATAGTATTTTTTTACATGGCATTCTTAAGAAGAAAGTCTCTATGGAACAACTCAAAGGGTTTAAGGATCCACAAATTCCTAGTCATGTTTATCAACTCAAGAAAGTCTTGTATGGTTTAAAACAAGCTCCTAGAGCTTGGTATGAAATGTTATCTTCTTATCTTCTTGAAAAATGTTTTTCAAGAGGGGGAGCTGATAAGACAATGTTTTTAAGGATGGATGGTAAGGACTTTGTGATTGCACAAGTCTATGTTGATGACATAGTTTTTGGTTCCACTAGTGCCAAACATACTTATGAGTTTGCTGGAGAGATGAAGGTAGGTTTTGAGATGAGTATGGTTGGTGAGCTGATTTTTTTCTTAGGACTCCAAGTAAAACAAATGAGAGATGACATTTTTATCTCTCAATCAAAATATTCCAAGGAGTTATTGAAAGATTTTGGTTTGGAAAGTGCTAAGCATGCTAGAACTCTTATGAGCACCAATAAAAAAGTTTAGTAGTAAGACAATGGGCAAAGATATTGCAGTTAAATGAGTTGTTAGATATGATATTGCCTTTGTGTTGGTGTTTGTACACGTTTTCAGTCTAAACCTAAAGAGTCTCACTTGATTGCAGTTAAACGGGTTGTTAGATATGTTAGTGCAACTTTAGATTATAGCATTTGGTATTCCTTTGATACCAATGCTACTTTAGCCGTATATTCTAATGCTGATTGGGCTGGAAATGTTGATGATCGAAAGAGTACTTCCGATGGTTGCTTCTATTAAGGAAATTCTTTAGTATCCACAGCTGAGGTAGAGTATATTGCTTTAGGTAGTTGTTGTTCTCAGCTTTTGTGGATGAAACAAATGTTAAAAGACTATGGGATAATTGTTGACACTATGACGGTATATTGTGATAACTCGAATGCAACAAATATCTCCAAAAGTCCTGTTCAACATTCTAGGACTAAGCATATTGACATTAGTAATCATTTTATAAAAGAGCTTGTAAAAGATAATGTCATATCTTTTCATTATGTCTAACAGAACTCCAACTTGCTTATATTTTCACAAAACCTTTAGATAGTCTTAAGTTTGAGAACCTTAGAAAGTCTATTATTTGTTCTATAAATTGAGGGTTCATCTCATTACGTAGCCTAAGATGATTTTCATTTTTTGGTTTAGTTTTTTTTTATTATCAGATAACCTTATTTTTCTTTAAATGTTTTTTATTATCCTTTGATGACAAGGAGACTATGATATTTGTTCTTCATATCTCTAGTTGTACATACATAGTCTTGAGTACTTGAATGCATTCAATTTCTTTAGTTTTTGTTTATCTCAATCATACTTTCACTTGCACACTTTTCTTATGAGAAAGAATTTGTTGAGATAATGGATTATGACAGTTTTATGTTTATCTTTTAATAAATATGTTTGCGTAGAACAATACTACAAGGATATCATTCAGGCTCCCAAAGCGTGAATTACGTAAAAGGGGGGGCGTTGAATAGGTAGATCTAGAACTAAAAAAAAAATTCAAATTAATTCCAATTCTTGGTTAATTACAAAGATGACACAATCAACAACAAATCACTCAACGTGATTAATCTAATATTTATGCCCTTCCACCAATGAATCCACCAAGAATCAACCAATTCACCAACCTATTCAAACTTCACCTAATTGATCAACTAGATTGATTTTATAGCAATTTTCATAATTCAAGCAAAATCAACTAAGCTATCAAATTTGATTTCAATCAATTTACTAAATAAAGTTTTTCTATATCTCAATTGAATGTACAATTATGAAAATCATGAAAAACTCAATTTCTACAATTAAGTGGAAACAATTCAAATAAGCATATAGTAAATTGAGAGAGATGGAGAGAGAGAGAGAGAGAGAGAGTTTGCAAACCGATTGAAGGAATGCACTACAATGGAGAGTAAAATACAACGAAACTCCGAATGAGCTAAGCACCTCTAGCTCCCTTGTCACATCCCGCACCCCACCCTACGCGGATGTCGAAGATGTGATGCCAGTTAGCTGCCTTGTCGTTTTCCCAACCGACAATGCGACCAACCAAAGGCAAACTTCTGAAACTTAAATGAATTGCATTCCAATGTAGGGTCAGAACAGCGGAAATTAAAACCTTTTTATCTCGGGAGTGCAGCTCAACTATATACCACAAGTATGTACCACAAAGCAAATCTATAATCAAACAGCTAATAACTCTAACCACTGAACACATCTATAACAAATATATAACACAGAGCATATCAAATTCCTCCAGAGTACCATTACCATGAGCCATGTCCCTACACAGCTATTACATGTGAATAAAATCAATATTATCATCACACTCACCTGAATAGCCATAGTCAATCCATTACAATCCAAGTCTCCACAAATTCATGCCATCAGATCCGTACTTGAAATGCCTCACAGCCTACTAGTATGATTTCCTGATGCCTTCTAATCCAATGAAGATCTATCCTGAAAAATGTTAAATAAATGGAATGAGCTTAAACAAGCTCAGTGAGTAACATAGGTTCCTGCCATGGGTTTCAAAACTAGTTCATATATATATATATATGCATGCTCCAGTAGAACAGATGTAATTCAAGAGAACGAATCGAATCAACATGGAACCAAATAGAATAGATCAATACTGAATACCAATTAAACAGCGGTATATCAACAATGTGCCTGAACCTTCCCCAGGCGATGTGGGATGGCATTACTTCCCATCCACCCCCTCACATGGAGGGCCTCATATCGCACACCTCCGGCTGAGGTCGGTATCAGAACGGAACAGATCAGATAGGATTGAGCGGATGCTGAGCTCTGGGCGTCCCACAGAGGCAGCCATCCATCCACTGATATACTCAATCCCATAGTGGGCCCCAGATAAGACTCAACATGACAAACAGAATCAAAGCAGACTCCAAAGGACAGGTAACAGAACAACAGACTTCAACAAAATCAACAGGATATATCAAAAGGTAGGATAGAACAAAATCATGCGACAAGTAATGCAGATCAAGAGGTATGCATGAAAGCATATGCATTTAAAACAGTTCAGTGTATAAACAGTTCAGCATATAAAGCAGTTCAGTATACAAGTTTGATAGTACAGAAAATATACACCAAGTCAGGAGTCCGAGTTACTCACCTGAATATATGTTTATCTCCCTTCACAAATGGTCTAATAATTTCCAGTTGAGGTTAATCTTCAATCCATGGTTCGGCAGTTGAAGAAAATACACTGGAAGGTTGATCGAGTCGGCCAGCCATTTTAAATCCAGTTTCATCAGCTTCTTCAACCTTTTTCCCCCAAACATATGATGATCCTGACAGATTCTGTCCCTTTTATCATCCCATCCATCAGATATTGAAGAAATTTCCCTTCCTCTCATCAGATTACTGTCTAGTTCACTATTACAGAGTCCTCAACTGTTGTATCACTTACTGTCAATCTCAAATTCCTCTATTTTCTGACTCAAAGCCCTCCAAAGTCTTAGTTTTCTTCAGTTCTCATTCTGACCTCAGAAATGCATTAAGAATACTTAAAGAGTACTGAACAACTAATTGCAACCCTCAAGATCCTTTAAAATCCCTTGTCACAAAATCTATTTCACAATTGAGTTCAATAACTGCAGATTTGTGCCCAACTATTCTAGCACTGCCATTTACTGCCATGGCTTCCTCTGCTGCTTCTCTTTCTTCCACCTTCAGTCACAGTTGGTTTTCTAATCTCCATCGCAACAATTGATTCAGCACTGTTACTTCACAAATTGTCCATTCTCGTGGTCCAACAGTAGAGCCATCTGTAGGTTTATCATTTCTGCCAATCTTCCAAATGCACTCATTGTCGGAATTGAAATCATAGCCAACGAGATAACTGCTCTAACAGCCGTAATCAAGATGAACAAGAGAGAAAGAAGTCCTAATCCAGAACTGGGTCGAACCCTTAGCTGTCTCCTCAACTGAATAGGCAGAGTCGAATGCACCATTATTGGCTGCGTTGCATCTCTGGTTTTTATTCCCTTTCTATTTCAGTTTGGTTCAACCGTGATGAACAACAGTTAGTACCCTTTGGGACGAGACCTGATCAGAGCTGCCGCCACCACTGCTCTCTCTCCTTGTTCAATTCCCTCAACAGTTGCTGCCTTTAATATCCAGCTGTATCAATCCCTGAACAGCCGTAATGGGTACACATCCACCTTCTAACACAACATGCAACAAAGCACCACTGCCAAATAAATTTCCATCCATTCAAACCACCACCCAACACCAACACGCTACTGCTTCTCTCTGCTGATCTTACACTATTGTAGAGTCTTTAACTGCTACAGATTTTTCCTGTCATCATCCAAATTCAGAACTCTGACCACAGATTTCCCATTCTTCATCTTGTGGCCACCTGAGTTATCAATGCACTACCTGCTGCCACTTTCCTTCCTCTACAATTCCCTGTACCGCAACTCCTGTAGCAGCAGCCTCAAAATCCCAAATTCAAAATGCAACTTTCAGCTTCCTTTTTTCCTTCAATCACAACATCCACGTATATATGTCTCTACAAACATCTCCAAATCTCCATCCCAATTGCCTGCACACATATACACCTAATATATATTTATCTTGATCCCTTCTAGCAGCTTCTACGGCTTCCTAGGCAGTGCACGGACTCCCTTTCCTTTTCTTTGCTTTATGTTTTTCTTTTCTTCCTTCTTGATTCTAGCAGCTTCGGCTGCTCATATATATATGTATATCTATCAGCCCCTATTGTCACGTGTTCAAGAGGTTTCTAGATTTCTCTTATATATATATATATATATATTATGCAAATAACTTGGTTGTTTCTCAACTGTTCCAGTAGCTTCCGTACAAAGAAGAACCAAAAAAATCCCCTTTGCTTGGTTACACCCCTTTCCAACAGCTTCTTTGAAGCTTCTACTTATAATATAATAGGCATATTTTTATATTGGCCCAACTTCCAACAGCTTCTGCTGCCGTATCAGTATACACATATTCATACTTTTGGCTTCTCAATTGCTTTCTGAACTAATGCGGCTGGATTATATATAACACTTATACACCTACGTATCAATATAGCTTTATGCATCTATTTTCCCGAGGCTTATTTCCATATTTTGATACATTTTACCGTATTGAATATTTTTATTCCATAAAATATTACTTTATGGAATGTCAGTAAACTTGCCAGAAAGCCGAGGCTCAATTATAATAATTATTTATTTTGCCAACCCGTTCGTGTCTCAGATGATATTCATATTTTTATTTTCATAATTAATTATTCGTATTGGCCTCATTTATTTATCTCAGTGCTCGATCGACCGGGTTAACTATTTTCTGAGCCTATATTATTTTCAATATTCTGGATTAATTTTATATTTTCTAATAATTAATCCAATAATAGCTCAGTATATTTTGAGTTATTTTAAATCAAAAATATCACATAACCTAGATCAAGGTGTAATCTAAGTCCTGTCAAATTTTGGGGTATTACATTCTAACCACCTTCAAAAGAGTTTTGTCCCCAAAACTCAACTAGTCGTATAGTGAAGTAATCATCTAGCAGTTAGATTTATCTACGGGAGAATCTAATGATTTAGTAATGTATCTTAAGGTTGTAACCTCTATCACTTCTACTGACATGTCTCCAATAGGCACTAATCGATAATCCCCGATTAGATAAAAGTTAGATCAGATCATATCCAGAAAATTTCACAATAAGATTGATTGTTAATTCACAAGATGTACTGTCCCACAATTTTGACCTCTAGTATAATAATATTATGTCTCCAAGTATTATGAGTCTATAACCTCCAAGCAAACAAATGTCGAATTAGATCCAGGAAATTCATAATAAGTCTGATTGACAAGCCACAAAATATACGTTGTAAACAAGATTCAATACCACAATGAGATTATATAGTCCTGTCTTTTAGCAAAATGCAATCATGTCTCTCAGTATCATGAGTCTAGAATCCCCAAACATACAATTCAGATCAGGTTTAGGAATCCACAAGAAATCTGCTTTACAATCCACCAAATATAGGTTGCCACTAAAATTTGATATCAGATCTGTGTTATCTCGGAATTGGGAGTCACTCTCAAATGATTAAAAATCATCTACTAAGATTATTCAATCATTTTTTTTTTTTTTTTTGAGTTCCCAAAGAATCCTTATGACACCCACAATCAGAATGATCAATATCAAAGTTACCTGACCTATAGTCATTGTTTCCCTAATCGATATATCCACAAGCATAATTATCAACGTCAGAGTTAGCTTACCTATAGTTATTTCCCCTTAATCAATAAATCCATCAAATACATGTTATCACTAAGATCAAATTTGATGATCATCCTTAAATAGTTAAAAAAAATCAACCACTAAGATCAATCGATCACATTTGGGTCCACAAAATAATTATTTTGATGTCTTCAATCACAAGTATCAAATCAGATCCACAAAATTTTATAGTAAGGCTAGTTAACAATCCACAAAATACATATTATCACCAAGATTTGATATTAGATAATTTCACATTAAATCAAATGCTACAATTATCCCCAAGATCATTCAATTATATCTAATTCATCAAACGATTAGAAATTGATCATTAAGATTGTCATTTATATCCGATTCTACCAATTAATCATTTCGGTATCCATAATTATAATGATCAATACCAGAGTTAGCGGACCTAGAGTCGTTTTCCTCCCAAAATTATTGTGCATGTGATTAGTTCAGTTGCCTTAGAATCACCAATTTAATCATAGCATAGTCTTTTCTTCCAAAAATTATTAACTGTAGTGACTAAGCACGCTATCGTTACCAAAAGTATTCAATCATATAGCCATCTAAGTCACTCAATAGTCCACAGATTCAGTTCTAGTCTGATCTCTTCCCAAAGATTTATTAATCTAGAACTTACCTTTTTCGCTGTGCTACTCTGATATAATCCTCGAAATTTCAAGGTCATCAATTTCATTTGTAGGCCTACTTCTATCTCCCAAGAGGTATTGATTATCTGATCATCTAAGGAAAAATCAACTTCAATCATGTCTCCAAAGATTATTAACCATTACTCAAATATCACTCGGTGATACTAGTGAATCTCCAATATTTACAACTTCAAATCAATTGATCCCTAGTCCTTAGATACCTTAGAATCACAGATTCATCATCTATTACAAAGACTTCCCCAATTTCCATATCTAATCTCCAAAATTGGGACTTATCCATGGCTCAGGTACTCTATGGTACTTAATCTATAACTTAGTGCTCTAATGTGGACACTAACTCCTAAACCATTTCATATCTTATTGTCCTCAAGTTCTCACTTTGTATAGGTAACCTTAACCTTTCACCCAAACATTGCTCTCTGGTACCAATGAATCTTCAAAAGTTACTAACCTTATCTCTGATCACACTCATGAATCTTTACTATTTATAAACATTTTCTCTGATACCACTCTGTCACATCCCGCACCCCGCCCTACGCGGATGCCGAAGATGTGATGCCAGTTAGCTGCCTTGTCGTTTTCCCAACCGACAATACGACCAACCAAAGGCAAACTTCTGAAACTTAAAATGAATTGCATTCCAATGTAGGGCCAGAACAGCGGAAATTAAAACCTTTTTATCTCGGGAGTGCAGCTCAACTATATACCACAAGTATGTACCACAAAGCAAATCTATAATCAAACAGGTAATAACTCTAACCACTGAACACATCTATAACAAATATATAACACAGAGCATATCAAATTCCTCCAGAGTACCATTACCATGAGCCATGTCCCTACATAGCTATTACATGTGAATAAAATCAATATTATCATCACACTCACCTGAATAGCCATAGTCAATCCATTACAATCCAAGTCTCCACAAATTCATGCCATCAGATCCGTACTTGAAATGCCTCACAGCCTACTAGTATGATTTCCTGATGCCTTCTAATCCAATGAAGATCTATCCTGAAAAAAGTTAAATAAATGGAATGAGCTTAAACAAGCTCAGTGAGTAACATAGGTTCCTGCCATGGGTTTCAAAACTAGTTCATATATATATATATGCATGCTCCAGTAGAACAGATGTAATTCAAGAGAACGAATCGAATCAACATGGAACCAAATAGAATAGATCAATACTGAATACCAATTAAACAACGGTATATCAACAATGTGCCTGAACCTTCCCCAGGCGATGTGGGATGGCATTACTTCCCATCCACCCCCTCACATGGAGGGCCTCATATCACACACCTCCAGCTGAGGTTGGTATCAGAGCGGAACAGATACAGCTCAAATAGAACGTATACAACTCAAATAGAATGGATACAGCTCAAAGTGCCTGAACCTTCCCCAGGCGATGTGGGATGGCATTACTTCCCATCCACCCCCTCACATAGAGGGCCTCATATCGCACACCTCCGGCTGAGGTCGGTATCAGAGCAGAACAGATCAGATAGGATTGAGCGAATGCTGAGCTCTGGGCGTCCCACAGAGGCAGCCATCCATCCACTGATATACTCAATCCCGTAGTGGGCCCCAGATAAGACTCAACATGACAAACAGAATCAAAGCAAACTCCAAAAGACAGGTAACAGAACAACAGACTTCAACAAAATCAACAAGATATATTAAAAGGTAGGATAGAACAAAATCATGCGACAAGTAATGCAGATCAAGAGGTATGCATGAAAGCATATGCATTTAAAACAGTTCAGTGTATAAATAGTTCAGCATATAAAGCAGTTCAGTATACAAGTTTGATAGTACAGAAAATATACACCAAGTCAGGAGTCCGAGTTACTCACCTGAATATATGTTTATCTCCCTTCACAAATGGTCTAATAATTTCCAGTTGAGGTTAATCTTCAATCCATGGTTCGGCAGTTGAAGAAAATACACTGGAAGGTTGATCGAGTCGGCCAGCCATTTTAAATCCAGTTTCATCAGCTTCTTCAACCTTTTTCCCCCAAGCATATGATGATCCTGACAGATTCTGTCCCTTTTATCATCCCATCCATCAGATATTGAAGAAATTTCCCTTCCTCTCATCAGATTACTGTCTAGTTCACTATTACAGAGTCCTCAACTGTTGTATCACTTACTGTCAATCTCAAATTCCTCTATTTTCTGACTCAAAGCCCTCCAAAGTCTTAGTTTTCTTCAGTTCTCATTCTGACCTCAGAAATGCATTAAGAATACTTAAAGAGTACTGAACAACTAATTGCAACCCTCAAGATCCTTTAAAATCCCTTGTCACAAAATCTATTTCACAATTGAGTTCAATAACTGCAGATTTGTGCCCAACTATTCTAGCACTGCCATTTACTGCCATGGCTTCCTCTGCTGCTTCTCTTTCTTCCACCTTCAGTCACAGTTGGTTTTCTAATCTCCATCGCAACAATTGATTCAGCACTGTTACTTCACAAATTGTCCATTCTCGTGGTCCAACAGTAGAGCCATCTGTAGGTTTATCATTTCTGCCAATCTTCCAAATGCACTCATTGTCGGAATTGAAATCATAGCCAACGAGATAACTGCTCTAACAGCCGTAATCAAGATGAACAAGAGAGAAAGAAGTCCTAATCCAGAACTGGGTCGAACCCTTAGCTGTTTCCTCAACTGAATAGGCAGAGTCGAATGCACCATTATTGGCTGCGTTGCATCTCTGGTTTTTATTCCCTTTCTATTTCAGTTTGGTTCAACCGTGATGAACAACAGTTAGTACCCTTTGGGACGAGACCTGATCAGAGCTGCCGCCACCACTGCTCTCTCTCCTTGTTCAATTCCCTCAACAGTTGCTGCCTTTAATATCCAGCTGTATCAATCCCTGAACAGTCGTAATGGGTACACATCCACCTTCCAACACAACATGCAACAAAGCACCACTGCCAAATAAATTTCCATCCATTCAAACCACCACCCAACACCAACACGCTACTGCTTCTCTCTGCTGATCTTACACTATTGTAGAGTCTTTAACTGCTACAGATTTTTCCTGTCATCATCCAAATTCAGAACTCTGACCACAGATTTCCCATTCTTCATCTTGTGGCCACCTGAGTTATCAATGCACTACCTGCTGCCACTTTCCTTCCTCTACAATTCCCTGCACCGCAACTCCTGTAGCAGCAGCCTCAAAATCCCAAATTCAAAATGCAACCTTCAGCTTCTTTTTTTCCTTCAATCACAACATCCACGTATATATGTCTCTACAAACATCTCCAAATCTCCATCCCAATTGCCTGCACACATATACACCTAATATATATTTATCTTGATCCCTTCTAGCAGCTTCTACGGCTTCCTAGGCAGAGCACGGACTCCCTTTCCTTTTCTTTGCTTTATGTTTTTCTTTTCTTTCCTTCTTGATTCTAGCAGCTTCGGCTGCTCATATATATATGTATATCTATCAGCCCCTATTGTCACGTGTTCAAGAGGTTTCTAGATTTCTCTTATATATATATATATATATATATATATATATTATGCAAATAACTTGGTTGTTTCTCAACTGTTCCAGTAGCTTCCGTACAAAGAAGAACCAACAAAATCCCCTTTGCTTGGTTACACCGCTCTCCAACAGCTTCTTTGAAGCTTCTACTTATAATATAATAGGCATATTTTTATATTGGCCCAACTTCCAACAGCTTCTGCTGCCGTATCAGTATACACATATATTCATACTTTTGGCTTCTCAATTGCTTTCTGAACTAATGCGGCTGGATTATATATAACACTTATACACCTACGTATCAATATAGCTTTATGCATCTATTTTCCCGAGGCTTATTTCCATATTTTGATACATTTTACCGTATTGAATATTTTTATTCCAGAAAATATTACTTTATGGAATGTCAGTAAATTTGCCAGAAAGCCGAGGCTCAATTATAATAATTATTTATTTTGCCAACCCGTTCGTGTCTCAGATGATATTCATATTTTTATTTTCATAATTAATTATTCGTATTGGCCTCATTTATTTATCTCAGTGCTCGATCGACTGGGTTAACTATTTTCTGAGCCTATATTATTTTCCATATTCTGGATTAATTTTATATTTTCTAATAATTAATCCAATAATAGCTCAGTATATTTTGAGTTATTTTAAATCAAAAATATCACATAACCTAGATCAAGGTGTAATCCAAGTCCTGTCAAATTTTGGGGTATTACATCCCTTCTCTCTAATTACATCTTCAAATTCTCCTTAAATCCTCAAGCTTCTCATAGCTAATCCTTCCAACAACCGGACTCCTCCACCGTCTCGGACTCTTCTGATCAAGTCACTCAACAATTACAAATCCTCATGATCTCGGTGTCCATTGATCCCTTAATGCTGAATCGTCGTACTTGAACTCCATCTATCATTAATGGTGAGTTTGACGTGAACCAAGGCTCTTTAGATCTGATTGAATCATGCGGTTTGATGAAATCCGATCAATGAAAACAAGTAAAGATAATTATGAATGTCATGTATGAACAATCTCTCACAAGAGCTTCAAGATCAATCAACAATTTAGCTCTATCAAACTGAGACTCTTTCACTCTATTTTTGGCTGCTCTAAAAAGTATTTTTCCCTATTTTTTGCAAAGAGCTTGATTCATCCCCAAATGAGTAGAAATTAGATTATAAATTTTTTTTCTGCCTGGGGTTCATTCGAACAAACAAGGAGCAAATATCAAACAAGTAAAACTTTGAAGTTATAGCAACTCGTTTGATACAGAAGTTTGAATGAATGAGAATGAATTTTTTTGTTGTTCGTTCGAACGAGCAGAAGCTTTACTCGAACAAGCAAAAGCTTCGTTCAAACGAGCAACAGTGACTTCCTTATTCACTGTTTGTCTTGTGAACTAAATTTTTTCCATTAGATTTTTAAAGATACATTTTGAGAGAATTAGTTCACAACCACAAGTCAATCACATACATGATGATAAGAAAAAATCTTTATGCAATGTATGCATGATGTGAGTGTGTGAGATCTGAATCAAATATAAAAGACCATTTTACCCTTCGAGAACCAAGTCGACTGGTAGTGATACACGGTAATGTCTCTTAGACAAACTTAGGGAAGAACGAGCATCAAGGTACTCACTCGAAGGACTTATGTACGGATTACACACAAAGCATATTTTGTCAAACCAAATTATTCAATTACAATATCGGACCCCATGGTCCTAACAAAATCTATGGCTAGAAGAATGTCTATCCGGTGTCTATGAATCTTAACAATTATTTTCTGCACCAATGTGCATAAGATTTTTCCCTCTGATTATGCAAGGAAAGGGCTACCGATAGGATAGTGTGAATGCTAGCAAAAAAGTGCACCTTTGAAAAGAGCATCCTACCTAAGTGGTGTGAAATCCACCTTGATGAATGCCAAAGCATTGCAGCTATACGAAATCCAATGCTCTTTATAAGTAAATTAATGAGGAGTTTGCATAAATTCTTTTGATCATGTCATCTAAAACAATTCATTATAGTTGTTTGTGTTTATTGACTGATTGATCATTCAACACTGTCTTGAAGTTTTTGAGGCAAACTCAATCTCATGAGATGAGTCATTTTATTGTATGCACTTTTCTAGGAGAATAAGGTTGGATTGCTTGCATGCTTTTAAGTGTGTTATGATTTTGCAATGAACATAGATATATTAAGACCACTTATCATTTTCTTCCATGTCTCATCATATTTGATTCTTGAAAATCAATTTTCAAAAAGAAAGGGATATCTGACATTTTTTTTATCCAAAAAATTTTATTAAAGAGTTTCGTATTCTGGAATATTTATTCAAACGAATTAAGGACTCGCTAGAATGAAATTAAATTTACGATAGGCATGGAAACCATTTTCATTAGAACCAACGGCTTATTCATTCAAACGAATCTTAGAGAAATTTAAAAATCGCATAACATCGTGATCTTGCATTCTCCATCACTTTCCATGTTTTTTTCTCTTTAGTTCCTTTGAATCTTCTCACCTATATTGCTATCGGGTTTTAGAGTTCCTCAATTCCACTCCGATTAGATCAATGCTCTCGCCCTTGGCTTCATCTTCACCAATGATTTCAGCATTTGACGTCTTTTCTGCAATGTCTTGTGAGTTTTGTCCATATATTTTATCTTTGTTTTTTCTAGTTTTCTTCTTTTCTTTTTTGCTAGATCATAGGATTAGTTTGAAACTGTTAGTACAGTTTCCAAACTTCAAGCCTATCTTAGGATTTGTTTCTAGACGTTCATAACACCATGTCGCCGTCTTGCTATAGAAGACCAGTTTCCATATGCCATTTCCTTTGAACAGTTTCCAAACTTCAAGCCTATCTTAGGATTTGTTTCCAGACATTCATAACACCATGTCGCCGTCTTGCTATAGAAGACCAGTTTCCATATGCCATTTCCTTTGTTCCTCATCCGAGGAATCCACCACTGTATAAGTGAGTTACTACTAGGACTCTTCGTCCTATCATACAAGGTTGTGAGTTTTGGCTTGAGCATTATGCTCATTTAGACCAGTTAGATGGGACCCTAGCATTTCGTCAATTTTTTGCTTGAGGGTGGCTCTCTTTATTGTCCATCACTAGTCCTATTAATGAGCCTCTAGTTCTCGAGTTCTATGCGAACTTGGAGACTGTTAGAGATCATGTCACCATTAAGGCATATGTGCGTGGCATTTCTTTTGATCTCACTCATACTCTTATAGCAAAGACTATTGGTATCCCATGAAAGTATCTACCTAGTTTTCTTTATGCCGTAGTTGGTACACCTAGGAAGCCATAATTAGCTAAGGCTCTTCGTTATGATTGGTCAGATGTCTTCCGCATTATAAGAGCTCCTCTCACTCAAGTTTTCTTTTTTATGACTACCGCTTCATATGACTTGTCTCTAGTGAGTCATACCAATACTTTGAATCGATCCCATTCTACACTGTTATTTGCCATTGCCACTGGAGTTCCTATTGATGACACATACATCATCTTCACTGCCATTTATGGTGCTACCTCAGGTCGTCGTATAGTTGTTCTTCCTTTTGGTAGTCTTATCACAAGGATTTATGTAGGACAAGGTGTTCTGATATACACTTTTGATATGGTAAAGGAGTTAGTTAGACCCTTTACCAGGCGCACATTGACACAGTTTGAGCATCATGTTGGCTAGCCTACAGCTAATACTGTTGAGGAGGACATGGAGGTAGGTGATGCTACTGAGGAGGACATAGAGGTAGGTGATACTGTTGAGGGTGGAGGAGCAGCTCCCAATAAGGATTTTTTGGTTGATGAGATACCTCCCTAGTATCGTCAAGATCTTTCTCCACCTCGTCCCTTTCATCCTGATCCGGGTGTATATTTATCTAGTGTTACCCCAGCAGTCACTCGAGGAGATCTAGGGGAGTACTTTCAACGGCTGTAGATGGATTTCTTTATTCCAATCCTACAAGAGCGGAGTACACAACGCGTTCACATTTAGGCTATTCATGACCGATAGGATTAGTTTGCCGCCAGTCTATTTGCAATAGCTACTGATCTACATTATCTTCTCCCTGATGATGATGATGATGGTGATGATGTTGACTTCACCCTTGATACCTCTACTACTTAAATGCCTGAGTGTTCTTGTAGTGAGGATATTTTTGTATTGACAAGTTTTTTCTTTCTTTCTGACTTTATCACTGTTTAAACTGTTCTTCTTGCTTATCTATCATATCATGCTTCATTTTTCTTATTTTTTATTTTTTCCCTCTTTGTCATTTCGTAACAAAAAGGGAGAGATCATTCAATAAGCCAAAAGGGAGAGGGGGTATATTTTTTTTATATACTTGTCTACATGGTTGTGCTCTTCATGTTTTTTGCTTTATATCTGTTGGACATTTATTGATGCTTTTCATAGGTATAGTGTCACATCCCGTACCCCACCCTACGCGGATGCCGAAGATGTGATGCCAGTTAGCCGTCTTGTCGTTTTTCCAACAGACAATGCGACCAACCAAAGGCAAACTTCTGAAACTTAAAATGAATTGCATTCCAATGTAGGGTCAGAACAGCGGAAATTAAAACCTTTTTATCTCGGGAATGCAACTCAACTATATACCACAAGTATGTACCACAGAGCAAGTCTAAAACCAAACAACTAACAACTCTAACCACAGAACACATCTATAACAGATATGTAACACAGAGCATATCAAATTCCTTCAGAGTACCATTACCATGAGCCATGTCCCTACACATCTATTACATATGAATAAAGTCAACTACATCATCACACTCATCTGAATAGCCAGAATCAATCTATTAGAACCCAAGTCTCCACATATTATTGCCATCAAATCCTCACTTGAGAATGCCTCTCAGTCCACTGGTGACATGTCCTTGCGCTTTCCAATCCAATGGAGATATATCCTGAAAAATGTTAAATAAATGGAATGAGCTTAAACAAGCTCAGTGAGTAACATAGGTTCCTGCCATGGGTTTCAAAACCAGTTTATATATATACATGCATGCTCCAAATGCAGCTCAAATAGAACAATGCAGCTCAAACAGATCAGATCAGAACAGGAGAGAACGGATCAGATCAAACAAAACAGAACAGAATAGACAAAACAGATCAGAACAGAATAGAACAGAATACCAATCAATCAAAAGGCATAGCATCAAATGCCTGAACTTTCCCCAGCTGCCCATAAGCGGACGACTCGTGGGGCCTCTACCCTCTGGGGTCAGTATCAGAGCGGAACAGAACAGAATTGAGCGGGACAGAAATAGAACAGAATGCCAATCATACAGATAAGTCTTTCCCAGCTGCCCATAAGAGGACGACTCGTGGGGCCTCTACCCTCTGGGTCAGACTCTGGCATAAAACCGCTCAATCCTGTGGTGGGCCCAAAGTAAGACTCAACATATCAAACTGAATCAAATCAGACTCCAAAGCACAGGTGACAGAAAAACAGACCCAAACAGAATCAACAGGATATATCAGAAGGCAAGATAAAACAGAATTATGCCACAAGCAATGTAGTATAACGAGTATGCATGAAAACATATGCATTTAAAACAGTACAGTGCATAAAACATATTAGCATATAAAGAGTATAGTATACGAGTCTAGGTAGTATAGAAAATATACACCAAGTCAGGAGTCCGAGTTACTCACAAACTTATGCTTATTTCCATTCACAGATATCCCCCAGATGCGTTAGGTACCTTCATGCATGTCTTCAATAATCGTCATCCTGAATAATCATCATTAATTACAGACAGATCAGAATTTAACCATTCATATATTATTCATCACCTTAGGCATCTATCGGATTCCCTAAGATAGTGTAATGACCTGCTATCCTCTCACTAGGTTTCAACTAAGACTATTATATTCCTTAATTAAGCTTAATAGCTATCGGGGTTATGATATAAGTCATTTGGACTCTACCGTTATCTATCAAGCATCTATTTAATTTTTATGCAAGGCATTACCATTTTACCATAGCTTGAGCACAAAACTAAATTATTTCTTATTAACTATCAACCCCAAAACTATAAAAGATGTCACAAGTATTAAGGATCATGGCAAGTTACAATTTAGCATCTTATTAACAAATATTAAATTAACGTAGGAGTAGAGATGTAGAAAAACAATCACCTGATGTTGGTACCATCGGATTCACTTGGCAATCCGGGAATCATAATTCTAGTTACCGATTTCCCTCTTTTTTTGTAACATTTCTCACCGTGCCATCATAACAGATAACAACATCCCGAAGAATGGCCATTAAGTTTTTGAATAAAGTTCCAGGCTCAGTC
This sequence comes from Nyssa sinensis, assembly GCA_008638375.1. Lineage (NCBI taxonomy): Eukaryota > Viridiplantae > Streptophyta > Magnoliopsida > Cornales > Nyssaceae > Nyssa > Nyssa sinensis. The sequence goes on along the minus strand of CM018051.1, from coordinate 20,881,961 downwards.
AACCTTCTACATGGACGGACAATAACTTCTCTACTTGTTGAACTCGTGATTCCCTCTTCATGCCGAGCTAATCGTTCTTTCCTAAAACACATCCCTGCTTCAATTCCTAGTTGTTTGCTGCAGCTCCCACAATTTCTCTCATTCTCAAGCCAACAACTCCTTTATTACCAATTGCACGCCCAAAACCATATGGGACTGCTGCACTATCATATTTCTTTATAAACTAATCCTTATTTTCCAAAGAGAAACTTGACCCTTAAATTCTGTAGAGGATCCTGTTGGTCCTTGTTGTAGTTGAGCAATCGCCAACACAAAAGGACCCAAGGTGATCCACCCCCACAGCGACTGCTACGCAACTCGATCACTGCCGTTCCTCTCTCTGCACCACTACACACATAAACATACACATATGTATACATGGATCAACTCATCAGGAACAGCCATCTCCATAGAACTCCTATAACTGCCCTTGGCAACGCTTAATCAGTCTATCTTTCTCTCCAATTTTGCTGCTTCCGTAACGGCCCACAACTCCATTCTTGTGAAGATAATCCAGTCCCAATAACAACTATTTGTGCTTTCTATTTTACCAGATTTTTTTCTTTTGTACATGAACTCTGTTCAATTGCAATGGAAACTGACTTAGGCATCAATAAAATCCAGTGGGTTTGACAAATGAACCGGCAATATTCCCTTCAACATTACATTTTCCAATTTACTAATAACCCAAGAAGGACTCTAAGAACAAGTTCCAAATACTCAATCTCATCCTCTGATTTTTACTATGCACAACAGTTCAAGATATTTATGAATTCGATCCCTTCTACAATCAGTAACCAAATCGAAAGAGAAGAAACCCTCAAATTCTTCAACATTCGGACCATGCCCCTGTTCCCTCAAGATCAAGTTATGTACCTGCTGCACCGCAACTCCCGTAGTAGCAACCTCAAAATCCTAATTTCAAAAATGCATCCTTTAGCTTCCCTTTTCCTTCAATTTCTCAGCACCGCAACCAATAACACAATATATATATATATACATATATATATATATATATATATTTATTAATTCTGCTGCACCGCTACACAAGACGCACGTATATATACACATACCCTTGCTACCGCGCACTGTTGCTGCGTGCCACTGCTCCAACAATTCCGGTTCTGCGGCATCCAACGGCAGCTCCTCTAATCGGCTAAATCAGCCTTCCCCTGCACCGCTACTGCCGTCTCACTCCCAAACCCAATCACGTATCAGATTTCTCTCTCAATTTGACCCACAAACAAACCGAGCTACTCAATCAAAAGCACATCTCTGCTCCTGATTAGCCGCACCACCTGGCCACCACGCACACACACACCATGACCTGCTGCTCCATCACTCCTTTTTGCTTTTCTTGGTCGGTTTTCTCCAGCCTAGAGCATTCTAGAAGTGCCCCATTTTATCCATTTCTCACGTGTTCCAGCAGCTTCTACGTTGCTATATTTCTCTTCTGGCTGGTCTAGAAGCTTCAAGCTCCCTCTTTTCTCTCTACTTCTTCCGACTTTTCTAGCTTCTTCCTAATTTATCTCCTACGGTTTATATATAATATATCTGTATTTTATTATGTCCAGCAGCTTCCAGTAGCTTCTCTTATGGAGCTTTCTAGTACACAATATATATATATATACCTTATTTTATTATTATTAATATATCTATATTTTATATTTTACTGTATTAATATTTTATTTCATAAAATATTAATTTATTATAGAATCTGCCTTAAAACTGAAACTCGGTATCGTAATTAATTATTTTCACATAATTTTATAATTAATTATTCGTATCAGTCTCATTTATTTATTTTGATACTCGGTCGACTGGGTTAATTAATTTCCCGAGCATATGTCATTTTTATATCTGAGGGCATTAAGTCTCGTTATAGCTTACCGTATTTGAGCTAGTTCAAATTATTAACGTCAAAGGAATACAATCTGGATTATGTCAGATTTTGGGGGTATTACATATAGTGTAATGGTTGTTTTGCAGATATGCAGGTTAAATCAATTATGCAGTTGAGTGCAATCTTCATAAGTCATTAGATTAGAAATCTTATGTAAATGTTTTCATTTAGGTTTTTGGGGGTTTACTTGATGTTTTCTTGTTTTAGATGTATTCTTGTGTTGAGTTTTGTCACGAATTGCCAAAGGGGGAGTTTGTTAGGATTATTCTTCAAATGTGTTGGCTAATCTGTGGTTGACAAAGTTTTATTGAGTTGTTAAGTCCACCAAGTTATTGAGTCTAGAGTATTCAAGCCTTGTGACCATTAAAGAAGTATCTACTTTCAGTTAAAGGCTATCATATTTTCGCATTACTCTCTCATACTCATATGGTAAGGATTGGTAAGTGCTTAGTGAATTTGGATTTGATTTATCTCATACACACACACACTCTCATGCATCTAGTATGTTCTACTATTTTAACATCTGATAATGTATAGTGAAGATTGTTCAATAGATAATAGTATCTCATTTGATTTTTCCTTGTACTTAAAATCATTTGACAAGTGGGCTATTATACTTCATTGATCTAAAACTAGAAAAACTGAGGTTTTACACCATATTCGTTCGAACGAACCATGGGTTCATTCGCACAAATAAAATAGTGAACTTTTCGTATCTTTTAACGAATTATTCATTCTTTCTTTGAGTCGAAGGAATTTTCCAAAACCTATTCGTGGGAAATTTTTTCTAATGAATGATCCCACAAATTTTTCAGTAACTTACAAATCACATTCATTCGATAGTTCATTTAAATGAATTAAGATTCATGCGAACGAACATTCAATTCGTGGGAATGAATGCCGCGTAGATCAATTTTTTAATGAGATTCAAATAGTGCGTTTTCTTTCCAACTATAAAGGATTTGATCCCTATTTTGTGAGAGGACTTTTGGCTACTATCAAACAAAGTTTCTAAACTTTTCCAAAAAATTTTCTCGTTAACAAATTCGGTGCACTATCTCTATCTTTTTACTATTGCTTTATTTATTATTGTTATAGTTAATTATTGCATGTCATTGAATTTGATTGCACCAACTAGAATGTTAATTCTCACATAATTAAAGAGAATTTTTATTTGCTATTGAGACCTATTCACCCCCTCTAGGTCTAATTCTTGATATCTAGACATACATTGGACCTCTAAAATGCCTTCAAGAGAGATATAGAAAATTAGTGTTAGGACCAAGAGGTCTGATATTATAATTGACTAATCTAATTTGAAAAATCTTGCTTTGATTGTAATCATTGCATTAATCCTAGGCTTAGAGTATCTCAATGCCTGTTCTACTCCAAGACGGTCAAAGATTCAATGTCGTGCACGTTTACCAATCGACTTGGTTTGTAAAAGGTAATTTAGGTATTTTAGGCTTTTATTTTGATTTGGAACTCACTTACTTACACATTGCATGCATTTCATATAGTAGATATCATATCATTCTTCTCAAAAAGCCATATTTCAAAACACTTAGGGAAATTGAGTTCATAAGGTAAGCAAAGAATAAGCAACTCTCTGTTACTCGTTCAAGCAAACCAATTGGCTCGTTCAAACGAACAACTGAAGGCTCGTTCTTATTCATTCTTATTCATTCAAAAGGGTTCCATCAAATGAAGAGTTGTAACCTCCACATTTTCTCGTTTGATGTTCATGCGTTACTCGTTCAACAAACTATGCTCATTCAAACGAATTACTAATTCGTTCGAACAAACACTGTGCGAAAACAAAAAAAAAAATTCTAGTTTCAAGCCCCTTTTAAGATCGGAGCTTATTGTTATAAAATCATGAAAATTAAGTTTTAGTTTAGTGAGAATAGAGTAAGAGAGAGTTCAAATTGTGAGAGCTACACACTTGAGAGATCTTAAAGCTTTCATGAGTAAACATTCATACTTGTAAATCATATATATCTCTACTCTTATCATATATTGATTTAGATCACATCACACGATCCAAGTCAATTCAAAGAGCCTCAATTCCATTTCAATTCATTATTGAAGAGTTTAGAGTTCAACCTTGAGGATTCATTATTGAGTGATCGGAGAAGTCCAAGGTTGCGAGGAGTGTCAATCGTGAAATGGCCCAATCAGAGAATTCCAAGATCGTGAAGAGCATCTGGTTGTATAAAGATTCCGACTATAGAGAGCTTTTGGATTCAAGGGATATTAAAGACGTGAACGAGTAGAATGGAGTTTGAGGTACAAAGTCTGGTTCTACATTACATTGTAATTCGATCTCAATCAAAGTGGAACTCTTCCATGAGCATGGCTAGCTCTGAAGTTTTCCACCGTGGATAGTTTTCCGTGGTGGTTTCTCTGTCATCACTTCGGCTTGCAATTTCTCTTACTCTTCATACTTTATAATTTCCAATTTGCTAGAATTGAATGCGTCCGCCAAATTGAGATTTATGTTTTCATGAATTATGAAATTTAAACATCTATTTAATAATTGAAAACCTTAATTGCGAAATTGGATTTATAAATTGAATTGTGTAATTGGAAATTGATTACTTAATTTAATTTCTACTTGAATTGTAAAATTGATATTGAAATTGGATTAGAGGATCAATTAGGCTCATGTTGAATGGTATGTATGTTAAACACCACATAATTAGTAAATTTGATGGATTGTGCTTTTGATTGAATTGTACATAATTGTTGAATATTGATTGAATTTAAAATTCACATATTTTGCTATTCTAGTATAGTTGTTAGTGTTGTGGTTGAAAATTGGAAGAATCAAAAAAGTTAATGCATACCTATTCAACCCCTTCCTTTCTAGGTCAGTTTCACACCACGAGACCAACCAACAATGAGGAGTTGCCAACTTGTTTTCGATAATTAAACAAGAAAACCCGTTACATCTTGAATAATACATATAAAGAAAAAGTGAAAGAAATGAAATAAAAATTACATTGTTTTGATTCCTAAATACATACTAAAAAACCTCTTGACATGGGTCAAAATAATAAACGAAATTTGAAATACGCAACTAAAGAAATAGGCTCGAGGGGTAGGGTACAAAGTGGGAAGGTGTTAAGCACCCACTTTGCCTAATCCAAATGGACTAGCCTCAAACATTCAATTACGAGGCTCTATCATTAAAGTATAAGAAAAGAAAAATGCAATGGAGAAGAAGAATCATATGATGGAGGTAATGATCAAGTAAATACATTGAAATGAAAAAAAATAAGAAAAAAGGGAAAAGGATTTAACTTGGTCTCGTAGGCTTCTTACGTTTCCATCCTAAGATGGAATCAAAGTCACGTAGTTCTACCAGTTTTACCTTCTTTTATCAAGAGTGATAAAAAAGGGAGATCAACCGAGTAAGAGGACTATTGAAGGCTTTAAGAAAGCGCGCCATATTTAGTCTTTGTGGTTAGGCAAAACTTCAGCTAGGAACGGCTAGCTCGAGATCGTCACTTCAGTAGAGCTCCGACTTGTTGCTTGATTCAGGACCCTTAACTAGGTAAGGCTTCGATCTTGAAAAGGGAAGAAGGTTAGAGAACTTCTGAGTAAGAGATAACTCTAGAGTAATATCAACAACATAAGGCTATTCAGTTGTGTGTCCACAAAATGCTGATCAATGGGGTTTATTTATAGGCCAAAAAGTGATATTTGATCTAAAGGCCTATAATTTTCCTCACAAATAGAGGGCTTGGATCATGTCTTGAGTAACAATTACATAATTTAAAATTAAAAAAAAAAATCTAATAATTATCTAAAGAATGACTATCCTAAAATAAATTATTAAAATGAATTATGAAAAATGCATAAACCTATCAAAATGAATGCTACATGCAAGAGCTAATGAGATGCAAGATAAATAGATTATTCCTAAATAATCAAAAATAAAATAAAGGATAATTATGAGGTATTTCTCAATAATCCTAAATATATAATGATTATCCCACATGTTTATGAGATATATCTGATATATCTATATGTATGCACAATGCATGCACCTAACTACAATGCGTATAGATATAACATGGGTACACCTAAATAGGTGGACCAATAGGGTGACTGTAATGCATCCTACATGCCACCTAAGCCGACATGTTGACCAATGACATGAATGCACACCCAATGCACCCATGTGAGTGTGTTTATGCTAGAAAATAAATAAATGTCTAGGTTTAATGAAACTCCTCTAAAGCAAATGTCAAGCAAATAGATTTATGAAAACTCTAGAAATGGAAAGTCCTAATCATGCCTTAATGAACTACTATCACTCAAGATCACCAAATTTTTCCTAATTTGATGAAAAATCATGAGATTACCACAAGACATGTGAAATTACCAAATTACCCCTTAAGGCATAAGAATGGTCCAATTTGTCACCCAATGGATAAAATTACTAAATTACCCCAAATGGATAAAATGATATGACAATACTCCTCAACTAACCAAATAGTCCCATTAAGGATAGGATCGCGCCAAAATTACCAAATGTCCTCAAAAGAGCAAAAATGGTGTCAAAATTACCAGAATACCCTCCGATGGGGAGAAGAATCCTACTTGAGGTGGGATTCTAATGGGAAGAATCCTATTAGAGGTGGGATTGTAGGTGGGAAGAGTGCGACTAAAAGTGAGACTTTGACAAGAGAGTCCTACTAGAGATGGGACTTTGGTGGGAAGAGTCCTACTAAAGGTAGAATTCTTGGCATAATTATCTAATTGCTTCTATCCAATCAAGGGTCACAAAATAAGGAGTCTGTAAAGAGCCCCTCGTTGATGAAACTTGCAAACAAATGAACATCAATGCAAGAAAAAAAAAAGATACCTATTTTGACATCGATTGTGATTTTTTTATGTAGTCAGACTCGTTTTAAAATGAGATTCCTATATATCACCCTTGAGTGAATTAGACCGTTTGTAGTTCATGACTAGCAAAAATGAGTGTTGTCCTTACTAAATTTTCCTAAAGAGACTCGTCTCGATAGGATTGTCGTGAGGCTATGTGCTTAAAAATGACTTCTCAGGGCCTACTTGGGAGGAAATTTGATCTTGACAAGTATTTTATGAGGTTATGTTCTCATGAGATGGTTTTACTTCCTTACACATTTTACCTAAAAGGGAATTCCATCATAGTAAGTTAATAATAAAATTTGATAGGCAGCTTACCCAAAAGGAAATGCGATTCTAATAGCCTTATAAGATTGCAATGGAAGACTTACATGAAAGGAATGTTATCCTAACAGGTTTTCCTAAAAGAATGCTATCCTAATAGAACTGTCGTAAGATTACATCTTTCATGGATGGCTTGCCTTAAAGGAATGCTATCCGAACAAGTTTTTCCTAAAAAGAATGCTATCCTAATTGAATTTTAGTAAAATTACGTCCTTGATGGATGAATCTTACAGAGAATAAATATTCCCATGGGGAATGCTAGATTATGACTCGCTAAGGAGGTGAATTTTCTTAAGAAAAGGGCGAACAGAAGATTTCTCAAACTTCACTGGGGAATGAATCGATTTAACTCGATGATTTTGATTTGTCAAAGAAAAAGACAGCTATGTCCTTCCTAAGAGATGCGGCCCAGAACTTAGGGGACCACCAAAGAAATTCCATTTACACGATCCTTTGGAGGAATCGGGGTTTACTTGATGAATCACAGTCTTGAATTATTGGGCCAACACCGCTAATTGGCTCATTGGTCAATTTTGACTAGAATTGGTGAATTACCATTTTCTCCTCCAACATCCGGTATCAAATCACGAGGGGATATTTAGACATATTTTCACAAAAGTCTTGAATTTGACAAGAAATGGGCTGAAATTTGCCAAAATGAGCTAACATTTGTGAAAATGGGCCAAAATTTGAAAATGGCCCAATACAACCTCTATGTGTTGATTGCCACACAAAAAAGGGGGTTTTTTCCCTCTGTTTGACAATTGGCTATATATTTGTGAGTGGCGATTAACACTCGAGTGCTTGGGCAACCTGTTTTAAAATGTTATGAAGTTTTGAACTTTTTATTATGTTGAGTTTTCTCCTATCACACTTGTGCTCATTTATTGCAAGGTTATGAGGGAGGTTAGATTGAAGTGTTCCACACTTGTTTCAACCATTTGGCAAATCAATCAACTCAGTTTTTAACCTTAAATCCTAAGATTTTAAGAGAAATAGCAAGTGAGGACCATGATGACACAGACCCAATGTTCGACATTGATCGAGATTTGGAGACTTTCAGACCGCTTCATGGAACTATCTTTCGATACAAACTTCCCATGGACTACTGGAATAACACAAGTTTGCTTCAAGAGTTGGCGTACTATTTGTCACAATGGTATCGTAATGACCAGGTATGGATTTTCTTAAGTTTTCTTCTAATTATTTTGAGATTTTTGACTTGATTGTTCATGCATTTGAATTTTTTTTTGCGTTTTGGGAATGATTTGCATGAAATTTTGATTTTTTTCATGCATGGGAATTTCACCCATGTGCCTTTTAGGAAATTACACACCACGTGCTTATGAAAATGCCCGAATGGGCTGTTTTTGTTTTTCTTTAACTTCATGCATCCGATTTATGCTATTTTGAAGTACTCATGATATTGGAAGGCTCTTTTAACACATTGAATTTTGTTCGTTGCAGATAGAATTGGAAATCCGCGCTCGAGGCTCGGAGGCAGATATCGTAGAGTGGTGGCCAAATTTACCCGTTAAATGCTAGAGGCACTTGAGAATGGTTGGTTTTGGTCCATTTTGGGACCAGATTTTCCATGTAAACCATGACTGAAAAGTCTTTATGATTTGGTCAAGAGGTGGTGGAATACCACCAACATTTTTCACCTCCGATTTGGGGAAGTGATGTTGACCCTACTCGAGTTTTTTAATGATCATGGGCCTTCTCTTGTTGGCAATCGTCAAGTGCCATGGGAGAGTGACATGCAAAACCAGGAAGATAAGGTATTTTGGCTTTTGGGATGGCAACCTGTATTTGAATCTAGCGACACCGTTAGAGTCAAGAAAATTTCGAAAGCATTCCACTACCAAGAGTGCAATGACACTATCATAGAGGATCAACTGACTAAAGCTTTCATGCTCTTTGTATTTGAATAAACCTTTCTTGCCAATCCGTTAACACCATCCATCTCTGGTGTCTCCTTACTTTAGAGAACTTGAATGACTTCAAGCGCTTTAACTGGGGAGGTGCTACAACTGACGATTTTGTACCGTTGAATGTACATCTTGTCACGGTCGGTTACAAAGGTTGTTTAATAGGTTCAACTTTTAAACTCCTCTTTTCTCTTAGAAAAATGCCATTTGGTTGATTTTTCCTATTTTGATAGATTTGAGGCTATGAGGTCCTTCAATTGCCCTTTCCACTAGTAGAGGTAGAAGAAGACGTATTTCCCAACATGTGACGGTGGAGAAAGGAAAACAAGTGGACCTATCAGGGAGCAAACACGGTTTATAAATTCTAGGTGACTTTGGATAGCCCCTAGGCAAACATAGTTAGTTCCTTTGTGTGGAACATTTTCTTAATGTCACATCCCCGTAACCCACCCTGTGTAGATTAGGGGGACACAACCACCCTTCGGCCCAGGGGCCGATGGGTGTCAGAACGGCAGTGCCGGACGGCGGTGCAAACTTGATCATTAATACAAAAGTAAAAGGTTTTGCGGAAGCGTAGAGACAGTTTGCACTTCTGCCCAAAACAGCACACGCACAGTACATATACACAGAGCTTGCTAAATATACAAAGTTTCTTCTAAACTTGATAAATATTTAAAACTTAAACATATTACATGATCATTGTCCCATAGGACTTAATTACATAATTTTTCCAAAATAGAATACTACACAAGGCATTGACAATCTATTAGTCTTGACATTCTCAAAATCCTATTTGTTGAAACCTATCTTCAGCTAATTTACTTACAACCAAAAATGCTAATCAAAAGTATGGAGTACCCGATGCCCTTCCTTAATACGGGTAAGGCTCTCATTCATCGACATTACCTGAAAGGGCATAGGTAACAAATCCACGTGAGCTTTATGAAAATCTCGTGAGTAATTTCAGCACCTTGTCATGAGTTTTCAACTAGTAGTGGGTTAAGTATACAAGAGTTCATAAAACAACCACTACCAATTGCTCGTACACTACAAATACAGAATACAGAAATCTTCAAATAGTTAACATGAAGCATTCAAGGCATTCAAGCGAAGCATTTATTTCAAAAATCATTTAAACATAAAACACGAAGCATTCAAGGCATTCGAGTAAAGTATTTAATTTGTTAAATACAAAACAAGTAAATTCAGGTTTCATTAAAATAAGAAACACAAATCTTCAAATCATGAAATATGAGTATGTAAATTATGTTTAGAGTGATGGGGGATAAACCTTGTACCATCCTCCAATGTCATATCTTTTCACTTTCTAAGTAAGTCCGTATCGATCCGGCCTCGTATGTTTTATCTCGTGGATCTATATTTTTATCTATAGACCAATTCTCATGGGAGATCTCCATACCTGGGGATAAACCTTCTACCAGGCATTTTCTCGTATATGAGTCCGATAGGGTCTCACGATCTTGTGGTGCTTATGCACAATTATCTTGCATTACCAGTTCGTAAACAGAAGCATTTTAAAACTTAGTTTGTCAAATAGATGCTTTTTAAGAGAATTTTAAACATAGCCTTCAAAGTACTTTAAAAAAGATTTTGGAGTACTTAAACATAACTTTCAAGAGTATTTAAACCAGGTCTGGAGTAAAATATTCACTTTTGTGAAGACATTTAACACAATTTAGAGGTTAAAGTAGATATGCTGAAGTAGGAACTTTATAAACAGTTGGCATTTAAAACAAGCACATTTGCAGTTCTTGATAGTATTTGAATATTTAAACAAGTATCATATTTAAAACACAAGTCCTGGACTTCCAATTGGCTTCGGGCATCATAAGGAGTAAAATGATAATTATTGCATTTACGTGTCCTAAATTCTGGGATTCCATTTTGTAAAACAGACCTCGCCATTAGGTCCACAATGTCAAAAAAAGTCAGAATATACTATTCCTTTATTTTATTTAGGCACGAAGCATTTATTATAGTTAATTTAATTTATTTATTTAATAATATATATTATTAATATTATTACACAAGTGCCACGGTGGCTATTTCGAACCTAGGGAGCTGCGGGTCCCCATTTTTTTCTTCTAATTTTCAGTTTGCCAAACGGTCCCAGTCCGTATGCAATTATTAAATCAAGGCTTATCCCCATTGCCAAATGGTCCAATTTCCACTTCAATCATTTAAAACCAAGGCTCTATAAGATGCAATTTTGGTTAACCGGTTCTGTGCCTAGATGGGTTCCGACCCGAACTCGAAACCGACTCGACTGACCCGACCTGTACTATTTATCTTCTCCCTCGCGATGGCCACTGTAGCCCTAATTTCAGAGATTTTTCAATCTCTATTTCATGATGTTACAGACAGTCTTTCACCCTGATTTTTGTTACTAAGGTCTTATGGGACACCAAGGAAAGTTTTGGCATTGGTCATAAGGATTGAAGTAAGCTAAATAGCTCGGTTGGAGCTTCGAAACAATTCTGGATAATCAGTTCATTCATGCTTGTTTCTTCATGAAACTTCATGATTCTTAGCCTATTGTGATCCTCATTGCAGTGGCTTCAAAACCACGTTCCAAAAAGCAAGCATAGTGCTCGTTTTCAAGAAGTTAGATCTTCGGACCGTGATTGTAACTTGGTCTTTCTCCTCCATTTCTGGCCCATTTTAAGTGATTCTTGTTGTTTTGGGATCTTAGGAGAGTCTAGTTCAAGTCTTAATCAACCAAACTTGGATTAGTTCTAGTTGGTTCAGACCCGAGCTTAAAGCTATCATAAATGGCATGTTTCTTACGAATTTCACTATTTTAGGCTTCCTAGGTCTCATTTTTTTTCTCCCAAACTCTAGTACAATACCAATAAGACCATGCATGCACTTTAACTCCACTAAACATCATGTAAATAGTGTAATTTTTCTTAGAGAGAGAAAATTGGTTTTGCGTGTTTTTACCTTCTACAGTGAAATTCCCTCTCCTTGGCTCAGTTCTGAGCTTCTATGGCTCTTGGAGTCCGCCTTAGGGTTGCATGCAAGGCCTTCACTCCCTTCCTTTCCTCCTCCTCCTTTTTTTCTTCTTTTTCTTCTTTTCTCCCTCTCTCTCTTTCTCTCTTTCTAGCTGCACACACAAGGTCCGGTTTGACACACAAGTTTTCTCATACAAGTCTGGTTTGGAATTGACCGTATACCCTCAGTCTATTGTATGTATCATGGAGGATTTGCATGCATCCCTATTGGTGGAGAGGTAGGTGCAATGGGGTTTTGACACCTTATTGTTTTAGAATTTTCCCACCGAATTTTACCTTATATAATTATCCTTCGGCTATTATAGCACATGTTTGCTAATAGCTTAGCGGGTTTAGACTTTAGATAAGTCTCTTAGTGGTTTTAGGTTTTGGGTTCAATTCCTTGGGCCAACACTTTAGCTTACTTTTCTTCTTCTCTTTTTATTTGCCTTTTGTTAAGATTTTGTGCTTTAATTTTATTTTTACTAATGTACTAGTATTATTTATTTTCTTCATGTGTTGGTTTCACTAGTAGGCAACTTGTAATCTTATTATTTTTTGTAGCCTTTATATTTTAATTTAAGTTTTTTAATTATTATTTTACTTATTAAGTCTCTAATATTTAATTAGTAACCTAATCATTTGATAATTAGGTCGGGGCATTACACTTAACATAGGATGTGAGAAACTTATGGGTTTTTTTTCCATTTGTGACAGATTCAGTAGAACCCATGGGGGGTGGTCCTGGCTTCGGTGGGGTGGAGTGTTGGCATAGCACATCAGCGCTTCATTTTGGAAGGCCCTTTTGAAAGGGTGTACTACTTAGGTGAGAGAGTGATTCGCCAAATGGTTACAATTGCAAGGCTTTTCTTGCCCATATCTCCTCCGATCGATATGAGAGAATTAGACTCTTTCAACTCCAACGCCAACTTCTTGGAACTTTATGAAGGAGTGGCCATGCAGCGGTTCTTTAACCTGTTTGGCCTAATGATGAACTACTTGGAGAAATTGATGCCTCATTTGATCGAGGTTCCCCTTCCCCTTTCTAGAGTCGGGAAACCCAGTGCGTGTGACAAGTCATCGCTAGAGGTTGCCACCACTACAGCCGATGCAGGGCTACTGGTTGATTTTTTGGATTTTAATGTGTCGGTGATAACTGATGACCAGACTTTTAGGCTGGAAGAGTTGACCTGGTCTATTGGTGCCATTAAAGGACTTCCGACTCCCGACTATTTGTCTCGGGTAAGCCTTTTACCTAACATTGTTGGTGTTTCTCTTACTTTAGGATTGTGTTAACTTTTGTGGGGAATTTTAGGTGGCTCATACCATTTATAAAGAGGCTTGTGTGTACATCACGACTTTGAAGCACATGATGGCTCAAGTCACTATTCAGTCATGACGGAAAGCCACTTACTAGACTGAGACAAACATTGTGAGACTATAATTATCTTTTGCATGTATTTTTTTCCTTTTTTACATTGTATTGATTTTTGGTTTGAAACTTAATACTTTTCAGGCTGCTAGAGTCTCTCGCCTTGAGAGCATGAACCAAGGTCAGGAGTGACGCGGTAGAGGGATTCCTAGCGGTAGGCAAGGAAGAGAGCCTAAGAAGAAGGGGGAAGTCAACCGAGTAGCTCTAGCACCCAACCGGCTAGGCCCAGTAAAGCTCTGAGATAAGTTGTGGAAAGTGAGTGAGGATACCGAGGAAGAGAAGGCACCCCCTCGTCAATCTCAACTATAGGAAGGAGCACGAAAAGGTCACCGTTAGATAAGACTTTCTTTTGATGGACATTTGTTTGATAAAAAAAATCACCTTTTTTGGCTTTCCTTTTTTCTATGCTCTTTTTTTTTATATATATTTTGTTTTGCTTTGAAATAATAGATGATCAATGAATGCATGCATTTTCATTATGAACGTATTTAATAGGCATTACATGAGCAAAAATGATCAAAAATTGGTATCCCACTTGCTTTGGATTGATAAAATAAGAGGAAAACAACAAAAATTATCAAAGTGGGGAAAATGTCCTAGAAACCCTTTATATGCTGATCGACACACAAATAGGGGGGTTTCAAAAAATCAGTGTCCTAAACCAAATTATAAATGAACTTGCAAGGATTTTAGGATATATTGTGAACCCTAGGCCTCCCAACTCAAATCTTTAGCCCCTTAACAGTGTCATTGTTCTATTTTCTACCTCTCCGCCCCTATGGCCTCTATAGCTATGGAAGTGACTGCTTTTGATGAACAAATTTATATGTGGTTGTATTGTCCCTCGGGATCAGATAAGATCAGTTTGGGCACTCTAAAACTGAAAGCACTTTTTTCTCTTACTCAAGCTATCCATTGATTGGAACTTGTTGAGGCTTGTGCACACTTTTGGGGACCCTTTTGACCATTGTTTCTATTTTCATCTAAAGGAGTTATGTCCTACCTTTGAAGAGTTGTGTGCTCTCTTCGACGTCACGATTCAAGGTAAATTGATTATCCCATCCATATAATGTGGTTATTCCTCTTCTCTATCTTCCTTGCATGAATTAGATGTCGAAAAGGAAAGTGAATTGATCTAAAGGGAAATTTTGTCCTTATTTCCCATATTGGACCTTTTCATAAATTAAGTGGCTAGCCGTACCAAGTTGTGTGCTTTTGCTTTATGTGTTATACCAAGATTTTTGATTTATTAAGAGCCTGATTGAGTTGATGCCCATTTGATTGACGTTGTGGCTAAATTGAACAAGGGAGGTAACATGATGGGTATCGTCCTGGCTGAAACTCTGAACAGCTTGGACTTGGTTCATGGTGGATTTGCTACCTTTGGAGGTAGCCCCTTGTTACTGACCATGTGATTGCGTAACAAATTGAAACTGCTGAGGACTTCTGTTACCATTCCTTATTTACCAAAACACTATTGCCCGAGGGCCTTATTGGTGACTAAGGACATAAAGAAGGATTGGTGTGAATTTCTTGCCCAGTTCATGCCTAATGACATTAATTAGTCAACTATTCATAGGCAAAGTAAAGCTCCCCATTTGCGCTCTCTTAGATATTCATGTGTCATTCTGTCAAGCATGAGAAAAGCTTCCTTCTATTATCCCATCCGGATATTGCGTTAGTTTTGGTGCATGCAGGTTGTTCCAAAGACTTGGGGTCCTCACTTTGTTGTGGAAAAGGTAACCCCTGTCGTAGCTATGAAAATATCCAACTGTTAGGAGTGTGCTCATAGTCCTAGACTTGAATAGTATAGATTATTCTGACTAATTTCTCATGACAGAGGAACATTTATAGTGGCTTTGGGACCTAACTAGTGAGAGAGAAGATCTACGGGTGACCATTTTCTTTTGAGAAACTAGAATAGAAACCAATGTGGACATAACTTCAAAATTGATAGTGATCAGGGAAGCCTACAAAGACTTGGGAAGAGGAGGAATAATGATGTTATAATAGAAAAGGTAAGTCAGCAGAGAGGAGAGAGAAAGAAGTAACAACTCCCTCAAGCTCGAAAAGGAAGCATGGATGACTTATGAGGGTGCAAGATTGAAATATAGCAATGGAGAGCTTGAATTTTAATGATTTTCTTTGCAAAGAGACATAAGAAGGAATTATTTGGACTTTGTTGAGAAAGCAACAGGTTACCATTTCAAGTTGGAGGGCAAGTTGGTGGAAAAGAAATAGTGAAAACAATAGGGATTGACTAACTTTAGTGATGACATGAAGATTTTTTTTTTATAGAGGAAGTTAGTTCCTTATTAGACTTATGCTAAGTTGTTTGGGCATTCACCAATCATTAAATAAAAGATGATCATTTAACTTTTAGATTAGCAAGAATGAGACTTTTATTGCAATTGTAAGAACGCACTCATAGCAACTTCGTGAGCTACCTTCGTACCCCTATATTATATGTGTAGCAAACTAAGTAATGGAGGGTCAAGTCATCGCAGTTCAGTACATGGGCAACTAGCTGCTAAACATAACATTTCTTAAGCTAATCAAGGTTTGTAGATGATGAAAACTCTTTCCCATCCAATGTTTGTGAGCCATACTGCTCCTCTTATAGCTATAGATTTGATAATGAATAGGCTGCCCTAGTTGGGCCTAAATTTTCCTCTTGTGTCAAGTACCAGTGCTCTGTTTTCTTTTAAGACCAAATTCCCTACTTTCTGACCTTTATTTTTCACTTTCTTGTTAAAATCTCAAGCTACTCTTCAGTGATATCCCTATGTCTAATACAAAGCTCTAAATTGTCTCTTATTTACGAAGACTAACTCATCATATCTATTTTGCAGCCAGTCGGTCTTGGAAACTTGATTCTCAATAAATACCCTGAGTGAGCGTATTTTAAAGTTTAATAGGTAAAACTGCTTCCATCCCGTACATCAGGGAGTATGGGGTTTCTTTTGTAGGTGTTTTGATAGAAGCACGACATCCCCACAAAGTAAAAGGGAGTTTCTCATACTAGTTTATGATGGTTTCCGCTATCCTTCTGATGATGTTTTTTAATGTTTTGTTTGCTGCCTCTACCGCCTCATTTGTTTGAGGTCGATAAGGCGATGAATGATGATGATTGATTCTGAACTCCTCAACCAACTCTATGACTTCCCCTTTGAAGTGCAAACCATTATCTGAAATTAATTCATGGGGTACTCCATAGCAACAAATGATGTTAGCTCAAATGAACTGGGCCACTTTCTTAGCATTGATGACTGCATAGGGGGCAACCTCTACCCATTTGGTGAAATAATCGATGGGCACAAAAATAAACTCATGGCCATTAGAGGTTTTTGGTGTGGTTTTACTGATGATATCTATTCCCCAGGTTGGGTTGCAAATGGCCAGGGGGATGTCAAGTTGTACAACTCCTTAGGAGGAAGGTGTTATAGATTGGCACGTATCTAGCATTTGTGGTACTTTCTGACAAAGGCAATGTAGTCTTCATCTATGGTATTACAATAATATCTATGCTGGACTACTTTTTTGGCTAGCATGTGTCTTTTCATATAGGGCCCATAGACCCCTTCGTGGATTTCTTCCATGGCGTGCTCATCCTCATGTTTATCTAAGCACAATAAATTTATACCATTAAAAGACCTTTAGTAAAGTTTTTTCCCATAAATGATGAATTGGGTGCACCACCATCTTAGGGCTACTTTGTCTCCATTAGTATATCTTTCAAGGTATTATGAGTCTTTGATGAATGACCAAACCTCGTTGTACCAAGGCGGAGAGTTTGAGTTATTTGTGACCTCATTGATACTACAACAATATATTAGAATTTCTTGAGTTTGTACTATGAGGGTTTAACTATGGTTTCTTCTAGAATATCCACTATAGAGGCTAGGGTGGCAAAGGCATCCGCGAAACTATTCTTAGCCTAGGGTATGTAGTGGAACTGGATATCTTTGAATTTGGTCATTACTGTTTCTAGATACAAGTGGTATGGCAGGAGTTTATCTTCTTTGATTTTCCACTTCTTTTGAACTTGACCAATAACGAGGGCTAAAGCCCCATATATATCCAAGAATTCAACTTTCAATTCCAAAGCTGCCTGTAGATCCACTATAGAAGCTTCGTACTCTGTGGTATTATTGGTAGAAAAATACTATAGCTTCGTGGCTAAAGGCTTATATGAACTATTTAGGGTTATTAGAAGCATGCCAATCCCATACCCTTTCTTGTTAATAGTGCCGTCAAAGAAATGACACCATCTGTCCTCGTGGATTTGCATAATTTCTTCATCTAGGAATTCAGCTTCCCCGACAATTTCCCCTTTATCCAGGCATTTTGCTAAATAATCAGCCACGACCTTTCCCTTGATGGATTTTTGAGTTAAATGAACTATGTCAAATTTGAAAAGCAATAGTACCTACTGAGTAATGAGGCTTGATAAAGCCAACTTTTCAAAAAGGTATTTCACAAGATCTATGCAAGAAATCAAGTGTATTGTATAGGCCATCATGTAATGGCGGAGCTTTTGAATGACCTAGACAAAGGCTATACATGTATTTTCAAGGGTATTGTAGTTTTTCTCATAGGAGATTAGTTTTTGGCTCACATAGTAAATAGCCTTTCTCATTTCTTTCATGTGTTTGATCTTAGGCCAACATGGCCCCAACGGCTGTATCAGTTACTGTAAGGTACAATAGCAAAGGAAATTTAGGTTGTGGGGGAACCAGGATCGGTGGGTTGGTCAGATATTGCTTGATTTTTTCAAAAGCTTATTGACATAACGAATTCCATTTTTTTGGAGAATATTTCTTCAAGAGTTTAAAGATGCATTCACAAACAGTAACCAATTGTGATATGAATTAGTTGATGTATTGAAGTCTCCCTAGGAAGCCCCTAACCTGCTTTTTTGTTTTAAGAGGAGGCATTTCCATAATGGCTTTGATTTTTATAGGATTTACCTCTATCCCTCTTTGGCTTATCATGAATCCTAGGAGTTTGCCCAACGTAACCCCAAATACACACTTCTAAGGGTTTAATCTCATCCTATACTTCCTGCTTCTTTCAAAGAATTTTCTTAGGTAGTCAGAATAATCTTCTTTACCTTTAGATTCTATGATCATATCGTCTATGTAGACTTCAGTCTCTTTGCGAATTAGGTCATGTAAGATAACAGTGGTTGCCTTCTAATACGTAGCCCCTATATTTTTTAGGCCAAAAGGCATGATTGTGTAAGAGTATGTGCCTCACTTATTGTGAAGGAATTTTTCTCTATATGGTTCGGGTACATTTTGATTTGATTGTACCCTGTAAAGCCATCTACGAAGGACATCATGGAATCGTGGGTTGTGTTATCTACCATGAAATCTATTATTTGGTAGGGGAAGTCATCTTAAAGGAAAGCCTTGTTAAGTTCCCTATAGTCAACACACATGTGAACTTGTCCATCATTTTTAGGGATAGGGACAATATTGGCCAACCATTACGGGTAAACTATGGCCAAAAACCTTATAGGTAATTGTTTCTCGACTTTCTCTTTGATCTTAAGGAACCACTCTTTCCCGAGTTTCCTCAAATTTTTCTTGACTGGCTTGTCTGTTAGGTTGGTCAGGATTTTATGCTAGATTATGTCTGTGTCTAACCTTAGCATGCCTTTATAGGACCATGTAAAGACATCTCGGTATTCTCTCAATAACTCAGATAAGATCTTTTGTTCATCTTGGCTAAGGGTTGCATCAATCTTGACTTCCTCTAGTCACACTTTCTAACGCTTGGTTAATGGTCACTGTTTGTTCTATGACAAGTTGGTCCCTGTCTTGAGGTTTAATGATTGTTTTGGCCAATTCTATTAGGAACTTCCTATCCTCCACATCAATATTATTATATGCTTCAAATTTATCACCACATTCATTGTTGGCAATTAAAAGATACTCGAAAAAGGAATTCATTTCATTGAAAGAAAGATTTGGAAAGATACAATTGGTAAGTTCATTAAGATTGACTAAATCTAAATCAAAGGAGTCCTCGGACTCTGAGTCAAAAGCACTATCAGAGTCTGCATCATTTAAGTCTGACCAGCCAAACTCTTGTTCTAGTTGCTCATCTGAAGCTACTACCCACCTTAACCAGGAGCTAATTGTTGTTTGGAGCATCAATTTGTGTAATGTCCTTGGTTGGATCCTCCCCCACGTTTCTTGTAGAAACCATGTCAATCATATCATCAGTAAGCTCTATTTTGGCAAAACATTTTGTCAATCCTCCAAGCTCTTCAATCCAATCCTCTTATTGAGGATTATGTTGCACCATTGGTATCACCACCCCTTCATTGAACCTGCAGGTGAAATCACTGAATATTTCCTAACTAGGAACTCTGATCTTGGTCTTGGCATTGTACCATGGTTTAGGGAAGCTATAGTATAGGTGGTCATTTCCTTGCTTAGCAAAGATTCCATTCAAAGTGGAGAAGTAAGGCTTTATTTCGACGAGCTTAGGGGTAGTCCCTGTTCTATAAAAATTCTCTTGGCACGTGCGGCCAAAGACTTGATATGAAAATCCTCTTTAATAGGCATGTATCTAAGCCTAAATGTAGATTCCCTTTTCAGTTGAATGGGTGGTGTAGGTAAGCCTTGAAAATTGCATCCAAAGCCCTTACGAGGCACGTATCCCATGTATATCATTATATTCATCATAGCTTTCATGTATAAGCCATTCTTGGGTGTTTGTTCTACCTCGAGGCTTCTAACACGGTCAAAGTTTATCAGGGGTAAATCATCAGCATTGTGTTAAATCCCTAGTATCAGGAGAGTATTGCTGAGGGAACAACATCCTTGTGAATGGTGACCACCCCTAACTGGTGGGTGAATTTAAGCTTTTGATGCAAAGAGGATACCACGGCCTTTATTTTATATAGCCATGGTATCCGGAGTAGTAGATTGAAAGATGTTGAGATGTCTAACACTTGGAAATAGTCGGTGCTTTCCACTAGACCGAGATTCATGAATAGTGTCATGACCCCTACATCTTCCCTTCAAGTGTTATCATAGGCTCTAACTACTTAAGCTAACAGAGTTAGATCTGTTACCTCTAAGCCAAGGCATTTTGCAGTCCTACGAGGATAGACTTTAAAAGCCGAACCATTGTCAATGAATACTGTAGGTATCCTTTTCCCAAAAGAATCCATGGTAATATGTAAGGCCTTGGTGTGGTCAACCCCTCCCTTTGGTAAGTCATGATCTGTGAAAGTGATGACAATATTGAATTGGAACCCTCTAATAATTTGAGTGAGTTGTTCAGGGGTAGTGACAGTAAGAACTTGTGCCTCACTAATGTGGTTCAAGATAGCTTGCCTATATGGGAAAGATGATGTCAATAACCCCCATACTGAGATGTTAGCCTGAATTTTCTTAAACTGCTTGAGGAGCTCATCCGCGATAAGGACCTGAGGTGGGACCCTTATTGACTCTTTGGGCTTTAAGAATTCTATGACAGGGTCATCTTCTTGTAGGTGAGTGGGTTTGAATGATCTTCCCCCTTGTGTGACATGCACTGTATTGGTCGAACTAGACTAACCATGGTTTCCCATGAGTTTCTCCCAAGTGATCATGCTACACTTGGAAGCATTTCTAGAATCAATGATAAGGCCACTTGGATCGAAACTTTTTAGGCTTAACATATTGATGTTAAGTCGTGTATTATGGGCCGGCATTGGATTGGTAGTGATACTGGGTTTTGTTGGTGAGGCCCCAATGGTTCCCCCTTCAATCAAGTCTTAAATTAAGTGCCTTAAAGCTCAGCACTGATTAATGTTGTGTTTGTCGCCTTGGTGATTGAAGCAATATTGATTTGAATTAAATCCCTTAAGTAAGGGGTTCCTAAACTAGTCTTAGATCCAAGGGCTGAAGAAGCCCCTTCTCTTGGAGGTTTTTGTATACCACCCTCATCGATGTTGGCAAATCTGAAAATTGTCTTTGAGGGTGCTTCTATGGAATACCCTATGAGGTCGGCCAAGAAAATGACTTAGACGTGTTGACGGCAATGATCATGTGGGCTGAGCAACTTGGATTTGCATTCGAAAGGGTCCTCTGAGGCCTTAGTTATTTTCTTTAAGGGTCCTATCGTTGATCGCAAGATAGGTTTTTTAGGAAAAAATTGGAGTTTTTCATAAAAAAAAATTTCATAAAACTAGACAAAATTTTATAGAGCAGGGGGAATAACACTCTATGTGCAAATGTCACACAACCTCTATGTCAGTCGGTTAGTAGAGAGGGGTATTTTTTTACCTTTCCAAGTTTTTCTGACTACACCAGACTGCGTAAAAAGTTTGTATATGCCTTACCAAAACTGGGTTTATGGTCCTAAACCATGAATCTAGGGTGAAACGCATGCATGAAGTTTAGGTCAGGTAAAGGTTTCAAGGCTCCCTTTCTGATAGGGCATACTATATACCTCCCATAGTCACTAGAGTGTAATGACCATGGTTAATTGGTACTGAAGCCACTAGAGTGTAACATCCCCAGTTAAGTGGTATTTGATCAAGGAGTATTGGGTTTTAATTGGCAACACCCCGTCAAGCTGAGTAAGTATACGGGGTGAAGGCTACTAACTGTTCGGGATTTGGAAGGTATGCAAAGAAAAATGCAATGTTATGGAGTGATGTGTGTGCAACGTATTCCAATTTTAGTCCTTACATTCATCTATACATTTATACATCCATACATTCATCCACAAAAAAAGGAAATGCGAACAAATAAGTAAGAAATGTAAAGACAAAGAAATGAAACAACCTTGAAAATGAATATTTTGATGAGTTTAGCCCTTTTTAGTTCCCCAACAGAGTCACCACTATGGGCCCCACTGCCAAAAAAAACACTTTAGTGTGGATTTTAGGGGTTCTCGACTGTCTCTTTCCCTAAAAGTGGGAAGGAACGCCTTTGAGAGAGATAGAGAAAATGAGGAGTCTCATGTTTATTTTAAAAAATTAAACAAGTTAACCCGTTACAACTTGAACAATACATATAAAGGAAAAAGTGAAAGAAATGAAATAAAAATTAGTTTGATTCCTAAATAGATACTAAAAAATTCCTTGACATGGGTCAAAATAATAAAAGCAACTAGATATACGCAACCAAAGCAATAGGTTCGAGGGCTAGGGTACAAAATAGGAAGGTGTTAGGCACCCACTTCGCCTGATCCAAATGGATTGGCCTATAAAATTCAATTACAAGGATCTATCATTAAAGTATAAGAAAAGAAAAATGCAATGGAGAAGAAGAATCATATGATAGAGGTAATGATCAAGTAAATAAACTATAATGAAAAAAAATAAGAAAAAGGGAAAACGAAAGGGATTCGACTTGGGCCCGTAAGCTTCTTACATATCCATCCTAAGATTGAATCAAAGTCACGTAGTTCTACCAATTTTTCCCTCTTTTATTAAGAGTGATAAAAAATAGAGATCAATAGGGTAAGAAGATTAGGAAGGGTTTAAGAAAACAAACCTTGTTTAGTCATCGTGGTTGGTAATCACTTTGGCTAGGAACGGATGACTCGAGATTAGACCTCAGATTATTTGGGTTGGTTTAGGTTGTATGTTATATGTCCTTGTTACATTTAGTGTTTGCAATTGTACAGTGTACATGGTTTCCCGATTGACTAGAATTATGTGTTGTACTTGACTTATTGATTGGTTGAGTCTGGGTATCGTTTGTCTATGTGGTAGGCTATGTGCTCACATACATATATCTGTATATTCCTTGGGATGGATTCGGTACTAATGTGCTTACGTGGTAGGTTATATGTTAGCTGATTAGATATCACTTGTTGATTGTTGATTCTATGTGTATGCTAGGTTAGTACCTGGGGATGCATGGGTTACATGGATTATGATATATCTATACAGACCAGCTTGGTCTCAAGTCTTGCATTATAGTTGATGGATGACTCCCCATCACCTAGTAACAAAAGGAGTTGTGATCTATAAAGGGTTATCACTTATCTACGAAAGTAAAAAGTAAATAAAGAAATTTAAATAAAGAAATATAAGATATTTAATGAAAAAATGTTGGTAAGTCTATAAATTGCTAAGTAAAAGACATATAAGACTACAAAAATATCAAGTGAGGAATAAAACTTGTTGATTTTTTTTGTGTGTCTAGAAATTGGGCAACGGGTGCTCGGTGTGTTTGTGCTTGAGACCTTGGAAATATTTTTGGGTTAAGCTCTATTACCAAGAGATGTGTTGTTTATGGATAGTATTCACTTAGAATTAAATCATGTGTATCAGAGTTGGTTGTTGCCTTGGAGATTGTGTACAACAAACTCTGTCGGTCTTCTAATTTGTTAAGTTGGGTTAACGGGTTTAACCTTAGCTGCTCAGACTTAGTTTATGATAGAAATGGAGCAAGGTAGTTTGTTGTGCACTATTGGATGGTGCTATCTTGCGATGTAGTTAGTGGTGATTGATGGAATTATAGATGTGGCCTAAATTTCAAGGATGAAATTCTTATAAAGGGTGAAGAATATAATGACCCGAAAAATCATCAAAGGGGAATTTAGTAAATTGCTAGCATGGATTGAGGTGGTTAGATAGGTAATTAATTGATGATGTGTCAGAAAATTGTTAAATGAGTTGATAAGTCATTAATATGACATAGTAAAGCTAAATTGGAATTTTGGTAATTTATTTAGAACTGGTGTGAGCCACGGGGCCACATAGTCATTTACAAGACGTAAATAAATATGAAAACTCAAATGGTTGAATTTGGATAAACAGATTGCATGTTTGGAATTAGAGCGTCAAAATTAGTTAGGGCACTAATTTTGGTGCAATTCTAAGAAGTATATTTTCAAGCGTGAGTGTGTGCATGTTGGCCAATTAGCCATATAGCGTATGGGGATGTGTGTAAAGCTTACAAAAGAAGGCATGAGGGATATTCTAGAACATGACAAGTGTCAAGAATTGGTTGGCAAAAGAGGATGTGCTAGTGTGTGTGATGATGCATAGGACAGGGACACAAAATGACTTGATAGAATAAGCCATCACCTTATTCTCTTTTTTCCCTCTCTTTTCTGCCACCCTGTCTTATGGCAGATCATCCTTTCTCTCTCTATTTATTTCTCTCACTTTCCCTATCATAACTGAATGTGAAGCGGTGCGTGCTTGTGAGTGTAGATATATTTACATGTGTGTGAGATGGGTTGTGACACAACCAATGGGAAAGGGGTAAGGGAAAGTATGTGATATAGAGGGTGTGTGTGTAAGGTAGTGTGTGCAGGTGTGTGTATTTGTGTGTGTGTGAAACACACACAAAGTGAAGCACCGTGAACTAAAAAGAAAAGAAAAAAGATAATGGGAAGGAAAAAAGATAAAGGAAAAAAAGAGAAGGTTGGAATAGTAATGTAATGCCCCGATCCCAAATGGACCGGGCCAAGGGGTAATCAAGACCCCGAAAATCTAAGTGATTGAGGCTAATCATCCTAGTCGGGTGAATTCAATATAATCTATTTATTTTAGAGTTGATTTTCCTTTAACAATTTTCCTTTAATTGATTTCGGTTCATTCTCATGATTAGACTTGTTCAAGTCCCATAATGGGATTAAATAAAATAGATCACAATAAAGTACAATTGAACCTAAACCTCTACCGTTAGTATATAACAACGTAATGTGCAAAACTAATGCTACTAGTCCAATAAACAACATGTACATTAAGTGAAACAATAATACATGCACCATTTTTACAACATACAATGAATGAATACTACTATCTAAAACCAATTTTACTCAAGTCTTTTTCTAGGTTGTGCTGCTCCAACAACTGTCTTCTGCTAGTCCAATACCAACTATTCCCAAGAATAGTAGGGGTGAGCCATAATGCTCAGTAGGGTTTCCCAAAATACACAAGCAAGCAACATACAAAAACTAATGCAAGTTCAAAGAAGACAATCCCTAAAGTCCAGTATGCAATCCCAAACACACAACAATATCATCAACCAGATCAAATATGTAGATATGACAACGCAGAAAATAAGATACCACTCCGCATGGTGCAATAATAGTGATGAGGCATTCAAGTATATCAACATATACAATCCCCACGAAGCACCTCTATTTCTTGTTCAAATCAATCAGAATAATGATATTCAATAACAACATATTTAATACAAGTCAATAGTATGATAAGGAAACAAGTGTAATTACTACACAATCTATGTCTATAATAAAGTACAATCCACAACACAACAAGTCGGACCTCGACAAGTCCTATGCTTCTCTCTACTTCTTCCATAATCCTTCAAGACTACTTAATGGCTCCCAGTAAAGCCCGAGTGCTACTCGGGCTACTAACCCGATGGAGACACATGACCATCTAGGTGGGGTTATGGTTCAAAACCGAAAGGAGACACAATCCCCGTCACAAAACCCCAGTAATATCCATATCTTCCCCTTTCTTAACTTGGTTCTATCTCATTCATAACTTTTCCTTTCTCAACTTACAGTGGCCCATTTATAACTTCCCCTTTCTCAAGGCTTCAACTATTTCATTTCTCTCTATATCATTACCGTCTCACAACATGTGGTGGCCACACAAGCTCACACCACATCCACATCAATAGTTTATACAATGCAATACATGATATCTTAATATACAAAGATCATATAACCCACAGAATGTCTATACATATATCCAAGGCACAATTATAACGAATAGTAGAGCATAATAATGATAATAACAATCATAACAAAAAGACAGACAATGATCAAGCATCAAAGTAATAATAGCCGTGTCATGAGGATCAATGACAAGCATACAACACCAACCAATTAGAATCATATCCTAGTCCCAGTTGCCACCTGACTATAAGGAGACACCGCTTGTGTCTGTCACAACGTGTATTAGGTAACTCACACACTCTAGGTTTAACTCTCAGGACTCCTTCCGACTTTTAACGCTAAGGCTCCGTAACGATTCTTAAAGTTTTCTTAGGTTAATTATGCATTAGACTCCATACCGAGTGTCCGTTGTCCCAAATGGATATAAAAAAATCTTAAGAATCCCTCCTCATATTATTTCTAAGTCATTTGAATGTCTTTTAAACCCATAAGGGTATTTTCGTAATTTTATCGGGCAAGTTCCATGTCTACCGAGACCTTGTCCCAAAAATCAACCTTGGAATCTAATCTAGAAGTTCTAAAATTCCTAAAAACGCTCTCCTTGAATTTTATTAACTTTTTTAGATATATGTTCTGTGCACAAGGGCAAAATCATAATTTAACACATTCATGTGAGACCGACCCTCTGTTCTTGTGTCATTTTATTAATTTAGGTGAGATCATTACCAGGTCCCAATTCGTTCAATCTAACATTACATTTAAATTACGGGCATCCAAAAATATTGGATAGCCCCTTCTAAATTTTAATTAGCCTTTGAATTACTCAATTTTTCATCAAAGGTATGTTTGTAATTTTATTTATTTATATAGGACCACCCCAAGTTCCCGAATGTCTAAACCGACCTCACCATTGAGTTTAGAATGCCCAAAAATCTTAAGAAAGCCTTCCATTTTTATTTTAATTGCATTTAAATTTAAATATATGTAAGGAAGGGCATTTTTGTAATTTTTTCTATTTGAACTGGTTCAGTAATGAACCTTTTTCCTTTTTGAGCTGGTTTAACAGTGAACCTTTTAATTCTGAACCAGTTCACTTTGAACCCTTTTGCAAAATCTGATTTTTCTTAATCGTGCAACCAAATAGACCCTAAGGCCAAACCCAAGACCCAACCCACAACCCAAAACCGTGACCCATTTGACTGACCCAGGTCAACTTTTGACCATTAACTGTCAATGTTGACCCGTTAACCACCAACGGTTGAAGTCTGGTCATCTTCTCCAGCAGTCTTGCTAGAACCCTGCCGGAAATTGAATTTTTTTTTAGTTTTTCCTTGTCTTTTCTTGCATGATTTTCTCCCATTGCCTCCTCTAAATCACTTAAAATGTCAATTTACTTCATTTAGGATAATTTTTGTGCATTTCAAATGGACTAAACCTCCCTAAAGTCTAATAGCCGGATTTTTCAACGACTGGTCTTTCTTATCATTTAACCACTATTCTGACCTCCCTCTCACTCTGAATCTATTCCAAATCCCTCCTAATTTCCCCTCCTATCATTCTATACTAGATCTAACCATTAATTGCCCAAGAAACTGAAAGACCCAATTTTGTTCTTTCTCTCTCTACTGCGCATCACAGATAACCACACACATATGTATTTACATACACTAGAAGACACACACACATATATTCACAATCTCAAATGAATCTGAAACAAAAATCAAGGAAGTCTAGAAGGTCCCTACCTGTTCTTGCTGCCATTGCCGCTACTAGAGAGAGAAATTCCTTATGAGAGAGAGAGAGAGGTTTGGTTGAGCCATTAATGGCTATCACTGCCCGTTCCAAATTACTCCTCAGGGTTTCTCTTCCTCCTCCTTCTTTCCCTTTCTTCCTTTCCTTTTTTTACTTCTTTTTTCTAGTTTTAATTCTCCCGCTGTGCTTCACTCTATGTGTGTTTCACAAACCCACACACACATATATACACTGAGTCATACACATAGTCTTATATCTCATGAGTACACAAACACTCACTCACCATACACTTGCACACATATATTTTGGACACACTCAATATACAATGTGTATAACCCATATTCTCACACTCAGTTGGGAAGGAGAGAGAGAGAGAGAGATAAAGAGGGAGAGTGAGAAATCAAAAAGTGGGAGGGAAAAAGGAAAAAGCTAAAATTTGGTGAAGGGACTTGTCCCATCATGTGTACCATCTCATTTTTTTAGTCTCATTTCCATACACCTTCACACATAAGATTACTTCCAACATTGGATGCCTTGACAACCAATCCTAATGGGACACTTTCCAATGTCTAAAAATCGCAACCAAGCTTCTTGAGTAAGCTTTGCACATCTCCCAATGCCCCACATAGCCAATTGGCCGAATGTGTGCGCACACGTACCTGAGCAGGAACTGTGTTGGAATCACACCAAAAGTGGCACCCTAGCTAATTTCAACACTCTGATTCCAAATATGCTATTTGTTTCTCCAAATTCAATCGTTTGAGTTTCCATACTTATCTATTTCTCATAAATAACTGTGTAGTCCCAAAACTCACACCAGTCCCGAATAAATTGTTAGAACCTCAAGTTTGTCTTAAAATATCACACAGATGTTTTAATAATTGATTTCATAATTATTCTAACACATTATTGATGAATTACTTATCTGACCTAAGTCACTACTAGTAATTTACCAAATTACCCTTTATGATTTTTTGAATCCGTACAAGTAGAGGCAACTATGATGAACGACTTTTTCTCTTCTCTCCTCCTTTAGAAACTGCAAGTTATAAATTGAGGTAAGGACTTCAACAACCTTTCATATAGTTCTAGATGCATCTTGGGTTGACTGTATGCTTGGTAATGTGTATGCTTGAGTGTGTATGTGTATACATTAGTTTGCTTGTGTGTGTGTGTGTTTGTGTGTGTATATATATATATATATACCTATGAAAATCTAGGTTTGACGAAGAAATAGGGGTGAATGGATTTCTAAACATTGAGGGAAGTTTCTTGGAGTCCCAAAAGGTGAGAAAGGAACCGAAATTAGTGGTCACGGCTGAGATCTTTATAGGTATCATGCCAGAAAGTTAGGCGTGATCGAAAAACTATGATTGGGTTACTTTAGATTCATGAAAATTGATATAAAACATGTTAAAAAAGTTTAAGGTGATTTAGAATTAAAAATAATGGAAAATAGTGTAAGAAAAGCTAAGAAAAAAAATTGTAAAAATTAGGTTTCCGACGACGTTCATTAAAGAAGGTAACCAGAACCTCGCTGAGAGCAATTGGTCAACAGGTCAATAGTTGACCATTAACTAGTTAACAGTCAAACAAGTTTGGTATGTCGGCTGATCAGGTATTCGAGTCAAATTCTTATCATTGATCGGGTCAACGAGTTAGGGTCCTTACAGTCTGTTTGGTTGCGTGAATACGGAAAAACCTAGTTTTTAGCTAAAGGTTCGAAACTGAACCCGTTCAAGCCTGAACTGGTTCACTGTTGAACTAGTTTATAAGAGGAAAATTACGAAATTTCCATTCCTTAAATAAATTTAAATTTAAATGCAAATTCAAATTAAAAAGGGGATTTCTTAAGTTTTTTAGCATTTCAGATTCAATGGTGAGGTCTATTTAGACATTCAGGGACCTAGAATGGTCCCACATAATTATGAAAAATTGTAAAAATACCCTTAATGATAAATTGAGTAAATTATAGATAGATTAAAATTCATAAAAGGCCAGTCTAAGGTTTTTGGATGCCCAAAATTCAAATATAATGTCACATTGAACAAATTGGAACCCGACAATGGTCCCACTTAAATTGGTTAAATGATAATTAAACCCCTAGAGTTAGGGGCTGTATGGGAATTCTTTAAATTTGATCAGGTCAGAACCATCCCCATTAAGTTATCTGGTTTTTAAGAAAACCAACTCCTCTCTAATCCGACTTTGTTCAGTTCAGGTTTTTAGGACCAGACATGAACCAATATATTGTTAAAAGGTACTTACCAAACAGAAAAAAATTTAAAACTAGTTCATCTATATTCTACAGAACCGATTCTAGCCTTTCCCAAACAGACCCTTATGTTGAGCAATTAAATGCCAAATTAAAATTTGAAAGAGACATTTTCAAGATTTTTGGATGCTCGAAATCCATATGTGATGTCAGATCCACTAAATTGGGACACGGGGTTGGTCTTGTCACGCTACGAAACAGATGAAGCCCGAGAGTATAGCGAGTGACCCCATTTCTGAGCCACTCTAAGGTGATATAATTAAATGTAAAACATGTTATTTTTCCTTTATTTAATTTAAATAATCTATTGGAGGAAAATCAGGTGGCAAAAAGTTGGTCCTTAGAATTTTTAGACCTTCTAGATTCGATTCTAAGGTCGGTTTTCTGATATAATACCTCGACAGACGTGAGACTTGTCCTATAAATTATGAAAATGCCTTTATGGGTTTAAACGTTAGTTAATTGACTTAGAAACATTGTGATAGGTCGTTCTTAAGGTTTTTTAGGCCCTCATTAGGGTTTTTTAGTCCCAATAACACATTTTTTATATCCATTTGGGCAAATAGGTACTCGATGTATAGGCTAATATATAATTAGCCTTAGAGGAATTTAAGACTTGACGAGATAACTTAGTCTTAAGGGCTGTGGTGGTCCTGGGAGTGAAACTGTAAGTGTGTAAGGTATCAATGCATAGGATGAAAGATACAAGTAATGTCTCGTTACAAGTGGTTGATGACGAGGAATAAGATTATATCCTAACTGGGTAGCATTTTATATTTTCCATTTGGTTCATACAATATAATTGTCATTATTATTTGAATATCTTATCATTCATTGATCATAATGATGCAACAATCATCATTATTCTAATGTTTGGCCTTTGTCTGCTATTATGATATGAATATTATTATTATTCTGGTGTATCATTGCTATTTACATTTCTTCCATGGATATATATATATATGGACATTGTTGTTCATATGATTCTTGTAGAGGGAACATTTTATATTGTACTTATTGGCAATTATGTTGGATTCTGATGTTTTACTACCATTTATATTGTTTGGCACCCCATGTAGTATGGATTTGAGATGATTTGGAACTATAAATATGGACCTTGATTTAATGATCACAAAACTATAAAAATGAATGGTTTGGAAAGAAAGGGTATTGCGCTAGAGATTAGGCACATCTTTTGTGTGTTCTTGAGCCTTGTGAGATTGTGCTTTACTCAGGGTTTGATTTATGATATGGATGGTGTTTCCTATCACCTTGTGAGTCCTAAACCTTCGCGGGTGGTCATTTATCTCTATCGAGTTAGTAGCCTGTAAAGCACTCAGGCTTACCGAAGGCCACTAGTTGGATAATTATTGGGATTGAGAACATTGAGAATGTGAAATAAGTGGAATGAAGTACTAAACCTTAACAATCTTGTTTATGTATTGATCGGATTGATGATGTCATTTCCTTATCATGATGTAGTCTTGTAGTCCCTGATGGACTATGAGGTATTCACTTGTGATTATTGTTCTAATTGTGATTGATTGCATAGTTATTGTATATATATTGTATTTGTTGCTTTAAACATGAAATTGAGGTATGTTGTGGAGTTTGTAAGTATATACTCATGTCTTGTGTTCGATTATATATACTGACTACCCTATTTCTTTTTACCATACCACGTGAAGTGGTTCCATATTTTCTTGATTGTTATATCTATGCCTATGATTTAGTAGATGATGTTGTGTGCTTGTGATGCATACTGAATATTAGGGATCGTCCTCCGCGAACTTGCATTAGTTTTTGCACACTGCTTGCTTATCTATTTTGGGAAACCCTACTGAGCATTATGGCTCACTCTTGTTGTTCATGAAAATAGAAGGAATTGGCTTGATGGATGACAGCTACCAGAGTAGTACAAGATGGAAAAAGATCATTGTGTTAGTAGATTTTACTCTGTTGTACTTATGCTTTGTATTTATTAAGTTTGCATGTACCTCTTATACCAATGATTTATATGTTATGTATATTGGACTATTAGAGTCAGCTCTAGATATTACCTTGCCAAACACTGTTGATGGATATTTTGTGTAGTTATATTGATAACATTCAATTTCATTAAATCCCGTTACCTTGCCAAACATTGTTGATGGATATTTTGTATAGTTATATTGATAACATTCAATTTCATTAAATCCCGTTATAGGACTTGAACAAGTCTAATCATGAGAATGAACCAAAACTAATTAAAGGAACCAATTAAAGTACATCTAACTAGGATGGTTAGTCCTATTACCTTCCTTTCAGGGTTCCAATGAGCCCTTAGTTCGGCTGCTACGGGTTAGCGGAATGACACTATAATATAATGATTTGTTTCCAAAATGGAAAGTCACATATCTTGATTATTTAGAAATCACTATGTTAACTACAAACAACTACAACATTGATAATTAACACTTGTGTCGAAAACAAAATATATTTTCATTGGTAGAAACTATTCTAGTAGAAGGCTATCCAATAGCATCCTTTATTCCTTTGCATCCTTAAAAAGTAGCTTTAATTTTTGGTAATATAAGATAATTCATTGGTTTACCCACTTTTTAAAACTTTTTTTAAGGTGGGGAATCAATCTCTCTCGAAGTTTTTGTCTTCTAGTACAACAATGGGGATAACTTATTCCATGAGTCCACCACATTTGTGTGATGAACTCTATGATTTTAGTAATGCAATGAGGTGCCACATGGACCCCACAAAATGCTGAAATCGTAAAGGTCGTCACTCTATAACAGTCATATGGAAAATTTTCTCAACGATAGGGGGGATCTCACTCTTCGGTTTTACTTGCCTTAATTCTTGACATCTTCAATTTGAATTAAAGCATTCCTCATCGTTAATGTATTAGATTGATCATTAATTTTGATAAGGGCCTAACCAGTGTCATTAAGAGCAATATAAAGTTAAAAACTTGTAAGAATTTTTATTCATGATGTTATTATTCCCTAATTATTTATTTGAAAATTTTCTAATATGATTTAGGAAAGTTTTTTTAGTAATGTTGGAAACTTCATTAAGATCATCTTAGTTGTCATTCGATAGTTATAGTCACTTTTATAACTGTCACATGTCATGAATCCACTAATTTAAGTCCATTGAATAACAATTTAAACAAAAAATGGAAACTAAAACATATAAAGTAATAAGGCAGATCTACAATATAGGAAGAAATGTGATAACAAGGTGCCCATTTGATCAAATATTTTCCTGACTTAAAATTAAAAATTTCTCTAAGGTCATGTCAGGCACAAAAGAATAAATGTAAGTTATAAAAGGGCGAAGGGAACCTTGTTTCTCCATTTTTTGTTTCTAGAAAATACCTTCTTTGAAATAAATTACTTACTCCAACTTCTCATCATCCACACTCAATAGCTAGACAAAAAGACACACCCAGACAATCTTTAAGTACTATTGCATTTTAGATTGCCCCCCCAACCCCCCTAAGAAAAAGAAAAAAGATCAATTTCATAAGTTAACTGGTCCAAATTTATCAATTGACTGATCTTTCTAATAAGCTTCCTCTTTTAAATTTCAATTAAGAGATTGTTGTTGGTATTGTGCAATAAACTTTGTTCAACCTCTATTCAACAACATTGACTTTTGACATCTTTGCTTGGTCTGAAACCATGTCTTAAAAAGTAAGTTCTCCCTCTCTTTTTCTAGGAAAAATATTTTTTAAGGTTTTTTATTTCAGTGATTTGATTCTTCATGTTTATGATTCACTAGGTTTTTAAAAAAAACACCTACCTTAATTATTTAGAAATCACTATGAAAACTGCAAAGAACTATAACAATCATAATTAAAACATTTTTAGAAGCAAAAAGTCTTTTCATTGGTGGAAACTATTCTTATAAAAGGCTTTCTTATAACCTTTAATTTATATGGAGTCACACACACACACACACCCCTCCCCCCCCCCCCCACACACACACACACTCACACACTCATACACTCACTTTAATCCTTTACATCGTGAAAAAATTGCTTTAATTTGGTTATTATAAGGTAATTCATTGGTTAACCGACCTTTATTTAACTTTTTTTTAGGGTGGGGAACTAATCCATCTCTTTAGTTTTCTTAGTACAATAATGGGGCGAAGTTATTCCATGAGTCTCTCACATGCATGTGACAGCCTTTATGATTTTATTAATGTGGTGGGACCCACATCAAGGCCACAAAATACTGAAATCTTAGAGGTCATCACACCGTGTGACGGTCTGTAAGGACCCAGAAGATTATTGAAGGGAAATTTAGTAATTTTTCAGCATAGATTGAGGTTATTACAAATCTTTCTAAGATTATGCGGCACACAAGAATAAATCTAAGTTATAAAAGTGTGAAGGGCACGTTGTTTCTACACTTTTTGTTTCTAGAAATGTCTTCTTTGAAATAAAGTAATTACTCTAACTGTCCATAGTCCAAGGTCTTCAACCAAACAAAGAGACACACCCAAGCGATCATTAAGTAATATTGTGCTTTAGTTTAGTTTTCCCCAAAAGAAAAGAAAAGAACAAAGTCCAATTTCATTAGTCATCTATTCTTTCTAGTAAGTTTTCTCCTTTAAAGATCAAGTAAGAGATTGTTGTGAGTCTTCAGTAATAAACTTTGTTCAACCTCTCTTTAAGAACATCGACTCTTGACATCTTTATTTGGCTTGAAACCATGTCTTAAGAGGTAAGTTCTTCCTCTCCTTTTCTAGGCAAAGTTGTTACTAAGGTTTTTTATTTTAGGGATTTGATTCTGTACGTCTATTACTTTCTAGGTTTTTTTTAAAAAAGAACAATGGGTTGTATATTTTGGGATGGGTTACCATCATACAATTTTTGAGTTTTTGATTTTCTCTCTCTTTATATTTTTTTAAAAAAATGATTACTCATAGAAATGAGATGTTTAGTGTCACGCCCCAAATTTTTAAAACTCAGGGAATGATTGAAAATGACCTAAAAATAATTACTAAAATACAATTGAATGGATTTAATTGATTACATATTAATTTTCTCATGTTGTTAAAAACTAAGAATAAAAAATGCTAACTAGACTCACCCAAGATGAGTTCCAAATACTAGTTAAATATCCTCTCTAACCAATGGTCAAAAATAGTCTAAGTCATGTTTAAGCATGACTTCCAAGATAGTCCCCAAAAATGTCTCTAATGTACCTTGAAACAATGGCCCAAAATGGCCCAAATATTGTTCAAAAACAACTCAGAAGATTGATCAAAAATTGCCTAAGACATGGGTAAAAACTAGCCAAAAATGTTTGCTCAAGGTGGCTCGAATTGATGGCTAAAGTAAGCTAAAAATGCCCAAAGGCATAGACCAAGGATAGGTAAAAAAGGCTACCTAAAGTGGTCTAAGGAGGTGGCCAAACATGGCCTTGAATAATGACTAAAATGTGTTGCAACAAGGTGCCCAACATAGCTTGGTGTAATGGCCAAAAGTGACCTAAAAGGGGCCCTAGAAGCTTGTGTCCAACGTGGGAGTGAATGGCCTTGAAATGGCCTTGGAAGGCATGTTATAGGGTGCCTATGGCATGCCCATGGCATGCCTATGTAGCCCTCAAAATGGAGTCAAAGACAGTTGCGAACATAGCCTTGCATGAGGCTAAAATGGGGCTGTCAAGGGTAGGGCAAGACATGGCAACAAGTGGCAAGGCAACTGGGCATGGCATGGCAAGGCAGTTGGGCATGGCATGGCAAGGCTGGCATGGCATGGTAGCTAGCCAAGGTGCATGCGTGCGGGCGTGCCACAGCAGGGCCTGGGCAGCCAGCGCATGAGGTGCGCTCGCGAACGCGGGGCTGGGCTGCCTACAGTTGGTCTGCTGGCCTCCTACCCCTCATGCTACAATAATTCCAGTAGCCATTTTGCTGCACTACTAGAATTTCCAACATTGCCCTAAAATCTTGATGTTAACATTTTTTGTACCCATTTCAATTTATTTCATCACCAAACTTAGTCTAGGACCTTATAACATGTAAAATGACTATTTTACCATTTTTTTCTTATTTTTCGACCTTAAGTAATTTTTGACTAATTTGCCCCAAGTCTTCTCCTATGCCTCTATTTTCATTTCTTTACCTTTCTTTTTCCTTTTAATTCATTTGATTCCTTACTTGGAAAATCTAGGCATGCTCTCCCACTCTACTCAACCCAGTTGCTATTCTTGAAAATTTCATCATAGTCTCCTTTGTTTATTAACATTTTTCCTCATCTCATTCCTCCTCCTCAACACCAACAACAACACCTAATAGAATATTTATTTGCACAATTATATATTTTCAATATTCACAATCATATTTCAAAAACAAAGTAACTACTTGGAGCTCCATGCTCCTCATTCATATTCAAAACACAATTTCATACAATCCAACATAAAATCAAGTTTATAACTTACAAAAAGTCTTAACTTTAAACATAAAACAAACTTCATAGGGTTATGCCCCTACATACAAAATATAGCACTTAGGCCAAATACACTTCAAAGTCCATGTTCCCCTTCTTGCTCCAAGACTTCATCAAGTCTCATGTGCTAGAAGTCTAATCTGAAAAATCTAATCCCATGTAGGGTAAGCGCGACATCTTGTATGACATAATATTAAACAAAGAATAAAGTTAAGTTGTGGCATGTGCAAAGTGAACATTTGTTAGCTATAAACCCTCCAATTCACTAATACAATGTAATGGCAATATGCTTGACACACAAACGCAACTCTATGCCCAACACATTTCTCGCTTCATGGTCATTGCTCGTTGGCATGCAATTACCACTCATTTTGGCCACATTTTAAATTTTTCACCATGAGATCTACACCCTCATAATGCATAACACCAAAGTACTCAATACACTATATTTTCAAAGATTCACAACATGCCAATATGCCTTAATTTATCATGCAATTTCTACGAGGCATTTTATCAAACACATGAGGTGTGCCTTAAATCATGCATCGTACACTAAACAAACCATAACTTTCAAACTATAAGACTTTGTCTACATGAATATAGGTTACAATACAATTAATTATACATATATTCATGTTACATGTTCACAACTTTACCAAATTCTCAAAGAATACATAAGTACACAAAGTACCAACCCTAGGTTTTCAAAGCAACTATATGCTAGATGGTTTTTTAACATCAAGTAAGCATGTAAGTCATACAACCAACTTATAAAAAATACCAATAAACTTAATTCTAGTCTTTATTTAGCAAAATATCATACCTAAAAGGGTTTTTCTCAACCCTAGGGAGTTGTGCTCACTTTAAAGCCAAACTAATTGGTAGGATTGTATCTCTTGTGGTGGGGAACAAATTCCTTGAAGGAAGCCTTGAGAGATTCCAAGGTTAGAGATGTGTTTTGGAAGGTAGAAAATTGAAAATTCTAGGTTTTCTTCATGGCCTCTCCCCAAACTCAAGATTCTACACTTTCTTCATCTAAGTTGTGATATTTTTAGCTTTAAGTGATCTATTTATACTAAAGGGGTCAAAGGGTGAAAAGACCCTTTTACCTCTAATGGCCGTAGGACCTGTTACATTACAGTCTATCTCGAAATGCCTCAAATCGATATTTTGCTTTAACCAAAGTTTTTAAAATTATTTTAAAATGATGTTTTCCCAAAAAAAACGTTTTCGCCTGCTGGCATGCACGACTGAGCCCACCCGAGCTGGCCTTTTGGCCCATTTTTCACACTATCTCCAATTTTATTCAAATTCTCACAAGAGATGTATTTTAATATTCTAAGCATGTTTTCCTTTATAACATACTCAAATTATGCTTCTAAACATAACTTATGTCTAAATGAAGCATGTATAGTGCCCTACCGATAAATAATTCATGAATAATGTCTTACCGGCAAAACGAAAAATTTACTCTGATTTTTCAGATCTTTACATTTAGCATGTCAACTTGAAATCTTAATTTTGACTCCTTAGAGTCAGATAAGTAGATCTACGTTGTTTGATTTGTTTCTTTATAAAATGATATATTGAAAGGCAGGGTTCATGAGGTTGTGACAAGTGTTGTGATCCATAAGTTCAACTATGACCTTATACAAGTTATATTATAAATATAATGATTTGTTCCAAAAATGAAAAGTCACCTATCTAAATTATTTAGAAATCACTATGATAACTACAAACAATTATAACATTGATAATTAATACTTTTTTCATAAAAAAAAAAAATACTTTTCATTAGTGCAATATATTTTCACAGAAGGCTTTCCTATGCCCTTTAATATATATGGATTCACGCACACTCACATTTATCATTTATTCCTTTGCATCCTTTAAAAATAGATTTAATTTTGGTTAATAGAAGGTAATTCATAGGTTTTCCCACTTTTATAACTTGTTTTAGTGTGGGAAATTGTTCTTTTTCTTGAGTGTTTTTAAAGTGCAACAATGGAGATAAGTTATTCCATGCGTCTGTCACATGCATGTGAAAAACTCTTTGATTTTGGTAATGCATTGGGTTCCACGTGGACCCTACAAAATATTGAAATCATAGTGGTCGTCATACTATGTGATGGTCACATGGAATAATTTCCCAACAATGGGGGTGGGGGATCTCTCCCTTCGATTTTACTTGTCTTGATTCTTGACATCTCCAATTTGAATTAAAACATTACTCGTCGTTAATGTATTAGATTATTAATTGAATTTGATAAGGACCTAACCAACTTCATTAAGGGCAACATAAAGTTCAAAACTTGTTAGAATTTTAATTCAACATGTTATTATTGCTAATTAATTATTTGGAAAGTTTTTTATATGATTTAGGAAATTTTTTAGTGTAATGTTTGAAACTTCATTAAGAGCATCTTAGTTGTCATCTGCAGTCATAGTTGCTTTACTAATTTAAGTCACATCAATAACAATCTAAACAAAAAATTAAAATTAAAACCTATAAAATAATAAGTCAGATCTATAATTTGGTAAGAAATGTGATACAATGTATCCATTTGATCGAATATTTTTCCTGACTTAAAAATTACAAATCTCTCTAAGATTATGTCAATCACACATGAATAAACCTAAGTTATAAAAGTGTGAAAGGCACCTTGTTTCTCCACTTTTTATTTTTAGAAATGCCCTCTTTTAAATATAATACTTATTCCAAGTGTCCACAACCACGCTCATTAGCCACACAAACAGACACACTGAGGCAATCACTAATTATTATTGCGTTTTAGCTGGTCATCCCTAAAAAAATGAAAAGAAAAGAAAAGAAAAAATATCAATTTCATAACTCTACGGGTCCACATTCATATATCAACTAATCTTTATAGTAAGTTTTATCTTTTAAATATCAATTAAGAGATTGTTGTGGCTCTTGAGCAATAAAATTTATTCAACCCCTCTTCAAGAACGTCGACCCTTGATATCTTTTCTTGGTCTGAAACCATGTCTCAAAAGGTAAGTTCTCTATCTCTTTTTCTAGGAAAAGTTTTTATTATGGTTTTTGATTTTAGGGATATGATTTTGTACGTTTATCATTTTATAGGTTTTTTCCTAAAAATAAATTAACAATGGGTTGTATGTTTTGGGAGGGGTACCATCCTAGAATGTTTGAGTTTTTGATCTCTTCTCTCTTTGTATTTGTAAAAATTCTTTTGATTATTCATAGACATGAATGCTTAGCATATCAACTTGAAATCTTAATTTCAACCCCTTGAGTCAAATAAGTAGATCAACATTGTTTGATTTATTTCTTTGTAAATGATATATCGAAAGGCGGAGTTCACGAGGTCGGGGGCAAGTGTTGTGATTTCTAAGTTCAACTATGATCATTGGAAGATACAAGGGAGGACAAGTGGGGCCACGGCCTCCTCAAAAATTTTGATATTGTATTTTTTACCATTAATTGTGTTAAAATATTTTAACAAAATATGACTCCCCCCCCCCCCCCCACCCACCAAATTTTTTCATATATTCATATGAACCCTTCTAAATTTTAATACTTTCAATTTGCCCACATCCACTTCCCAACCAAAGTTTTTAGATCCGCCATTGACTATGATCTTATACAAGTAATATTATAAATATAATGATTTGTTTCCAAAATGAAAAGCCACCTAACTTAATTATTTATAAATCACTATGATAACTACAAACTACTACAACATTGATAACTGACACTTTGTTTGGAAAAAAAATTATTTTCATTAGTGGAAACTATTCTCATGGAAGGCTTTTCTATACCATTTAATATATATATATATATATATATATGCCTTCACACACACTCCCATACACCATTTATTCTTTTGCATCCTTTAAAAATAGATTTAATTTTGGTTAATAAAACAGAGTTCGTTTGTTTGTCCAAATTTTTAAATTTGTTTTAGGATGGGGAATTAATATTTTTCTTCAGTTTTTTTTTTTTTCTTTTTTAGTAAAACAAAGGGGATAAGTTATTTCATGGGTCGTCACATGCATGTGATGGACT
Source organism: Nyssa sinensis (assembly GCA_008638375.1). NCBI lineage: Eukaryota > Viridiplantae > Streptophyta > Magnoliopsida > Cornales > Nyssaceae > Nyssa > Nyssa sinensis. Next base: position 20,841,263 of record CM018051.1, on the reverse strand, counting down.
CTATGATTTTGTAATACATTGGGTTCTACACTGGACCCCCACAAAATACTAAAATCATAGAGGTTCGTCACATCGTGTGGTTGTCACTTAGAATAATTTCTCAACAATGGGGGTGTGGAATCTCTCTCTTCGGTTTTACTGTCCTTGATTCTTGACATCTTCAATTTGAATTAAAGCATTCCTCATTGTTAATGTAATTAAATTGTTAATTAAATTTGATGAGGATCTAACCAACCTCATTAAGGGAAACATAAAGTTCAGAACTTGTTAGAATTTTAATTCATGATGATATTATTCCTTAATTAATTTTTTTGATAGGATTTAGGAATGTTTTTGGAGTAATGTTGGAAACTTCATTAAGAGCTTCTTAGTTGTAATTTGCAGTCATAGTCACTTTTATTACTGTCATGCATCATGATCTTACTATCTCTACTAATTTAAGTCATATCAATAATAATGTAAACACAAAATAAAAATTAAAACTTATAAAGTAATAAGATAGATTTACAATATAGTAAGAAATGTGATACAAGGTGTCCATTTGATCGAATATTTTTCCTGACTTAAAATTACAAATCTCTATAAGATTATGTCAGCTACATAATAGTAAATCTAAGTTATAAAAGTGCAAAGGACCACTTCTTCCTCCACTTTTTTTCTTCTTGAAATGCCTTTTTTGAAATAAAGTACTTACTTCAACTGTCCATCATCCATGCTCATTTTCCAAATAAAGAGACACACCCAGAGGATCATTAAATTTTATTGCACTTTAGGTTAGTTTTCCCCAAAAGAAAAGAAAATAGCAGAGATCAATTTCATACATTGACTAGTCCAAATTCATTTGTCGACTGATCGTTCTAGTAAGTTTTCTATTTTAAAGATAAATTAATAAATTGTTGTGTGTCTTGAGCAATAAATTATGTTCAACCTCTCTTCAAGAAAATCGACTCTTGGCATCTTTGCTAGGTCCAATATCATGTTTGAAAGGGTAAGTTCTCCATCTCCTTTTTTAGGCAAAGTTTTTATTAAGATTTTTGGGTTTCAATTATGACGTTTATGATTTTCTAGGTTTTTTTAAAAAAAAAAAAAAATTAACAGTGGGTTGTATATTTCGAGAGGGGGTACCATCCTATAATTTTTTAGTTTTCGATCTCCTCTCTCTTTGTATTTGTAAAAATTCTTTTGATTATTCATAGACATGAGATGCTTAGTAATTTCAACTTCTTGGAATCAGATAAGTAGATTTACATTGTTTGATTTGTTTTTTTGTAAAATGATATATCGAAAGGCGAAGTTCACGAGGTGATGGCAACTGTTGCGATCCCCAAGTTCGATTATGATCTTATATAAGTTATATTATAAATAAAATGATTTGTTCCGAAAATTAAAAAAAAAAAAAAAAAAAGTTATTTATCTTAATTATTTAGAAATCACTTTGATAACTACAAACAACTACAATATTGATTATTAATACTTTTTTTGAAAAAAAAGTTCATGGGTGGAAACTATTCTCATGAAAAGCTTTCTTATAACCTTTAGTATATATGGATTCACACACAAATACACACACTTTATTCCTTTACATCCTTAAAAAAATAGTTTTAATTTTGGTTAATATAAGGTAATTTATTGGTTAACCCACTTTTTTTCAACTTCTTTTAGGGTGCAGAATTAATCTTTTTTTGAGTTCTTTTTAAGTACAACAATGGGTTGGGAGTCTTTCTCTTGAGTTTTACCTGTCTCAATTCTTAATATCTTCAATTTGAATTAAAGTATTTTTCATAGTTAATATATTAGATTGTTAGTTAAATTTGATAAGGATCATCTGGAGGTGTAGCCAAGTCGTAAAAACGTTCAAGATAAAATTTAAAAGTCTCGAGTTCGAACCCGATCGTTGACAGATAGAGTTTAAAGGGTGAGTTGACTCTTACGAAATTTAAAGGGAAATGAAAATTTAGTCTGATATGCATAAATTAACTCAAGATACCTTTGATCGATCTATAAAAAAGAGTAACACAAAGTTTCAAACTTGTTAGAGTTTTAATTCATGATTCTATTAATCCTTAATTAATTATTTGAAAATTTTTAGTTGAGAAAGTAAAGTGAGATTAGGAAAGAAACTACACGTGGTTAAGGCGGTTGAAGGCCGAATCATTCGTGATTGAGTAATGCCGGCATCACTACTAATCTCATACACTTGGGCCTGCGAATCGACACATGTAATGTCGTCTACAAATGTTGATATTGACATGCTCTAATTACTACGATGCCCTCCAAAGTCAATACGCGTCAGCTGCACCCGCTTACCTACAAATCCGTTGTGCTCTCTTATATCGACCGCACGTGCGGACGGTTGGAGTTGCACCGTTTGAAGGAAACTGGATTCGCGCCGTTTTGATCTTGAAATAGAATCCGAGGAGAACTCTCTCTCCCCTTCCCTGAAACTTTAAAACCCTTTTCTTTTCTGTGTTTGTTCTAGGAGCTTTCAAATTCAATTGAATTCACGAAAAACAGTCTTCTCTCAAAAAATTCTAAAGCAAATTCAAATTTTGTTTTTTTGTTTTTTTCAATTGACACCATGGACGATAATATTAAACAGGAAATCATTGAACCAAGCGAATTGCCGGCGAAAAATCGAGTTCCTAGTGTTATTGACATTAGTAGCTCGGACTCTGACTGGGATTCAGATACAGATTCTGACGATTTGGACGTGGAAGGAAGTATAAGAAAGAAACAAAAACTCGAACTTTCTTTGCCTGTTGGATTTCTTGAACCCCTTAGGCCTGAAGAAAGTCTACCACTGCATGCAATTGTGCCCGAGGACTCCTTGTTGTCAACACCGGCACCGCTGGCTGTTGGTCTGCCACAACCAAATCCTGTTGTTCAGAGCTGTAAACAGTTCTGGAAAGCAGGAGATTATGAAGCCAGCAACGGCAGCCGTGATTCAAGTTCAAATACAGGTATTTCAATACATGTTGTTTTAATTTTGTTTATTGATTATTTGCATATTTTGTAGAATGTGTATAAGAGTAATTTGACCTTTTCTATACTCTTCTATGATTCTGCAATAACATCAGCTGTTGCTGATATTTTTGTCTTTCTGATTTGTGTTCTTTTGTTCTTAGTTACTTGTCTTATTCAAATTTAATGACTTTAGTCTAGTTTTGGATTCTAAATATATTAAATTTTATAAAATTAGAGTGACCTCCGCTATAATATATGACAATTACAATGATTTTTGATATTACATTGTCAGAATTATCTTTTGATATTACATTGACATCTATGACGTTAATGGTAAGCATGAAATTACGGTTTTATTCTTAAAAATAATTACACTAACTTACCAAACGAAATATGATAGAACCTTTATGAGAGGTCAATATAATATTCCTTTAAATTTTTATAGAACCTTTAGAAAAGGATCAAATTTTACCTTGGAAAACCAAAATTGACATGTTTGTATAGAAAGTGTTTTGTTTTCATTGAAAATTACCCAAAACAAAATATCAAAACATTTCTTCCATGTAAACAATAATTACAAAAAAGGGTAAAACAATAGTATCCATTTTTCATTTTGATGTTGCATTTTCTATTCAGTGGGGCTTCCATTCTTCGTCACCTGTCAAGAACTCAAAAATCAGAGGGCTACCGAATAGGTTCTGGTGGTAGCCGCTCCGATGATAAAGTTAGTGAAATAAAAAACTGTAATTGAAAGGAATTAATTGACTGTAATTTAAAAGCGCACCTTAGGGTTTTATTTATAGGCTGCAGACTTCCTAAGATGAGTAGGATTTGGGGCTGTAAAAGTAGGAATTTGACGATATTTGAAGATAGTAGTTGTCATATTGAACTTTACTCTCTATAGGAATAGGGATTGGAAGATATCCGATAATAGTAGTTTCCATGTCGCACTCTATTTCCTTATTCTAAGGTTGGTAGGGCATGTAAGGCGGTGATCAGCTCGGGACCCCTCTAGAAACATACTCCGTATTCACTACTCTGGAGGAAGGCACAGAGATCTTGTGCCATTCCGAACAAAGAAGCTCTGAACCCTATGTGCCTGCCTATTCTGGATAGAATGGCCTTTCTTGGTCTGTGTACACAAGTACTCTGTATATACACACGTGTCATGCTTGAATTGGTTTGTCATTTTATGATATATCGGCTACTCTCCCCCCCCCCACCCCGAGCCTTAGTTTAGCGTATTACGTAGCTGAGGTTTAAAGTTTCTGAAGAGTCGCGTGTGATAATTACGAGCGCGCCACTTCATTTTCTGCAACAACCGTTGATGTGACATTTATTACGCCAGTCATCGATTGGATTTTCAAAGCCATAACGGCCGCGACAGTTCAGAATCATGGGCCCCATGACTTCATTTCGCCAATTCCTTATAAAATGAGAGGGGATACATGTGCGCCCTTCCTTTCTTCATTTTCACTACGTCAAAAGAACCTCGCCGCACATTCAGAAAAATAGAGTGAGAAGATCTCTGGCATAAGAAGCTCATTCTCCGACCACGTTTCCGATCAGGTTCGGTTTGTTCATGATTCTTTACATTTCTCTACCCTTTTTCTTTCCCTTCTTTTAATTTTCACAATGTCGGCCTCAGACTGGGGCATCGGTTATGGAATAGAGAGTTCTTCAGAGACATCTGATCCATTAGAGATCAATGTCGTAGATAGTGGTTCCTCAAGGGACTCAGAAAATAGGATAGTTGCGCATCCCACCCCTAACCCAGAACTTAGGATAGTAGAGGCCTTTACAGAGCCTAGAAATGTAGCGAGGGAAACCTCGAGGTAGGCCTTCCCAAAGGGAAAAGGGAGAAACCGCCATCACTCAGGGCATATTAGATGCTCTGAGGGCTGCTTTCGACTTCCCCTCAAATGTAACTTGTAAGGTGCCTAGACCAATGGATCGCCCATCCAATATTGGTCAGGGCAAGATTTGTGTTTATCTTGAGTAGTTCGAGATCGGGCTTAGGTTTCCCTTCCACCCTCTGATTAGGAATTTTTTCACTTGGTTCAACATATGCCCTGCCGACCTAAACATCAATAGTTAAAGGCATCTGTTGGGGTTCATAGTTTTAGGTCATATGAACGGTGTCGAGGTGGACCTCCCGTTGATTTGAAGCAACATGGACCTGAAATTCTTGAAGTCGGAGGACATGTTTTATATGTCTTTTGACAAGGGGTTCAGACTCCTCTCCTTAGTACCTACTTCCAATAAGACTTAAAAGAAGTGGTACTTCTTCGTAGGAGGAGGATGGGAGCTCGAAGATTTTGAGAGCCAGACTTTGACCTTTCCCCGGAGTACTAGGATCAAGGGTGAGATCCCTTTTAAACATTTCTGCCTCTGTTTTGGGTTTCCTTTTACTCATGTATTGCCTAATCTGAATTGTATGTTTTTTGTGCAGATAAGAGGCCTTGGAAGAGGTCAATCTTCTCAGTTAATCTCCAAGAAAAGTACAGAAGTCTCCTTTAGACTAACAACCGTGCACACAACGCCATCCTCACACCTATCAATCTGATAGAGGCCGGGCTGGTAAAGGACAGGGCTGAGAACCTGAAGAAGTCCTTGATGTCCGGATGGACACTAGGGAAGAAGAAAAAGAAAAAGGTGGGGAAAAGTTCTTCCCTTGCCGAGCCACCCCTCCAAGTAAAGAGGAAGATGCTCCTGTCCAACTCCTTAGACCATTTTAGAGAATATAATAATAAAGTTATACCCTCTCTAATAGCTTAAGCTTTTAGATGAGTTAGTAACTTAACATGGTATCAGAGCAGGCAAAAGGTCCTGAGTTCAAACCTTACCGTCACCCTCAAAAATTTGAATTGACATGTGTAGGCTCAAATTGGCCACACGTGAGGGGGCGTGTTAGAGAATATAATAATAAAGTTGATAAAGTTAAACCCTTTTTAATAACTTAAGTTTTTAGATGAGTTGGTAATTTAACATGGTATCAGAGTAGGCAAAAGGTCCTGAGTTTAAATCTCACCGTCATCTTGAAAATATGAATTGACACGTGTAGGTTCAGACTGGCCACACGTGAAGGGGCGTGTTAGAGAATATAATAATAAAGTTACACCCTCTCTAACAGCTTAAGGTTTTAGATGAGTTGGTAACTTAACAGACCGAACGATGTTTGAGGATTTGAGGGAGTCATAAGACCTTTTGAATGTAACGCAATAAGCATAATTGTTTGAGGAAGTGTAGAATTAGTTTTTTCCAAAATTGAATCCAATTTTTATGCATAATCAAGTTTTTACTTGATTATACTTGGACTAATTGTAGCTTCATTTTTTGTTGTCAATAGCTTCATTTTCGTCCACTGCAGTTTTTTTCCTCATACATAGTTGCCTTTCATATTGAACGATCATCACTATTAAATTCATTGGCCTGGTTTCTTTATTTTGTTCCTGCAGTTGGCATGGATCATGTCAGGGTTCATCCCAAGTTTTTACATTCAAATGCTACCAGCCATAAATGGGCTCTGGGAGGTAAACCTTTGCGAAAGTTTGAACATTTAATTTATTATTGTATTTAAAATAAAAAGATTAGTTTTTGAATATTACTGATCATGGGTTTTGCTGTCCAGCTTTTGCCGAACTTCTTGACAACGCTTTAGATGAGGTATTTGCATCTCTTCGTGACCCCGATCATGCTTATGTTCTTCGTTTTCAGTCTTGATTATCTATTCTAATCAGGTCTGCAATGGAGCTACGTATGTGCACATAGACATGTTGAAAAATAAGAAAGACGAGACTAAAATGTTGCTAGTTGAAGGTTTGTAGTTCTATTGTTCCATTTTCCTCTTGAGGAGTTAATTTGGAGGTTTCTTTATGTTTTTTTCTTCTTCGTGGAAATGGAAAGTGGGAAAGCAGTATGCTTCTACCTCAGGTTATCATTCTTGCTTTTAATAGAATAGCAGTGTAGATGTTTGATAAAGTGAAACCTTGACAAGATTGATTACTTGATTTTGTGATGCACAGGCCAGTCTACCTTTTCTTTCTGCCCAAGCGTGTAATATTTGCATGATTATTGAGTTCTGTAGATCTGTGTTAAATTTATGAATTTTGGCAGTTGGATGTAGTATACTTAGGTGAAATTCTTTGGGGTTTCTATTTAGTATTTTATACAATTTGTTATTATTTCTCATTGCATTGTCTTCTTCAATGAAATTTATCTTCTATTTTCTGCTTATTTTAAACTTGTATGAGTTTTTCGATACCATCGAATATTTCAATTACTTTATTTTGTGATACCATGTCGATGAGATGTGGACAATAAGGTGGAGTAAGAAGTGCCCAAGATTAATTTGAACACATGCAGACATTAAGATTGCATCACTTATTAAAATAGAGGGAATGTTATTCCAAATTCTCTGTTTTCAAAACTTGGATGATTTTTTGGTTCATTGCATGAAAATTTGTACTGAAATCCTCGCTCAGTGGACTTATCATAAATTTTTGACTGTAGATAATGGTGGGGGAATGACTCCGAATAAAATGCGTCAGTGCATGTCTCTTGGGTATTCTGCAAAAAGCATGTCAGCAAATACAATTGGTCAATGTGAGCTTCTCTTTTCCTTGCTAAGAAATCATGAATTTCTGATATCATTGATGAACATGATACATTGTGAAATTGTGGATCTTTTAATCATCATCATTATTATTATTATTACCTTAAATTTCCCCAGATGGAAATGGTTTCAAGACAAGTACAATGAGGCTTGGGGCAGATGTTATTGTATTCTCACGTTGTTTGGGGAATGATGGAAGAAGGTAGTTACTTTATTCTCTGCAATACTTATTGGTTGCCGTTAAGTTTAATTGTTGTGAGTATTGAAATTCTTGTTACTAAATCATACTAGCCATTAACTTTCAAGATTAAATAGTAAATACCATTAAGCTACATTATTGCCTGGAATATGGTGTCATGCTGAAAGGATATGATCAACTCTTTATTATAATTTTATCCTGGATTTCTTGACCTCTATAATATGTTTAATTTTTGCATCACCAATTGCAAAACTAATTAAAGCATTTTTTTTTCTTTTCCTCAGCCCAACACAAAGTATTGGAATTCTGTCCTACACATTTTTAAGGGGAACTGGGAAAGAAGATATTGTGGTTCCCATGGTAAGAACAACCAAAATTCATTCTTGTTTGTGAGTGCGTGCTCGTACTTTATTTTTTGAGCATTTTTTTTCCTGTAAGTAAGAATGAATTTTTTTGAATACAAAAACCATAGAAGGCAGTGGGACATGCCCCGTAAGAACAAGGAAAGTGACAAGATCCTCAAACTATAATAGGGAGGCCCTCCAAGACTTAATACCTCTAAAGTAGAAACACCATTTAGAGCTATATAGTTGAGCTTCCCCTATTCCTCATTAAAGCCCTATTCAAGAATCCTATAGTAAAACAAACTTTTACAACATATACATCATGCAATGGAAGTACAGAATTTAGAAGTCTTCATGTAGATATAATTTATGTGTGTGTGTGTGTGTGAGAGAGAGAGAGAGAGAGAGAGAGAGAGAGAGAGAGAGAGAGTTTTTTCATGTTACATGGGCAATTAAGAATAAAGGAACTCCATTTTTCTATGCACATTTTGTTGGATATCTCCTGAAAGCCATTTTGACATTAGAAGAGAGGAAATTTTTTTATCTTCACTCGAAGTTCCATGTGTTTGAAAGGATTGCAAAAATAAGTAATGAACTACCATTGATAGGCATGCTATGTTGCGTTAATATTTGTTCCCCATGTTATAAGATTTGGTAGATATAATGTTATGACTCCTAAATACCAATACCTTCATGACTTCTCACAGTAACCTAGAACTTATGAGCTTAATATGCATTGTTGGCATGTTCTCTAATAGCTTAAGATTTTGGATGAGTTAGTAGTTTAACATAGTATCAGAACTTTGAGTTTGAGAGGTCTTGGTTTAACATAGTATCTTCACTTGAAGTTCCATGTGTTTGAAAGGATTGCAAAAATAAGTAATGAACTACCATTGATAGGCATGCTATGTTGCATTGATATTTGTTCCCCATGTTATAAGATTTGGTAGATATAATGTTATGACTCCTAAATACCAATACCTTCATGACTTCTCACAGTAACCTAGAACTTATGAGCTTAATATGCATTGTTGGCAAGTTCTCTAATAGCTTAAGATTTTGGATGAGTTGGTGGTTTAACATAGTATCCAAACTTTGAGTTTGAGAGGTCTTGCTCTCTTCATTTGCATTTATTCCCTTGTTGTTACATTTCCAAGAACCATACATATATCCTCAAAATACTATATTCTGTCTATTATTAGCATTGCTTAGAAACTGAATATCAAATAAAATATGATTTTCTAATGATTGATGAGGAGATTATTTATCTCCATAATTTAAGTTGATGAGAGATCTAGAAATCTCCCTTTGTAGTCATGGAAATGATCTTCTGGTTTGATCTCAATCTGATAAAACTTTGACAGTGTGGGTACAATTTATAAAAGTACTCTAGAAACAGAAACTTGGTTAAGTTCCTGAAAGCAGAATTTGAAAATGTTAACAAGTTCATTGAAAAGCTCAGAATGCTGGCCCAGGTTAATCACAAACATGTCTGAGGATGATTAATATCGGTTGCAACCTGAGTTGAGAGATAGGATAGTTATAAATTTGGGAGAATATGTGGCAAACTAAATATGTGTTTGAAGATAGTTTGAAGGGATTCTGACAGTAAAATGTGAGGAAGACCAAAAGACAATCAGAATTATATAATAAATTAGGCTGCATGTATCTAATACTAACCAAGTAGAGAAAAAGAAGTAGAGAGAAGTAGGGAAACGCGGCTTTATGCTATGGCCTTTAGATGCTCAATGAAACAAAGTAATGATTGACAGATATGTGAGCTGACATGTGCCCTAAAGTATTACAATAACAACAAACATTCCTACATAACAGAGCATAAAAATCAACCTTTATATGGTACTGTAAATATGTTGATAAACAATCTTGAAAACACAATCTAGGGGCCCTAGAACACTATTCTAAAGGAATGTAGTGATTCCTTTTGCATGATCTTGCCATTAATCTAGTGACTCTTGTAATTTGTTGCAACTTATATGACCTCTGTTATTACAAAAATTTGAAATTTTCATGGTTTGTATTGAGGTCATGACATTGTAGGTTGAACTACAGTTTATGTACATAAAATAAGTAATTAAAAGGATTTTCATATAGAACTATATGCTGTCATAATTTTCATGAATATAATGATTTTGTTGTTGCAAAGAATATATTTAATGACAGAAGCATGGAATTTTATGCTGTAACTATATTTACTTTACTCCAAACATTATGATCATGAGTTTGTTGTACATACATATACTCGCATTATTTTTTATCATTATTTAAGTGTTAGAAAATTCTTCTTATGATTGCTTTTCCATTTGGAATTATAAGATTGACTATGAGAAAAGAGGACAAGGTTGGAAAATGATGACACGATCTTCTCCTGATGACTGGAATAGAAATTTAGAAACTATTGTGCAGTGGTCACCATATGAAAGTGAAGGAGATCTTCTTCATCAGGTAAGTTCTTTTTTTCTTCTCTCTCTCTGCCTCTCTCATTCTCCGATCTTATCCTTCATTAATGATTTAATTTGAGCACAATAGATCTTATATGTTTGAACCATTCTTGTGGTGCATTATTACATCTGTCATTTTTTTACTCTGGTTAGCGAATTGCTGACCGGATGGATCAAAGAGAAGGAAAATTAAGCGAGCATTTAATGTTCTGTTAACCTTGTCTTAGTGAGAAAACTACAAATTTCATCACCTAAAACTGAAGCCAGGTAACATGACGAAAAAGATGCTGTTTGTTAAATTTCTTTGATGATATGGATAGTGTCCTTGACAACCTTCCCATTTTTTGAGTTAAAATTGTAAAATTACTGTGCTGCTTCTTTCTTTATCTTAAATGTGGGTAACATGAGCCTTTTGAGCTTCACAAGTGCAAGGCATAGATAAATCTTTATATTGAGCTGCCTAAGAATAGTGGGATAACTTTATTTTAGTTCCGGATTTCCCAAGATTTGGAGGATGATTCAATGTATGTGTGATTAAATTTGTCTGTGGTTTTAATATTATTTTTTTCAAAGTATGATTTGTAATTATTGATGTTGGCTTGTTATTGCTCAACAGAATTTCTATAGAAAATGAAGTTTGATGTTAATTAGGTCCAAACATTTGAAATCTTTTGGATTTTACATTATACAGTCAAATCATTGTGCCTTTTGTGCAAGTCTGAGGTTTGGGTGGGTATATTTTGAATAACAATGATCATGCCTTTTTTTTTTGTTTTATATTATGAATGTTTGTCACTCGAAGTTGGGGCGAATTGGTTCCATGATATCATTATCTAAATAAGGTCATCCTTTGATGTGTATATGCAACTTTTACAATGGTTCTTTTGTGAACTATATTCTCTAGCATATATAGGTGAATTTTTTAATATGATGATTAAATTAGTTAAATAGTTGAGGTTAGCATATAGTTTATCACAGCCTCACTATGTGGATCACATAGTTACACCTATGATTCTGCTTTGTGAGGTGGCCATTTTAGAGAAATGGTCAAACTATATCTACAGACTACAGTCTACAAGATCCCCCCACCCCCCCGGCGATTATTTTTGTCCTATTTCCTCGCATAGTCACATGTTCCTTTCTGTTATATGTACTAAAGTCATTGCTGTGTTACTCTGTAGTTCAATTTCATGGAAGACCAAGGCACACGAATCGTAATATACAACCTTTGGGATGATGATCAAGGAAGCCTGGAACTTGATTTTGACACTGATCAATATGTATGATTTTGATGCCCTTACATTCATTTGCTATTTTTGATTACACACAATGTTAATGAGGTTTGATGTTTTTGTCTTGTAAGATCAATTATCATTATTTTTGTTTTTGTTTGAGATGACAGGACATCCAAATTAGAGGGGTCAACCGTGATGAGAAGAAGATACAGATGGCAAAAAACTATCCCAACTCAAGACACTTCTTAACTTATCAGCATTCATTAAGGGTATATGGTTTCTGTATTTTCCATGCTTTGCACAAAGTCCCCATCATTATTATTTTTGAAAGTTAATACTTAATATCTAAATAATTTCTTTCAAATTCATTAAAATTTCATGTACTGATTCTTGAATACGTACTATGATAGAATATTCGTGTGGTATTTTCTCAAATTTTGTGCGTGTGATACATGTTCCTTCTATTTCTCCAAGCAAAGCTCTTTGTAGTGTGTGCCCTCCTTTTTTGTTTCTCTGTTTTTTTTTTCCCTGTCATCCTACAAATTGAACTTTCTTGTTCTGTTAATAGTTTTACTGAACATACTCAGATCCTATTTTTTGTTGTATGTTTATGCTCACAATAGAGGTTATCTATACTTTCTGTCAGCAGATGTAATTAAACTATTGTGGGAAAGTGTAATATGTTTTATTCAATAATTTAGTTTGTGATCTATGATTCCTCTCCTATCTTACTATGTGTTCTCCTTTCTTTCAGAGTTATGCATCGATTCTGTATCTGAGAATCCCACCTGGCTTCCAAATTACTCTGCGTGGGAAAGATGTTGATCATCATAATTTAGTTAATGATATGATGCTAACTCAGGAGGTTACATATAGACCACAACCTATTGCTAATGCAATGCGGAAGGATCAAAATGTATAGCTTTAAGAATTAAGATTTGATTTAGCACAGTTCTCTATCTTTCAAAATCATAATTGATTGGTTCTGTTCAACTATTTTAATAGAGGGTTGTGGTTGCGACTATTGGGTTTGTAAAAGATGCAGAACATCATATTGATATTCAAGGGTTCAATGTTTATCACAAGAATCGTCTCATCAAGGTTAGTTTTTTATGTTTATTCACATCATTATTGAATCCAGCAAGCCGAGAAACCGAAGTTTTAATTTCATGTTGTGACGTCGTGTTTTCTTACAGTTTAGTTGAAGAGTTCATTTTTTTGCGTATATTTGACTACAATTATTGTTTTCTTCTTGAAAAGAATGGGAATTATTGTTGTTGGGTTCTTAAAATTGTATTTGTTTACCTGAAAATTTTGTTTTCTCAGCCATTCTGGAGGGTCTGGAATGCTTCAGGAAGTGATGGTCGTGGGGTTATAGGTATTATTTGCAATGAGTAATCCGGTATTCCTTTCTGCATTTCCATGACATTATTTATGTGGATTGCCTAAGAAATTTCACTTTTTCTTCAACAGGCGTATTGGAAGCTAATTTTGTTGAACCAGCTCATGATAAACAGGGGTTTGAGCGAACAAACGTGCTTGAGAGACTCGAGGCACGATTGGTCAGCATGCAGAAGAACTACTGGTTTGTTATTTTCATCTATTTGCAATGTTCTGTGTTTGATCAAATTTTAATTTACACTTTATGTTTTTTTTTTTCGTTTAGGTCTAGAAACTGCCATAAAATTGGTTATGCCAAGCGAAGGCATTTGATGGAGTCTATTTCTCCAGATGGAGTAAGTAAACCTGATAAAGGTAAATCTGTTTCACGTTCAAATTCAAATGGGCGTGCCAGCAGTGATGGCATATCTAAAGTGAAGTCGGGCAAAAGAAAGATAAAGTGGTCACCTGCAGAGGATACATGCGAAGATGAGATGAGATCGGCTCTCGAGACACCTGCAAGAAGTCATTGCAAGGGATCTCCTATTTGTGAAGTACAGGACGATTGTACACCAAATGGAAGAACTGATCATATTACTGGAAATTCATGTTTAAAGGTAAATTTTCCTTGTGACTACAGTTATAGTTTTTCTTACCACTTAATTAGTAGGACTAGTCAATGTCAAGAAACTAACACTCACGTGGCAAGGTTTGCAAGTTTTTCCTCTTCATTTCCTATAAACAGTACGTAAATGTTTTATGTAATGAATGTTCCCTGGATGCGAGCACTATGTCATCTTCATGATTGAGTTCCATATTTCTTGCCTTAGGAGCTAATTTTTTTAGGGGTTTTTTTTTTTCTGAAATTTTCTCAACTTAGGGCCTTTGGCCTTAGAGTTGCTTAAACATTTTTTTTAATGTCTTTTACCAATTGTTTATGTTTGCATCTTCTAATAGCAATTGAATGTGTTTTGCTTGATGAAAGGAAGAAACAAATCCCTCTTTCTCTCTCTGTCACAACATTACATACAGTACGCAATGGAGCTTATTTTACTAGTATGTTGATATGAGTTGATCAACTTTTCAGTGTGGTGGTTAACTAACCTATACAATTGTGAAGATTCAGTAGGATTATAATTTTTCGTCTAGTTTTCTGTTTTTCAGATCGTTTGTCCTTTTCTTTGATAAACAGGCAGCTGACATCAATGGAGATGGACATGGAAATGCTAACGCCAATGCAGGGTAAATATCACTGTAATTTGATATTATCTTGTCCATACTTCATCCTTACTCTGAAACATGCCTTATTTGTTTGTAGATTGGAGAAAGTGGATGGATCAAAGATGATCGATCTGTTGCACGATTTACAGTACGAGAGAGACAGATGCAAATCAGTTGAAGCTAAAGTAAGTGCAGTGCATAGTTCTTCCATGCATAATTATTCCGGCCTTTCATCATCGCATTTCTGAGATTTAAGACAGGTGGCTCAGATAACATTCCGGGACATAGTGTCTTTTTTATGTACAAGGGAATCAGTATTAACACATTTTGTTTTTGCTTTTTTGTGTGATTTGGTTAAGGTTATTTTACTTGCTAAATGGTTTATTGAAAGGTTTTTACTAGTTATATCTTTCATATGAGTATTGGTCCCAATTATTTTAAACTTTTTTTTTATTGGATTAATGCAAATAATGTCATTCTTTCTAATCAGCTTCAGGAAGCACAAAAAAAGATAGAAGATTTGGACAGGGAACAAGAAACGTTTATTAATATATTCTCTGAAGAAAGGTACAGGCGTGATATAGAGGAGGAGAGTTTGAGGAAAAGGTTAAAGGTTGGCAATTTTTCCCCCTCTTCTTACTGTTTTCCCTCCCATAAATCAGTTCCTTTTTGTCTGAGAAACTCTTATTATTCTGTAGGATGCTTCTAATACTATCCAAGAGTTAATTGAGAAGGTGAAGCTCCTAGAGAACAGGAGGATCTCCAGTTGCAAAATTGAAAAGTGATTTACAATGTATTTTGTTTTCAACATTAAAGCTTAGATTATAGTCATTTGGATGATTTCTACCTCTTTTTTATGTTAACCAATTGAACTAAAGGATCAATGTTATGTGTTTGAACTGAAGGATCATATAAATGGTTTACTAAATTAAGTCTTTCAATTGTATATTTTCTTTTGTTCTTTTGTCTTGCATCTTCTATCAACCTTAATGTTACATTTCTTATCTTCAGTCAACGAATGAGTGAAGTTATAAAAATTTTGAAATCCCTACATCCTTGAAGTTTGATAATAAGTGTTGGAGACCGCAGAGATTGGCTAATATTGGAGAGCCCCACAAGCCCATTGTCATGTAGAAATGGTTTAAACATCCGAGCCCGATTTATAAATATAGACTAATTATAAAAGGCCATTGCAAATTGTTAACGGCAACAACTCATATGATTGCACCTGATTACCCTTGATTACATTTTCCTTTTTATATGATTTGAAAATAGTATCTTATAATTTCACTGAATTTCAAATGAACCTCTATAATTATTTAAACAAACGAAAATTGTACTTAAAATAAGCTCTCGAAGAGAAAAATATAAGTAAACTTAATAGTTTCAAAAAAATGCACTTAAGTTACACGTACTCTTAAGTGTAAATTATAAGTAAACTCAATAGGTTCAAAAAACTACACTTAAGTTGAAACAAAAAAAATTAAATTATACTTGGGTTAAAAAAAACTTACAGTTAAGCTGAACTAGAAGTTCACTGTGTACTACCAACAGAAATGATAGCACATGGTGAATTGCTAGTAGCACATAGCTTAAGTGCATTTTGTTTTTTTTTTCTATGTTAGGTAAAGTGAAATTTTCGAAAACTAATGAGCTCACTTATAATTTGTCCTCCAAAGTTCATCTTAAGTATAATTTTTCCTTTAAATAATTATATGTATGGTACGTGAGCAACTGTCATTATATGTGCAGTGTGTGAGCAACTATCATTAATAATTTGTAACAATCATTTGTAATTGACATATATTGAAGTGCATTTATAAATCAAAGGGACTCAAATGTTCAAAATAAAATTACATGACCTTATTTGAAACTTGCATAGACAGAATACTAAAAATGTATTTAACCCTATTTCTACATTGATGCACTATAACAAATAAGGAAATGTACAAATCTTGACATATCCTTCACCCTTATCTTAGTAATATTTGGAAGAGGTGGTTATCTCACAATGATGATGCATGGTGTGCTCTGTTTTGGTGCGTCCTCTGTTTATTCTATTGTTTATGTTTTGCTATTGTAAAGAGGAATGGAGAAGTTTTCATCTGGAGGTGTGGGAAAATAGTGTGTGCATTGCTAAAAATGCCTTACAAAATTTCATAGGCTGCTGTAATAAGTCATTTAAATGAAACAAATTCTAGTATGCTATATTTAACTTCATCCAATACTTGACTTATGTAACTATGAACAATATTGAACATAATTATTTTGAGATCTGTGAAGAATATAAATAGTGAAAGCCAGCATCAGGGCTGCTTGTTCTGAGGGCTAATTGGAGGAGATGGAGGAATATATGGTATCCAAGTTCTGGGGTCTCTTAGATTAAATGCTGGTGGTGGAGGAGGAGAGAAAAAAGGGATATTAGGTATCCAGGTTCTTGGGTCTCCGAGATTAAATGCCGGTGGTGGCGGCGGCGGAGGAGGAGAGAAAAGAGGGTTATGGGGAATCCAGGTTCTTGGGTCTCCAAGATTAAATGCAGGTGGAGAGGGTGGAGAAAGCAGAGGTGGGGTTGTTGGAGTAAAAGGAGGGAGAGGTGGGACTGGAAAGGGCAAAGATGGTGGTTTTGGAAATGGTAATGGAGGGAAAGGAAAAGATGGAAAAGGTGGCAAGGGAGGAAAGGGTAGTGATGGAAAAGGTGGTAGTGGAGGCAATGAAGGGAGGGGTGGTAGTGGAGGCAATGAAGGGAGGGGTGGTAGTTGAGGTAAAGGGGGTAATTGAGGCCAGGGGAAACCATATGGTGGGAAATAAGGGAGAAAGAATTTTGAGGAATTCAAAGAATTTGACATCTCCTCTTTGTAATTTCCACACAATGTAAGATTCACCTTAGGTGGTCTATAACTCAAGGCACTTAGACTGTAAATACAGAGACTAGCTTGTTTTGATTTGACTGTTATCTCCTTAGAAGTAGTCTTGAATCCTGGAACATTGCAGTCTGAAGATGAGCTCCCTATCAAGCTTGCCTGACAGAATGATTGGATTGCTGGACCTTCCACACAGTCAACCCCTTCAACAGATGGTATTTCCAACTTGTACACTCCATATTTATCTGTGGTTCTGTTGACTGAGAAAGCAATCTGTTCTGTGGTTCTTGGTGAGTTTGCTTTGAATTTGCATTCTATCTGAACATCCACACCTATATTATCATTAGAACAAAAGCAATGAGGAACCCAGAAGCAAAAGTCTTAGGGCTTGTTTGGCGGAGAGGGTGGGAGGGAAAATCATGGGCTGCACCCGCAATTTTGGAGATGAAGCTATTTGTGCGGTCCGTGATTTCTCTCCCCCGCCCACTCTGCCAAACACCCTCTTACTCTTTAACTGTTTGTAAAAATAGAAGAATGAGGTCCTCTTCGTAGTGCAAATGTCTATCCCCACGCAATTGATGTAAGCTCGGTTTCCCTTCCCCATCGTTGCATAAAATAAAATAAAAAAAGTGTTCGAAAAAATTGAATGAGATCATGGACTAGTTTTGGTTTCTAGAGTTTGTTACCTGGCAAGAAATAGCTGTGTCTTGAGAAAGTGTTGTTGTAGCATACATCACAAAATACAGCACCAGCCACAGTGATATGGGAGTTGGGTTTTGATGGTTGAGCTGCCTGCAGCACAAGTGGTTGAGTACACGAAGATGCCAGAAGAACAAAGAGACACATTAGATCCATTGAAGCCAACATGGGAGAAGGTGAAGCTTCTACATAAAGCATCTATATAGATTATAGTTATAGTTGGTACTCTACAAATGGCATCTGAAGCATTTTTATAAGGCATGACAATTGGCTCTGTTTGCATATAATGAGCCCGTGAGTTGTTTGGTGTTAGGAGCAACTGTAATCAGAGATCGAAAAAAAAAAACTTTTATCTATTCACTACAAACAAAGACATGTGAAGACCCTTTTTGGCAGATTATGGGGTCAGTTTTAGAGAGAGAGAGAGAGAGCTATAGTAATAGATTCACGGGTAGTAGGGATTTGATAGCCCTTTGATTTCCTATAGAAGATTAGAATGGAAGATTACAATTCTTTGCCATTATGTTTGTGGACCTGTCATGCTTTCAGTCATTCATATTCTTTTCCATGTTTTCTTGTATGACTACAGTAGGCACTGTCTTTATCACATAGTAACCAATCAAGGTGCCTCATTAATTTTTTTGAAAGAAACATGATATTTTGTGACCATGTTAGTGAATAAATTTTTTTTGATATTATCATCTGAAAAAATACAGACCCCAAGAAAAACCCTTAAAACTTTGACACTATGGAAGATAATTTTTGATGGGTCCTACACAAATCAATCCTCAACACATTCATGATTAAGTCGCAATGGTGGAGATTCAAGCCTACATCAAACTCTAGGTATGGTTCGTCTAGTCACTTGAGTCTCATGCTACCAATACACTGTGCTGACGCCCGAAAGACTGCCCCAAGACTCAAATTAGGGACCTTAGAGTTGATTCCTTAAAGCACTTTTCAGTTGAATTACCCCTTGAAGTTATTATTGCATAGTGATTGCTCTTCTCACGCTAGACAGTCAGAACATCTTACTATAGCATTAAACAATGATCTGTATCAGTAAATAACCTAATTAATTAGAGTTCATAAGAGTTTTTGATTCAATTTGCTGATACAAAGAAGGTGTTTATGCTATAATGTATATGTAATCATCAATTACAAGATTGGCATTCATCAATTATTGAATGCAATAATTTGTCAATGGGCCAAATATTGTGTGAGGTCCCCAAATAATCCCTTAATTGACATCAAATTGTAAAGTATAATTTATAAGTTTTAATAAGTTTCTTAATAAGACAATTGAAACACACTTTAAGTACAATTTCAGTAAATGCTGTAATTTGTATTATTGCATTATTCTTTTCTCAGTAATATTAAAGCTAATGGATCACAGCATGTGGCATATGACAATCTGTTCCTCTCTCTACCTGTCTATTTTGTATGTGTGTGAGTGTGTGTGTGTGTGTGTGTGTGTGTGTGTGTGTTGAATAGACAATATGCTACCCAAAGCATGTCAAAGCTGTTATAATACAGTGGATGGGAGTTCACGTTTATCAGGCATCAATACATTATGGCTTCAACCAGAATTAGTCATTGACAAAGTGGAACTTGTTGAAATTCTTTCTGGGCTTACCCAGGAAAAACTAAGCCCAACTGGCCCCTCACCAGGCCCAATTACTCCCTAACCAAAAACATGTGCTCCATTCTTCCGTTCTCAAACCAAACTTTCTAGAAGAAAAAAAAAAAAAAAAGGTCATTTAGGCTTCGTTTGGTTAGAATAAAACAAATGTTAGAAAGTGAAAATGCCAAAAAATAAAGGAAAAGAAAGAGAAGTGAAAAAAAAAGTTAGTTTTTCCTATATTCATTTGGATACGAAAAAAAAGATAAGAAAGTTATAAAAAAAATTAAATTTGTTACTTGAAAATTTTTAAAGTAAATTTTTTTTATTGTTGCCTAAATTACCCTTATTTATAAATTTTTAACTTTATAATAATAATTGTAATAATGATCCATCTTTAAAAAAAAAAACAGTCCTAATTTTTATATTTTATTTTTGTAAGACTCAATTGTATTTCTTTATATATATATATATATATATTTAGTTGAAGTATTTTAAAAAAATATGAATTCATCTTATTAGTTAATTTATTGGATAATAAATTAATAAAAGATGCAAACCACATCAAGGAGATACAAATACAAATCTTAAAAGTCCTCTAACACTTAAAAAGTGATGTTATAGATTATATTATCATGAAAAAATAAAGTTTCCTAACACTACTTAAATACATAAAAAATTAATTATATATAATTATCTAAGTATATAAACTTGATATATAGAAACGGAATATGTAGATATATATATATATATATAATGATATAACATATATATATATATAATAATAATAATAATAATATTACATATAGACATTAACTATCTAATGTATTTATAATATATATTATGCATTAGCTATTCAAATAATCGTAACATATATTAATTATCTACATATATATAATTATTATATTAACTCATATAGGTACGTGTAATTAAATAAAATATTAAATATAATTTTTTCTGTTATTTTATATAAAATGAATATCGATATACATCTTTTTAAAGAAATTTAATATGTATCAAACACTATCTTATTATTTTATAAGTTTTATCAACAATTTTATCGATATCTAATATAAATAATTAACATATATATATGTATATATATATATATATATATATTATACACATCCAACACTAATTTCACGGAAAAATAACTTTTCTTGTAATTTTTGTAAGCTATTCTTTCCGAAAAATTATCTAACTAGCTGTATCCTATTTTCATAGACATTTTTTTCTTTCTAGCTTACCAAACTCCAAACAAATAAATTTCATTTTGTTTCTCTTTCCTTTACTTTCTATCACTCTCCATCTAATCAAATGGAGCCTTAGGGGTTTCTATACAGAATTAATTTGTTTTTCTTCTCAGAAACTTATCCTCTCCATTTGGCTGTCGAGAAAATGGAAGATTTTTTTTTTGAGATCACAATCAACCCTCTTATAATTAATAGACGTAAGTGATTGAAAATATATTAATTAGTATAATTATTAATTATTAAATTTTTTCATACTTTTATTAACCAGTAAATATTTGTTAATGTAAATAACTTTTGGTACAAAAGAAAGACTTTATATACAATTTTTCAATGAGTTTTTACTTTCTTTTTTTTTTTTTTATTAAAAATACATATAATATTCAACTTAGAACATAAAAAACTCTTAATGACTATTTCAAATAAAGAAGTTGGGTTTATGATAAAATAATTTTTCTTATTTATAATACTTTTGACTTTAATTATGTAAAATTAATAAATATAGTTACTAATACATGTTATAAATGGTATGTATATAAGTACATATACAACTATTTTATCTCTTTAATAATTAATATTATAAAGATTTTTTCTTGAAAAAATATTAATTATTAGGTATTAGAATTATTAATTATCCACTATAAACTAAGTTGGTTCCTTAAAAATTTATTAATTATTAGAGATTATTAACTTATTGAATATTAGTTATAAAAGGGTCAACTATATTTTGTAAGCTCATCACACTAATTTGAAAGAAGTTTCTTGTTACGTTGGGTACGGAGAAGTGGAGATTTGTGTTAGGAAAATATATTAAACTTCTATACTTTAATTTTGTAAATAATTAAATTACAATAAATATAAAATTGATAATAACAACAAACATGTCTTTTGAAATTGAAGCAACATAAAAATCAAATTATAGAATATAAAATTAACATAAACAAAAAATTTGGCTTATAAATTTTTAAAGACACGCAATGTGTTATTTTAAAGTTGTATTATCTCTTCATGAACGAGTATTGATAGTCACCGATGATTCTAAAATTCAACCTTATTTTACAAATACGAGTCTAATTATAATACATATCCTCAATAAGCGAGGTGAATCAATCTTATCAAGTTGCCCACAAATGGGACAAAATATATATCTGATAAGAGATGAAAACTTCATCGTTTCATACATACTCCAAAAATGAAAGTCCTAATCATTATAAATATGGAAAGACAAAGTTGGGAAAGAAGAAGTTTGTGAGAGAAGGATACAAGGAAAAAGGAGTAAAAGAGATTGTATTATTTTTGCTTTATAACTTCTTATATAGATATATGCACACATAAGAGATAAAATAAAACATGTCACAAAAAATCTCCTCAGTGACTATAAAATAGGTTAGTAGTTAAAATTAGGTTGAATGGATCAAAAATAAAATCTTAGATTTTATTTATTTAGTTTTTATTAAAATATTCCAATAATCCCTCACTTTTAATAAAAATAAAACATATTTAAGACTGCAAAAAATTACATGTATACATATATAAAATTCGGATAACTATTATACTGTATTATAAGTGTAGGTGTCTTCCAGACTTAAACTTTCACTTAATATTGATAATTTTGGTAAGAAGAATCATAGTAAACTAGGTATTGAACTAGATTCTTTGAGTCAGACTTCAACATGTTACACACATAATAGCGATATTAGACTTGGTTCATGGGTAAACACTATTTATGGCCATGCTTTCGATCTTAATTTTCACAGGAGTTTAAAAAGATAGCCCAATTCTTATGGTCGCAACCTCATGACAGCTTTCATTTAGGTAAGTTCTTCAAGAGCACATGTAACTTGTACCTCGCAGGAATCTTCTCACCTTGGAACTCATTTAAGGTAATCCCTTCCTAATCATCAGCACAATGCCACATGAATGAGTAGGATAATTTTTAATTTTCTCATATTTTAAAAGTATTGGAATATGAGTCGTGCAATATGGATTGTTTTTACCATTGAACCTCCTTCAATGGTAGAAACAATTTACTATTAGTCTATTAACTACTAGGAACCAATTTGATTTAATAAAAATATAATCAGCAATCTTGAATCTACTAGGAATCATAATTGTAAATTATTTGAAAATATTTTAATAAAGATTTCGCTCCACTATTCTAAATCTTCTAGAGTATAAATCTTTTATAAAGATTGTATATATATTTTATTTTCCTAGTTTCCCAAAGCATATATTACTCCAAAATAATAATCACATCAATTATTTCCTTCCAAATGTTAAAAATCATATAATACTTCCAAATATTTAAATATTTTTCAAGCTATTTATTTTTTTTTATTTTCTTAAAAAATGATATTTAATTAACTCAAAAATCTTCTTGGCGTTTAATCACAAATATATATATTTTTTTATTACTCTATACATTTGATAAAAATAGCTGAAATCAATAATGGGTGCCTAAGCATACACACGCTGCCATCAATGTACAACAATAGACAGTGTCCAAGCTATTTTGGAATTAAACATTTTGAAGGGAAGAGTTTCTAAATTTTTTTCCTAAATATAATATGAGTAAGACTATCTTTATTATAATATTTTATTAAATTTTTTTACTTGGTAACATGGTTATTCAGGTGCGAATGAATAAGTCTCAGATGTTAGTGAATTCAACTTCTTGGTGTTAGTCAATGAAACTTGGTAATGCTAGTCATATCAAGTGAGTCTAATGGGCTTAATTAATTAGTATCCGCATATATCAAGAGATTGTATTCACTAATACATGTATATATCAATAAGTTGCATTTATTAACACACGAACAACCACGCCAGCATATAAAAAAATTTAATAAAATTTCATAGTAAGAATAATATTACGCGTATAATATATATATATATATATATATATATACATAATCATATACAAGCAGTGGTCACCATCTGAGAATGTGACTGAGTGGTAAAAACATTGAAGATAGAATTCAAGCGTCTTGATTTTCTTCTATGCCGATTGTTGACAATTAGAACTTAAAGGGTGAACTTAATTGTCATAAGAAAGAAAACTTAATCGCACATAAATTGGTCCAAAATACTATCACGGATGCATTCAAAAAATGTGTATATATATATATATAATGGTCAAGAGGTCACCCATAAGCATAAAGAGAATTAATCCAGTGTTTGAAGGAACATACGAGTTTTGCATGGAGAATCCTTTACTAATATAGTTCTACTGAAAACAAATAACAATACACACAATCATGAGCAGTGAGTGAGGTCTTCCATTTCCCAAATTATACTTACTAACAAATATATATATATATATATATATAAACCTATATTCGGTTTTATAAAACTTATATTCTTTTAAAAATTTAATTTAGTTTTGTACTAGAACATAATTAAAATTTAAACTCTATAGTTAATTAATATTAAACCATAACATTGTTGTATATGTGAAACAAAAATTACATTCAAAGAATAACAAGAATTTTACTGAGAGTGGATCATCTAAAATAATGAGGACAATGCTTGGCTTTAAAGTGGGCAAGAGAAACTTCCTTTTACCTACATACGTGTTATAATTTTTGTACATAACATATGCAATACATATGCATTTTTTAATTTATTTAATTTTTATTTTTTTAATTAAAACTAAATAGTTACATAATATATATATATATATATATATATATATAAAATACATGCATGACCCATTAAAATTATGACACTATTATAAAATAATAAGTGAAGCACTGTCCAAATAATAATAATAAGATATTCAGCACGTGAAACTAGAATTTAAATTTATAAATCTTATTGTCAATTCACACATGGACCTCACTTCTCTAATTCGAAACTCAATTTCATTCAACACACACATGTTCCCAAAACATAGAATCTATACGGCTTTAGATTGTTAGGGAAATATATTATACTTCTATAGTTTTATTTTATAAATAATTAAATTATAACAAATAAAAAATTGATAATAACAATAAACATGTCTATTGAAATTGAAGCAATACAAAAATTAAATTATAGAATATAAAGTTAATAAAAAAAGGCACACAATATGTTTTATTAAAGTTATAGTACCTTATGTATTATCCGTCATCAACAACTTTAAGATTTAACCCAATCTCATAAGTACGGTGTCTAACTATAAGACGCATTCTCAATAAACAGAGATGAACTAGTCTTATCGAGTTGCAAAAAATACGACAAAATATACATATGATAGAGATAAAAACGCCATGGTCTCATGCATACTCCAAAATGGAAAGTGCTTATCAGTATATAAATATAGAAATGATGAAAAATGTTGGAAAAGAAAGAAGTTTCGTGAGAGAGAGACTTGGGAAAAAAAGAGTGAAAGAGATTGTAGTATTCTACTTTATAACTACTTATATATATACACATAAGAGAGAAACTAAAATCTCAACTGCGACGGGAAATTTGTAAAAGCCATTAAGTAATTCATTTTGCTACCCAAATTTGTTTGATCCTTTTTTGTTAGCTTTCGGAAGTATAGTTCCCTTGGAAATCCAAGCCATTTTGCTCTCTCTCTCTCTCTCTCTCTCTCTCTCTCTCTCTCTCTCTCTCTCTCTCTCTTAAGTTTTTATTTGTAGCATAAGGGTAATGAGTATAGCTTCCATTACCAGATGAACACGAACCAATGGCTTTTACAAAGATTAGTAATATGCATGGTTTGCTTTTAATAGTACTTGCTTAAGATTAGTAACATTTTGAATCAACCTGTTTCCATATTTTAACAAACTGAAACTTCCTGTGCTCTCTCTTACAGATTTGATCATCTTCCTCACTCAGAAATCCTCTTTGTTGCTTTACCTGTATTAGGACCATTTCATTTGTTAGCCATTTAGTCGAAAAAAATTCTGCTTCAGAGCACAAAGATTAAACAGTGGTAAAACTTTGAAAATACCTCCAATCAAATGCCACGAGTAGCCAACAACAGTCAAAAATTGACAAACAATGTTAATTCCAGCAATAACCTCAATCGCTCCATGAATCCACACTTGATCTGATTAATTATATGGTGAAATCAATTAGCAATCTCCAACAAGCTTTGCAAGCCTTCTTGAAATGGAAAAAATGGTGTATTACAATTGAAGATAAAGAACCACACGAACAAGGAAATATAGGAAAGATTATGGAAGCATGTTTCTAACAAGTCCTTTGAGAGTTACGGAAAAATTCCTCATAGAGTTCTCCTAAACTTGCGGAAGAGTTGCAGGAAACATCTAGGGAGTTGTGGTAAATTTACTGGAACATTTCTAAAATGTTTCTATGTTGTTTTCCTAAAGTTTGGTTCCAGTTTTGGGAATTGATTTCCATAGAAGTGGCAAAACAGGATTTTTGTATTAAGGGTGGAGCTAAATGTACTCCAAATAAGAATTTTTATTTTTTATATTCATGCACTTGCAATCGCACCCATACATTATGAATTGAAGTACATGGGTGTAAAAGGAAGTGCATTTAGCCTTACTCTTGCCTGAATTATGAATTGTAAAACTACTTTTAGTACTAACCAAGAGATGATACCTCATGATAGATCCATGCATACAAAGTCAACCAATACCTGAGCACAAAACAACTTCATCTTAAACTAGTGCTTCTTATGTACAGGTTAAAAATTAATTGGCAGATAGTTCCCAAAAATGGGATTGCTAGCTCTCGCTTCTATGGCATTGTGAGAAAGTTCGCTGGAATTGGGGATATGCTTGTTACTTATGAGAAGGCTATATTAATTCAAATTTATTAGGGTTATTATTTTCATGTAACAATAATATTTTGTCCCAAACTTTGGTGCAAATTTTGCATCCCAAATGATGTTGCATTAGATTATCTGCCACCAATAATCTAATGCAACATCATTTGGGATGTAAGTTTTGGTACAAAAATTTGGAAATATTCTCTTGGTAAGATATTTAAGATCTTGCAAATTGAAAGTATCAGCTAACTTGGTAAAGCTTTTATATAGTTTTAGCAGAGACTTGGGATCAACTTTCCTTCATTCGAGTTGGGTGCTCAATGAGTTCAATATTTTGCAATCTATAAGCACATGCTTCCTAAATCTTAGATTTTTGTGTGTGTGTGTGTGTGTGTGTGAGAGAGAGAGAGAGAGAGAGAGAGAGAGAGAGAGAGAGAGAGAGAACCTTGAAGTACTACCACCATCTTTTTTTGCATTTTCTGTTGATAGAATCGATGCCAACTCGTTCTCTGTTTTAAAGTACTGGAGCCTGAATAATGAAAGAAATATGCCAATCTCTAGTGAGGAATAGAATGTATAATTTTCTTTCCTTTTTCTTTTGATATATATATATATATATATATATAGAGAGAGAGAGAGAGAGAGAGAGAGAGAGAACCTTGACGTACTAGCACCATCCTTTTTTGCATTTTCTATTGAGTAAATGGATGCCAACTCGTTCTCTGTTTTCAAGTTCTAGAGTCTGAATAATGAAATGAAAGTGCTAATTTTAGCGGAGACTTGGGATCAACATGCCTTCATTCGAGTTGGGGGTTCAGAGTTCAATATTTTGCAATCTATAAGCACATGCTTCCTAAATCTTAGATTAATGTGTGTCAGAGAGAAGGGGGGGGGGGGGGGGGGGGGGGGGGAGGGGATTGTGAGAGAGAACCTTGAAGAACTATCACCATCCTTTTTTGCATCTTTTGTTGATAGAATGGATGCCAACTCGTTCTCTGTTTCAAAGTACATGAGCCTGAATCATGAAAGAAAAATGCTAATTTGTGGTGAGCAATAGAATGCATAGTTTTCTTTTCTTTTTTTTGTCTTTTGATATATATATATATATATATATATATATATAGAGAGAGAGAGAGAGAGAGAGAGAGAGAGAGAGAGAGAGAGAGAGAGAGAGTGAGAGAACCTTGATGTACTAGCACCATCTTTTTTTGCATTTTCTATTGAGAAAATGGATGCCAACTCGTTCTCTGTTTTCAAGTTCTGGAGCTTGAATAATGAAATGAAAGTGCTAATTTTAGCAGGGACTTGGGATCAACTTGCCTTCATTCGAGTTGGGGGTTCAATGAGTTCAATATTTTGCAATCTATAAGCACATGCTTCCTAAATCTTAGATTTACGTGTGTGTGTGAGAGAGAGAGAACATTGAAGAACTATCACCATCTTTTTCTGCATCTTTTGTTGATAGAATGGATGCCATCTCGTTCTCTGTTTTAAAGTACTTGAGCCTGAATCATGAAAGAAAAATACTAATTTATAGTGAGCAATGAATGCATAATTTTATTTCTTTTTTCTTTTGATATATATATATATATATATATATATAGAGAGAGAGAGAGAGAGAGAGAGAGAGAGAGAGAGAGAGAACCTTAAGTATTAGCGCCATATTTTTTTGCATCTTCTATTGAGAAAATGGATGCCAACTCGTTCTCTGTTTTTAAGTTCTGGAGCCTGAATATGGAAAGGAAAGTGCTAATTTTAGCAGAGACTTGGGATCAACTTGCCTTCATTGGAGTTGGGGGTTCAATGAGTTCAATATTTTTCAATCTATAAGCACATGCTTCCTAAATCTTAGATTTGTGTGTGTGTGTGTGTGTGAGAGAGAGGAGGAGGAGGAGGAGGGGGAGGGGGAGGGGGATAGAGAGAGAGAACCTTGAAATACTCCCACCTTTTTTTCTTGCGACTTCTGTTGATAGAATAGATGTCAACTCGTTTTTTGTTTTAAAGTACTTGATATACTACAAACAGACACACCAATCACCTTGAGATACGTGTGCTTACAAAGTTAATAATCTCGATCATACAGAGCTGATAATCTCGATCATACAGAGCAGCCACAAGCCTTCAGGGCATTCTCATATATATATATCATACATAGCCGATAAACTCGGTCATACAGAGCAGCCACAAGCCTTCAAGGCATTCTCATATATATATATATATATATATCCTACAGAGTCGACAAACTCGATCATATAGTGTAGGCGAAGCCTCCAAGTCATTCTCATGCACATATCTTCCAGACCTTATGCTCTGAGCAATATTTACTCAATATTTCATATGATTCCGACCTTATGGTTTCCTTAACAAGCTACTAAGCGAGGAATAAGGAAACAGTCTTCAACACGGAAACAGTCTACAACAAGGAAACTACTATCTATGATTATCTCCATCTACGACTCAAATGCTCCACAAGGTTACTGCAATCTCCGATGATCAAATCCCTATATTCATGGCATCGAATCCTAATCAACTTAGGAAGGCCACGACCTATAAATTAAACCCTAAAGGTACGCTTTATTTTCATGTTCATTCTTTGGCTTTCAATACAGTCTTTCAATTCAGTTTACTTACTTAAGCATCGGAGCGGCTACCGCCGGAGCCAATCCGGTGGTCCTCTGATCGTCTTTCTGAGTGTTCTACAGGTCACGGAGCCCACACTTATTGCGAGTCAAAAAGTGCAGCATCAGTTTGGCGCCGTCTATGGGAACGGCTAATCTCTAAGTGCTCTATTCACAAACTTATCTTTTCCTTCATCGGAAAACCATGGTACCAAATCTCCGACCGCGACAGAATACTCAGAATCCGCAAAACTCTCAACGTCGGCCGCCTGCTCCTCGTGCAAGGGGGCCAGTGGTTGATCCCATGCGACAAGAGATCGAATCGATCAAACGACACAATGAACTGGTGCAGGAACAGTTGCTTGCCATAACTAGAACGTTGGCAACACTTACACAGAATCAAGCAACGGGTTCTCCTAACCCACCGGTCAACTTCGTTGCAGGAACACAACCTACTCTTACCACTGAGAATGAGGAACCCCATGATCAAGCTCCAACTAACCAGCCTGGGCACCCCCCGGGCGTTGCTCGCGTTGGCAGAGATCCACAGCCATCAACAGTCCCTGGCTGGGGAACGTCCGCCTTCATTCCTGACGTCCATTACCGAAGCACTACTCGAGCCCCAACTCCAAGGGCTTCGGGAGCACATCCGGCACCAGAGGAGCCTTATCCCCATGCAGCACCAATCCCTTTGGTTCGGAACCCTCTTCTGTCTGAGGGACGTAATCAACCCGACTACCCTGAAGCCGAGGCTGTCAGGCAGGGTTCACAAGATATCAGATTCAGAGACCCGCGGAGGGTAGAAGAAATCGCCGAGTCTATGGACCGAACAATTGCTTTAAGAGGTGCCCAGAACCCTCCAGAGCAAGACGAGTTGGCCAGGCTGCTCGGAAGACTGGCCACCCCATTCACTCACGCCATCATGTTAGAAGAAAGGCCCAAAAAGTTCATGGTGCCCAAGTTCACCCTGTACGATGGGTCTGGAGATCTAGGAGATCATCTCTCGCACTACCAGCATACGATGGCCCTTCATGGTGCCTCTGATGCTTTCATGTGTCGAACTTTCATCACCAGCTTGAAGGGAACTGCTCTAAAGTGGTTCCACAACCTCCCTCCGAACTCAATTACCAGTTTCTATGAGCTCGGTAAACAATTCTTGGACAAGTTTATGACCAGCAGAAGGCTCAGAAGGGGACCAGAATTCCTGTTGAATGTCAAGCAGACTAAGGAGGAATCCCTCAGAGCCTACATTACGCACTTTAATGCCGAACTCACGGAGATCACTGATTGCAGCCCAAAATTCCTTGTAGCTGCCTTAACTACTGGGCTTGCCTACAGTGGCTTCAGAGACTCCTTGACAAAGAGCCCTCCAGCCGATATGGCGACACTATTGGATCGGGCCAGGAAGTATATCAACTTGGAAGAAGCCAACCGTACGTCTCAGAAAGGCAAAGATCAGACCCAGAGAGATAATCCGAAGAGGGAGGACCACAGAAGAGACTCTAGCAAAAAGAGGGCCAGGAGCCTAGAAAAGAGAACAGCACCCAGAGCTGTGTACAATTCCAGACCAAGGGAGTTCACTAACTTTACTCCTTTGAACACTACACCGAACCAGGTACTCCGGCAGATTCGAGATCGGGAAAACCTGAGGTGGCCGGAACCAATCAAAGAAGATCCCAGTCTTCGGGACCAAAGTAAGTATTGTAATTTTCATAAAGACCATGGACATACGACTAACTCATGCAGGACCCTCCGCTATGAGATAGAACAACTTATAAAGAGGGGGCGCCTTCAGGAGTTCGTCAAGCAAGACGGAAGGCAGAACCCCCAAGAAGACAAGCCTCAACAACGGCCAGACCAGAGGCCCGAGCAGAGGCAGAAGCAGAGGGAAGGACGACACGAGCTTTAGAGGCAAAACAACCACGTCATCTACGTCCTCCATGCTGAATCCCCTATTACAGGAATGTCCAACAGGGCAAGAAAGAGATACGTTCGGGAGGCCAGAGCTGCCCCGAATGTATTGCAGATCTCCAACGTTGAAAAGAGGCTCAAGCCAGCACCGGAGATCCAATTCACCGAACAGGACCTAGCGGGGGTACACTGCCCTCACAGTGATGCCCTCGTCATCACTCTCAAAATCGCCAATTTCGAGATCAGGAGAATCTTGGTCGATACTGGCAGCTCCGTCAACATACTGTTCCATGAACCATTCAAACAAATGGGAATGGACTACGACAACATCAAGCCTACTACTGCTGTGATGGCAGCTTTTGATGGCAATCTCAGCACCCCATTGGGGAGAATCGACCTTCCTACTACTGTAGGAGAAGATGAAGGACAGAAGACCACCATCTCGGAGTATATGGTGTTGAATATGAAATCTCCCTACAAAGCCATAATCGGGAGACCTTGGTTGTACCAGATAGGGGCGGTCACCTCAACCCTCCATCAATGTTTGAAGTATGTCCACAACCAGAACATTCACTCTATCAAAGGGTGTCAGCCAACCTCCCGGGAATGCCATGCTATTGCACTCAAGAAGAAGGCCACCAAATAGTAATTACAATACACTCGGGACTGTGCAGATCCGGTTCTCGCCCACACTCCCGAGATGGAAGGTTGCCCATCCAGCATTGAAGAGCCCTTGAGCCCAAGAGGACGAGATAGCCAAGCCAAACCCATTGGCGAACCCATCAAAGTGTTGGTCAGTTCAGAATTTGAGGGGCGTTATTTATATATTGGCCCAGATCTAACACACACCGAGCAGGAGAAGATAGTTAGGTTTCTGAAAGACAACCTCTCTAGCTTTGCTTGGGAGACCAAAGACATGGAGGGAATAGATCCCAGCCTTATAACTCACAGGCTGATGGTAGATCCAGATCACCCACTAGTTAGACAGAAGAGAAGACTGATTGCTCCTGAATGGCATCGGATTATAAATGAAGAAGTCCAGAGGCTGCTGGAAGCCAGGATGATACGAGAAGTGTCCTATCCCGAGTGGCTAGCCAACACTGTCCTGGTCAAGAAGAAAAATGGCAAGTGGAGAGTCTGCGTTGATTATACGACCTCAACAAGGCATACCCCAAAGACAGCTTTCCACTGCCAAGGATAGATCAGTTGGTTGACGCCACTGCGGGACACGAGCTCATGAGCTTTATGGATGCCTACTCTGGATACAACCAAATTCAGATGTAGCCTCCAGACCAACAGAAGACAGCCTTCATAACCGAACGAGGTCTCTACTGCTATAGAGTAATGCCCTTCGGTTTGAAGAACGCTGGAGCCATTTACCAATGGTTGGTGAACAAGATGTTCAGCCCACTGCTCGGTAATACCATGGAAGTATACATCAACGACATGCTAGTCAAAAGTCTACAGAAAGGTAGTCACCTCCAGCACTTAGCCCAGACCTTCGATATCCTAAGACAGCACAAGATGAAGCTCAACCCTTCGAAATGTACCTTCGGGGTGACGAAGGGAAAATTCTTGGGGTACATTGTCTCTCAGAGGGGTATCGAAGCAGACCCCACTCAAATCCAAGCTCTGATTGGGTTGAAGTCTCCAAAAAACAGAAAAGACATTCAGGCGCTAAATGGCAGAGTTGCAGCACTAAGTAGATTCATCTCCAAATCCACTGATCGTTGCCTACCTTTCTTCAAAGCTCTGAAAGGCAACAAAGCTTTGCAGTGGACAGAAGAATGCGAGAAAGCTTTTCAAGAACTAAAGGAGTATCTAGCCTCTCCAGAACTTCTGTAAAAACCAGTACAGGGAGAAAAGCTACTTTTATACCTTGCAGTTTCTGAAAACGCGGTCAGCTCCACATTAGTCAAACAGGACAGAGGGGTACAGAGGCCCATATTCTACGTCAGTAGGGCACTACTTGACACAGAAAAGAGATATCCAGAAATAGAAAAGCTAGCCTTCGCCCTGGTCATATCAGCTCGAAAGCTCCGACCTTATTTCCAAGCCCATCCAATTGAAATCCCAACTGCCTATCCTCTAAAGTCAATATTGAGGAAACCTGAGGTATCGGAAAGATTAATGAAATGGTCTGTGGAATTAAGGGAATTTGACATATCGTATGTACCTCGAAACTCCATCAAAGGGCAGGCTTTGGTTGATTTTGTTGCCGAGTTCACCCCGGCACTCCAAGACAAGGCACAACTCAACGAAACCTCAGGAACCTGGCTGCTTTACATCGATGGATCGTCAACCGATCAAGGCTCAGGGGTAGGCCTGGTATTACAGTCCCCTGATGGACTCACATCAGAAAAGCCAGTCAACCTAGGATTCAAAGCTTCCAACAATGAAGCAGAATATGAGGCCCTAATCTTAGGCATCAAATTGGCCTTGGAATGCGAGGCTCAGAACCTCAAAGTCTTCTCAAACTCCCAATTGGTGGTAAGCCAAGTCCTGGGAGAATTCGCCATCAAAGATGATAAGATGCTCCGATACTCCGAACTAGTGAACCACTTGAAGCATTCCTTCCAGACATTCACTATCCAGAAAATTGAAAGAAGCCAGAACTGCAGAGCAGATGCTTTGGCTAACATGGCATCCCGCCTTAAGTCTGAAGCAAACTCTATAATAAAAATCTCCTATCAGCCAGGATCTAGTATAGAGGAAGCCCAAATTGCTCAAATTGCTGAATAGCCCCAGAACTGGATGACTCCAATCCTTCAGTACCTAGAGTCCGGGCTCCTCCCAGAAGACAAAAACAAAGCCAGGAGAATCCGAATCAGAGCGACTCGGTACCTGATCCTGAATAACAAGCTTTACAGAAGGTCGTATTCTCAACCTCTGTTAAAATGCTTAGCTCCAGAAGAATCACAATATGTCCTGGCTAAAATACACGAGGGAATTTGCGGGAATCATAATGGAGGTAGAACTATAGCTCACCGAGCTCTGTCTCAGGGCTATTACTGGCCTAGCATGTTAAAGCAGGCT
The DNA here is from genome assembly GCA_008638375.1 of Nyssa sinensis. NCBI lineage: Eukaryota > Viridiplantae > Streptophyta > Magnoliopsida > Cornales > Nyssaceae > Nyssa > Nyssa sinensis. Next base: position 20,807,119 of record CM018051.1, on the reverse strand, counting down.
AAGGAGTATGTTCAGAAGTGCGACAAATGCCAAGGATTTGCCCCATATCAACATCAGCCTCATCACGAGCTCATCCCGATTCCTAGTCCTTGGCCCTTTGCTCAGTGGGGGATGGACATCGTGGGTCCATTACCAAAGGCACCTCCGAACAGGAAGTATCTCTTGGTAGCCATTGACTACTTCTCTAAATGGGCCGAAGCTAAACCTCTAACACATATCACAGAAAAGGAAGTTGAGAGCTTCACCTGGAAGAACATTGTGTGCAGGTTCGGCATACCACGTGTGATTATCTCCGACAATGGGACACAATTCACTGGTAAAGGGTTCAAGAAATTCTGTGAAAATCTCAACATTAGGCAACGCTTTGCCTCTCCAGGCCATCCACAAGAAAATGGGCAAGCAGAGGTCACCAACCGAACGATCCTTGACGGGTTAAAGAAAATGTTGGAACAAGCCAAAGGAAAGTGGGCAGAGGAACTCCTTAGAGTTCTTTGGGCCTACAGAACAACCAGAAGAACTCCCACTTCTAAAACTCCCTTCTCACTGGCTTATGGTACAAAAGTAGTAATTCCGGTTGAGATCGGTATGCCAACCCTGAGGACTGAAGCCTTTGAGCAAGAATCCAATGATCAGCAACTGATGGAAAACTTGGATTTGCTTGAAGAAAGAAGGGATCAAGCCAGCGTCAGGATGGAAGCCTATCAGCAGAGAATGGTCGACAAATCCAAGGTAGGACTCAAGACGGTCAGCTTTTAAGTCGGAGACTTAGTCTTAAGAAGAGTCTTTCAAAACACCAAGGATCCCACAATGGGAAAACTGTCACCAAACTAGGAAGGCCCCTACAAAGTAATAAAAGTTGTTAGGCCTACCACCTACTGGCTAGAAGACATGACTGGGAAGCCTATTCCTAGGCCATGGAACGTGGAACATTTACGGAAGTATTATCAATAGAGATGTTTCTTTCTTTTACTTCCATGGAATGTTCATCTAGAATGCACAGGCCTCCAGAGCCTAGTCCATAATGTACAAGTCTGAGCACTTGGTCCATCTTATAATGCACAGGCCTCTAGAGCCTAGTCCATAATGTACAAGTCTTCGTACTTGGTCCATCTATAATGCACAGGCCTCCAGAGCCTGGTCCATTATGTACAAGTCTTAGCACTTGGTCCATCTATAATGCACAGGCCTCCAGAGCCTGGTCCATCATGTACAAGTCTTAGTGCTTGGTCCATCTATAATGCACAGGCCTCCAGAGCCTGGTCCATAATGTACAAGTCTTCGTACTTGGTCCATAATGTACAAGTCTTCTCACTTGGTCCATCTTATAATGCACGGGCCTCCAGAGCCTAGTCCATAATGTACAAGTCTTAGGACTTGGTCCATCTATAATGCACAGGCCTCCAGAGCCTGGTCCATAATGTACAAGTCTTCGTACTTGGTCCATAATGTACAAGTCTTCTCACTTGGTCCATCTTATAATGCACGGGCCTCCAGAGCCTAGTCCATAATGTACAAGTCTTAGGACTTGGTCCATCTATAATGCACAGGCCTCCAGAGCCTGGTCTATAATGTACAAGTCTTCGTACTTGGTCCATAATGTACAAGTCTTCTCACTTGGTCCATCTTATAATGCACGGGCCTCCAGAGCCTGGTCCATAATGTACAAGTCTTAAGACTTGGTCCATCTATAATGCACAAGGCTCAGGACTTGGTCTATCTTTAATACACAGATTCTATGATCCAGTCCGTCTAAAGACAGAAGTTCTGAACATCTACAAACTAAAGTTTCCTAGATCGGAACACCTCAGATCTGATACTTAGATTATTTGGCTTATCTGTCAACAAGCAACAAGTACTATAGTACCGAGCAGGTGTGAAGTACTTCGATTCAAACCTTCTACAAAGTTTCTTTGATCTATTCTTAGAACAGTCATATATCAGAAGTGCACGAGAAGGTGTTCTAACTCCAGAAGAGCACATTCGAATACAAAGAACATCAGATCTGAAAAGAAGGAACTCAATTTTATTAATGATTCAGAAGTTTACATCAGTACAAAAAGACTCAAAATAAAACAGAGGCTACAACAAAGACACAATTACATAGGCTACTACAGAAGCTACTACATTACTACTATTTGAAACATCATGGCTTTTTGCCTCGGATGATATAGGGGCACAGGATCCGAACTTCCATTACCGCCGCCGCCGGCTCCATTTGAAAGGAACGAACCCTGAACCCCAATCTGCATCAAGGAGCACCCAGGCCATTTCATCATCATTATCAATGATTTCAGTACCAACGGATGATGAGGGCTCTGGGCCTCAGGAGACTTTTCATTCTCCACCTTTGTAATCGGCATGACACCCCAGCAAATTGAAGCAAGGGTCTCTGCCAAGACACAAAGGGAAGAAGGCATCCCACCTTCATCTTCATTACCAGTGCTCCAAGCCTTGGTTGAATCAAGGAGGGCCTACCTCCCATCGGAGAAATCTCGACCGGATGCTAAGATGGACAAGAAGATCTTAACCTCCTCTAATCCTTCCTTGGAGACTGAATCAAAAAGAAGGATAACTCTCGGCCACAGTTTAATCATTCCCAACTCAGACTGAAGATCGTCAATCATCTCCGGATATACGGCAGTTTTTGAAAAACATCAAAAATCTCTCAAACAGGAAAACAGTCCGAGAGCAAAAGTAAGAAGATGGGGCGCAACCGTACGTTCCTCTTCCACATATATAGGCCTTCAGGGCCCAAGAGCCACCCAGTTGGACCGTTGCAACGGTTAGGTGAAGAGTTAGCTTCAAAATCCCAAACGACGGTAGTGCAATAAATGAGGCATTAAACCGCCTTTTCGGGAGAAGCAAAAGGCAGAGCCACGCACGCAATATATAGACTCTTCAGTCTTATCCACGTATATGCAGACGTGATAGTTTCTCCAGGTCATTAACGCCTGATGGGCCACGTATACAACGAAGGTCCATCAACTTTGATGTACTTTGACCCTTGTCTTAAAAGATCTGGAGGCAGAAGTTCTGATCAACTGAACTATAATCACAAGATATCCACTTATTATTATAAGTCTCCGGATTCAGAACAATTAGCTTCAAAATTTTTCAAAAGAAATCTTCAATAACTGCCTTATCGCAAGTAAAGCAGCTCGGAATACGACTACCTACAGAAGAAAATCTGGTTTGGTATATACTAAGCTCCAGAACAACGTTATTTGCAACAATTACCATAATCAACTACGAGTTAAGGCACTACAGAGCAGTATAACTCAAGTCATGCACAAACGAAGAACACAAGAGCATCAAGCAAAAGACTGTTCCTTTAACGAATGTATATTTCAGTACATTTTTAACGCCCCGAATTCCCGACCGAACCCGGGGACGCGATTGAAGGAAACAAAAGAAGAAAATAAATAGACGAGAAATAAATAAATAAATATTTAACGAATTTTAACTAAGTTTACTAATTTAGATACAAGCCTATTCCACTAACATAACGCTACATCCATATATCTCTGTCAATACACATACATTCCCGGTTTATAAAAATTTCGGCAGAACCTCCTTTGTTTTTCGAGCCTTTTTCCCCCTGATAAACACAATACATCATATATATATACAAACAGTCACAATCCATCCTCACTCGATGGCCACAACTTTATCAAAGTTAAATATACATCGCCTACTTATACAATCCATCACATCCACTTCTACACTTAAACTAAAAGATCATAAATTCCATATTTATTACAATATACAATGTCATTTCCATTCTTTTCAGAAAATACGCCCCAAGGGCCCAAATATTCTTCTAAATTTATTTCCTCTTTTTTTTCCAAGACTTCATCAAGTCCCGCGTACCAAGAGCTTTATCTGAAACCTGTGCCCACGAATGGGTCAGCGCCAACATGCTGGTATGGTACAATACTAATGCAAGGAATAAAATTAAGTCGTGGCATGTGCAAGTGTACATGTATATCTACATGCCTCCCTAATCATGCATACAATATAATGGCAATATACAACTACATCTAAAGAAAACCCTATATCACATTCACAATTTCATCAACACAATGCACAGGCAATATGCGTGACACACCCATGCATCTCAATGTCACACCCATGTCTCGCTTCACGGTTCTTCCCCGTTGGCATGCAAGTACCAATATATGTCTCGCTTTACGATCCGGATCTCGATGGCATGCGAGTACCAATGGCCAATTTTGGGTTTTTCACCACAGGATCTGCACCCTCATAATGAACCAGCACCTCGTGCTGACCCACACTATGCTTTCGAAGAATCACACTATGCCAATATGCCATGCTTTCATCATGCAACAATACAGTCCAAATGAAACGTCACTTTCAAAAGCACATGCAACATACTTTAAATAATGTATCACAATGAAGATCAAATCACAAGACTTCATCCACAACGCTACGTGTCATACTCAATCAATCTCAACACTTACGCAAACCCACATGTCACAATATCAACAATCCTTCTCCAACATGAATCACATGGGACGACAACTCAAGAAGTAAATCACAACTCCCAAATAATCATAAAGAACATGGAAACATATAAACAATCCACTCAAAGAAGCAATCATTCCTATGTGATCTTCTATCAGCAGACAAGCATAAAAAGCATTCAAGCAATATGCACATCAATCCTAATTTAATTCTATTCCTTACTTAGTAAAGTACCATACCTGATCGGGTTATCTCAACCCTAAGAAACTATATCCACTATGCAATCCAATCAACCAAGTTCATCTTTAGTTCACGGTTCGAAAGTTGAAGAAAACACACCGGTAGGTTGATCGAGTCAGCCAACCATTTTAAATCCAATTTCATCAGCTCCTTCAACCCTTTTCCCCAAGCAGACGATGATCCTGACAGATTCTGTCCCTTTATCATCCCATCCATCTTATCATCTCATCCATCAGATATTGAAGAACTTTCCCTTCCTCTCATCAGATTCAATACAGCTTGCTGACTTCTGAATTCTCCATTCCACTTGATGTCATCCACTGCAGTTGAGACAAACAGTGCATTTTCCTACTTCAATTATTCACGGCAATTCTCCTGAATGTGCCCAACAACCTATCTTCAAAACCTCTAAAGGACACCCCCCCCAAACGTCTGCTAGAAATGTTTCCCCACCGCAAGACTGAACTTCATTCAACTAACTTCTTCACTTCCATTTACTGCTGCTACCTCTGCCTCTACTGCTACCGCACTCTCTCCATTTCCTCTAATCGAATCAGTGGCATTAAGCATACCCAATCTACACACCTACTAACACCTAATCTTCCACAAACTCAACCTGAAACTACTGCATCATCTTTTTTTCTTTTGACAATGGCAGATACGATGTAATCAAGCTGGCTGCTTCAGGGTTTGGCATCAGCTGGTTGTGGTTAGAACTATTGTAGCTGACACATACTTGGGGTGCATCCTTTGACTCAGAATTATCAGCAGGCCTTGATGACTGGAGCAGAACCAGTTCTTACATCCCACATAATCATCACCCACGCTACAAAACTCCTGCGCAGTTGAGGGGAAGAATTGTTCACCTTCAACCATATCTCATGCCTTTAGTAAATACCTTATGTTCCAAGAGTAGAGCCATTTGCATGTTTATCATTTCTACCAATCTTCTAAATATGCCCATTATCGGAATTGAAATCATAGCCAAACCATTTTAACCCTTCCAATAATCTGCAATCAGTCCAAAAGACTGTACTGTCCATACCTAAGACCTCCGATCTCCTTCAATCTATCCATCTTCACATCGCTGCTGCTGTTGTTTGGCCTTCGGAGCCAATTCTGTCAATAACCGTCCCTCGAAGCAGCATCCATCCCAAAAATCACCACTCCGTGTACCGAACTGCTCCCAATATTTTCATCCGATTCATCACATCACTTACAACGTCCAACAGCTGCAGGAAAACCAACTCCCATAGCCCCCCTGTTGCGCTGCTACACCAATACGCACACGGGTACATACATACACATACCCTTGCTGCACCGATCCTATGTACACGTCTATTGCTGCACTGCTCCACAAACACACGCATATATATATATATATATATATATATATAGATACTGCCTGATGTAGCTCTACCATACCTGCCGCTACACATATATACATAAATCTGTTGCTCCATGGTCGGACAGCAGTTCTGCCGCTACACTCGCCCCCCATCACAACTCCAGTAACAGCCACACACACACACACCCAACACGATTCAGCCCCTGACCTGCAAAATCCCCTGTTCCAACGTTACACCAATACACACATATATCTACATGTTATCATGCCCCTAAAAATCTGCAGCAACCAACCCATTCAAATCAATCAACCACTGTGCTTCCGTCTCTCCTCCATCTCCACAAAATCCCAGCTTCAACAACTCCAATTCATCACAGCAACCAAAACGGAAAAGAAAAAGATGGAGATAAAACCTGTCCCCCCTTTCCGATTCAATCAAGTCGTCACCGTAGCCACCGACAAAACCGCAACAACACACACACAATTCAGCCGCATCAAAACCCCCTCTGATCTGCGGCTCACCCACTGCTTCGCCGCCTCTGGAAATCCCAAAACCCATCGCCACTCCGTCGACGACAACCCCGGTGGCATACGAAACTCGGCACATTGTTAGGTGCCGTCCCCACCGCCATCGCCGCCCTTGCGCGAACTCCCCCTTTTCTTTCTCTCTTTCTCTCTTCTTCTTTCTCTTTCACGCGACTTGCCTCCCCTGTTTTCACGCGACCTGCACTGCCCCATGTTTCTTTCTCTCGGTTTCTTCTTTACTTGGTTCAACACCCACACACATGCATATATGGAAACTTCTAGGTGTTGCTATATCAACATATATTGCACAAGCCTTGAACGGTTCCCACCGACTTTCTCTTTTTTTTTCTTTTTTTTTTTCTACTTTACCATATTAACTATTTTAGAAATATTACCATATTAACTATTTTATAAATGTTTTATTCCACTCGTTCAGTTCCCATATTATTCTTATAATTTATTTTATTTTATTTTATTTTATTTTATTTTATTTTATTTTTTTTCAAATCTTTACATCCTTCCCCCCTTAAAGAAATTTCGTCCCAAAATTTAAAAATATAATTCTCGACAAAATGATAAAAGATCGATGCACAATGCACTGTGTCATGTAGACGTGCAGCCTTACCAATGGATCATTCACCTCTCCCTCAGCCAGGCGATGTGAGACGACTTATCACCTTCTCCCTCCCCCCCTTCAGGCTCAGCCACTCCGGGGCAGGCAGGGTCCCTCGGCCCGCGCCTCCACACTCCCTGCTAGGGTCTGGTTCCGATCCCATCCGTAACGACTCACTCCACATGGCACAACACATAATGAAATCCTCAAAACACATTGGCCTATCAGCGCCAATTTCCTTTCAATCCATCCGGGCATCACAACCCATCTCAATAACTCAACACAATAAAAAGAATAAAGAAAATTCCTCAATGATTACCAGGACACCACAAGGTCCCTCACTATTTAACACATCTCAACTCACGCCATGAAATCACCTAATGATTTGTCACACTGGCATCATTCACATATCACCCGTACCACAATGCAATGTAATAACCTATTATTCTCCCAAGGTTATTCTAACTCATCGGAGCCTATCAGTAGCCTACCATATCAATCTCCAAGTATGAAAATCCATCCCAAAATATACATACATACATACATACATAAATAAGCACACAGTCTGCTATACAGGTAGCTAGGCACACATCTAACCCCATCGACATCTAGGCTTACAGCCTATCTCACAGATAACTAGGCATACCGCCTACCGTATAGATACTAAGTGTATAACTTATATACCTAGTAACTAGGCATACAGCCTATCCCATAACATATACAGTCTATAACATGCATACGAGTTTCTAATCTTAGTCCACCATTTCACCAAACGATCATATATCCTCAGTCAATCGGGAAATCCAATATAGTGCATACTCGTGCACATCAATGCGACTTGCACACATAAAACAAGCTACCCAAACTCACCCAACTAAACTGACAGTCTAAACTTCTCCCACTGTCCCTAGGTATTCGAACCTAGGCTCTGATACCACCTTGTCACGCCCCGAATTCCCGACCGAACCCGGGGACGCGACTGAAGGAAACAAAAGAAGAAAATAAATAGACGAGTAAATAAATAAATAAATATTTAATGAATTTTAACTAAGTTTACTAATTTAGATACAAGCCTATTCCACTAACATAACGCTACATCCATATATCTCTATCAATACACATACATTCCCGGTTTATAAAAATTTCGGCAGAACCTCCTTTGTTTTTCGAGCCTTTTTCCCCCTGATAAACACAATACATCATATATATATACAAACAGTCACAATCCATCCTCACTCGATGGCCACAACTTTATCAAAGTTAAATATACATCGCCTACTTATACAATCCATCACATCCACTTCTACACTTAAACTAAAAGATCATAAATTCCATATTTATTACAATATACAATGTCATTTCCATTCTTTTCAGAAAATACGCCCCAAGGGCCCAAATATTCTTCTAAATTTATTTCCTCTTCTTTTTTCAAGACTTCATCAAGTCCCGCGTACCAAGAGCTTTATCTGAAACCTGTGCCCACGAATGGGTCAGCGCCAACATGCTGGTATGGTACAATACTAATGCAAGGAATAAAATTAAGTCGTGGCATGTGCAAGTGTACATGTATATCTACATGCCTCCCTAATCATGCATACAATATAATGGCAATATACAACTACATCTAAAGAAAACCCTATATCACATTCACAATTTCATCAACACAATGCACAGGCAATATGCGTGACACACCCATGCATCTCAATGTCACACCCATGTCTCGCTTCACGGTTCTTCCCCGTTGGCATGCAAGTACCAATATATGTCTCGCTTTACGATCCGGACCTCGATGGCATGCGAGTACCAATGGCCAATTTTGGGTTTTTCACCACAGGATCTGCACCCTCATAATGAACCAGCACCTCGTGCTGACCCACACTATGCTTTCGAAGAATCACACTATGCCAATATGCCATGCTTTCATCATGCAACAATACAGTCCAAATGAAACGTCACTTTCAAAAGCACATGCAACATACTTTAAATAATGTATCACAATGAAGATCAAATCACAAGACTTCATCCACAACGCTACGTGTCATACTCAATCAATCTCAACACTTACGCAAACCCACATGTCACAATATCAACAATCCTTCTCCAACATAAATCACATGGGACGACAACTCAAGAAGTAAATCACAACTCCCAAATAATCATAAAGAACATGGAAACATATAAACAATCCACTCAAAGAAGCAATCATTCCTATGTGATCTTCTATCAGCAGACAAGCACAAAAAGCATTCAAGCAATATGCACATCAATCCTAATTTAATTCTATTCCTTACTTAGTAAAGTACCATACCTGATCGGGTTATCTCAACCCTAAGAAACTATATCCACTATGCAATCCAATCAACCAAGTTCATCTTTAGTTCACGGTTCGAAAGTTGAAGAAAACACACCGGTAGGTTGATCGAGTCAGCCAACCATTTTAAATCCAATTTCATCAGCTCCTTCAACCCTTTTCCCCAAGCAGACGATGATCCTGACAGATTCTGTCCCTTTATCATCCCATCCATCTTATCATCTCATCCATCAGATATTGAAGAACTTTCCCTTCCTCTCATCAGATTCAATACAGCTTGCTGACTCCTGAATTCTCCATTCCACTTGATGTCATCCACTGCAGTTGAGACAAACAGTGCATTTTCCTACTTCAATTATTCACGGCAATTCTCCTGAATGTGCCCAACAACCTATCTTCAAAACCTCTAAAGGACACCCCCCAAACGTCTGCTAGAAATGTTTCCCCACCGCAAGATTGAACTTCATTCAACTAACTTCTTCACTTCCATTTACTGCTGCTACCTCTGCCTCTACTGCTACCGCACTCTCTCCATTTCCTCTAATCGAATCAGTGGCATTAAGCATACCCAATCTACACACCTACTAACACCTAATCTTCCACAAACTCAACCTGAAACTACTGCATCATCTTTTTTTCTTTTGACAATGGCAGATACGATGTAATCAAGCTGGCTGCTTCAGGGTTTGGCATCAGCTGGTTGTGGTTAGAACTATTGTAGCTGACACATACTTGGGGTGCATCCTTTGACTCAGAATTATCAGCAGGCCTTGATGACTGGAGCAGAACCAGTTCTTACATCCCACAGAATCATCACCCACGCTACAAAACTCCTGCGCAGTTGAGGGGAAGAATTGTTCACCTTCAACCATATCTCATGCCTTTAGTAAATACCTTATGTTCCAAGAGTAGAGCCATTTGCATGTTTATCATTTCTACCAATCTTCTAAATATGCCCATTATCGGAATTGAAATCATAGCCAAACCATTTTAACCCTTCCAATAATCTGCAATCAGTCCAAAAGACTGTACTGTCCACACCTAAGACCTCCGATCTCCTTCAATCTATCCATCTTCACATCGCTGCTGCTGTTGTTTGGCCTTCGGAGCCAATTCTGTCAATAACCGTCCCTCGAAGCAGCATCCATCCCAAAAATCACCACTCCGTGTACCGAACTGCTCCCAATATTTTCATCCGATTCATCACATCACTTACAACGTCCAACAGCTGCAGGAAAACCAACTCCCATAGCCCCCTTGTTGCGCTGCTACACCAATACGCACACGGGTACATACATACACATACCCTTGCTGCACCGATCCTATGTACACGTCTATTGCTGCACTGCTCCACAAACACACGCATATATATATATATATAGATACTGCCTGATGTAGCTCTACCATACCTGCCGCTACACATATATACATAAATCTGTTGCTCCATGGTCGGACAGCAGTTCTGCCGCTACACTCGCCCCCATCACAACTCTAGTAACAGCCACACACACACACACCCAACACGATTCAGCCCCTGACCTGCAAAATCCCCTGTTCCAACGTTACACCAATACACACATATATCTACATGTTATCATGCCCCTAAAAATCTGTAGCAACCAACCCATTCAAATCAATCAACCACTGTGCTTCCGTCTCTCCTCCATCTCCACAAAATCCCAGCTTCAACAACTCCAATTCATCACAGCAACCAAAACGGAAAAGAAAAAGATGGAGATAAAACCTGTCCTCCCTTTCCGATTCAATCAAGTCGTCACCGTAGCCACCGACAAAACCGCAACAACACACACACAATTCAGCCGCATCAAAACCCCCTCTGATCTGCGGCTCACCCACTGCTTCGCCGCCTCTGGAAATCCCAAAACCCATCGCCACTCCGTCGACGACAACCCCGGTGGCATACGAAACTCGGCACACTGTTAGGTGCCGTCCCCACTGCCATCGCCGCCCTTGCGCGAACTCCCCCTTTTCTTTCTCTCTTTCTCTCTTCTTCTTTCTCTTTCACGCGACTTGCCTCCCCTGTTTTCACGCGACCTGCATTGCCTCATGCTTCTTTCTCTCGGTTTCTTCTTTACTTGGTTCAACACCCACACACATGCATATATGGAAACTTCTAGGTGTTGCTATATCAACATATATTGCACAAGCCTTGAACGGTTCCCACCGACTTTCTCTTTTTTTTTTTTTTTTTTTTCTACTTTACCATATTAACTATTTTAGAAATATTACCATATTAACTATTTTATAAATGTTTTATTCCACTCGTTCAGGTCCCATATTATTCTTATAATTTATTTTATTTTATTTTATTTTATTTTTTCAAATCTTTACAACATTGGAAGATAAAAATAACAAAATATACATCCTAAGCCTGATCAGCAGGGACAGGATCAACGACTGGGGAAGGATCGGTAGGAGCAGCATCAACCATCTCAGTCGGTACAACCACTTCGGTGGGATCGGCAGGGAGGACATCAGCCACTTCACTCTGGATAACAGCTTCTGAAGGATCAGATCCAGGTGGCACAATTAAGGAGACATCAAAGTCAGGAAAGTTGGCAAGGAGCTGGGATCGAAAGTTGTTGAAGCCAAACGAAATCAGGCGATTGGTCATCCCTTCCAGCTCCGACCTCATTTCTGCCTCATTATCCATCAAGGCCTGCTCCACGGCATCGTCAAGCTTTTAACGGTATTGATACCGCATGCCGTCAATCTCCGCATGCAACCTCTTTGCCCACTCAACGGCAAGATTCCTCTCTGACTCCATCACGATCAAAGAATTCTGAGACTCCTTCAGCTTCTCTGCAGAGTCGTGAGCCTCTGACTAAGCAGTACCAAGCTGAAGCCTGAGATCGTCCAGCTCGGCCTTGAGTTGGTCAAACTCCTCCGAAGGGGGAGAGACCTCCGCCAGAACGGAAAAGGTGTGCAGGGTCTGCAAAGTACAAAATAAACAGTTCAATACTAGCCAAAATACTTGGAAAAAAGGGAAAAGAGATAAGGGCCCGACGAACTCACCTTAACCTGAAGAGCAGTCAGATCAGCAAGAAGCTTCTCCGACTTCTGGGGCTTGAGTTTGATTGAGCCTTTGGCCTAAAAGTCCCTCAGAATCTTCTTGGCCCCTTGATCAGCAGCATCAAGGGCCACTGAGGATGATGCCCCCTTGCCCGCTTGTCGAGACGCGGCTGGGGGGACCACCAAAATGGGGGTAGGAGTCTCTCTCCCCCCTCAGTGGGCTCAGGGGAGATCAAAACTAACCTCCGCCTTTTTTGGACGGGAGGGACCACTGAGGAAGAAGCCTCCCCCACTGCCACAGACGAAGATGGCTCGGTCTCCCACCATGCCATCATATTATTAGCAATCTCCCCAACACTACCCCTGGCAGCCATCAATTTATCAGGGTTAACAATGGAGGAATGGTCTCAATTGCTGGGCTTTAAGAGCTTCTTATATTGCTTCTGAATCGCAGGAGAGAAGTCTGGTCTTCTCCACACGCTCCTAACTGCACGAAAAATACAGAAATTGATCAGTTCAGCAATTGGTATACAAAATAAAATCAGCACAGCCACTGGAAAATTGGGCCTCACCCTTTCGCCTAGTGGTTCGAGGGAATGTTGAGAATTGGACTTTGAAGTCCTTGAATTCCCATCCTCCTTTTATGAAGAAATATCACTTCTTCCAGGTCTTGTTGGAAGAGGGCATGGAAGTAAGGGGTCTGAACCCACTATCAAAAAACATATAGTAAAAGCCTTCCGCCTTCTGAAGTTTTAGATCCATATTACTACGGATCAGGTCAAGGGACACATTGACATTATTCATATGCCCCAACACAATGAAGCTCAACAGATGTCTCCAACTGTTAAGGTTCAGGTCTGCGGGGCAAAGGTCGAACCAACAAAAGAATTGTTTTATAATGTTAGGAAGGGGGAGTGTTAGTCCCATTTCAAACCAGGCTAGGTAGGCACAGATTTCCCCCTCTCTAACATCGCTTGGGCGATCCCGAGAGTTTGGGACCCTGAAAGTAACGTTTGTGGGAAGTTTGAATTTCTCCCATAACTCCTTCAACATTTTTTCGGTGATTGCACTCTCACCCTCCTCTCTGTAACCGGATCGACCAGAGGTCTCACCAGCCCTATTTGGGGGCTCATCAAATGCATCAACAATCCTAACCCCCGGACTAGAGGGGGGCTCTACCAGTCTGTTCTCATCGTCATCTACAGAAGGAAGATTCACTAACTGCAGTTGAGGAATGGTCCTAGAAGGACTGTCCGAACCAGAGGGTGACTCAAGGCCAGACATGGCGAACAAAAGAAAGAAATGAAGCAAACGAGAAGGAATGTAGAAGGGGACTAAAATCAAACCTGAAATCAAGAAAGGACTATGAACACCGGATATCCTTCAAACTTCAAAATATGTCAAATGGCGGTGGCAACCTCTGGTACTGTAGAAGCAAGTGCAGAAGAAAGGTATGAAAGACCTTTCCCTCTCTTTATATACACATTCGAAATATGAGCCTCCCAAGACGAGTCGACACAACGGTTGAAAGCAATGATGGCCTCTCAAAGTATCGGCTGCGCAATAAATGACTCATTAAACCGACATCTCGAGAAATGGAGAAACGAAACGTATGACTCTTCACAAAGCCCATAACCCTAGTTAAGCCCTAGCTTCTAACTAGGGCTCAAGGGGGAGTAGCTGATATACCACAAACAAACACACCAATCACCTTGAGACACGTGTGCTTACAGAGTTAATAATCTCGATCATACAGAGCAGCCACAAGCCTTCAGGGCATTCTCATATATATATATCATACAGAGCCGATAAACTCGGTCATATAGAGCAGCCATAATCCTTTAGGGCATTCTCATATATATATCCTACAGAGCCGACAAACTTGGTCATATAGTGCAGGCGAAGCCTCCAAGTCATTCTCATGCACATATCTTCCAGACCTTATGGTCTGGGCAATATTCACTCAATATTTCATTTGGTTCCGACCTTATGGTTTCCTTAACAAGCTACCAAGCGAGGAATAAAGAAACAGTCTTCAACACGGAAATAGTCTACAACAAAGAAACTACTATCTATGATTATCTCCATCTACGACTCAAATGCTCCACAAGGTAACTGCAATCTCCGATGATCAAATCCCTATATTCATGGCATCGAATCCTAATCAACTTAGGAAGGCCACGACCTATAAATTAAACCCTAAAGGTACGCTTTATTTTCATGCTCATTCTTTGGCTTTCAATACAGTCTTTCAATTCAGTTTACTTACTTAAGCATCGGAGCGGCTATCGCCGGAGTCAATCCGGTGGTCCTCTGATCATCTTTCTGAGTGTTCTATAGGTCACGGAGCCCACACTTATTACGAGTCGAAAAGTGCAGCATCAGACTATCAGTACTCAAGCCTGAATCATGAAAGAAAAATGCTAATTTGTGGTGAGCAATAGAATGCATAATTTTCTTTCCTTTTGCTTTTGATATATATATATATATATATAGAGAGAGAGAGAGAGAGAGAGAGAGAGAGAACCTTGAACTACTAGCACCATCTTTTTTCCCATATTCCATTGAGAAAATGGATGCCAACTTGTTCTCTGTTTCCAAGTTCCGGAGCCTGAATATGGAAAGGAAATTGCTAATTTCAGGTTGGGGGTTAAATTAGTCTAATATTTTGCTATCTAGTAACGAGAGAGGGAGAGGGAGAGAGAGAGAGAGAACCTTGAAGTACTACCATGATCTTTTTTTGCATCTAATATTATTGAGAAAGATCCCAACATTTTTCCAGTTTCGAGGTACTCGACTCTAAATGATTGAAAGAAAAAGTTTTGATTTCAAGTGAGCAATAGAATAGCATAATTATATTTATTTTATTAAAAAATGAAAAGAAAGGAGATGAAGTTTTCATTTATCATAAAAAATAGTGTAGAATCGTGACGTACCATGTTTTGTATTGCATTGTATTGTTAAAGTCAGCCATCCAAACCGAGCCCCCGGAAACGTTTCCTTTTACTCTCGCTTAGTTGTCCATAACAGAAAGTCTTCATTTTGGGGCATCCTTGGACGATCACTTGAGTTAATGATGGGAATTTAAGATCATGGTTCCCGGGATAGAATATATTTAAGCTCTCTAGAAAGTAAAGTTGTGGATAACTTAATTGAGGGAACACAATTTTATCTATTCTTTCTTGTTCTTGCTCAGTGACTATTTATTTCTTCCATCATTTTGCACAAACATAATTTAAGTGTTCGAAGTTGCAGAAGAGCTCTGGCCATGGAAAGAGAGAATAGATTTCTCAATCTAGGACAATCCATAAGTATCAGCTCCCTCAGGTTCTTAAAGCTGAAGTCGTTTCTCTTTTCTCAGAAAATGTTACAGTTTTGTTCATTGAAATTGCAGCCATGTATTATTGAGAGTTTTTCAAGATTTCTTAATCTTGGTTGGAAATGTATAGGAATGATTTTCAACAAATTACCAAACCTCGATCTCTTTTAATTTGCACAAAGATGCATCGGGAATTTGACCATGCGCTATCGCATCCAAATTGTTCATAACCTCCAAGTTAGGGAATGTAACCTGCAAGCAACCCATTTTGTTATTGTATGTTAACATTACGGGACAAAGAATTTATTCCGACTCCAAACGAGGTCTGAAATAATTGACTTAGCGTCGGAAATAAACATTACCGACCAATAATAGACGTCGTACAAAACGGTCGGTAATAAAATGGTCAGAAAAAAATTACCGACGAAAATATTGTGGCATCGGAAATATTAAACTATTACCGACTTATTTCGGCGTCGGGATAAAATATTATTTCCGACCATATCAGCAGTCGGTAAAATATTATCTTCGACTATAAAGAGAGTTGATTTAAATATTATTTCTGACTATATAAACAATCGGCATAAATTGTACATTTTTCCAAAAATAATTTATTATTTCCGACTCATTTGTTATATTTTCATTTTCGAAGTAAATTTTTTGTCGGACATAAAGTTAAATATTTGAGAAAAATCATTACTATAAAAATAATGTTTGCACAAAACCTAATCCAACACAAGTTTGTGTGTGTGTGTGTATATATATATATACACACTTCTGTAGTTCTCTTGTACAAGTCATTCACGCACCTAACAAAGACAAAAAGTTCAATTCATGGCAAAATTTCTCCATATATATTCATGCTCTTTAACTTTTAGGGATTAAGAATAAAACACATAACTCATAATCTGACTGATATCTATTAGTTGTCCATTCAACTTCAACTGGACCAAAAGACATACAATATCATAAAACAAAAAATAATAATTCTTTCCTTTTGCAACACCAACCCAACTAGTAATGGGTTTCTTCCTTTACCCATTCATGCAACCCCAACTCAATCTTTAATGAATAATTAGACTTGACGTTACTTGTATGTGTTCCCATGATCTTACTATACAAACATTGCAAGAAATTCATCCATACGTTTCTGTCTCTCTTCCATTGCAGCCTCCATTTGTCTATGGCGCTCCTCCATGCTTTGCATTCTCATTGTAACTTCCGCTTGCACTCGTTCTTGCAATTGTTCTTGTAATTCAGTCTTCATTGTCTCCTTAATTTGTTCTATTTTCTCTTCCAAATCCTCATTGCGTCGTTGCTCGGCTTCATACAATTGATGAAGCTCATTGATTTGAACACCCTGACTGGATGATGATGAAGGAAAAGCCAACTTCCCATGGCCAATGCCTTTCACATATCCCGACCTCGTTCTCAACACTTGCTTACATATTTTCTCATCACTCAATGCCTCACTACCCTCTATGGGTGGCTGCAATTGGAGGCTAATCATGTCATCCTGCAATAATTATAAATGAGACAAGTTATTACAATTAATGAATATAAAATTACAATTAAAAATACGTACATAGAAATGTTGGGATTGAGGCGTGACCCAGCCCTTGCCCTCTTTAAAATGCGTCATCCTCCATAGTTCAATCTGGCCAACAGTCTGCTGTGTCAAGGCATCACGCTATATAATGTATATAACGATGTTAGTCCTCATTTAAACTTAACCAGTAGTCTATTTAAGGATAAGGCAAAAAAAAAAAGTACGAAAAATAATATTATACTGTCTCATGAAGGTATTGCACAAATGGTTTTGACCCACCACGATGATTTACTTGAAGTTGTGCCCGGTTTGTAGCATTTTTACTTACTTGAAAAAATAACCATTTCCGACAATACTGTTTTCCGTCGATAATGCGAATTCCAAAGCTCAATAAATACATCAGTAAAACGACATTATTTTAAATATTTTTATATTTCCGACCCATCCAAACGTCGAAAAAAGTAGTTTCATATTTTCGACGAGTCACAACATCGGAAAAAATAACCATTTCCGACAATACTGTTTACCATCGGTATTGCTTTAGTTTTCCCGACGAGTTTTACTTTCAGTAAAAAATTGAGTCGGCATTTTTCATTAAAATCCGACATTAATATTTATTCGTCGAAGATAATCATTTTACCGACTAGTTTTATTCCGACGACTGAGTTTGCATCGGAAAATGTGCAAATTCTTGTAGTATAATAATACTTAATTCTTGATGATAATGTCTAATTGTCTTCTCATGTGCCTATACTTAATAATCATCATTTTTTTTAGCTACAACTACAATATATCTTTTGGTATTTTTAGTTTCACTTGAATTTTAATTAACAACTATACTATTTTAATAATGGAAGACGTAATTAAAACAATTAAATTTAGAGAGTCTTGAATGAAAATCAGATGAAACTAGAATTTACCATTTATTTTTTCATGTTTGTTTGTGATTTTTTACTATTTACAAAATACTAATAACTTACTTGTTTAATTTTCTAGTAAAATGTTTTTATTGTTTAAAGTTATTTTGATATCTATACTATATGGTATCAGTGCAAGCTCTCTACTCTCAAAACTCCCAGTATTTTTTTTTTTTTTATGTCTCATATTTTATCTAAGTGGTATAAGTGTCCACTCTTTACATAAATGTCCATTTATTTTATTTTTTTGAAATCTGTTGGCCTCGTGTCTCAATACCAACATGTGTCATTACCAAAATTTGAATAGATGATAAATTTTTAAATCATATATTTTTTAATTTCAAAATTTTTTTTGGCCATTTCATCTTCTATTTGCACACACATGTTAGTGGCGGAAGTATGAGAGGGTCGGGGGTGTTCCAAAATCTGGAAAAAAAAAAATTTATACTATGTAAAATTTTGAAAAAAATACTAAAAAGTTCTTATGATAAAATTTTCAATTTAAAAAGCTCATGATATATATTTTTTTATATCTAAAAGACACAAAAAGAAATTTTTAATACAAAAAGTCTACTTGTTAACTTTTATTTTTAACACCGTTTAAAAATATTATTTATTAGACTAAAAAAACCTTCAATGCACATTTTAAAAAATACTAAATAGTTTATAAAATAAAATTTTTAATCTAAAAAATATATATAACAATTTTTATTTATCTAGAAAGGCTAAAAAATAATTTTTCACTTCATAAAATGTTATGATTTTTTGGATTGAAAAAGTTATTTTATATATTTTTTAGTATTTTTTTTTCTGAAATATATCTTGAAATCTATTTTAGTCTAATCAATAATTTTTGTTAATGTTTTTAAGATAAAAGTTAACAATTAGATTTTTTTTTGTCTTACAAGTTTCTTTTTGAATCTTTTAAATATAAAAAATATATCATGGATTGAAAATTTTATTTTAAGGGTTTTTTTAATATTTTTTCCTAAAATTGTAGTCATTTTAAGCTAGTCAATAAGGATTCCATTTGATCCTAAAGCCTTTCTTGTTTTTATCTCTGACAATGCTCTTCCCATCATCTTCTTCTTTGAGGAAAAAATAAATAAATTTACATGTAAAATTTTTCTAATTTAAAAAAAGAAGATTTTCCCCCTAAAATTTCTCCTAATAAGTTTTTAGTACCTTGATGTTTTTTTCCTGACTTCACCCTCACGCACCCATGTACAGTACTGTGAGGCCATCTTAGTTTCATGGATTGAATAAAGATAGATTAACTATCCCTTTCACTAATAGTGATAGAATTAATAATTTCACCCCTTCCCACCTATTATTTATTTATACTATGAGTCATTATTTACTTTCGGTATTAGTAAGTCTCTTCTTTTTTTTTTTTTTTTTTCAAACACTGACTTTACAAAATTATGGGAACTAATTTAACAAATTCCCTCCCCAAGTTGGCAAACAAATATAGTCTTGAGACCATAATTTGCTACGATTACCTTCCTAAATTTACTATGTTCTTGTCATTTAGCCCTATTATTTTATTTTTATCATTAAAACTCCTATATTGTTAGACTTACTAAAGGGTGGAATCAGGAAATTTTTTTTGGAAGGCTAAAATTTTGGGAGAGAAATGAGAGAATTAAGATAAAACTTTTGGATTAGGTTGAAATTTTGAAATAAAAAGTGAGAAATTAAAGGTAAAAATTGGTTTAGGATAAAATTTTGGGATAGGCTAATTTATAAAATAACAGAATTTCACGAGTAAAATATTTTTTGTCAAATTTTAAGAAGGGTTACAGCCCACCCTAATTACCCCTGGCTTCATCATTTCTTACTAAGTTTTACGTTGATTATAACCATCCCAAATTTTATTGGGGTGCAATTCATACTCCCCAAATTATTAAAGAGCTCCACATTTATAAAGGAGGTTACTAAATTACACTTACATACTTGTAAATTCATATTTAATTGACGATAATTTCTTACTTTTATATATTAAAATGGAGCTCCTTGCCTATTTGTAAAGTGCAACCAACTAATTTTATTTTACCAAGGATAAAATAGATATTTAAAAAAATTATAAAGTCATGTCATCAAATTCTGTTGAAGGGGCAATCTATTTTTAACATCATCAAGGGATGTCATTCTCAGTTTTAAAAATATTAGGGAAGTATATGGATTTGTTTAGATATATTAGGGAAGGTTAGTGTAATTTATTCATATTCTTAATTATCATTTTTAATCCGTTGACTAATTATACATGTTTTATAACCAATTACGGTTAGTCCAGTTGGTCATTTGTGCCTCTTCTAAAAGGAATGTTATTAGTTCAAGTCTCATTCTCCACTACTGAGATGTGAACATTTATTTTCATCCAGCTATAAACTGAGTTGAATTATAAGTATATTACTTTAAGTATATTATAAGTTATTTTTGAATAAATTAGATTTTTCACCATTTTAAATTTGATGTGAATTTCACCTTATTTATATTTTTAATTTGAAAGTAATGCTTTGTTCAACAAAAATTTAAAAGTAATATTATATATCTCAAATTTAGGTATTAAATTTTGTATCTCAAATAAATACAAAATTGAATTATTAGTATATTCCATCGCTTCTATCAAACGTTTCATATTCGATCAAATAAGTATATTATATGTATTTGTTAAATTAAGAAAAAAAATAGGCTTAGCTTGACACAAGAGAAAGAAAGAAAAAATAGAAACCCCCTTTACTACAAAGAGCTAAATTTATTTATTTATTTAAATCAAAATTGATTGCAGAGACTTTTAATAAATTATTGTTATGGTTTATAAATTAATAAGAAATTTACATCATTTTTTTTTGTGATAATCAAATATATTTTTTTGAGAAGGAGCAAACTTTTAATCTTGAATCGCAAATTTAAAAATTCAAGAAGTATAAAAATTTAATATTTATTGATAATAATTTTGATAAACAATTGAATTCATTGATATAAGGGAGTTTATAAATTAGATAAGAAGAATAAAAAAAGACTCTAAAAACTTAGACTACATAAAAATTAAAAAAAAAAAAGAAAGATAAAAGTCTCATTAAAAAGGTCACAGTAAAATGAAAATAAGTATAAAGTCTGAAATCTTCAAACTTAGAGTAGGCAAAGTTACAAATTAAGGGGTATATTTTAATTTTTTTTTATTTGAGAATATGAGAAAATTTGTAAATAAAAAAATTTGAGGGAGGGAGGGACAATTGACCCCTGGCTTAGGCTGGCTCCGTCCCTGATCAAATACGATCAAGTATAATAAAAAGATAGAAAGAGCATAAATGTAATATTCATTTGGTAAAATGCATATTAATCCAAAAAATACCTTTTGTTTAAACAACGGTCGTCTGGCGCCAGCTTTGTCACTTTCTGAGCATTGAATATCTGATTTAGTGTAGAAGCTGTTCAATGGGAGTAGATGAAGATTCAAGTATTTCAGCTTTGGAAACTCAATATTTTCAGCATTTTTCTCATCTTCTCCTCCTTCCTTGGCAACAATTTCCTTCATCCTATTACAGTTGAACACCTTTAGTTCTTGGAGTTGCACCAAGCCTTTAACTATGGATTGTGTGAAGAGACTTTTCATTGGGTTACACTTGTATATCAAGAACTCTAAGGTTGCCAAGGCACTCAGGCTGAATGAAACCCCGCCGCATGTTCTTCATTTCTCGCAAATTCAATAGCTCCACGTTTTTTAGTCTACTAAAGGACCCTATTGGAAGGTTTCCATTGCATATCTTTTCCAGATGATCCATAAATTGAAGTGAAAGATTTATGATAAAATTGGGCATATTTTCATTGGATGAATCGTATCAATACATATGTGTATATATAGGAAAACTGAAAACTACAAAAAAGGAAACTATATCAATCAAGCCTAATCACACAAAATTAGGGCCTAAAATCTATTCCTAAAATATATACAATAAATATAGAATACAAAGATATTCTATATTCTTTCACACCCTTCCTCAAACTCAAGGGATTTTGGATGAAAATACCGAGAGTTTGCCAAGAAGGAACCGAAAGCGAGTAATAGTGTGAGTCTTCGTGAAGAAATCAGCAAGTTGGAGCACAGTGGAAACAAACGGAAGGGAGATAGAGCTAGACTGCAAGTGGTGACGAACAAAATGACAATCAATCTCAATATGCTTAGTGTGTTCATGAAACACTGTATTGTGGGCAATCTGAATAGCACTTTTGTTGTCACAATAGAGAGGAGCTGGAGAAGATTAACAAACTCCCAAATCAGACAAAAGACCACGAAGCCAAACAATCTCAGCTGTAGCATGTGCCATAGCACGGTACTCGGCCTCAGCAGTAGAACGGGGCAATAACACTTTGCTTCTTACTTTTCCAAGAAATAAGAGAATCACCAAGAAACAAGCATAGACCAGAAATGGACTTGTGATCAGTGACATCACCAGCCTAATCAGAATTAGCATAAGCAACGAGTTTCAAACAGGAAGTAGAAGATAAAAGCAAACCCTGATACATAGTACCACGAAGATAATGCAAAATGCGAACCAAGGCAGCCTAGTATGGGGAATGAGGAGCAAAGACACACTGACTAATGATATGGACAGCATAGGCAAGATCAGGACGAGTGACAGTGAGGTAGACTAAGCAGCCAACGAGTTCCCTATACAAAGTTGGATCATCCTGAGGGACACCATCAGTAGAATTCAGTTTCACATTCAGCTCAATGGAAGTGTCAGAAACCTTAGAATCGGTCAAGCCAGCCCGATGAATAACCTCATTAGCATACTTAACCTGTGAAAGAAACTAGCCCTTGGGAGAGTAGGCCACTTCAATACCAAGAAAGTATCGCAAAGGACCCAAGTCCTTCATTTCAACGGTACGAAACAAATGCTACTTAATGAGAGTGATGGCAGAAGAATCAGAGCCAGTGATGATCATATCATCCACATACAATAATAAAGCAACCAATCCAGAAGAAGTGTGAAGAAGAAACAAGGCAGAGTCATAAGCACTGGAAAGAAAACCAAGCTGAGTAACAGCGGTCTGAAAGCGGTCATACAAGGCTTGTGGAGACTGTTTCAAACCATAAAGGGCACGACGAAGATGACACACCTGATTGGAAGAATAAGACAGTCCTAGTGGAGGACGCATATAGACTTCCTTTGTAAGATGGCCATTAAGAAAGGCATTCTTAACGTCATTTTGATAGAGGGGCCAGAAGTGAATGGCAGCAACAGGAGATCAAGGTACGGGACAGTAGTCATTTTGGCAACAGGGGCAAATGTCTCCTTCATAGTCAATACCATATTCTTGAGAGAATCCCTTAGCAACAAATCGAGCTTTGGAGCTATTTACAGCCAAGAGAGTCATCAGAGTTTGTCTTGATTTTGAAGACCCATTTACAGCCAATCAGATTTTTACCAGCAGACAAAGACACTAACTCCCAAGTGGATGTCTTTTGTAAGGCATCCAACTCTTCAGCCATAGCTTAGGACCCAATGAGGATTCTGACAAGCTTCCTTGATAAGATTGTGGTTCTGAAAAAGAGCAGACAAGAAAGTACAATAGGAAGGAGAGAAACAAGTGTTAGAAAAACTCAAGCAATTTTATCGATGGCTGGCGATGGCGAAGAGGATATCTGCGGGGAAGTAGGATTAGTGTCTTCAGAAGTGGAAGGAATAGGGAGAGAGATATCTGGCGGGGGACTAGTGGCTTCAGGGGTGAACTGGAGAACCGGGGGGTTCAGGAAGGGACTCAGTAGTGACTATAGAGATATACTCATCGGAAGGCACATCAGAAGAAAAAGGATCAATGTGAATCAAATCCTCTTTGGAGACAATAGTAGTGGGAGTAGGTAGCTGAAAATAAGCCAATCGTTCAAGAAAAGCCACATGGCAAGAGATATAAAGACTGACGAGAAGCTAGGATCATAGCAACGATAACCTTTCTAGGTTGAACTGTACCCTAAGAAGACACAAAGAACAGACCTGACACTCAATTTGGTTCTATCTTTTCGAGGGAGTAGAACAAAGCAAGCACACCCAAAAATAAGAAGAAGAGAGTAATTAGGTACTCCAGAATACAAAGCTTCATAAGGGGAACGACCAGAAAGAATAGGAGTAGGCATTCAGTTTAGAAGAAAGGTAGCAGTAAGAACAACTTCACCCTAAAAAGGTGTGGGAACAGAGGCAGAAAGAAGAAGAGATTGCACAGTGTCAAGAAGATGACGGTGTTTGCGCTCAGCCCTACCATTTTGTGCAGGAATATCGACACAAGAAGATTGATGAATAGTACCTAAAGAAGCCATGTATTCACAGATGTCTGTTTTAAAGTACTCCCTACCCAAGTTAGACCAGAAAACTTTGATAACACACCCAAACTGAGTGAAAATCATAGATTGAAAATCACGGTAAATTTGGTAGAAATCAGACTTATGTTTCTTAAGAAAAGTCCAAGTATAACGAGTACAATCATCAACAAAAGAAACATAATAAGCAGAACCACCTTTGGTAGAAACAGGAGAAGGTCCCCAGACATCAGAGTGAACTAAAGAGAAAGGTGTATTAGAAATTCGAAATACTTTTATTAAATGGTAAAGCTCTCATTTTAGCAAGTTTACAACCGTGACACTCGGTAAGTTCACTAAGTGAAACTTTACCCAAAAGACCAAACTGAACTAAAGATCCTAAACAATCAACAGACAAATGACCTAACCGTGAATGCCATAAGTAAAACTGACTAGACTAAGAGTCTAACTGAAAAGATGAAAGAGCAATGAAGAAACAGTAGAAGGAAAATGTAAACTTTCCACCACATACAGATCCCCAACTCTACGCCTGGTCCCAATATGCTTCTTGGACAACCGATCCTGTATAGTACAAACAAAAGAAGAAAAATGGACATCAAAACCAGAGGCATCAAGCTGACTAATGGAAAGGAGACTGACTAGATAAATGCGAAACATAAAGAACAGAAGGAATTGTCACTTGCAGATTTGTTTGGGGGTAAGACAGAACCAATGGATAAGACAGGTATGTGAGATCCATTGACAGCACTAACAGTAATCGGAGAGGGAGGTGGGATACAGTTGTGTAATAAAGAAAGATAGAGAGTCATATGATAGGAAGCACCAGAATAAAAAATCTAGACTAGGGGAGAGATGCCTGAGGAAAACCCAAGCAAACCTGAATGAAAAGATAGGGCAGAGGCAGAAGTAGAAAGTTGGGGGGCAGAAGACACAAGGAGCTGGAGCCGAGCAATCTGAGCACTCAAGGAAGCAATATTAGAATCACTAGCTGAAGAAGATGCTGTGTGGGCTGCTGGAGACCAAGAAGTTTGCGAAGCAAGGGCTCGGAATTGTGTGGAGGACTGTTGAGAGAAAGTGGACGGATGTCCCTTCTTGGAAAAATTATACTTCCAATGGCCCTTCTGATGACAAAAGGCACACTCATCTGAGGGTAGTGAGACCCTCTTAGGCTTTCCAGTGGACTGAAGCGGATTAGCAGGAGGAGTGGGCAGGAGAGCTGGCTGTATAAGAGCTAAAAAGATAGAAGGAGATAAAGACTGACTACCTGTCATTGTAATGTAAGTGTAATAACAATTGGAGTATTCTGAATTAACTGTAAATTTCTAGGGACAAATTGTAATAAAGAGGAAAAGAGAACGGCGGCTAGCAGCACAAAATAGAATAAAAAAAATTAGAAGCAACAAGAAAGAAAGCGGGGCAACAGGAAAAAAGAAAGAAACGCTGCGTAGGGCTGCAACGCTGTGGAAGAAAGAAAACGAAAAAAAAAAAAAACAGAAGCGGCTGTGACGGTTGGAAGAAAAGACAAGAAGAAAAAGAAAGCAAGAAACGGCGTAGGCTAATCAAAAAGAGGAAAAAAAAAACTACGGCTGGGCAGTTGCAGTAGGAAGCAGAGAAAGCAGAAGAAAATCAGAGGGAAGGAGGCTCTGATACCATGAAAGATTTCTGATAAAATTGGGTATATTTTCATTGAATGAATTGTATCAATACATATATGTATATATAGGAAAACTGAAAACTACAAAAAATGAAACTATATCAATCAATCCTAATTATACAAAATTAGGGCCTAAAACTTATTCCTAAAATATATACAATAAATATAAATACAAAGATATTTTATATTCTTTCACTACTTAATGATTCTAAGTTAATAAATGCACTGCCAAGAATCAAATCTGTTGCATCAATAAGATATTCGACCTCTATACAGTTGCCAAGTCTCAGAGCCTTCAAGTTAACGAAGCTCTCTTCATCCAACTCATTAAGAACATTTTTCAAGCCCCTAACATTTAAATCAAGAATTTCAGTTTTCTTCAGTAACACATTAATCCAAGTCTTAAAAACTGTACTTATGTTGAGTCCATGGAGTCTCAAGCTATTTGGGAATTGATCACTGCCTATTGAAATGCTAAATCTCATCAGCTTCTCAAAGCAAAAGTCCACTGGAAAAGCTTAGCATATGGAATGCAGATTGCTAGAGTGTTTAGAAGAGACAATGAGTTTAGATCTGTAATGCTTGCATTCCCATTGTTGAGTTTAGTCATACACCCCCAAAAGTTTCTTCCCATGTAAAATTCTTCGAGTTTATATAGCTTTGACAAGACATTGGGTGGAAGTATTGTTGGCCCTTTGCCACACCTCAAATCTAACAACTTCAGATTATTGAGCTGTGTTATTTCACTTGGCAACTCATCAAGGCAATAGTTAAAAAAACTGAGAATTTCCAAATTCTTAAGGCTTCCAATGATTAATAAGTCGGGGAGCGACTTACAAAAATCTAGACACATTGTGCGAATGTTCATCAACGGAAACTAGAGTAATGGTTCTGGAGATTGAATCATAATTCTATAAAAACCAATAACTCTTGAGTTTTTTCATACCTCCAAGAAAATCTCTTGGTATGTTTAGAGAATTATAGTTGTGTAACAACTGTCAAAGCTTAAGTTATGGACAATATAAGCCAGCCGGAAGCTTGTGCATTTCATTGGATGTCAATGAAATCACTGTGTAATCTTCATCTCTTTTTGTGGCCACTCTTTCAATCCGGCACTATGTCTTACCATATACACATGCTCCTCTTTTGATGCAATCCATATGCTAACATCACGTACCACATCATGCAATTTCACAAACTCCAAATCACCAGCTAGTAGCAGGTAACAACTTCTAAGTTGAGCCATCGTCTCAACATCTTTGAACAACCGTAGCCCCACCCCATATCGAACCTAAGAATTCAATCAAAATATTATAATCTTTTGGAAATAAACAACAAAGAAAGGAGTAATGACGTAGTTTGGTTGCTTTCCAAATGATTGTAACTCAACTCTAGACATGCATACACATTTTTATGCAATCCGTGGATATGTGTTACAATAGATCTCCTTAGTTGTCGAGGTGCATCCTTCCACGCACATTTCTCTTTATTTTTCAGTGCCTTTCCCACATTCATTCGCTACTTATTTTGCTATGTGATGTAAATCAGTAGTGTCAACAGAATCACCTTGCCGTCTCCTTAAAAAGACTCCATGCTTCTAGTTCAGACAAGATTTCAACTGTGAAATCCTTTTGAGTTTTCAAGTCACAACACACACGTTAGAGTCGTGACGTTAATACAACTTTGCACCTCTTATTTTTACCTCCCAATCATCACCTCCCAATCACATTACATGCAACTAAATCAAATATATAAATATATGTATATATATATATGTGTTGCGTATGGAGTGTGTGGGTGTACAATTTAGAATCAGGATACTGTATGAGTGCAAATGTCAGCTAGAGTAGACAGAGAAAGTGAAAGAAGGAAGAAAGAAGAAGAAGAAGAGAAAAAGGTTTGCGTGCAAACCTGAACCAACCCTAGATAAGAGAAGAAGAGAAAAAGGGAGAGAGGGAGACCGAGAGAGAGAGAGACAGAGTCACAAGAAAAAGGTATTTTTTCTCTCACTCTTTCACTTTTTTTTTAGCTACTATTTTTATGTTTTATAAACATTCATGCACTTAAAATGTTAAGGTGGTGAAAGTTAAAAGAAGTGGGAGCTAAATAGGTAAGGCAAACCCAAGAACCCACTTTAACCAAACCAAAATTTTTTAGTTATGAAAAACAAAACCATTAACCAAATGTTGTTTGGTGATTAAGGGTCGAGACTAGACTGAAAATGGGTCATACTGCAATTGAAAATGATCAAAATGACCAAGGAACGAGGAAGAAAATTAGAGCTGCAAGTACAACCAAAATTTGTGGGTGAGCTGATTTTGGTGATTTCGTAAAGCTAGGGCAATGGGAGAGTATCCCATTTAGTTTTGGAAACACGTAGGAAAAATCTGGGGCCAAAACAGTGGGTACGATGCCACGAAATAGAGAAACAATTCCTCGACGGAAATGCGGATCTCGCCGGAGACCCATTGAAACCTTCCATTTTCACGATTCAAGGCTCACCTAATCACAAAATAAATTACAGAATTAGGATCTTCATGAAAAAATGGGTCAAACCCCGTTGGTCTGGTCATCCGAAACAGTGGCCGAGGTTCGCCATTACTTGAGAGGGTGATCGGAATCCTAGTCGGAACTTTAGGGAAGAAGAACAGTGTAGGATCGGGCCGTTGGTTCGGATTTGGGTCGGGCTCTGACCTGAATATAAAATGGTTTGGGTTTTAAATGCAACTACGTCATTTTGGGCGTTATTTTTAAAATTTAAATTCAATTAGGTCTGTTTGGTTACAGGGGCAGGGGCCTGATCTGCTGTAACACCCCGACCCCGCTTTATTAATAATTAGTTCGCTAATTATTAAATAGAAACAACATAAAGAATTATTAAGAAAATTAATCGAGAATTTCTCGATGGTTGCGATAGGCCAATAAATAATTAACTATGTTAAAAAGGGAATGATGTAATGCCCCGAACCTAATTGCCGATTAATTTATGATATGATGTCATTTCAGAATATAATGCATTAATATATAGCCATTTTGCCTCATTTTAACATTATAAAAACGCAAATTAGCAAACTACAGAAATCACAAAGAAATAATAGCCGATACGAGACTTTGGATATCGAAGCTAACCAAAATAGAAAAAGATCAGAAAAATTCGTTTCGTAAAAAGAGCAATAGAAAAGAAAATATAAGGGAAAAAGCCAAAACGATAAACCAAGCATGCCAAACGAGGCATAAGCATAAAATGGGAGGAAATACCCAAAAGTGAGGCCAAAGGATTTTGAACCCTTGACCAACTGAGACAAAGTTTTAAGTCCCAAAGAATTACCACTTGGGCTACCAACCATTTTTTGATATATATTACACATAATATATATATATATATATATATATATAGTAAATAACTTCCCTCCCACCTCCCAAAGGGACCAATCACAATACATGCAACAAACTTAATGTATAAAATATGCCAATATACAGATGTGTTGCATATGAAGGTATGTATATTTAGATTTGTAAAGAGAGAAACCTAAAGAGAGAGAAAGTAAAGAGAGAAAGTGAGAAATTTTCATGTGTGTATACATGGATGGATCAAGAAGTAAAGCAAAGAAGATGGATTTCAAGAAAAATTAGAGAGCTCGAGGATCAAAGACAGAAGGGAGGCTACCATTGAAGAGGTAACCTCAAATTTCAAGTTCCTCTCTTTAGAACTCAGTTTGTAAAAAATGACTAGTTTGAACTATATAATGGGTTATATGAGTTTGCATGGTGATTATGTGTAAAATACATGAAGAAATAGACCCCAACGGACCTAGGAAAAAGGGAACAGACCTTAGACCTCCATTAATGAACCTTGTAAAGCTGGTCAGATGTTGATGGAAACATAATTGGTTTTTTATGCTTGGAACTTAAAATAAATGCTAAATGGTTCATGAAACAGCAAAATTTATATGAAAAGGCCCTAAGACCAGAGAGAACCGTCGAGTTGCAGGAATGGGTCCAAAAACAACCTTCTGTGCATGAGGCATTAAACTTGATTTTATGGATGAGGTTTGAAACTCCATTATCTAATGAGCACAACCAAACAAACCTTCGGCAAAATGGCCCAAAATTGGACCTAAACGAAAGAGTTGCAGGTACCAAAATAATGGAGTTGAACTGAACTCCATCCTTAGATTCAAGCCACGAAATGAACGTTTAATTGAAGTGTAAGATCCCAGAAACATTTGGAAGCAAGAAGGACTTAAATCGGCCTCTAAAATGTCACGAATTAACCTAAAAAACTAGGGTTACAGTGACCCTCGAGTTGGGGACGATGAACAATGCAAGGTCAAGTTATGAACCGGGTTTTGGGTCGGGCCCCAGCCCAACTGCGAATTTAAAACCTTTTAAGTGAAACTACGCCGTTTCGGGCCTTATGTCTTAAATTTAAGTTCAATTGGGACTGTTTGGTTGTGATTATAGGAAATTGAAAATTGGGGACAAGGGACTAACCCAACCATGGATAAGGGATTAAGAAGGATATTTAATCCCGGTTCACATGCATAACCTGAACCTGCTGGTTCCCAGCCTCTTTAGACCGGTTTAGGGTTTTAAATATTAAACCCACTAGTTCACCATTTAAATGAAAATTAAATAAATTGAAACTTTTATAATTTATAGTTTGACCCCCAAGCTTTTAAGAAATTCTGTTTTGGCCCAAAAAGTTGAAAAATTAATTCAAATGAGCCCCTGAAAAATAATAAAATAATTTATTTAATTATTTTACTAAATGTATAAAATGACTATTTTACCCTTGGACACTAAATAAGTCAAACGAAGTCCAAATAAAATAAACAAATAGTGTATTTTTACTATTTTGGGCACTTTGGACTCAACGGTGGAGTTCGTATTAGCAAACGAAGTATCAAAAGAATTGACGCATGAAAGTGTAAAATTACCAAAATACCCCTAAGCATAGAAAAAATTTGAAAAAGTAAAGGCCGAATAAATTTTGAAAGAAGGCCAATCTGATATAAAGCATAATTATGGGCCTGAATAAGACTCTGGAACAGCTAGAGTATAAAATAAAAAATAACCGATGTGTCCCAATAACCTAAAACAAATACCTAATGAAGTCCAAAAGACTTAAAAATTTATATATGAGATATATGAAACATATGGAGGACCACAATAGGGTCTGGGACAAGAATGAAAAATTATCATTGTGCCCCTAAGGTTAAAGACATGATTAATTGATAACGAATGAAGTCCAAATGACTTTAATTATAACTT
The DNA here is from genome assembly GCA_008638375.1 of Nyssa sinensis. Classification (NCBI taxonomy): domain Eukaryota; kingdom Viridiplantae; phylum Streptophyta; class Magnoliopsida; order Cornales; family Nyssaceae; genus Nyssa; species Nyssa sinensis. The sequence continues at coordinate 20,775,529 of CM018051.1, read as the reverse complement.
TGACAGCTACTAACTTACTTAAGAAATTTAATAGCCTAAGTTGAAACTCAATAGATGGGAAATAGGTCAATGGACTTACTTGGGTAATCTGATAAGCCTTTGATGGCAATTTAATTATAAAACACTTCAATGAATGGGTAATAAGATTTTGAATTATGTTGTAGGTTGTGAATTGATTTAAAAACATATCATGGACGACCCAACATGGAGGGAAAGAGTAGAAAAGAGGAAGATAAGGTTTGCCTAAAAGAAGGTCCATAACTGGAACCCATTTATTTGCAGGACTTCAATCGTTCCAATGAGTCGATTAATGAAAGAAAGGGCTACACAAAGTTTAGCCGAAAGACAAGGAAACGTGGGTGATGATTTGCTGAAACCCGAGTCGCCCAAAGATCGGGAAATGCCATAGCAACCGCTTGATAGATAAAAATAAGAACAGTTTGTAAGTAAACTCGAACTTTGTTATGTGGTCCTTCCTTAGCCACGTCACAATTATTTCTTCATGCTGCCACCTTGTACTCTATTATCTGAGATATCTTGATCTCCATAATTGATATTGTTCTATCTTATGAACTTGATGAGTTATTGCATGTCAATACCCTGATATGATTTATACGTATTTCCTTGATGCTTGAATACTGAACAGTACATGTCACATGTTGATAAGAAAAGTATTGCTCCACAAACTTGTGAAATTATCTATGCATGACCTGATTTTATCCGTGGTAGTACTTGACCCGTTACACACTTCAGTTCTTAGGGATAAGATGCTGACAGTCTATGCGTGGTTGTGAGTGTCACATCGCACGATTGATCTACGCGTGGATGTGAGTGTCACCTCGCACGATCGACACGTAGTCATGCAAGGCATGACGTATGACTTGAGTCCTGGAGGACACAAAAAGTTGATAGCGCTATGTTGTAAGCACGAAAAGTTATGCCGGGCCTTGATAGAAAGAATCTAATAGATAGTTTCTTTTTATCTCTTACATGACATGCTCTTGATTTTTGACATGTTGCATACATTTGTGCACTGTTGATATTGTATTCCTTGGATCCTTGATGTGCTTTGTGAGTTTTTCCTTGGAATACTCCTTGTTGTACTATTTGATATGATGACATGCCTGTATAGATGATTTCTGATTTCGGTAGCATATTATTTGGCTATTCTTGTTGTTGTTTTTGTGTACTCATCTTGGAATATGCTTATAGGACCTGAAGGTCATTTCTATCGATTTATACATTAGGTGACTGGCTATTGTGACTTTTATCATGTCTTTTGTTCTGACATACATTGATATATCACATTCTATTGGTAATTGCTCATTACCTATATTCTGGACTGATCTTGACCCTATGATAGAGGAATGGAACTTTACTTACTGAGCTAAGTTAGCTCACTCCTTACTTATGACTATTTTTCAAGTGGCCCTATGAGGAATGAAATGCAATGAGATAACTAGTGGAGCTAGTGAAGTACAGATGAATAACATTGATGAGATGAACTCCAAGTCAAGTTGACCATGTACTTGAAAGGTTAAGTTTAAAATTATATATTATAATATTGCATTATTAGTGATGAGGTTAGCCTAGTATGTTGGTTCATGTGATTAAATTGTATTTGAGGATTCTGATTTTTGGTCATTAGAGATGAGCTTTGATCAGGTGAGTTGTACTGGTGTAACTTCCACTTTAAGTAATTCATTGATGTAGAATAGATACATTGGGGCATGTAAATTGATACTTTAGAGATATTTGGTGACTGATCCTAGATGTGCTCTGATGTGATTAGATGAGTTGCATTTCTGAATTAAAATGTTTTAAATTCCACTACTTTGACCCTACATTTGGAATGCAATTCATTGGAACTTTAGAAGTCGCCTTTGATTGGTCGCATTATCGGTATGGAGAACCGACAAGGTGGCTAACTGGCATCACTGTTCTCGACATCCACGTAGAGTGGCGTGCCATGTCGTGACAAAGTGTTATCAGAGCTTATGGTTAAAGATTCTTTGGGAAGGATCGTATCGAGGTTGGATTTGAGGATTAGATGATTTAAATGATTAAATGAACAGTGGCTTTTGGAGGACGATAGCGTGTTTAGGTATTGAGATTTATAATCTTTGGGAAAAGACTATACTATGACTGAATTCGATGATTCTTAGGCGATAGAGATGGTCGAATAAATAGTGATTTTTGAGGGATAGTAGTACAGTTAAGGGCAAAGAACTGAAAATTCTTGGGAAAAATCATAGCGGCATTGAGGTTGTTGATATTAAAATAGTTGAGTTATGTATCGACTGGTAAATTAGGGAAGCTATGGTCTGAACAAAGGCAATGGTTAATGCTATTTTGAGAGATATAGAGATACATAGAGCTAGAATTGTAAGACCTTGAATTGGGAAGTCGGTGGATCTGACAACAATCAATATGAGAAATAGCCTAGGGGAGAGACTTAAAGGGTAGTTGACGTGAGGAATTTGAGACTCCGAATATAATTGATGACGTATCAGGAATATGAGGATTCTTGAGTAAATCTCAGATAGAACCTAATAGGGTAAAGACAATTAGAGCCTTGGAAGGCAATTACTGAATAGGCAAAACTATCGGAGATAACATTATAAATGTGATGATTCTTTGGAGACTGCCGCATGATGAATGATTATTGTGAAGAAATTCAATGGATCTTGTTGAACTAGATGACGGTATGACTCAATTGCAAATAATACTGTATCGAGTTAGCCATGTTGCTACAAAGGTAAATGATTGATGATTCTAAATAACTTTTGAAGATCAATGTGATCTAATAGTTAAAGAGGCTAAACTTGTAGCAAATGTCTATAAAGATTTGTGAGGACAACAATAAAGATATAAAGATACGTGATTCTTCGAGGTACTACGATGATAATTTTGATTGTGGGAGAATGTAATAATGACTAAAACTATGATAATAGGGGAGTTGTGAACTTCCATAATTATAAGAACCTTAACTATTCGTGATAAACTCTAAATGCCAATTGTAATAATCTAACGACGAGACAACCAAATTGCTTAAACAATTCTAAATATGATATGAAGTCCAAGAATAGACAAGATCGTGAATAGAAGTTCTTGCAAATGGGTAAGTACCAGTATGATATTGAATCTTTAGTTATAGATGAAACTGAACATGTGATAGTGTGACTCCATGGTCACAGAATGTGTGAAGAACTCACCAAGAACAGTTTTGTAAAAATAAATATATTGAATAACGATTGGGGAAGAAACGTAACATGTAATGGAAATCGAATATGATTTTTGAGTACGAAAAACTAAATACTCGAATAACCTTTTGAACAAAGGTAAGGAAACCAAAATAATGGTTGTTTGATATATGTGCAAATAATCGATAATGCATTATAAGATCATGGGGAAAATAAAATAGTGGGTATTAGAATATAAAAATGCACTAAGTAGTTGTTTATAGCATAAGTAATCGGTGATGCCTAGGATGATTGATCAGTTAAAAGTTAATGGTGGACCAAGTTACGATTTGGGAAAATTATAGAAATTTTGAGAAGTGGCTCTCAAGGTTATGTTCTGTTTAAATTTTTTTAAAACTGATTTTGATTGTTACTTAAATGATTATTATATAATTAATTGATAAAATATAATGTTTGATTATTACATATAGGAAAATGGATTTTTTTTTTTGCATTTCAAATTATTCATGAGTATGAAGTTTTTTTAAAATAATCAACTTGATTATGTTTTAAATGATTTTTATATAATTTTTTTATAAAATAATTATTTTTATTAAATTAATGAAATTAAAAATTTTTAAGATAAAGATTGATTTAAACACTAATTAAATCAGTCAAAATAATCTAAACCAAACATAAAATTAAGAGGTGAGAGTGTGGGTAGTTATAACGACTATACAAATTCATTATGAAGTGGTCTCATATCTAACTAGTGGAAATATAAAACGGGTGGTTATGAGTGTTAAGAGCTTGATATATATTGTTGGCCCATTCTCTAATAGTTTAAGCTTTTGGAGCAATGGGTGATCTGTCATGGTATCAAAGCCTTGGTTGTGAGAAGGTCTTGGGTTCAAGTCTCTCTATTTGAATTTATTTTCGGTTTGCATTTGCACTCTCTTCTTCTTTGCATTTGTATGTTGTAATACCCCGACCCAAAAATACCGGGTCATATGACCATGTATTACGGGGTTAAGAGAAATTAGTGTAAAGATTGTACACTTAAGAAAATAATTAATTATTTAGAATAATTAATTAATTAAATATAAGAAATTATTTATTAATTTTAATTAAATATTATGACACACACTTACACACATGGAAGGTGTATTGTGTGTATGTATATGTGGCCAAGTATGTATGCATGTATGTATATAAATGAATTGAATATATGTATATATATATATGTAATTATCTGAAGTATGAACAGTAGTGTGAATGTGTGATGTCGGCAGGATGTGTGTGTATCTTGGTGTATTAGTGTGTGTAAGATATATATATATACAAAATATCATCACCCATTTAATGTAAAGGTTAATGAGGAAGAGAGAAATTTATGAGATGGGATAGGCAGCCAAAAATGGGGACTGGATTTGGGAAGGCTAGGAGTAGGCTGCAAACGTGTAGAGAGAGAGAGAGAGAATGGATGAGAGAGAGAGAGAGAGGTCGGTTGCTTTTTCTTTAAAACCAAAGCATGCAAAGCATGCTTGTTTCTTACGAAAGAAATCAAAAGAAAGAGAAACTGAGGAGAATAGAGGAAGAATCAGAAGTAGAAAAAGGTGAAAAACAGTGAAAAAGGTGAGAAAATGCCTAAACCGTTATTTTTCTCTCTCTAAAATAACTTGCATATGTGTAAGTAAAATCGACTGTTTTATGTGTATATGATGTTTAACTATATTTAGACCTGTTCAAGCATCAAATTAGAGCTTAAAAACGCTTGAAAACACCAAACCCATGAACAAACCGCCATTGAAGACCTTGCTCAAGCAGGTCTAAACCGACTTCTACCAAACTAGTTATGGCTTATCAAGACTTCTAACAGAGACCAAGAGCGTTTTAAAAACCCTAATACAGTGACCCCAAAGCTCAAGAACTGACCTTCAAAGGTCGAGTTGCAGGTACGGGTTTCAAAACCCAACCTCACAAACTCACAATTAAACCTACCTTTGTTAATAAAATATGAAACCCCATGATGAATGGATGATAACAGAACAAACCCCATGAAGATTAAGCCAAAGATGAGCATTTACAACCGACTTACAGGTCTAAGTTATCGAGGCTTAAACCAAAGCAATGAGTTCATTTTGAACTCCAAAACGAATGCCAAATTGATTAGTTATACCTTAGGAACAATTTGAAATCAAAACAGTGGAGATTGGTTGAGTAAAAATGCACAAAATTGAAAAGAAAAGAAACCTGCAACTAGGGCAACAGTAAGGGAAAGAAGGAAGAAGAAGATGAATAGTAACGGTTCGGGTTTCGGGTCAAATCGGGGTCGGGTCGGAACCCGACCCATTGTATAAAATGGGTAAGTAGGATGGTGTCATTTTGGGTTATGCTTTAAATTTATAAACCATTAGGGCTGACGTCATCATGACGTCAGCATCACGTAATTAACCCTAACCGGACCAGATTAGGTTCAGTTGAAACTGGACCGGTTCACTTGAAATGGAACTGAACCCACTGGTTCAGTCCGAAAGTTTTAAAAATTCTATTTTGACCCCTTAACTTTTGGAAAATTGTATTGTGGCCCAACTTTTGAGAATTTTATGCAATTACACCCCTAGAAAAATAATTAAATAATTAAATTAAAAAACAAAATTTCTATTTTGCCCCTGGGTCATAAATAAAGCAAATGAAGTCCAAATTAAACATATGAATAGTGTATTTTGACTATTTTGGATATTCTGAGACTAATGGCAAGATCCGTTTTGTGAGACGGGGCCCCGAAAAATAAAGACATGTAAAGGGGTAAAATGACCAAATTACCCCTAGTACCCTTAAAGCCAAATTGAAACCAGAGAGGGTCTAAATTGACTTTCTTTGACATTCTGGACTCAATGGTGAGGTCCAAATTATGAAACGAAGTACGAAAAAAATGACACGTAAATAGGTCAAAAGACCATTTTGCCCTTTACATACAAAAGTTTGAATTAAATTATAGGAAAGCCTAAACTGACTTTCTTAGGACGTTCCAGGACTCAATGATAAAGTCTATTCAATCAAATGAAGTATCTAAAATAAAAGGACATAAAATTTAATGAATAACATCAGTCAGGTAGCTATGAACTAGAACATTGCCGAAGTACTAAACTAAGGCTCGTACATGGAAACGAAATACGAAAAAGACACGACATGTAAACATGTGAAGTAAATAAAATTAAATTAAAGTTAATGGAGCTACAAGAAGAGTATAAGTCTAAATGAAATTAATTCTTAACACATTAAGTTGTGTCATAGGATGAGAGTACGAGTACATATGAAACTACAAATCGGTTAGGATTTAATATGATCTAAGCATAAGTTAAGAAGCATTAATAGGTGATATTGCAGTGATGTGAAGTTAATGAGGTTATTATGAATTGTTCTTAGGAACTACAAAGGAAGTGGGAAAGCGCATTATTAGCACTAACCCCAAAGAACCAAGGTGAGTAACCCTGTGTTTGAAGTGAAGATTTAACTCCATGAATTTGAAGAAGTTTTAAGTTCAAAATATGTGAAGCATTTGAATATCAAATTCAGTATTTACGTGATTCTTGTTTTAAATATTCTGTTCTTATAAAATTGTGACATGCTCAGTAAATAGCTTTCAGCTACAGTTTTTCCTTAAAAATATGTTTTCAACATGTCTAAGTTAAAATTCCAAATCTTGTTCAATATTCTGAATTTGCATACGAAGATTTTATGAAGTCCTGAAAAGTGTTTATTTGAAGAAGCCATGTGATAAATGTATTTGAAATACAAGAGAAATGGTGCATAAGCACTCACAGATTTTTGGGTTGTACGGAACTCAATTAATTTGTAAAAATATGATGGGATTTTGGGTTGCACGGAACTCAATTGACTGTCAAAAGTGCCAGGTAGCAGGATCTGATCCCCTTGGTACGGGATATCTCCATTGTAGCATTGCAGTAAAATGGGAGTCCGGTTCAAAACGGATTCCACTAACGAAAGTGATAAGATGACATGTATATGGAAGCAGGTTTTACCCACATTATTATGCATACTTACATATTTGAAATATATGTTTTACTTGAAGAAATACATGTTTTAAAATTATATACTTTATTTGACGAAGTACGAGTTTAGCTAGAATACTTTAAATGTTTCAAAGCTATCTGTTTTATGAAATGCATATGTTTCGAGTTATATACTCTATTTGACGAAGTACGAGTTTAGCTTGAATATTTTAAATGTTTAAAAGCTATCTATTTTAAGGAATGCATATATTTTGTGTTCGAAGTATACGAGCAATTGGTGGTGATTATTTTATAAAACTCTCATGTGCTAAACCACTACCAATTGAAAACCCCATGACAAATACTGGAATTACTCACAAGCTTAGATTAGCTTACTCGAATTTTATTCGGACCCCCCTTTCAGGTGATTAAGGGCAGTTTTGATTAGAAGACGATGATGAAGAATCTGCCATTTTTGGGAAGACATGTTAAGTAGTTTCTTTAGGAAACTTGTGAACATTATTAGTATATTTTGTATTAGAAGATCAGTACACTGTTATGTATAAGCCCCACGGGGCAACTGAACATGTATTGTATTATGAAGTCTTTAAGTTTTATTATGCTCTGTATAATCATGTGTACCTATGTGAAGAGCGGCAGTACCGGACGGATGTGCGTAAATTAAAAGTAAGAAAAGAAAAGAAAAAAAGTTTTTCACGCTTCCGCAATCACATGTCGCACATCTATTCGATACCGCTGTTTATATGAGCCTTTGTCCTAAGGTCCGCGGGCCTGAGGGTGGTGGTCGCGACGCGAGATCCGCATAGGGTGGGTTTCGGGTCGTGACATATGTGGTTTCTTTGACTCTTCACATGAGAGTCTAGGGTCGCACGTGAGGGAGAGTGTTAAGAGCTTGATATACATTATTGGCCCATTCTTTAATAGGTTAAGTTGGAGCAACTGGTGATCTATCAATGAGGACATATGAAACTTCTAAAAAGACATCAAGAGGGAGTTATTAGTAGGGCTGTAAAATGAATCAAGCTATTCGTTCTCGGCTCATGATCAGCTCGTTTGAGAATGGCTCGCGAGATAAACAAGCCAAACTTGAACATATTTTGAGACTCGTTAATTTATTGTGCTCAGCTCGAGTTCAACTCGACAAGTCAATAAATGATCTAATACTATATAAAAAATTAAGTTACTCCAACTCAGCCTTACGATTGGCTCGATTAGAGTAATCGTTATTGATCAGCTCGAGAAATTAATAGTTGAACATGAATATAATTTGAAAGCTCATTTATTTTAGCGAGCTAAGTTTGAACAATCCATAAATTGGCTAGGCTTATCTCGACTAATTTATAACCCTAGTTATTAAGAGTTATTAGTTGCACATCAAAGCCTAAGAACGACACAGAAGAAAGCCCTTCCTTTCCTTCAGTCAACATCATATAACTTCATCACTTAACTTTTCCTTGTAGACTACCAAGCCCATTAGCCTACGAGCAGTATAGCTTTTCACAATTTAGACATAACTTAGTTGTACTCTAATATTATTCGTAGCCTAGTTTGTAGCTGTAGCAAAGACTCTTCAACTCTTCAAAATCGTACAATTATTCGTACATATCAAGTAAGTTACCATTCCACAACTTTAAGGTTTATGCAATTCTTGTACGCTTTTGGTTTATTTTCTATAAGCAAATTATAAGTCCTTTTCTAGGGTTCATAAAACTTGTTATGTCAATGCTGTGTTTGTGTTGGTTATTTTCATTTCTAGAACTTTGAGTTGTTATGTCCTAGGTGTGATTTGGTTCAAGTGTTCATCCTTTATCTACTCGCATTCAAGTTTGAAGGTGGAAGTAAAAAATGTTTGACTACATGTTAATCTTTGACCTCTTGATTAGGATGCCAAGTGACTTAGATAGAGGTGTAAGTGGGTCGGGCCAGGCCCGACATGTTAAGAAGCGGCACGGCATGAGAGTTTGGTGGGTCGGGCCAAGAACGACATGACTTGGTGGGCAGTGTCGGGCTTGCCATCTCAAGGCCATGTGGCCCAAGGCACAAGCACAAGACTGGGCACGGGTACAGCCCATAAGGCCTGGTTTATTTTTTATTTTATTGTCATTTATTATTATTAACAAAATATTAGACTAACAAATAACAAAGTAAAAAATGCAAAAGTTTAACAAAATATTATAATTACAAATAACAAAATAAAAATTAATAATATTATATAATTAGACATACAAAAAATGTAGAGACCTAGGAAAATTGGGGGAAAATTTTTCATTTTAAACAGTAGAGAACCGTAGGTGAGACCCTAACACCAGGATGACACGTAGACCGGGGTAGACCGATCGAGTAGCTGAAATACCAAATTGTAAACCGAGCCGTTAAAGCATCTATATCATGACGTTTCATAGACTGAGCGATTGTAGGAATGACAACGGATTTATTTTATATAGCAAGCATCGGGCGACACCGAGTAAACCCGAACCTATACCTCGAGATGCATGCATGCACGTATTTCCATGCATGCATACATGCGTGTATAAGTATAGGTTGCAAAATATGAGTGTATGTGTACGCACTCGAAATTTAATACATACATACGTATATGGAGATATATATATATATACATGTATAATATGTGTATTATATGTGTATATGTAAATAGTGTAATGTGTTGTGTATATGTATGTATAATGAGCTGTATATATATATATATATATATGTTTACTAAAAGGGGAAGTGGGAGACAGCAAACACATAGTGTTGTGTGGGTGTGTGTGTCAGTTGTGTGTGTGTGTTGGGATGTGTGATATGTGTGTAACATATTATATATATATATATAGGTTGCTGTGTGAGTGCAGAAGGTAGGAGTGTGTGAGTGTACAAAGTAGGTAGGGTGTTGAGTGTGTGTGTGTGCAGATCTGATATAGAGAGAGAGAGAGAGTAGAGAGAGAGGGGGCGGCTGAGTGTTTGATGTGTATATGGGTATATGTTCGTTGGGTTAGAGTGAGAGAAAACAGAAAGGGAGAAAACAAAGTGAGAAGGAGAGATGGAAGCTGAGAGGACCGTAGAGAGACCAAAGAGTTGAAGTAGAAAAGGGGGAGGAAGAAACTACACAGAGAAAACCAGAAAATAGGTGAGTTGGTGCATTCTGTTTTCAATTTCTTTAAAGCATAACAGGTCTGATTTGACTTTAGGGTCTGATAGAGTATGGAAAATGGTAGAAGTTACAAGTTGAATCAAAGAAAATGGTTAAGGATTGAGAGAGTTAGGGGCATTTATAGGTTATTAAAATAAAATAGGTCACTTACATTTTATGCATGGAACTTATTTAAAATGGGAGGAAATGTTCCTCTTGAATGCAAGAAACCTATGGGAATGCATTCGAGTTAAAACAGTAAAGAAACATGGGTCGAAAGTGAAAAGTTACAGTTGGCCGGAGCCACTGATCTTCCCATTTTTGTGAAGATCTAATGAGCCAAATCAAAAATTAGCTCTAGAAATGAAATCCCCTTGGAAAATAGAAGAAAACAATATTTTAAAACCTTGAAAAATCGACCGGAACAGTGTAGCCAGTGCCGGAACCTCGCCGAAAGTCGGGAAGAAAGGGACTGTTCAGGGACTCGGGTTCGGGTTTGGGTCAATTCTGGCCGGGTTAAGACCGACCCACCCCCACGTGTCAGCCATATGTTATAAATTTAAAATGAGATTGGGGGTGTTTGGCTACAGGTTTAATAAATTGAAATTAAGAATAGGGATATCCTATCCCTGTTTTGGGGACTTAGCCACTGTTTGGCTATTCGGATTTGGGATAGGAAAATTTGAAATTCTGAATTAACCCCTCAACTTTTTGAAATTTTAATTTGACCCCCAAAACTTCGAGTAATTCTAATTTGACCCCAGAACTTTGAAATAATTATAGTTTGACCACCTGAATAAAATATTAATTAATTATTAATTTAATTAATTAATTAAAAATAAAAGAAAAATTACAAAAATGCCACTAAGTCAAAAAGCAATCAAACGAACTCTGATTTAAGTAAACGAATAGTGGATTTTTATTATTTTGAGCATTCCAGACTCAATCGTGGAGTCCAATTTGTGAAAAGTGGTCTCAGGATGTAAAGAACCCTTAAAAGCACAAAATGACCGTTTTGCCCTTTTTAGTACAAAAGTCCAAATTGAATTCCGTCAAAGCCTAAACTGACTTTTTTCGAAATTTCGGACTCAATGGTAGAGTTTATTTTAGCAAAATAGAAACTCATAAAATAAAGACATAAAATTTGATGAATAGCATAATTCAAGTAGCAAATGGACCGAGTTACATTTTATGATTTTAGGGACACCGAAAGGCAAGGAGAAGGTGGTCTGACCTTCTACATTATCACTGTTAGTTCAGCTATACTGCGAGCATGATTTATTAGGGTTGAGACCAACCCATCAGGTATGATATTTTGCCAAGTAAGGAATAGAATTAAGTTAGGATTAATCTTCATATTGATCGCATGATTTGTGTATTCATCTGATTGTTTATGTGCTTATGTGTTTCTTGTTAATTCCTGGGAAGTCTGGTTAAGTGATGAATGTGGATCATGATTACATGTATATTCTATGTGTTGGTACAATGGGTGATTGGTATTCCTTGAGGATTGTTTAGATTAAGAATGCGTAACTTGAACTTGTGTTTGAATGGAATATGTATAGCATATACACACGAAGAAGGAATTTTGTGATTTAAAGGTTATTGTTTAAAGCATGCTTCCTGTATGGATGAAAGGCTTCGATGAGATTGCATTGTTGCATGGTGAAATCAAATCATCTTGGCATAGTGTGATTCCTTGGAAGCATGGTATGAGTTGAGCACTTGGTGCTTGTGCATACGTGGTTACTCAGGCCGTCGGGGAAGGTCCGTAAAGTGAGTCATAAGTGGTTACTCAAGTCGTCGGGGAAGGTCCGTAAAGTGAGTCGTCGGGGAAGGTCCGTAAAGTGAGTCATAAGTGGTTACTCAAGTCGTCGGGGAAGGTCCGTAAAGTGAGACATACGTGGGTACTCATGCCATCGGGGAAGGTCCGTAAAGTGAGTCATGGGTGTGGCATAGACATTTGCATGGGTACGTCATACGTATTATTCATGTACTGTATTGATGATATCGAATGACATGTAGATATAAACACTTGCACATGCCACACCTTGATTCTGTTCCTTGCATTAGCATTATATTATATCAGCAGTTGAGCTGACCCATTTATGGGATAACATATTATAGATGACGCCTCTGCTACATAAGAACCGATGATGTCTTAGTGGAGGAAAGAACTTGGAATTATATTTGGCCCGTGGGGTGTATTTTTTATGTTGTACAAGGGCATAAGCCCCAGATCATTTCATGTGTATTTGTATGTTATGAGACAACGGGTAAGGCCTTATAGATTATATCGGAACAGAAATTGGGTTAGTGTTTGGAATACATGTGATTGTCCTTTATTTCTTTATTATTTCATTTTCTTTTAGTTCGTTACACTCACCCCCGGGTTCGTGGAAATTCGGGGCGTGACAAAAAATATAATATTTAAAGAAATCATGGTCCATATTAGTAATTAAAAAAAAGAATGAAAAACAATTGGTGGGCTCGTGGGTGGACACGACATGGGCCATGCTGGCCTAAGATTTTCTCAATGGGCATGGCATGGCATGGCACGGGCACGACACGATTGGTGGCACAGGCCGGCACGACACGAACTGAAACGGACGGCCCAACCATTCCCGTTTGACACATCTAGACTTAGAGAACTAATTAAGTTCTTTCTTAGATGGTTTAGGCACCTAGAGTACACTTGAGTCTATTTTGTGTTTTTCTGAATTTATTACATAATTTTTATAAAGTGATTTTTTTCAAAACTATTTTGCAAAAATATTTTTAAAAAACATCAAATCATTCTTAGGTGCAAAATATTTTCAAAATTTGTTTTCCAAGATGTTAAAGTTGTTTTTAGACTTTTCCTGAAATGCTATGGTGCCTCGGGGCCAGAATGCGGTAGGGTCTTCAAGCCCCAGGCTCGATTTTTGAGATTCATGGGCCATCTCGTGAAGAGCTTCGATCCGAACCCTTGCATCTACTCTCTCTTAGAGGATGAAACATGCCATATTCCCACAATTTAAGTAAATGTGAGATCTAAAAATCTCTCTTTCGTAGTTGGTAGTTGTAGAAGCAGTGTCGTTAATATCAAAATTTGATAAATCAGCCCAACTATTATTTTTAACTTCATCTCACCAGAATTAAGTCCACGTGTTTTGACCTTGATTGAATTTTTTTTTTTCACTTTTTTTTTGTTGTTAAAATTGGTATTTGAATTTTTTAAGAATTTTTCCAGGTCAAAAAACAGCTTTTAAAAGTGAATTTGGGTGAAATTGAGTTGAAATTGGAAATAGAATGTCAAAGGTACAATCTACTGATGCATGTACAAGTGGCTAGTCATTGGAGCTGTCCACCATCACTATTGGACCGATCCCATTAGACCGGTCCAGGAGCTGACCGGTCTATTCTGTATGGTTGATCGGTCCATCTTCTCTTGGAGCATGTTTTGCTATTTTTTTCTAGTGCTGCCTTTCCTTTGGTACAACCACTTTAAGCTCCGTTTTGCATTCTTTTTTAATCTAGTAAGCCGAAGATCGTTCCAAATTCATTGTGGACCAATCCAAACTATTCTACATATTATGTTTTTATTCAGGTAAACAATATATGGATTAGGATCTTTTATGGATTGAAAGAAACATTGGTTTTGAACAATTTAAATATTTGAGACTATGCCTTTGCACCTAGATTTATTTTGATCACTTGTAGTTCTATACTTGGTTATATTCAGTTTTTCATATTTCATATTGTCTCAATGCACTTTCATATGCACATTATTTTTCGAGATATGACTTTTGAGGTTGTTAATAACTTAATACTACATAATTTGTTGTCTAACTTACAATGACTCCATATCTAGAAAGACTAATTTAGGTAGTTGTCTCATGACTATTGCACATTGCTTAAATTGAAAAATCAAAATTGAGTGAAAAACAGGAAGGGATACTTATGAGATAGTGCGTAAATAACAAAGGAGTGTGTACCATTGAAAAAAGGTACCTACTCAATAGTGTGAAAGCTACCTTGAAAAATTGAAAATTCATAAAAATTTTGAGGTTGACAACAATTGAGGGGGAGTTCTTGGTTAGAAGGGACAATACAATACAGGTTAGTTCACTATAGTTGTTTGTAGAAACATAAAATACCGTAGAGTGCACAACTGACACATAAAGTAATTTAAAATTTAGGATAAATTGCAGTTTTCATCTGTGTAGTTTGCGTACGTGTTAATTTAGTCTCTATGTTTTTAATGTTGATACATTGAACCTTGAATTTTTGATTTTGTGTCAATGTAGTTCAATCACCCAACACCGTCAATAAACAGATGGAGAATGAGCATGCATCCATCACGTGTTCTTCTCACAAGAGTTGTTTACTAATTTGTTGTGCTGTGTGTTACATACACTGAGCATATCTCTTTCCCTCCCCTTCTGCATATGTTAAAAAGAGATACATTGAGCATATCTCCTCTCTTCCGTGCTTGCACTTCTTCATTTTCAGCCATAACCTCAACAGCACTTCCAGTAGCACTCCTTGACTCTTCCTCTGCTTCCTTATTCCCAAACAATTTGGATGGTATTAAAGATGAGATAGCAGCTCTTGCACTGGCCTTAGCTTTTTTTGCCGCTTCAACCTCCTTAGACGCAGCTTCGGCCTCCTTAGACGCAGCTTCAGCCTTCTCCCTTTCTTCGTCCTTTGGAATGTAAATTTTGATTCAAAAATTTGAGACATTTAACGTTACTGATGTAATGTTTTCTTGGGAAGATGTTTAGGATCTTCCTAATTGAAAATGTCAACTAACTTCGTAAAGCTTTTATATAGTTTTACCAGAGACTTGGGATCAACTTGCTTTCATTCAAGTTGCGGGTTCAAGAGTTCAATATTTTGCAAGCTATAAGCACATGCTTCCTTAATCTAACATTTGTGTGTATGTGTGTATGAGAATGAGCGAGAGAGAGAGAGAGAGAGAGAGAGAGAGAGAGAGAGAACCTTGAAGTACTACCACCATCTTTTTTTGGATCTTCTATTAATGAGAAAATGGATGCCAACTCATTCCTGTTCGGGAGGTGTAGGTTGTGTTGTGCGTAATTGGAATGGGGAGTGTATAGAAGGGCTCTCATGCCCTCGATGTTTAGTTGGTAGTTGTCTTTTGTTGGAGGCATATGCCATTTTGGATGGTTTGTTGTTTTGCTAGGATGTAGGAGTTAGGGGCTTTGATGTGGAATTGGATAACAAATTTTTGGTGGATGTGTTAAATTCATCTGCTCCTGTTCATTCAGAATTAAAGGCGGTCCTTGTAGATATTGTGCATCTGAAGCTTCATTTGGGGGTGGCCAGTTTCAGTCATGTTTGCAGCGGTTGGGAAATAAAGTGGTTCATGAATTGGCACAAGTTTCTGTCTTGTGAAGAGTGTTGTTTGGCTTGAAGATCCCCCTTGTTGGTTGGATCCTAGTTTGTGTGCTGATATGGATGCACTATGATTATTTCTTTTGGTAATGTCAATTACTTTTCCGTTGGCAAAAAAGTTTCTCAAGAGTTTCGGGAAAATTCTCCTAAATTTACTGAACAGTTTCAGGAAAATTTCTTGGGTGACATTTCTGAAATGTTTCCTTGTAGATTTTTGTAACGTTTCTAAAAGTTTGGTTCCTGTATTGGAAATTGGCAAAACAAGGTTTTTTTGTGAATTATGAATTGTAAAACTACTCTTAGAACTAACCAAGATATTATGCCTCTTGATAGATCCAAGCATATAAAGTCAGCCAATACTTGAGCACAGAACAACAACCTCTTAAACTTGTGTTTATTGTCTACAGGTTAAAAATTAATTGACATTGTGAGCAAGTTCGCAGGAAATTCCAATTTATTAGATTTGTTATTGTCATGGAAAAATAATACTCTTTGTTTCAAATTTTGGTACCAAATCTTGCATTCGATGTGGCATTGGTGGTAGTTTAGATACATTATAAATATTTTGTTAATAATTTATTGCTATATCATTATTGATGTAATGTTTTCTTGGGAAGATGTTTAGGATCTTCCTAATTGAAAATGCCAGCTAACTTCGTAAAGCTTTTATATAGTTTTACCAGAGACTTGGGATCAACTTGCTCTCATTCAAGTTGGGGCTTCAAGAGTTCAATATTTTGCAAGCTATAAGCACATGCTTCCTAAATCTAACATTTGTGTGTGTGTGTGTGTGTGTGTGTATGAGAGAGAGAGAGAGAGAGAGAGAGAGAGAGAGAGAGAGAGAACCTTGAATTGAATGACAAAATGGATGCCGACTCATTCTCTGTTTCCAAGTACGGGTGCCTGAATAATGAAAGGAAAATGCTAATTTCTGGTGAGCAAAAGAATGCATACTTTTCTTTCTTTTTTCCTTTTGATATATATATATATATATAGAGAGAGAGAGAGAGAGAGAGAGAGAGAGAGAGAGAGAGAACCTTGAATTGAATGACAAAATGGATGCCGACTCATTCTCTGTTTCCAAGTACGGGTGCCTGAATAATGAAAGGAAAATGCTAATTTCTGGTGAGCAAAAGAATGCATACTTTTCTTTCTTTTTTCCTTTTGATATATATATATATATATATATATATATAGAGAGAGAGAGAGAGAGAGAGAGAGAGAGAACCTTGAAGTACTACCACCATCTTTTTTTGGATCTTCTATTAATGAGAAAATGGATGCCAACTCATTCTCTGTTTTCAAGTACCGGAGCCTGAATAATGAAAGGAAATTGCCGATCAAGTGAGCAATAGAACGCATAATTTTTTTTTTTTTTTTTTCTGGTTTTGAATAAAAAATGAAAAGAAAGGAGAGGAGGTTTTCATTTATCATAAAAAAATAGTGTAAAATCATGACATACCTTTCTTCAACCATGTTCTGTATGGTACTGTTAAGGTCGCCCTTCCAAACTGAGCCCCCAGAAACGTTTACTTTTACTCTCTCAAGTTTCAGAGCACTTAACTGTCCAGAGCAGAAAGTCTTCATTTTGGGGCATCCTTGGACAATCACTTCAGTTAATGATGGGAATTCAAAATCATGGTTCCCTGGGTAGAATATATTTAAACTCTCTAGATAGAAAAGTTGTAGATAGCTTAATTGCGGGAACATAATTTTATCTGTTCTTTCCCGATCACCTTCTTGCTCAGTGACTATTTCTTCCATCTCATTGCACCAACATATTTTGAGTGTTTGAAGTTGTAAAAGAGCTCTGGCCATGGAAAGAGAGAATAGATTTCTCAATCTACGGCAATCGAAAACTATCAGCTGCCTCAAGTTATTGAAGGCCGACATTCTATCTTCAAACTGCATCAATTTAGGTACATACTCTGAAGTCGTTTCTCTTTTCTTAGAAAATGATACACTTTGTTCATCTTCAATGTCTACTCCCCCTTCGATTTCAAAGACCTCTAGCAGTGAACGGCAGCCATCTATCTCAAGTTTTTCAAGATTTCTTAAACTCGATTGTAAATTCAAAGGAACGACATTCAACAGCTGATGACAATAGACCACAGAAATCACTCTTAATTTGCCGAAGAATGCATCTGGAATTTGACCATGCGCTATCGCATCAAAATTGTTCATACTCGAGAGATATAATTCCTGCAAGCTAAGGAATGCAACCTGCAAGCAACCCATTTTGTTAATAATAGTTAATTCTTGATATGATTATTTGTCTTCTCATATTGCTTTATAAGAAAGCTCCTAATTAATTTCTTTTAGCTAGTGCATACTTAAAATGATAATTTATTTTTAGCTATACTATATTTTGGTATTTTTTATTTCACTTGAATTTCAATTAACGATTATCTTCTATTAAAAACAGTTTTAAAAACAGAAGACCTTAATTAAAACAACTAAATTAGATAGTCTTGAATGAAAATCAGATGAAACTAGAGGTCACTGATGCATATCTTAGCATCTACTTTTTCATGCTTGTTTTTGATTTTTTACTATTTAAAAGGTCATCTTAAATTCGCTCACATGTTGAATCCTTGTTAGGTGATGTAGCACCCTTGTTAAGCGGATTGTATGAATTTCTCACATGGGTACTACAGTCTAAAATAGAAGGTAGTTATAAGGTAGAAAGTGATGGAATCTGAGTGAAATCTCTCTTTCTAGAAGGACCCTAGGCGTTCCTACGCATGAATCATACGAGAAACACCTTGAGAGTTCCTCGTATTCTAACCTCCAAGAGTCAAAATCCTGAGTGTCCCGAGTAGTGGGTCCATGATACCTTTTGGTATTATAGTCCCATGCTAGACTTTTAGAAGAGTCTCCCGAAGGTTTGCCCCCAAACCTTAAGGCATCCCTATAGGGGAGGAGCAAAGAGTTATTCGAAGGGAACTTTTTTTTAAGAGAGTCCATTAGGTCTGGGAACTCGGGGTGTTTTGACCAGATTCTGATGAAATACTGCTATGTTTGGAACTAAGACTAGCTCGACCAATACTTAGGCTTATTTTTGACGAATGCTAAGTTCAAGGACTAAAGAATAGTTTAACTTATGATCGCATAGTATTGGCTCTGAAATCACTTATCGATCATGACTTTAAGATGTGTTAATGTTAATGAGGTACCTACATTTTGCCCCCCTATTTGTTTGCATACTTATGTCTTGCTCGATTACAGATGTTAACGAAGTAGTACGGTTGTCATTATGATGTTTTTAATTGAAAGGACATAAGCCACTATTTTGGTCGTCAAAACGTTGCAACATTTATTGTAAATAAACATGCACCCTAGATCGTGCATCTTTTCGAGTGACACCTAGCATATCCCCTCGTTGTTCGTGAATAGCCGTCGTTTTTATTTCATCAAAGGGTGCTCATCATGGTGTCACTTCAATTGACAAAATATCCAGTATTTGAAATATCTTTTGCAACATTTTATTCTTTTTACTTATTCTTCTTCTAACTTCTTGTTCTTTTATTGTTTGTGAGAGATTTGTTTCTGCCATTTTGCCAGTGAATATGAATACTATAGACCTTCTTACCATGGATGGGGAGGTTCCTGCTTACCCTATAGAGGATGAATAGAGATGTGATCCTTTAATGGGCTCAAGAGCGAAGGACTATTTTTGGGCTAAGGTTCAAGCTTGGCTAGAAATAGTGGAGATGATCCTTTTCTTCTTTTTGAAGAGGATGTAGACTCCGTCGCTCGCATTCCTTGTGAGTCAATTACTCGGATGGGCATAGAGATAGGACATTATCCTTACTCTTTTACCTCTTTTTTGGCTAGTTTTGGTCCGATCGGTGGTTCAGACTAGGTAGAATGGACTGACAAGATTTTGGCAAACCCAGTGTATGTCGAATTGCTAAAGAAGGCCAAGATTCTCGACTGTGTCAAATTGTGTCAGTTTCTAGGCTGTCAAAAGGACAATAAAGGTCTGGTGGCTTTGGTTTCCCAATGGAGTGCGAGCTCCCATACCTTTGTTACTGCCTGGGGTGAATTCACTCCCACTTTGGAAGATGTTTATGTATTAATGCGTCAACCTCTTCTTAGTAATCTTGATTTTCCCGATCTTGCATTATCGTCGGCTGATAAAGGCGAGTTCGAGTACATTCGGTATCATCAGACCAAGTGCGCCAATTACATAAGCAAGTATAGGAGCAAGAAGAGTGGGAAAAAGGCCAATTTTGCTACTTGGCTTCGTTATTTTTTCAAGGATTTTGAATACTATAAGAAGGTGAAGAAGGGTGGTGATCGAAGGGTTACCAATGGTCTTAACTACAACGGACCTTCTAACTTGGTGGTTTATCTCACCTATTGGTTAGGCTGGTATATCTTCCTAATGAGCCCTGATGACGGCATAAACGCACAAGTTTTCCCTTAGCGATCAAGTTGGCATCGGGTTTTTCCGTTACTTTGGGTCCGCTTTTCCTTGGAAGTTTATTCCAGAGGCTGGACACGTTTGTCAACTCTCAGTGTCGCCCGATAGGGCATTTTGATTTGTTCAACTATGCTCCTACCATTTTTCTTCAACTGTTTTTGTTCGAAAGATTTCCCAACTGTGCTTCAGCCAAACCAAAGAAGTTCATTTCCAAGAAAGAGCTTGATGAGTGCGCAAAAGTGCACTCTAAATGTCCTATTATTTGATTAAAAGTGCTAGAAATATGAATAGAAATGTTGGACTTCAATTGATTTTATTAAATTTAATTTCTATTTACAGTAAGATATATTTGAGCATTATTTTATAATATTTTAAATCTCAAATATTGCATTTTTTTTTGGCGAGAGATAGTTTGCAATTGCGCTTTACACTTAATATTTTTGGAACTATTTTTGGCAGATTCGACCATTGAGTTTCAATTGAAATTTGGATGGCATTAAATTTTCAGAATGAGAAAACGGTCTTCATGAAGTTTTTAGAGGATGTCTTGAGCTTTTCAGAAAGGTTTGGTTTGCAAAAATCGGAGTTCGTTTGGGCCTTCAAACATTGTTTCGAAATCAGGTTTGGGAAGCTGCTCTAAATTCTGTCCGTCCAGCCAACTTGAAGGGGTCATAACTTGGGCTTCCGAAGTCCAAATCAGGTGATTCTTCAGCCTAAAATTATCTACTCATCCGGGGCTACAATTTTTGTGAAAAATCCGAGTCAAGATTCAGTCGTTATCTAATAGAAAAATAGGTTTGAACATTATGACTGTAGGCTTGTGCGGCTGCAGGAAAAAAATGAAAAGGGCTTTAATGAGCCTTAGATGAAGATGCGGCTGGCGTTCGTCAGTGGTGCGGCGCACTCAAAGGCTTGATGTGGGGCCATGGGCAGATCTAAATATGCAATTGAAATCAGGGAGCGGCTAACGTGAGGGATAGTGCTAGTGGTTCAACAGGGGTTGAAGTGAGGTGGCTTAGTGGGGCCCAGCAACTATTTGGAAAACAACAAAAGCAAAATCAATGGGTTTGTTGTGCGGCTGGGCTGAAGTAAACATGATGTAAGGCCCAGGCGCGCTGGAGTAAATTTTAGGGCGCAGGAGATTAAAAAAAGGGGGCGGCTGCGACAAGAACAGAGAGCAGAGCTGCGGCTGCTGCGCGAAGGAGAACAAAACAAAAAATTTCATGGCTCAGTTTTTCTCCGTGCAATTTATGTTACCCGTCATATATATGGATAACTAAATTTTCAAGTAGAGTTAGGAATGAACTTGCACCATAAACGGTTATTTTAATTTATTTTTGATTCCTGTACGTAATGTTTATTTATCAAATTCTTTGATGATCATTCATAATTTATTGTTGGATTTTATTCTCTGAATAATTAAAGGGTTTAGTCCGTTTATAGATTCAGTCATGCTTTTTCTATCGAATGGATTAATGTTTTGATTATTTTTGAAACAATTAAATATTCATATTGATTCAATTCTTTGCTGTAATATTGCTCGTTGGGTATATTGTCGTCGTTGGGTTTTCTCAATGTGAATAATAATTTGAGTGATTTAAAAGTGTTGAATGATTTTTCAAAGGGTTACTTTCAGTTTAATGTTGGTTCATAATTTTATATCTTTCGATTGAGATTTTTGGAATTTAATTTCTCAATTGAGTTATCAGTGAATTAAAAATAATTAAAATACCATATATGTGCAAGGGATTCCCGAAACTCTACTGTTCGTTAAATTTGAATATTTTCATCCGTTATTCAGCTTGTTTAATTTTTAGTTGCATTCAAAATCACTTTTTATATTTTATTTTCTCATTAATCGTCTAATACTTCTGTAGTTTTAGAAATTCTATTTATTATTCTTTTAATTTAGTCTCCCTGTGGAATCGACACCCCAAAGCTACACTACAACTACCGCGTTATTCTTTGGGCGTAATCAGAGCTCCCTTGAGCTTGGAGGTGGCATGGAAAAGGGAGTATGAAGAAGTTGACCGAGATTCTCTACCAAGTGTCTAAGTTTTGGTTTCACTCGTATGCATGTATTTGGAAAGGGGAAGTCGACCTAGACTTGTATCAATCCCAAGCTCTAGAGTATAACCTGAAGGAAGAAAGAACTCCCTTTCATTAGTTTATATGGGGTTGTATTTTGATTCCTTTTCATTTGCCTTTCATAATTGAAAATCGTGAGGGCAGTACGCAATATAATCCCTATAGAGTGATGCGCTAGTTTGGGTTTGATTAGGGTTTGCCACTGAGGGAATCTGTCCTTTGAAAATGGACTTCTGATTGTTCCCGCTGATCATCGAGCAGGGCTTCTGTCGGTGGGTGTGATTTAGTAATGGAAGGACCAAATCCAAGCCTTTTTGGCTTTTGTCAAGGGTGCTCTTGACTATCCTACTCCTCGAAGTGCCCCAAAAGTCTTCAAAGATGATATTTCTCTTCAGATTCCTGATTGAAAAGAGAAAGAAAATAGGATCGTGGTGATTATAAGATCTTGCTCTTCCTTAGGCAAGTTACCGAATCTCCCGAAGTGGGTGGTGATGCTCAGGCTGCCGAAAATATAGCCGTCGGTATTGATGAAGTCGAGGAAGTCCCTCTCGTTTAAAAGAAGACCATTAAAACTTAGGAAGGGACTTCTTCGAGTCAACCAAACGTGGTTAAGCCTGAGTTTCCATGGGTGATTTTTTTTAGGAGTCATTGTTGTGGTTTACATGTTTTGAACAATTCTTAAGCTAACCGTGTTCATGTGTTTTTTTGCAGCAAGACAAAGAAGGCTTCCTCCTACTGGTGGTGCTGCTAAAGAAGTTGAAGGATTGAATTTGCCTCATCTGGCTGTGGTGACTGATGTCGATGAGCTCCGTGAACTTATTCAATCTTCCCTATTGTCTAAGCATATATCTATCTTGGATGCTACCTTTCTTTCTTCACAGGCTTCTCTTTCTCCCGAGAAGGCTATTACAGAGTCTCCACTATCTATCTCAAGTGATGATAGTCCCAATATAACAAGTGTCAAAGGGATAGTGAGGGGTTCATATCATATATCTTCTGGTAAAGTAGCGTGTCTTGAAGATTTTGTTCGCTAGGCTAAGGATGGTGAAGAAGAGTTTAGTAGAGACATGGAGTTTCACCAACACCTTACTGACCTTTATTGTGGTCTTGCAGAAGCGGCTTCAAAAAAGAAAAAACAGTGCCGGTAAGAGTTCTGTCACTGAGGGTGTTCATCCGACTTCTTCAGCCAAGAGTGTGAAGACTTCCTCGAGTTTCCATGAGTCATCGGTGGAAACAAAAAGGTTATCTTGTGAAGGTCAAGTGTAGTTAGAAGCTCATTAGCTTATTGAACAGGTTGAAGAGTACTTGGCTGAGACAATAGCCCATTATCGGGTTGCTCGGGAGAGATTTGGGATTCGGGGGCTTACTGTTCGTCCTCAACCTTTTCGTAGTAGGGAGACTACCTGTCCTAATTAGGTTTTGCTCCTTAGTAAGAGTTCCTCCTCTCTCGTTTTTTTTTTTTGTAGTAGAAGTGGTCTTTTCTAAAATTCTTTTGTATGTATTCCTTCTATAAATAGCAAGTCTGGAGAAAATCCTACTTGTGTTGGGGACGATGGTCAAGCTTCTCAACGAAAGCGGTTCCGATTGAGGCAATGATGATTGGTGATGCTCTCGACGTGGCGGCTATCCAATTAGTTTCTACTGTTGGGGCATCCCAAGGAAAAGTTGGAGAAGATATTGTTCTCGATGATAGTTTCCTCTCTGAGCAAGTTATTCTTGTTAATATTTCTATTGTACCGACCCATGTTGATGATGCAGAGAAGAATGTAAGCAGAGCAAGTCCTACTGCTTCGTCAGTTTTTGAGGGTGTTACTGATGTGAACAACAGTTCTCCCGTTCCACCCCTCACTGGAGAAGATATTGTTCTCGATGATAGTTTCCTCTCTGAGCAAGTTGTTCTTGTTAATATTTCTATTGTACCAACCCATGCAGATGATGCAGAGAAGAATGTGAGCAGAGCAAGTCCTACTACTTCGTCGATTTTTGAGGGTGTTACTGATGTAAACAACAGTTTTCCCATTCTACCCCTTACTAACTTGGACAGTGATGAAGATGCTTCTCCTACTGTTGCAGAGACTTAGGAGGCTGGGCCTAGCTCTCAAGGTCAAAGGGGAAGGAGCATAGAGTTACTTGGGAAAGAGTCAAGGTTTTTACTCGATATGCTCCTACTTTGGAGCAGATTTGTTACAAATTTCCTTGCACCTTTGAGAATTTCGATCAACCCTTTCCCAAGTTAAGAACGACTTTTTATTAGACATTTAGAGATAAGGTGTTGGCCTTGGATCGGAAGGAGATCCGTTCCTTTCAAGTGGTGGAAGTAAACACTCTTCTCAAAGCTCTACCTGGTTTTAGCTCAAGTGGGTTGAATGTAGATTGGTTGAGGGCTCATATGGAGCAGTTTATTAAGTTAATAAATCATCACACCGCTAATGAGGTCGAGAAAGCTTTGAAGAAGGAAATCATAGCCCTAAGCTTGCAATTGGAGTCTATACAGCAATCCCTCTTAAAACTAAAAAATAGGTCTGCACGTCAATAGGCCAAACTCAAACTTGATCATTCAGAGATTGGGATAAAGAAGAGATCATCAAGGCTTTTTGATTGATCATCATTTTTTTTATATTGTATCTTTTCTTTTGTGTTTTTTGAATAGATATTCCATGTAAACTTTATACTTAAAATGAAATGACAATTGTACTTTTTGGTCATAGTATCATTTTCATACACTTGGTAATTTGTTTGTGAGATGAACCTCAGTACGTAGCTATTGTATCTAGGCCAAATACTTTTTTAACCATTTGATGTTAATGGGCCAAATTTTTCTTCCAGTTTTACTTTATTGTAGCTTACAATAACCACTGCTATAGGATTGAATAACTTCATATGGTCCTTCCCACTTTGGTGTGAACTTGGAGGCTGTCAATTCCCTGAGTATGTGATCGACCATCTTTAGGACAAGTTCACATTCTCTGATGTGTTTTGGTCGTGCTTTGAGATTATAGGCTATTCCAATCCTATCTTGGTAAACTTATAAGTTTCTTTTGGCCTTGTTGTATATTTCTTGCAAGGCTTCTAGGTCAGCCAACCTATCTTCTGTCACTAAGTTCCTTGAGGCTAAGTGTCTTGCAACCAATGCTATTTTTGAGGAGATGACTACTTTAGACCCGTACACAAAAGAGAAGGGTGAAGCTAGAGTATAACACTTTTTTGATGTTCTGTATGCCCATAGGGCCAGACATGGTTTTAAATAACCGTCGTTATGTTACGTATCGATTTTTTGACCCTCCGATACTGATACTTGCCGATATATCAGTGTGACAAAAATTTACAGCTATATCGGCCGATACCGTTACATATCATCCATTATGGCCTGTTACAAGACCATTAAGACTATTACAAGACTATTAAGGTTATTTTATATTTTTATTCTTTCAAATTTTTAGGTTTTTTTAATTTTAAAATATTATTTTTTTCTGTAGAATTCTTATGATTTCTATTTTTATAAGATTTATATACAAGAGATATACTTAACAAAATAATCCAAAAAAATTGAAATGAATTACCAAAACATTCGAGTCAATACATATTCTAAAAGGCCTACTGGCCTCAAAATTTTTAAGTTTATTTTATTCTATAATTAATCACACTAAATTGATTTACATGTTTATAATAATTTTTTGTTTCTATTTCTATTACTTGTAATGTTATTCAAATTAAATAATATTTCTTATTAGTTTAACTTTTAAAAATTCATATAAAATAATAAAATATCTTCGTAAGTGTTATTTATAAAAAATATATTTTTTAGGTGTCAAAAATTAAAAAAATAATAGTAAAGAAAATTAAAATGTGATAATTATAGTCAAGATATATGTATCAGTGACTTTTAAGAGATTTGCTACTGTTTGAGAAAAATTCACAGTTGATATTTCCGATTCCCATTACAAATGATCCGATACTCCTGATAGCATTACACTGTGACTGCAACCGAATCGTATCCTGCGACCGCGATTTAAAACCATGGGGCTAGGGGAAATTGCTCGACCCAATTTGAGGGTTCTTCATGGAGTACTTTGTTTAAAAATTTTAGCAAAGATTTATTGGTGACCTTAGCCTGTCCATTTCCTTTGGGATAGTATGGGGTGGACTTGTGATGGTGTATTTCATGCTCCTCAATGACTTTGTGAACATTCTTGTTGACAAAAGGAGTTCCATTAACTGAGAGTATTGTCTTTGGGATACCAAATCTACAGATGATATTCTTTCGAATGAACTTAGCCATAGAAGCGCCATTAGCCCTTTTTTAAAGGAATAGCTTCTACTCATTTTGTGAACAATTCAATTTCTGCCAAGATCTAGACATGTCCTCAAACTAGAGGGTTTATAGGATCGATCAAATCCATTCCCTTTGTATGGAATGGCCAGGGTGTGGAGATGGCATGGATTCCATTACCATGGAATTGACATGCTTGGCACTTTTGAGTATATTCCATGTAGTTTTTCTCCATTGTTGGCCAGAAAAGGCTATTTTGGATAAGTTGTTTAAACAACTTCGCTCCGCCTTGATTCTCCATTTTGTGGGTTGCTTCTAAGGCTTGTGAGATTTCTTTATTGGCCAAGCATTTGGGAGGCTTTTCCTTGAAGCTTCTTTTATATAACTGTCCTTCATGCAAAAGGAAACGTGGAGCTCTTCTTCTTATGGAAATGTCACCAGCCTTGTTAGTTGGCAGAAATCATTCTTTAAGAAAATCAATGTATGGTCTTTTCCAATTTGTCATTGTTTTGATGAAGTTGCATTCTGCCTTTTCAAGAAAGTCCTGACATTATAAACAGCTATGTTGAAACTGGTCAAACTCTTTGGACATTTCAGGCTAGTAGAATCCTTGCCTTTGCATTCTCCGGTATAGGCTTATTTCTCCCATCCCACAAGTTCGTTGGTGGACTTCATTTAACTTTATCGCTGCCTCTTTTTTACCCAAACATTTGGCCTAATGTTCCTCTCGGGGATTTAAAATACAATTCCCCATGGTACATTATGTAATGTTCAATGACCGAGATATGCAACTTTCCTTTGTGTGTGATTAGCTGAGTTTTGATGTTCTCCAATCGTCAGACTCATCATTTTCGAGGTAATCCTGAGTTAGTTGTAGCTGTGAGAGTTCTTTAAATGATTTCTATATTCGACTTCTCTTCCTCCTCAATGTCTATTTTTGATGCCAGGGTGGCCAAATCATCTGGGTGTCAATTGAAAGACCTTGGCGCATGCTCGATGGTCACTGTGTTAAATTTATCCATCCATCATTGAACTGTAGTTCTATAAGCGGCCAAGGTTGGCTTTTTGATTCCAAAATCTTTGGCGATTTGTTTGATTACTAAGTTGGAGTCTCCCTTTATGTGAATGGAAGAAATTCCTGCGTTATGGGTTGCCATTAATCCTAAGATTAATGCTTTATATTCCGCCTTGTTCTTTGAGCATTTGAAATCAATTTATAAGATAAGTTGATCTTATCTCCTTGTTCTAAGGTTAGGACAATCCCGACGCCTCTTTTCGTGGATGTGGACTAGCCATCAAAAGTTCGTGTCCATATTTCATCTGTATGCTTAAGAAAAAAAACGTTGAAGTCATCTCCTAATAACTTGTCGGATAATGGTTCAAGTTCTCCATTTGGGAACAAGGTGAGAAGATCTACTAATACTTGGCTTTTAATTGCCTGGGGTGCTACACATTTAATCTCGAATTATGCCAAGGATAAGAGCCAACGAAAAAACTTGCTTGAAAGTATGGGTTTGGAGAGTAGGTAGCGAATCGGATCGCATTTGGTTATTAGGTGCAAGGAATGTGCGCCTGAATTTCTGGATTGCGAAGACAAGTACTAGGCAGTAGCATTCCACCAATGTGTATCAGGCTTCTGGTCCCCTGATTACTCTGTTAATGTAATAGACATGCCTTTCTTGCCTGTCTACTTTATGAGCCAATAGTGCATCGATGGACTTAGTTGTTGCTGTCAAGTATAGGAGGAGTGGTTTGCCTAACTATGGGATTATCATGGTTTGTGGTGAGGTTAAAATCCTCTTGATATGTTCAAAAGCCTGTTGATGTTCCTTTATCCATCGAAATTGAGTTTTGCCTTTAAATAGTGTGTTGAATGATTAGGTTATTTTTGTAAAGGGCTGGGATGAATCTCCTTAGGTAATTCACCTTTCCCTAAGAAACTTTTCAACTGCTTCTAGGAATTAGGTTTTGGCATGTTCTTGATTTCGTCCACCTTGGTTAGGTTTGTGGCAATGCCATACCTATGTACTATACAACCAAAGAACTTTCCCACAGTAGCCTTGAAGGCACATTTGAGCGGGTTCAGCCTGAGCTTGAACTTTTTGCATCTTTCGAAAATCTTTCTCTCAAGTCTGTCACATGCTCTTCTTCCCGAGCAGATTTGGCCACCATACCATCTACATAGAACTCAATGTTTTTATGGAGCATATCGTGGAAGATGTAGGTCATAGCTCATTGATAGGTTATGTAATAACTTAGAACTTATTACTTTCATTATACTCTATTTTTATATGTGAATCCACTTCAAAGAATGATAAACTGTGGATTAGAGTATGCCATAAGCTATGATTATGTAATTCAAAATGATGAGTTTACTAGTATGGATAGTAAGGCAATAATTAAAATCTTAGTAAGAGAAATTAGGAACAAAACGATATTTTTAGTAGGCTTTTAAAATGATTCTTGAGCTAAAATATGATTAATTAGGTTAATACTTGTTCTAAGGTTAAGCATAATTAGAGCATACTTAGCTAACTTAAACTAATTTGTGATAGGTCATTGGAATGTTCTTAAAATTGTTATATCTAAAATAATTGTTTAATTAGTAACCTTAATACATGATTAGTGAATTAAGTTCATCCTAATTAGGTTAATTAGGGTGTTTAAGTAAGGTAAACTTGTACTAATCTTAAGTTATAACCTAAACTTTATAATTATCCAGATTAATTTTGATTAGAGAAAGGTAAGAAAGACAATTGATCACATGGGCAAGGGACCCACAATTTGGAATATCTAGCTCACCATTGTTGGCTATTCTTGAAGAGCTTGTGTAGAAACTTGTCTATATGTATATATTATACATATCATATGTGTATATATTTATATATATATATATATATACATAAAAAGGACAAAAATCAAATTAGCAAGAGAGAGGAAATATAGAGCTAATAAGAGCAAGACACTTCAAATATGTTGGAATTCACAAAGTGACACCTAGCCCACATATAGATATATGTTTGTATTTATTATACCTTACAAAATAAATTGTAGAGACAAGCAAGAAGCTCTCTAAAATATACTTGACAGAATAATAGAGTAAGGGATAAAGTAGAGAAAACAAGAGAATAAGAAGGAAAAAGAAAGAAGCTTAAGGAGGACTAACCTAGGGGTTGAATTCTTGAACAATCTAAGTATGAATTCTCATCCTAATCTCTTATTCTTTCATTTAATCAAAAAAGAAATATTTAAAAATGACTAAGAACTCAAATTCAATTAAGAATTGAATGAAATTCTAAACTAGTCTTGAAATCCTAACAAGTTTTGTATGAAGTAGTAATTACATGGATACAGGAGCAACTTAGATGATGTAGATAGATGCATCGTGATTAATGAGTGTTGATTAAACAAATTGGTTAGTGATTAATGGTGGTAAAACAACCCTAGCACTACCTAGGTTATAATTAGCATGATTAGATTATTAAAGGAACTCTAAATGTGAGAAATGGTAAGGAAAAATACTGTTGGAAATTAAAAAAAAAAACACCTTAATTAAAGTTAAATGATTAGTCTAAATGATGATTCAACATGCTAATATAAGTGTTGAAACAACCAACACTTGGAAGTTAAAAATTAAGCTTATATGCAAAATAAATGGGGATGGTGCAGCTGTTGTCCTAATTGTTTAAAAATCTTATATTTGTTATAAATGAATTCTAAAAAGAGTTAAAGGAAGCTCCAATGGAATTAGAATATGAGAGATTTTATTAGAATCCCAAATTGTGTTGTTTGAACTACAATGGGACAAGTGTAACTACATAATGTTACATTGTATTCAAATATGGTTCTAATATGAAATATAAGTATGTAGGGTTCCTTAGGAGAGAAAAAGAATCAAAGAGTGCTTTAAGAGCACAAGGTGAGTAATCCAGTCCCTAAAATGGTAAATTGAATGTGATATTGTCAAACATATTATTCTGTGTTTTAACAAGTAAAGCATTATGCTATATTCTTTATTGATGAAATTGAAGTACTTTTTACAAATATGTTTGATAAATAGATTTGCAAATCCATGGATAATCACATGATTTAAAATGTGTTTCTGTAAATGCTATTACACAAGCCCCTTTTGTCATGTCCTTATCGGGGACCAAGAACCGATAGGCCCGTAAGTAGGCTAGAAATCTCTTCAGTGTCACTATAAGTGACTGTCATTATATATGACATTCCGTTCAGAATTTGAGTTGACGTAAATTCTTCCATTTCTACCGTCGTAATGGGCATGCTAAATGATATTTGATATCTGTTATGAGCTTTGTTGGGCTACTTATTGCTATTCAAATGTTCAAATAACAATTTCCTTTCTAAAAATGAATTTGAAATGTTTTAGTAATGCTTGATATCCATGGTTTTATTTAAAGTTCTTTTGCTATAAAAACCTATGACAGGGCATTCGTATTATTCATTGAGTTTTGTTAACTCACCCCATTTCCCAACCAATTTTTCAGGTAATGAAGCTTAAGATGGGAAGGGAACTTAAGGAAGAAGAGTTTGTAAAATTGTATAGCGAGACTTGCAAATATCTCTTTTGAACCTATATAGGCTTCTGTATATAAATACAATGGCCATTTTGTGTGTTGGCAAGTTGTAGATGTAAATAACTTATAATAAATTATGAAAGTGTGAGTTTAATATTAAACTTGGATTTGCTCTGATTGAATGTGGTTGGTATGAGTTTGATATGAATCTAACATGTTAAAAATGTTAAGTTTTTGCTATATTAATAAACTATACATTATACAGCCCATTTGATTCTGTATGAGACATCGGTGGCCAATCATGGACCATAACTCCATCCTACGTGAGGTATGGGTTATGACAGGTTGCCCTTGCGTTTTTGAGTCCAAATGGCATTACGATGTAATGAAAGTTTCCAATGGGTGTTTGAAAGGATGTCTTGGTAGCATCTTTTGGGTCCATCTTAATCTAATTGTACCCATTGAAACCATCCATAGAGGAGAACATTTGGCTCCCTGCAATAGCATTGATTAGCGTATCAACATTGGGTGATGGGAAGTCAATTTTTGGGCAAGCTTTATTTAGATCGAGAAAATTAATGCAGACTCTTAGTTGTCCCGTTCGCTTCTTTACTGGAACCACGCAGCTACGTTCGTAGTAATCCCTGACATTTTTTATCATATTTACAAGCAAAAATATCATAAAACTCTTTGAATAGGGCAACCAAATCTTGCTTCTTCTAGGTATCAAGCTTTTTACAAATGAACACCTGGTCAATGAACTTCTTTTCTAAGGATAAGTTTATTTCTTCAAGTTCTTACTATTGAGGCCTTGGGCCATCTTGGAAGCATTCGGTGGCCTTCTTGGGTTCTTTGATCATGATTAGCTCTGTTTCTATGGCACAACATTGCGTTATGGGGGCCTCCTTTTTCAGTAAAGTAGACCCCCTAAACCGTCATAATTGATAGACTATATTCTCGTCGGGCATATGAACTCACTAAACTCCTCTTCTTTTTTCTTTTCTTTTTCTCTTTCTTTCTATAAGTCCTTAGAAATTTTCATTTCGAGTATCTTCCCATTTGAGAAGTGGGATGGAATAAATCGCTTTGGAAGACGAAATCTCTTCATCTGAGCATTCTGTGTAAAAGATTGCATCAGTATAGTGGGCCTCACTTTTGGCAAAGGGGTGGGCACAACCTCTGATGGTGACCACTTTATGGTTGTAAATTTCTTTGGCACATTGGTGGTACGTCGAGGGGATCATGGCAAATTGGTGTAGCCAAGTCTTCCCTAATAATACATGATAGGTGGTGTTTGCCTTCATTATGTGGAATTTGGTATGACATTTGATCGGTCCAACCTCTAAGTAAGTGGTGATGTAGCCTAGACTTTTCTGCTTATGGCTTCCAAACCTAGTGATGGAGACTGACTGCCCGGTCAACTCTTATTCTATTAGTCCTAGGGAATGAAAAACATTTAGTGGCATTATGTTGATTGATGCCCCTTTGTCAAGAAATCCTCGGGGGAACTCCACTCCATTGATAATGATTGGAATGTAAAGGGGTCTATTGTGGCTATAAGGCAAAACTTTGTCCTCTTTTGAGAAATCAATGGTGGTGGTGGAATCTTTAAGAGCTCGTCAGAAGGACCTGTCAATTGTTGTGCAACTCTCTCTATTGTCAGCAACTATTTGTAGAACCACTTTTGTGGCTTCATGCGTGATCTTTCGTTGAAACCCATCTGGTCAAAGAACCATCGAAACTTCGTGGTTTCCTTTAGTTTGTAAGCTTATTCCTTGGAGATAATTGCCACTTGGTGACTAGTTTCTCCCAAGACGTATCCCATTCCATTTTCTTCCTCCATATCTTTATAGAAAGATACCATTTGAACAGTTTCCTCGTATTTCTCATTAATGTGTATTGGAAGTGGGTCCTCTTCGACTCTGGGATTAACTAACTAGATCTGGTTTGCTTTGAGCCTTTCTTGGAAGATCTTTCTCTTGGTCTAAAAATCCTTCAATGAGTGTTACGATTTCCAGGTTGACTAGGTGTACTTTATATTTGGACAACATTCCGTCGATGCTAAGCTTTACTAACTCTTTCTCGATCACTGTTTCATAACAATCTAGAGCCTTGTCTCGAAATTCCTTACAAAATCACACGAGGGTTCTGTTGGATTTTGATTGAATTTGGCTAGATCCCGTTGGATGATTCTTTCCTTGACATGGAAGAATTTGGTATGGAATTTGTAGACCATTTCTTGCCAGGGGTGAATAGAATTTGAAGGAAA
Source organism: Nyssa sinensis (assembly GCA_008638375.1). Classification (NCBI taxonomy): domain Eukaryota; kingdom Viridiplantae; phylum Streptophyta; class Magnoliopsida; order Cornales; family Nyssaceae; genus Nyssa; species Nyssa sinensis. The sequence goes on along the minus strand of CM018051.1, from coordinate 20,742,186 downwards.
GCCGAGGTGCCAAGTGTAAGCTCAGTCAGTAACAGTCTTGGAAAACTCTTTGAGCCTTAAATTTGGATCATTACCGAAATGGTTGAGTGATTCTATGAATCGGTGAACATGTTTGTGAGAACTACCTTTCTTTCCATCAAACTTAGAGAATTTGGGAAAGTGGTACCTTTTCGGGTATGGTAGCAAGGATACCTCAAGTGAGTAAGGGGGAGAGAAGTCAATTGATGGTAAGTCTTGCTTTTGTCGTAATAAGAGAATCTGAATCTTTCTCTGCATATCTTATCGAGTAAGTTAGACGGGCTATTTTAAAGTCGAACTAGAGATGACTTGCGCAGGAGTGACTGGAGTGGAAATTGGTTGGGGCAACGCAATGGATGGTCCTTTAGGAGTCTCCCTATTGTTAGTTGTTATGGGAGTAGCTTTTTGAATGGTCAAGATAGCTTTCGAGACTCTTGCCATTGTCTGATACGCTGTGGTCGCCATTTGCGCCACAAGCGTGGTTGGGGTGGAAGAAATCGAAGGATTAGGAGCCTGATTTTGCGAGGCCTAAATATGTGGGAGAGCTCTTTGACTGAACAGAGCCTCGAACATAATTTGTTAGTTTCTTCTGAGTTTCACCATGGAATTAACCAAATCTATTAGAGTTTGGGTAGGAATCAAGACTTGGTGTTGAGGATTTCAAACATTAGGATGCAAAGTAGGTGTGACTTTAGAGGATCCAGCTCCTGCTTCAAGTGGTTCCCCTAGATTAGTGTCAATCCTTGATTGAGAAGCCATTTTTTAAAGATTTCACTCCCTAGTGGAGTCGCCAAAATGTTTCTAGTAAAGATAAATCTGGTAAATAGTCGATCAGATCTACAGAAAGAGAGAGTGTGTGGTGAGAGGGAACTGAGTATTCTTTGTCAAATAGCCATAGATACCAAAATGAAATGGTAAAAAGGGGAAAATACAAGCAATCTAGTCGAGAGAGATTCCATGAGAGTAGGGGCTAGAATAAGTTTCGATCGACTGTGTTGTATTTTCGATGACCTCAACTCTAGTTCTATATACTCTCTAGATCTAAGGTTTACTTAGAATAACACAGATTGTACCATTCACATAAAGAATGTGATAGTGGTTCTCTGCCGTTTGTAGTGATGTAAGTGGGCTATTTATAGCAGTCCTAGCATGTGAGTTTGTTAGGGTATGATGTCACCCATAACAAATTTCCCTACATGGGTGTTACAGTCCAAAATAAAAGGTAGTTATAAGGTAGAAAGTGATGGAATCTGAGTGGAATCTTTCTTTCTAGAAGGACCCTGGGCATTCCTGCACATGAATCATGCAAGAAACACCTTGAAAGTTCCTTACATTCTAGCCTCCAAGCCACAAAACCCTGAGTATCCCAAGTAATATGGGTCTATGATATCTTTTGGTATTAGGGCTATATGCCTAGACTTTTAGAAGTCTCCCAAAGGCTTGCCCCCAAATCGTAAGGCATCCCTATAAGAGAAGAGCAAAGAGTTTCTTGAAGGGAACTTTATCTTAAGAGAGTCCACCAGGTCCGAGAACTCGAGGTGTTTTGACCAGATCCTGATAGAATATTGCTAAGTTTGGGAACTAAGATTAGCTCGACCAATACTTAGGCTTATTCTCGATGAAAGCTAAGTTTAGGAACTAAAGAATAGTTTGACTTATGATTGCATAGTATTGGCTCTAAAATCACTTGTCGATCATGATTGAGATGTGTTGATGTTGATGAGGTACTTACACCTTAAAAGTCCCCAATCCTTTATATATATATATATATATAAAATTGTGTGTCTACAAATCATTGGTTGAATTGACCATTTATTTAATTTTATGAAAATTTGTTGGCCTCATGTCTTAAGACCTACATGTGTCATACCTAACTGGTTATCGATACCACAATTTGAACAGATGATCTGAATTATATATTTTTGAATTTTCAAAAATTTTAGGTTTCGTTCTAAAATCAAACATTTCTCATTTTGTGCCACTTCATCTTCCACTTCCAAGTCTCTACTCACAGAGACACAGAGATAGAGAGAGTGTAACATTGTAATGGGAAGCAAGCACCATAACTCATGTTATTACCTTTTTAAATTTACTATGTTATTGTTATATTTTTCTTTTATTTTACTCCTGTTGTTTAAAAAATTCCTGCTAGACATACTAAGGTTTACAGTTAACCTCTCATAATTTTATCAGGGTATTATTCACACTACGTACCCAAATTGCTGAAGGATTCCAGAGTTATAAAACAATGTTAATAAAATACCTCACTCACTTAATTCATCTTTAATTATTCTACGATAATTTCCTATTCATCTATTAAAATGAAACCTCTGAACTATGTGCAAAGTGTGAAGCCTTGGTCAATTTTATTTTATTATGGATAAAAAACATTAAAAATCACGTCATCAAATTTTGTTGTTGAAGGGATCATTGAAATGCAAAGGTCATCAAGGAGGTGAATCTTATTTTTAAAACTCATGAAGGTATGTATTTTTTAGATATATGAGGGGAAGACAGTGCAATTTACCTGACCAATAACCCATGTTTCATATTCCATAAAAAATTGTAATTGCCAAAATGTTAAATAAATTCTTGGTAGTTAATTATTATCTCTTGTCCATCAATTACTTTTTCTTAATTATTTATTTTAAAAATTTTTCATTTTATACTATCTTTGTTCTCATGAGGGTCATTATGATTTAAACCTTCCAAGTAAGTAATGCTATTCAATGTTTACCTAAATTAATTAAAAGTAATCATTACTCAGTACTGTTGTCTTAGAATGGCAATCAGGTATATTAAAATCGAGAAACATACCTGTTGGTTGAACAATACTCGTATGGCAGCGTCACGGCCATTTTCTTTGTCTTGAATATCCGATTTGGGGTAGAAGCTCTTCAGGTTTTGGAGTGAACTAAGTCTCAACAATTTTAGCTTTGGGAACTCAATCTTCCCAGCATTTTTCTCTTCTCCTCCTTCCTTGGCAACAATTTCCTCCATCCTTCTACAGTCACTTATTTTTAATTCTTCAAGTTGCACCAGGCCTTTAACTATGGATGGTGTAAAGAGACTTTTCATTGCGTCACAGTAATTTATATGAAGAAATCTGAGGTTGCCCAGGCAGTCAGGTTGAATGGAACCCCACCACAAGCTCTTCATCACAGGCACTCTCAATAGCTCCATCTTTTGCAGTCTACTGAAGGACCCAGCTGGAAGATTTCCCTTGCATATCTCTTTCAGCTTACTCATATCGTGCAGACTTAACGATTCCAAGTTAATAAAGGCATTGTCAGGAACCAAATCCGTTGCATCAATAAGATACTCGATGTCATCACAGTGATGAAGCAATAACTCCTTCAAGTTTACGAAACCCTCTACATCAAACTCATTGAGAAAATTTCGCGAGCCTTGTACTTCTAAATCAAGGATCTCAGTTCTCTTCAATAACACCTTAATCCCAGTTTCCAAAAGCACACTCATGTCGATTCCAGAGAGTATCAAGCTGTTTGGGAATCGAAATCGATCAAACATGTTGGCCGCGCTCCTTGTTGAAATGCCAAATCTCATCAACTTCTCAGAAGTAAATTCCATGAAAAAAAGCTCAGCATATGGTACGCAGATTGAAAGGGTGTTCAGATTAGACAATGAATTTAGCTCTCTAATGCTTGCATTCCCTTTGCAGTTTTCTTCAGTCTTCCACTGCGAAAAGTTTGCTCCCACGTACAACTCTTCAAGTTTATACAAGTTTGACAAGACACTTGGTGGAAGTATTGCAGGCCCTTTGGCACACCTCAAATCTAACAACTTCAAATTACTGAGTTGTCCTATTTCACTTGGCAACTCATCAAGGCAACACTTAAAAAAACTGAGAATTTCCAATTTCTTAAAACTTCCAATGATTGATAAGTCTGGGAGTGACTTGCAAAAATCTAGACACAGTGTGCGAATGTTTATCAGCGGAAACTGGAGTAATGGTCCTGTAGATTGAATCATGATTCTATAAAAACCAATAACTCTGAGTTCTTTCAACCCTGCAAAAAAGTTTCTTGGTAGGTTTAGTAAAGTATAATTGTCTAACAATTGTAAAAGCTTAAGTTGTGGACAATCTAAGCCCGCTGGAAGCTCGTGCATTTGATTGGATGTCAGTGAAATGGCAGTGTAATTTTCATATGTCTCCTTTTCTGGCCACTCTTTCAATCCAATATCATGTCTTACCATATATACTTGCTCCCCTTTCGATGCAATTGATATGCCAACATCGCGTATCACATCATGCAACTTCACAAACATCTTCTCACCGGCTAGCAGTAGGTAACAACTTCTAAGTTCATCAACCAAAGAATAAACTGTGTCTCTTGCTTCCGCCACCGTCTCAACATCTTCAAATAATCGTAGCCCCACCCCATATCTAACCAAGAATTCAATGGGAATATCATAATCTTCTGGAAATAAACAACAAAGCAGAAGTAATGACTTAGCTTGGTCACATTCCAAATGACTGTAACTTAACTCTATACATGCATAAACATTTTTATGCATTCCTGGAATATTTGTTACAGCAGACCTCCTTAGTTGTCGAAGTGCATCATTCCACGCATGCTTTTCTTTATTTTTCAATGCCTTTCCCACAGTTACAAGTGCAATTGGTAGACCTCCACATTCCTTCGCAACTTCTTTTGCTATGTGATGTAAATCAGTAGTACTGTCAACAGAATTTCCCGCCATCTCCTTGAAAAGATCCCATGCTTCTTGTTCAGCCAAGACTTGAACTATGAAATTGTTATGAATTTCCATGTCACTGCAGACTCGTTGGAGTCGTGACGTTAATACAACTTTGCACTTCTTATTTTCACCTGTGAGAGGAATTCCAACTTCCCTCAAATCAATTCCTCCCCAAACATCGTCCAATATCACAAGGATCCGATTGCCATTTGTCAGTCTTGCGTGAAGCCGTTTTGCTCTTACTTGAATGCTATCCTCAACAAGAATCAAGCCTAACATGTCAGCAAATTCACGTTGAATCTTGAAAACATCTGGAGTTTTTGACACAAGTGTCATCGCGACCTCATCAAACAAATTCTCATTTCTAGCAATTGTCTTAACTTCTTCCACCATTGTTGTCTTCCCGACACCTCCCATTCCGCAGATCCCAATCATACTAATCTTATCATCCTTGAGAGCCTCTATGATTTCTTTCATCATTGATATCCTGGATTGCAGACCCTTAAAACCTCCAGTGGATGTAGATGGTATCTCCACTAAAGGGGCAGGGTAAGACACCCTTTTGAACTTGCCATCGGCTTGGAGTTTAACAACCTCCTTAGTCTTCTTCTTTGCTTTCCTACTAAGAGAGTAGCGCAACTTCAAATTTGGACACCACCCATTCAAACACCCCTTTTCAACTTCAGCTTTGGCTTTGACCACTTGCTTCGCCTCTTCGCTGATCCGGTTCACACTAGTCTGCCACGCCTCAACATCAGGTCCAACAATTTCTCCTTTTCTTTTGGCATCATCGACCAGTAGTTGCACCCCAACTCCGATATTTTCTAGCTTCTCAACTTGGCTTCTGTGATTCTCAATATTGCTTTTGTAGCAACACAGATAACCAAACTGTCGCCCAATTGGCTCCACGAAGTACTCTGCAATTTTTCCCACTATAGCAAAAGCAATTTTTTCCGCCATGTCTCAGTTCTTTTGAATTCCTTGCTCCTCTTTTTTTTTTTTTGGGGTGGGGGAGGGAGGAGTAAAAAATTGAAGACAAATTCAACGACGAAAAGACAAAAGACGGCACCAATAGATGGCTAAGAGTTGTAATGAAAGTGAGGTGAATGAAAACTCAAGTCCGCTATGTAGGGAGAGAGAGAGAGAGAGAGAGAGACTCTTAACCAAGAGCAGAGATGCTTAGCACCAACTAGTTTGAACTTATCACCGACACGGCCAGGAGAGAGGAGAATCTTAGGAGAAAAGAATAACAGAGCGGTCGACTCTTTCAGAAATAGTGTAAATGAGAAATGAGAAGATGCCCAAAACCATTGACAATGACTCCAATCTTGAAACAACTAGAGCATTTCCAATTCGTTTAGAGTTGTGGTCGGATGGAGGAGGGAGGGATCAGGACGCCAATAATTTCAGCTCAGTGAAGTTGGGGAGAAAGAGATGGTTTACAGCTGGTGCATGATTTTCAGTTGTAATGGAAGAGTTGCCACGTAATGGATGCAGAAGGTAAACTGGGTGTCCTCGCGTATTCTATCAGAAGTGTTCTTCACTAAATTTTCCTGCACAAAAGTTGATGCAACATTTCAAATATCATTTTAGTATTCCATTTTAGTAAATTTTTTGTCCACTAATGCTACGTAATTTAAAAAAAGAAAGTATAATTTTTTCTTACAAATGGATATACCATTACGAGTGTCAATTCATATTATTATGTCGTGTTTGGAATCGTGTCAAAATAAATATAGGAGAACAATCTAGAATTAGAAACTAAAGTAAAAATTGAAAGCTTTGATTCGAGCTTCAAGGATTAGTATAAGAAACTGGTCTTTTTGCAATGCTTTTAAAAGCATCGCAAATAAAAGCACTGCCAAATGTAATTATTTGTAACAAAAAAAAAAAAAAGGGATCATGATTATTAAAGGATTTTTGCGGTGAAATAATTTGTGGCACATAAAAAAGGTCTTAGATAATAAATTATTTGCGACGGTTATTATAAGTGTTGTTAATAATTACTTATTTCAGCGCTTTTGAGCGCCGTTAATATTTTTAAAATATTTATTGAATTTTTATGACTGAATAATTTGTGGTGCATAAAAACGTCTCAGATAATAAACTATTTATAATGATTAATATAAGTGGTGCTAATAAATACCTATTTGTAGTGCTTTTGAGCGCCACTAATAGCTTTTAAAAAATTTAAAAGATTTTTGCGGCAATATAATTTGTGCCGCATAAAAACGTCTCAAATAAAAAACTCTTTGCCATTGTAAGTGTTGCTAATAATTACTTATTTGCAACACAATATTTTTTAAAATAATTAATAGATTTTTATGACGATATAATTTGTAGAGCATAAAAACATAATAAACTATTTACAACAATTATTGTAAGTGTTGTTAATAATTACATATTTGCAATGCTTTTTAACGCCGCTAATAGTTTTAAAAAAATCTAAAAGATTTTTGTGTTGATATAATTTACGGTGCATAAAAACATCTCAAATAAGAAATTATTTGCGACAATTATTGTAAGGGAAAAATGCATGCATTATTTATAATATTTGGAATGCTCATGTATTATTCAAGATATATTCAAATACCTGCCATTGTCAGCTTTAGTTACAATTAAAATGCAAAGTCAAAAGTTAGTGTGTATTATATTATCTTTAATTGTATTTTGTCATTTTTTATGTATTATAATTATAATATGTGTATGTGTCTATTAGTTTTAAATTGAGTGACTAGGTTGGGATTGAGGATTAGTGGATATTAATCCTTGTTCTCTTAATACTGTCAATAAAAATAGTAACTAATATGATTGTTCTATATGCATAATATATGTACATACACACCTTAATTAGCATATACACAATATAGTGTTTATACATTTATACATAAACAGTAATACACACAATATAGTGTACATGAATCTAACAGTATACACAACATACACAGACACAGACACATAAACATAACAAACATACATATATACATATATGCATTACATCTAAATGTTGACTTAGTGTATATATGCACACATAAATATTAATATATTCATACTTGTGTAAATATATATACATGTATACACATACATAACAACATGCTAAGAAATTCACATTTCAAGAATTATTAGGCATTGAGTTTTTTCTTAACTCAAGAGCTATTCAAAAAATAAAATTAATAATTTGAAAACAATTAAAATTATTTTAATTCGGTACATTTTAAAAAAGTTAGATATTTTGTTACTATATATATTATATACATATATATATATATATATTAGTATCTACGTATTTATTTATGTACATACATATTAATATTTAGATGCGTACATATTAATTACGCATACATATATATAAACTCAAATATACATATATATATATATATATATATATGTAAAGACCCGAAATTTTTTTTTTTTTTTTTGGGAACAAAATTTTTTTTGAAATTAAATGTGTGTTATGTATGTGTATGTGTAGTGAAATATATATATATATATGATATGCATGTATGATATGTATATGTATATATATATATGTATGTTTAATGCAATGTATGTTTATGTATATATAGATATTTAAAAAGGAAGTGTATGCGGGTGGCAGAGTGTGTGTGTGTGGGCTGGTTGTGTACAGCCGTGAGTGTATGTGTGTTGGTGTGTGTGTGCATGAGTGATATAATATACATATATATTACACAATGTCACATGCATTGTGATGGGAAGGAAAAGAAAGAGAGACCAGGGGCAGTAGGGCTGCTGTAGGGAGGTGGCGTGAGGGTGTGTATATACCTTTGGGTATATGAAGGTGTGTGTCGGTTAGAGAGAGAAAATTCAAAAAGAAAGAGAAATCAGTAAGAGAGAGACTGTGCAAGAGAGGTCAGGAGCATTGGGAGAAGCTCAGGGAGTGAACCAAAGAGAGGGAAGAAAGAGAGAGAAGCTGCACGAGGGAGAAACCCAGAAAATAGGTACGCCAGGTTCAATTCTGTTTTTCAATTTCAAAGCATGTTAATTAGATTGAATCATAAGGTCTTGTAGAGCACGACAATGGAGATTAATACAAAAAGAATCGACTGAAATGGTTAAGAGATGACCGAGATATGCACGGTTACAGGTCATGGGTGTGGGGATCAAGTTTTTATATTTTATGTGTCAAACTCGAGACAAACGATGGGAAGTAGTTGAGATGGGTTGCAGGTAGAGGTCTGAACAAGTTAGAGTAAAAAATAGTAGAGTAAGAAGCTCAAAACTTCAAAAATGAAGTTGACCGGAGCCACTGATCTTTCCATTTTCATGAAGATCTAATGAGCCAAATCAAAAACTAACATTAGGAATAAAATCCCCATGAAAAGCTGAGGAGAATCACATTGAAAAATCAGTGAAAACCGGCCGAAAAATGGTCACCGACGCCGGAAAAGGTGTCGGAACCTTGCCGAAACCCTACCGAAAAGTCGAAAAAAAAGGAGTACTGTTCGGGTCTTGGGTCCGGGTCAGGTTCGGCTTCGGGTCGGGTTAAGACCGACCCACCCTCCACATGTCAACCGTAGGTTATAAACTTAAAAAATAAATTAGGGGTGTTTGGCTATGGGTTTAGTAAATTGAAATTGAAATTGGAATTTGAGAATAGGGATATCCTATCCCTGTTTTGGGGTTTAGCCACTGTTTGACTATCCGGATTAGGAATAGAGAAATTTGAAATTTTAATTTAACTCCCAGAACCTTTTGAAATACTACATTGACCCCCAGAACTTTTAAAATTATGTTTTGATCCCCCTAATAAAATATTAGTTAATTATTAATTTAATTAATTAATAAAAAATAAAAAAATTACAGAAATGCCACTAAGCGAAAAAACAGTCAAACGAACTCCGATTTAGGTAAACAAATAGTGAATTTTTATTATTTCGAGCATTCCGGATTCAACCATGGAGTCCGATTTGCTAAAAGAGGTCTCGGGATGTAAGAACCCGTAAAAGTGTAAAATGATCATTTTACCCTTTTTAGTACAGAAGTCCAAACTGAGTTCCGCGAAAGCCTAAACCAACTTTCTTCAACGTTTCGGACTCAATGGTAAGTTTATTTTAGAAAAATAAAAACTCATAAAATAAAGACATAAAATTTGATGAATAACATAAATCAAGTAGCAAATGAACTGAAATATATTTCATGATTTTAAGGACACTGAAAGGCAAGGAGAGGGCAACCTGACCTTCCACATTCTCGCTGTTAGTTCAGTTATCTTGCGAGCACGATCTCTTAGGGTTGAGATCAACCCATCAGGTATGATATTTTGCTAAGTAAGAAATATGATTAAGTTTAGGAATAATTGCCATGCTGACTTAATGATCCACATGTTTGCTTGATTATTTATGTGCTTATGTATTCCCTGTTATTTCCTTGGAAGTTTGGTTGAGTGATAAATGTGAATCATGATTACATGTATACTCCATGTGTTAGCACAGTATGTGATTAAAATTCTTTAAAGATTGTTCGAATTAAGAATGTGTAACTTGAACATGCGTTTAAATGGAATATGTATAGCATATACACATGAGGAAGGAATTTTTTGATTGAAATGTTATCATTTAAGGCATGCTTCATGCATGGATGAAAGACTTTGATAGGATTGCATTGTTGCTTGGTGGGATCAAAGCATATTGGCATGGTGTGTTTCCCTTAAGACATGGTGTGAGTTGAGCACGTGGTGCTGTGCATTATGAGGGTGTAGATCCTGTGGTGAAAAACCTCAAAATTGGCCATTGCATTGGTACCCAGATCCATCGGGGGGAGGCCCGTAAACGAGACATGAGTGTGGCATAGAGTACATGAGGGGCGTCATGCATATTTTCATTACATTGTATTATGGGAACTGGAAAACATTTAGATATAAATGTACACTTTACACATGCCACGCCTTAATCTTGTTTCTTATATTAGCATTATATTATACCAGCAGTTGAGCTGACCCATTCGTGGGATACCATATTACAGATGACGCCCCGGCTACATGAGATTCAGTAATGTTTTAGTGAAAGAAAGAACTTGGAGTATTTTGGCCCTTGGGGGCATGTATTGATATTGTACAAGGGCATAAGCCCTGAACTATGTATGTTTGATTTATATGATGTGAAACGATGGATGAGGCTTATGGATTTGTGTCAGAACCTGAATTGAATTAGTGTTGAAATGCATGTAATTACCCTTTATTATCTTATTTCTGTTTATTTCACTCACTCCCCGGGTTTGTGGAAATTCGAGGTGTGACAATATATATATATATATATATATATATAACATACCTAAATATATAAATGCAGATACATACATTTGTATAATTTATTTACGACCCAAATTAGCGTTGCCAAAAGTTGATAAAAGGGTTGAAACGGTTCAAAAATTTCCCTAAAATTTCCTTCCCTCCCCCGCCAGGTTCAAAATTTTATCCAATAATTCCTTACCTCCCTCCAACATTTAGACTCTAAGCTTACTTCTCTCTTTATTCTCAAATCGACTTGTACCCAAATCAAAATCTTTCTTCACTCTTTACAACATAGTTATTAGTATTTTATGATATGCAATACGTATCTTACAATACGTTTCGATATAGACATAAAAAGATATATATTTTACAATTGTATCTTTTTGCACCGTATCTTACGATACATTTCAATATGCATGATACATGCGATACGGGTAATCAAGCTAAACAACATCATTTCGACCTCCTTTTTGTTGTTTTGTTATATATACATGGAAACATTTTTTATTTTGTTTAGCTTTATATTGCCTCATTGCTACGCTTAGAAATTTTTCCTCACAAGATGAGATGACTAGAAAATTCCTATGAAAGGGTATTGAGCTTTCAACCCTTTTTTTTCTTTCTCCATAAACTCTACCTTCAACACAATGTTACAGACCTCATCAACAGTCTATACAAACTACAAACCAATATTCCCATGAATTGATGGTTTCAAACTATTAAGATATTTCACCTCTGTCAGTTTATCCATCTCAGCTAAATTATTTCAATAAGTCTCTGTTAAATTCTATCGTATAATAAAAAATTGAATGATTACCTTAGGTAAAATCTTGGTACAATTGGAATAGATACTACTCATAATAAGGAGAAAGGAATCTTTTCATCGTATACTATTTCATCTTTCTCATTGGTTTGTCTCATTTGTCAGCAACGGTTTTGCTGTAATTGATTTCACTAAATTACTCCTCCACCCTTTAATTTAAAAGTGACAAGTCTAACCATCTTCTCTTTTGGAATCTCCATCATGGTGAAAAATCGATCAACTTTTGAAAGTTAATTAAGGAAATCATCATTGTTAAGATTCGTATTGAAGGTGTCGAGGCGATGTCGATCTTCAACCAATAATCCTCATACTCTCAACTCCTTCTCATGGTTCTCCGAATCTTGTAGTCCTCTTCAAAATTTGAATTGCCTCTATAAGTAAGTTGTCTTTTGAGTATGGATGGAGCTAGCATGGGCCCACAGGGAGAACTGCCCCTCCCCTCACCCCCTTCAATTTTCTTAATTACAATTTTTTTTTATATTTTTAAAGACTTTCAAATATATCCCTCTAATTAATGTTTTTGCCCCTTTTAAATTTAGAGTTTTCACACTTTATCCTTATTTTAATTTCAATTTTGACCCCTTTATTAGAAATTTTGTTGAGTTTTTTATATAGTCTTAACTATTTTATGGTGTCTTTCTTTGATTGGACTTGTTTCCTAATTTGTAAATTGATTTCTATTAACAAATTTGGTTACTTGCTAAAAATATTATTAATATTAAAATTTTATATCCATTCAATTTTAAATTTGTGATCTAACATTAAAAATAAAATTTGTCGTCTCTGAACTAAATTCCTAGTTTCGTTCCTATTTTTGAGACAACGTTCAGGCATAGGTCTGTCCACAAAATGGACTTGAGCAAATCCTCTAGCATGACTCCTATCGACGTATAGTCTCTATTGGCATTTCGAATAAGGGCCTAAAGCTTGTTGAATTCACGTATTAGTTCAGCAGATTATTGCCTCTGCTTCTCGATTGCAACCCACATAATCTCCATTCCATGAGAAACGTTATTGAAATTTTCAATTTCATCTCCATCTTTTATCATCTAACCAAAAAAATTCTTACTCTAATACTAATTAACACATAACAAATTAAATATGAACGATGAATACGAGTACATCAATATTCACAATCGCGAACAATCACCAAACAAGAGAATAAATTTGTAATATGGATATTATTAATGAAATATGAAAAATAAAAGTATATTGTAGAACCTAAAAATTATCCTGATGCCAAATGTAGGAAATAAAACTCACTCTGATACCAATTGTAAAATTAAAATTATTTTGATACTACAATTATTGAAACCAAACGTCAGAATAACTTGCATAAGGAAACTATTATTATTAAATCAAAACTCTCAAAAAGAAACTTATTGGAATTGCCTTTTATTCATAACTTCATCAAGAACAATGAAACCGATTACAATATATCACTCTTAGAAAAATAACTCTCATGCCACCGCTCACTCTCCCCATTTTCGAGCACCCTCCCAGATATCTCTCTAATTCAGTCACACATGGCTGCACCGTTAGGCCACCACTCTTTTGATATTATTTTATGACTTATCTTTTCAATGTAATAGAGACCACTTATATTTTTCTAATTTTTCATGGACCAAACAACGGATAGGTAACCTAAACTCGAATAGGCTATTCCGTTCCAACAGGGAATATCGAATAGGCACCCTACCCCCGTAACCAAACGGTCTTAATTTAAAACGGTTTAAACCTAAAAACTGACGCTGATTTACTCCATTTAAACACCAAACGGTAGCCGCTTCGGGGAAACTGTTAACTGTCTCCCTCGAGGGTCCAGTAGGGTTCCAGCAGGTTTCTGTCGCCTCCTCCAGCGACGGCGACTATTTTCTGGCCAGTTTTCACTCCTTTTTAAATGTGGTTTTATTCATTTTTTCATAAGGATCACATATCCAAGCTCACTTTTTTATTTTCACTAACATAACCCTTCGAAAAATGGGATTTTTAGTGGGAAGCCGATTCTCTGGCGACCTGGTTATTCTCGATTTCGTGATTTTTCTTAACTGTTTTGACTTCTTGTTTCTCTCATTTACTTCTTGCAACTCACGGGTTTAAGTCTAGGCCATTTAGGTCAAGTTTTATACATAAAATACCAAAATTTCGAGAATGGTATAAAAATATTACTCCAATTACAATTAGGACTAATCTCACAAGGAAACTAATATACATTGTTCAACTTTAATTAGTTATGTGTTAGAATATTACTCCAATTACAATTAGGACTAATTAAAAAAACTCTAAATATTAATATGACTTAATAAACTAAATTAAGAAGCTTTCAAAAATATGGGCTTGGTTTAATTGGCTAATTACAATTAAGACTAACCAAAAAGACTCCAAATATTAATATGACTCAATAAACTAAATTAAAAAACTTTCAAATGGGCTTGGTTTAATCCGCTAACAATTTCATATTTATAAGCATAAAACTAACTTGACAAGGAAACCACGATAACGATGCTAATCCTAAGTAAACTAGGAAAATAGGAAAATTTGGATAAAATTAAAATTATATCTTTTTACAATTCAGTCCAAAATTAGAAATTAAATAAGATAAGAAGAATATAAGAGCAATTGGCATCACAATCCGACATTCTTATAGGAAGTAATTGAAGAAATACAAAGCAAAATTAGATTCCAAAAATAGTAAAAATTCCAATTGACGGTTTCATTGTGTGAATTTGGCCAAAATTCGCTTTCAATTGTGACGCGAGTGGTAAGTTTGAATTGTTGGGCCATCTCAAGTCAAAATATTACAGTTTTGGATATGCTTATGTTGAGGTGATCGAATTTCAAATATTTTTCAAAATTATTTTCAACCATTTTTACAACGCAATCTAACTTCGATTTGGACTTCTTTCTATCCCAATGCTTCATGAATTCTTTAACTACTTGTTCTACATTGATCATTTTTTTTTTTCTAATTTCATTCTTTTGAAATATAACTCAATCCTAATGAATTTGTTTTATATCAAACACAGTAACGAAATAGAATACGCATGACACATAGACACACATGAAAAGAATATCAATTACACCAGGTACACCTACCTGATATGTTAATTCAATTATAATAAAAATACGAGGCTACTCCTTGACGTAACCTATATATACACACATGAATGTATGTATGTATTTGTATGCATGGCTATGTAATTTATCAATTTTTAATTTCACATGCTTCTAACTTTATGACAAGTGAGAAGCATTTTAGAGAACCCTACATATCTATATTATATACATATATGCATCTAGTCCATGTGGTATTTTGTGCTTCTCTCGTAACATTTCTATTGTGGGCAAAAAAATGTACATAAAGAAATGATGTCAACTTAAAAATTGAAATATTAAGCACAGCATAGATAGAAACATACATACATACGTGTATATTATATATGTATACATATATATACACGTACGAGTCCATGTTCAAATTAGAATTTTTATAGTTGGCTTAGAATCTGGGTACTTCCTTAAAACTTGGTAAAAGGAAATTTTGTTGGAAAAAAATGGGTTATATGAGCAGATTTTTTAATTATTTCTGAGTTAAAATTAAAATGGGCCTTACACATTATTTTAAGCGACTCCACGTGAAAATATATATTCTCCTTTACGAGGAGATTAAGATTATATATAGAGTTACTCAAAACTATTAAGGAGAGAATGACAAAATTATCTTCAAACATTACCGCTTAGAAATTGTAACAAAGTGTGAAAAACTTGTGTCCCACGTAGGTTAGGTACTTAGAGTTTTAAAAAGTATATATATATAATTACCTTGAAAGAGGGTTTTGGACCCTTAGGAGAACCCAAGTTTTGTGGAAAGGGAAGAATCTAGCACATACTTGGTTCACCACATATGCGAGCGCCGCCGCCCTAAACCAAGTTGGGCTTGGGCCGCACAGTATATATTTTTTTAAACAAAATTCATTTGAATTTTTTGTTATCATTTGAAAAATTTTAAAGTGCTGTCGTTTTAGAATGAGAGACTAAATAGTTGTGTCCATTGAAATGGTCCGCCTATTCTGTTCGACCTAAACAGTTGTGTCTATTAAAATGGTGCACCTGTTCTGTTCAAATTGAACAGCAGCAACCATTCGTCATGAATAGAGACGACTTTTAGGATCAACTAGTGCAATCCTTGGCCTCATGATTGTACTGAACAGTCACAAAATCTTTTATAAATACACCATGCATTCATAGCATTCTAGTAGTTCGAAATATATAGTCTGCATGGTATATAGCAGTGAGAGAGTTCAAATAAAATTTTAGTTCGCTAGACACACATGTTTGCAATATTTCTATTGTGCATAGTCAAATCATTGTATCCTAAAAGGTAAGCGTTCAAAGACTTGTAAATAACACTACGTGGATCATAAATTACTTTAAGAACATAATATCAAATGCTAGTCTTGATGCATAAAAACCTTAGTGAGAAGTTGGAACGACGAGTTAGGGAACTTGCATTGCTAGCTCGACCAAGTTGGCATGTATGCTTTGTTAGGTTAATATAAATTAATATATATTATAACATAATATTTTATATATAATATATATTTATATTATTATTGGATCGAATCATGTTTGATCCAATAGTTACAAATTTAGATTTAAATTAAAAATTTGTCAAAAAATTTAATCCGTGAGTTTTCTTAAAAATAAAATTTTAATCATCATTGATTCGATTCGAATTCGATTCCAAATCTAAGCCGATTCAATCTCAATCTCGATCCCGATCTCGATTTGTTTCACGCCCTAAGCCAACTCCCCCTCCCCCCCCCCCCCCCACCACATGATGCGATTTATCCAATCTTCATCTGCTTTGGCGAGTAGCTTGACCAATAGACAAGAGGAGACAACTTTTTCATTTTATTATTTATTTTTCGGGTGTTTGAATGTAGAAGTAATGAAGAGGATAAAAAAAATAGCAAAAACAAAGAAGTGTAGTTGAATTAAACTGAAGCTTCTTTTTAAAAATTGTTTTGTTTTTGTGTGAGTAGAAGCAATGAAGAAGAGTAAAAAGACAACAAAAAAGAAAAGATTTGAACAAATTAAAAGAATTTTTATTTTTTTCCTTTTATCTTTTATTTTGGGTGGGAGAAGAGGTTGGGATATATAGAAGCAATAAAGAGGAGCAAAAACACAAGAAAATTAAAGAGTTTTACTAGGATTATAAAACGCACCTTATCGCAGAAATAGCTCAGTAGCTACCAGAACTGACCAAAGGTATTCAGCAATCACCAGCAACAATAGTGAGAGTTCACAACGTAAGAAGGCCAATGAGTAAGTAGAAAGTAGAAATGAGGTGCAAATGCATTGATAAAGAAAAAATGAATTGGAATGTGTTGGGTCAATCCTAGATTCAATTTTAAAATTAAAATATTTCCCACTTGCTATAATGAGTTTTTATTTTTATTTTTTTATATCAGTAAAGGAAAAGAGAATATATTGATTGTATAAAAGTGTAATTTATCTGAAAGCAAGTTCTGTAAACGAGATTTTGTGTTTTATCAGAACTTATTTTAAAAGGTCCGAACCACGTTTCGAGAGAGGCACAACCAAAGACGGAACTAAAAAACGAAACAATTATAATAAAATATGGATTCGGTATAATAAAATATGAATTACAACCTTATACACGCCATGTGTCGGGCTCAATGATAATAAGTAAAATATTAAGGTGCTGCTTTTGCATAATTCAATTTTAAATTAAATTACTTTCCAGTCATACACGCCAAGTGTTGGGGTCAATTAGAAATAAGTAATTCAATTTTAAATTAAATTACTTACCACTTGTTATCAAAAAAAAATATGAATTGCACCGTCATACATGTCTTATGTGCCTTTTTGTGATAATCAGACCCATGTTTTAAATTCTAACGGTAAACGATCAGTCCTTCTTTTCGTGACAACCTATTCTTTAAGTCAAGGATTGGCGCCAAAGAGACTCAAACTCAAGACACTTGAGTTTTATCCTTAACATCTTTATCGCCCAGTCACACTTCTAGATAATCAGACCCATGTTTTGGATATGCTTATATTGAAGCGAGTGTTTTAATCATCATTGATTCGATCTGAATTTGACTCCAAATCTAAGCCAATTCAATCTCGATCTCAATCTGAATCTGTTTCACGCCCTAAGCCAACCCCCCACCTGATGCGATTTATCCGACCATCATCTGCTTTGGCGAGCAGCTTGAGCAATAGACAAGAGGAGACAACTTTTTCATTTTATTATTTATTTTTTGGGTGTTTGAATGTAGAAGTAATGAAGAGGAGAAAAAAATAGCAAAAACAAAGAAGTGTAGTTGAATTAAACTGAAGCCTCTTTTTAAAAATTGTTTCGTTTCCCCTTCTTTTTCTTTTTTTCTTTTTTTGTGTGGGTAGAAGCAGTGAAGAAGAGTAAAAAGACAACAAAAAAGAAAAGATTTGAACAAATTAAAAGATTTTTTATCTTTTATTTTGGGTGGGAGAAGAGGTTGGGATATATAGAAGCAATAAAGAGGAGAAAAAACACAAGAAAATTAAAGAGTTGTACTGGGATTATAAAACGCACCTTATCACAGAAATAGCTCACTAGCTACCAGAACTGAGCAAAGGTATTCCAGCAGTCACCAGCAACAATAGTGAGTGTCCACAACGTAAGAAGGCCAATGAGTAGGTAGAAAGTAGAAATGAGGTGCATATGCATTGATAAAGAAAAAATGAATTTGAATGTGTTGGGTCAATTAAATTACTTCCCAGTACTTACACGCCATGTGTTGGGGTCAATTATAATAAGTAAAATATTAAGCTGCTGCATAATTCAATTTTAAATTAAATTACTTCCCACTTGTTATAAAAAAAAAAAAAGAATTGCACCATCATACATGCTTTATGTGCCTTTTTGTGATAATCAGATCCATTCTTTAAGTTCTAATTGTCAACGATCAGTACTCTTTTTCGTGACAACCTACCTTTAAGATCTAACTGTCAAGGATTGACGTCAAAGAGACTCGAACTCAAAACGCTTGAATTTTATCCTCAACATTTTTATTAAGTCTTAAAGAAATAATGTTACCCAAAAAACTTTGAGTATGGAAAAAGTATAAATGTGAAAGAAATTCTTGCTTGGATCAAATTTATTGACATAATTTGTATTTGACTTATAATATCATGTTATTTGAATATGATGTTTATTTTTAAAAGGCATAAAAATAATACTTATTTATATAATAAAACATAATTAGTTGAGTTGATAAATGATCATGTGAATAGATTTAGACTGGGCTCATGAGGTGGGTATGCATTGATAAAGAAAAAAGAATATGAAATTGCACCGTCATTCACGCGTTAGTTGTTGGGTCAATTATAATAGAATATTAAACTACTGCATACTTCAATTTTACATTAAAATACTGCACACTTGTTATTAAGTTTTAAAAGGTGGAAGTCTTTCTCCGTGTGCCACATTTATGATACCTCCTAAATGACGTTTCAGATTTACCGTAAGATCTTTTAGTTTTCAGATTTTGAATTTTTTTCAAATTTATTATTTTATATAAAATATCTATTCTTTTTACTACTTTCTATTTAAAATAGAATTCTTTGTATTGGCAAAATGAGTTTTGAGTATAAAGTTTTAGTCAATTTTGAGTTAAAATCAAAATAAGCTGTACAGATTATTTAAGGTGGTCTATGCAGAAATATGTTTCATTTATGAGTAGATAAAGAATATATATTAAGTTGCTTAAAATCATTAAATAGTAAATAAGAAATTGACTCTAAATATCACCACTTGAACATGATAACATGAGTTTGCAAAAAACTTATGTCCCATGTTGGTTGGACACAAAACTTTATTAAGTATATATAAAATTACCTTGAAAGAGGGTTTGTGCTCCGAGAGACATCCCACTTTTGTAGAAAAGACATGGCCTAGCCCATGGTGGGTTTACTACATGCACGCGTCGCCTTACACCAAATTAGGTTGGGTTGGGTTTGAGCCTTGGTTCGCTGTATAAATATTTGTTTAAAAAAAAATTATTTAATAAATTTTCTTTCCAAAAGCGTTATCGTATTTGTCACCATTTTAACCACTTTGACAAATGTTATCATTTTGAGAAGCATTTTGAAATTTGACTGAAGAAACATTTTTTCACTGAATAGTTGCGCCCATTTGAATTGGTGTTTCTGTTCACCATGAACAGAAGCAGCCCAAAGCTTCGTTTCTATACCAAACAATTACGAAGTGATTTATATAAACACCACCTCACCTAGTCCATTGTGGGTTCACCACACGCATACGTAGTGTCGTCTCGCCTTCGTCTCGCCTTACATCAACTTAAGTTGGGTTGGACTTGGGTCTTGGTTCGTTGTATATATATTTTTTTAGAAAAAAAAAAAACTATTTAATAATTATTCATTAAATTTTTTTTTTTCCAAAAGCGTTATCATATTTGTTACCATTTTAACTAGTTGAACAAATGTTGTCGTTTTGAGAAGCATTTTGAAATTTGACTAAAGAGACATTTTTTCACTGAATAGTTGTGCCCATTTGAGTTGGTGCGTCTGTTTCCTATGAACAGAAGCAGCCCAAAGCTTCATGCCTTTACCAAATAGTTACGAAGTGGTTTATATAAACACGACCACCCTCACTGCATTTGGCTACTTTTTCATTCATAACATTGTTTGGTTTATGTTGAAAAAAAAATTATTTTTTCATGTGCTTGTAAGTTCCTTTATGTGCACCTATACATATTTATATGTCTTTAGACCTAATTATTATCTTCATATATTGTATTTATACGACCAAATGTCGATATATGCACATGTATACATATCTACTTCTGTTATAAATTACTAATATTCTTATATATGTATATGTATGTATCTACATCTGACATGGCCATGAGTGATTTTCTTTTAGTACA
This sequence comes from Nyssa sinensis, assembly GCA_008638375.1. Lineage (NCBI taxonomy): Eukaryota > Viridiplantae > Streptophyta > Magnoliopsida > Cornales > Nyssaceae > Nyssa > Nyssa sinensis. Next base: position 20,721,416 of record CM018051.1, on the reverse strand, counting down.
TTGAGTTCAACTGACAAATATATTAAAAAATATATAATTCCAAAAGATACATTACTTTATACATAAGAGTATAATACATTTTTCTGTAAGTGGTTGAAAATTTTGAATTTTTTTGGTAATGAATTTCATTACTACCACAATGAGGGGAAGTTTTTTTGTTTGCTTTATTTTCTGATGGCCCTACAACTGCTCTGCCTCCTTCCACTGCCTTTTAAAAATTCTGTTATTTCTTTCTATCCAAACCCTACATATGACAGTTGAAATCCCAAATGACATGAAAGAATTCTATTCGTTTAGTTTAATATCACATTATAAATAAAATGACTATACTCAATACACAACTGTAATTCACTTGGTAAAGCTGCTTTGGGTAAACAATGACCTTAGGCAAGCAATTACATACACAACATGACTTCAACTACCAGTTTTATTGCTTTTGGTCCACACTATTGAACCTTGTCATCATTTAATTTTCATATACCATCTTTATTGCTTTTGGTCCAACTAATGGCCACCACTTGAACGTGGTTTGAGATATAAAAGTTGGGAAATACAACATTATTACACGCAATGATATGAGGTGGTAAAATCTCTTTATTCACACGATAGATCAGAGTTTAAGTCTTATATCTAGCACATACACTTTGAATAGTTCCCCCTCTCTCATAACTATACTAAAATAAATATAAAAATTGTCATGCACGATTTTTCATTTCAAACTTTATTATCAAACTCTGTTCTTTCTGTCATCTTTAGAGTCATTCTATCATTTTTATGGTTTTAAATTTAAATCTCGAAATAATGCAGGTTGAACTGAAATTATTTATTAAAATAATTAAAATTTTGTCTATATGTAAGATTTCTTTAGTTAATTTATCTGAAAAATCAATCAAAATTAATGGGCCAATTTGCTGGTTCTACATAAATGTAAGATGCTTCCCAATTTAACCACTACTTTTATCAAAATATTGCCAATTCCAAAATAGGTCTCTAACATGCATTGAACCTTTGACTCAGCTTGATTCTTGCCTGAATTGAAGTATATGTTTTTATCATGAAAAATCAAATCATTAGATGCCTTCTTCATGTTGTAATTACGGGTGGGTCTTGACATAATGTAGAGGTGTCAATCGTTGACTCAACTTGATTCTTGTCTGAAACATGATACGATATATTTAAAGGAAGTCTATTAGTGTCAACGAACTGGATCAATGCACTTACGAGAAGTGACACGTCGTGTCGTGTCGTGCCGTGTCTAGCAACCAAAATACTTGGCCTATGGTGGATCTGGCGTGGCGCTCTACTTTTTCCAATTATCAATTTTTTTTCTTTTTAAATTTTTTTACTTCTTTTCAAAATCGTTAAATTTTTACTTAGTAGTTAGTATTTAATAGTTTTTTTTTGGGGTTTATGCTATTATTTATTATTTTTTTTAACTTATTAGTATAATATTTAGTAGTTATTTATTTTTGGGATTATTAGTTTATTAATTTTTTTACTTCTTTCCTAAGTTGTTAATTTTTAAAATGTTATAAGTTTATAATATATTACTTTGTTAGTTAGCTAATTTTTTGTTTGCTTTATTTTCTAATTTGTATGTTAGTTGACATCTTGTTTAACTTCTCTATTTTTGTTTTTCAAAATTATTACATAATAATTAATTAATTAGAATTTTTTACTTGAAAATAAATATATAAAAGTAATATAATTGACAACCACAGAAAATAAACATTAACATTTTATTAAAAATAAATAAATTCAATTAGGAAGTGTAAAATGGCTATTGTGATTCTGATTGGGCTGGTTGTTCGGCACCTTCCTTGGCTCTAGTATTCTCTCTTGGAAAACTAAGAAGCAAAGCATTGTTTCCCGTTCCTTCGCTGAAGCAGAGTATAGAGCCATGGCTACCTTAACTTCGGGGTTACAATGGTTGAATACTTTATTTTTTCATCTTGGTTTGTCACCTCTTCTCCTATTACCATATATTATGACAATCAAGCAGCCCTACATATTGCCAACAATCCGGTGTTTCATGAGCGCATGAACCATATTGAAATCGATTGCTACTTTGTGCGTGAGAAAATCCAGTCCGATTTAATTACACCGCGTTTTGTTCCTTTTTCTACTCATCTAGCTGATGTTTTCACCAAGCCTCTCAGCAAAGATGCCTTTCATTCCTTGATTTGCAAGTTGGGCGTTATTCACATCCACGCTCCACCTTGAGGGTGAGTGTTAACAGCTATACAACAGCTGTGTATTAGCCAATTACCCAAGTCTTACTTTCCTGTTCTTTAGTCTTACTTTCCTATTCTTTTGGGTTTCCTTGTACAGCCAATTACTTTCCTAGTCTTTTGCCTTCTTTTTTGCTTTTCCTTGTATACACGATACTGTACATGGAATATATATAATACACCATCTTCTTTGTCTCTCTATATGAAGGGGGACACGAAAATCTGAAGCTTTAATTTTATCAGCCTCCTTCCACTCACTGCCTTTTAAAAATTCTGTTATTTCTTTCTATCCAAACTCTACACATGACAGTTGAAATCCCAAATGGCATGAAAGGATTGTATTCGTTTAGTTTAATATCACATTATAAATAAAATGACTATACTCAATACATAACTGTAATTTTCATCTACCATCTTTATTGCTTTTAGTCCACACTAATGGCCACCACTTGAACGTGGTTTGAGATATAAAACTTCGGAAATACAACATTATTACATGTAATGATATGAAGTGGTTAAAATTTCTTTCTTTACACGATAGATGGGAGTTTAAGTCCTATATCGAATACACACACTTTGAATAGTTCCCCTCTCTCATAACTTTACTAAAATAAATATAAAAATTATCGTGTACAATTTTACTTTTCAAGCTTTATGGTTTTAAATTTCGAAATAATGTAGATGAACTGAAATTATTTATTAAAATAATTTAAATTTTATCTATATGTAACATTTCTTTAGTCAATTTGTCTGAAAAATCAATCAAAATTAATGGGACAATTTGCTGGTTCTACATAAATGTAAGATGCTTCCCAATGTAACCACTAGTTTTATCAAAATATTGCCAATTCCAAAATAGGTCTCTCACATGCATTGAACCTTTGACTCAACTTGATTCTTGCCTGGATTGAAGTATATGTTTTTATCATGGTAAATCAAATCTTTAGATACCTTCTTCATGTTGTAATTACGGGTGGGTCTTGACATAATGTGGAAGATTCAAATCGGTTGGCTCAACTTGATTGTTGCCTAAAACATGACACGGCATATTTAGAGGAAGTCTATTAGTGTCAACAGACTGGATCAACCCACTTACGAGTAGTGAGGCATCTTGTCGTGTTGTGCCGTGCTTAGCAATCAAAATACTTGGCCCATGGTGCATCTGGCCTGGCCCTCTACTTTTTCCAATTATTAATTTTTTTTACTTCTTTTCAAAATTGCTAAATTTTTACTTAGTAGTTAGTATTTAGTAGTTTTTTTAGGGTTTATGCTATTATTTATTATTATTTTTAACATATTAGTATAATATTTAGTAGTTATTTATTTTTGGGTTTATTAGTTTATTAATTTTTTGACTTCTTTCCTAAGTTGTTAATTTTTAAAGTGTTATAAGTTTATAATATATTACTTTGATAGTTAGCTATTTTTTTGTTTGCTTTATTTTCTAATTTATATGTTAGTTGACATCTTGTTTAACTTCTCTATTTTTGTGTTTCAAAATTATTACATAATAATTAATTAATTAGAATTTTTTACTTGAAAATAAATATATAAAAGTAAAGTAATATAATTGACAACCCCAGAAAATAAACATTAACATTTTATTAAAAATAAATAAATTCAATTAGGAAGTGTAAAATGATTGATTTTATCAATTTACTAATGCCCTTCAAACTAGCTTGTTAATATAATTGTTGGAGAGACAAAATATAATTGGAAGCAATCAAAATCAAAAGGGATGAGTCGTGCTAAATGGGTCGTGCCCATGCCGTGCTCGTACTTTTCACAGGTTGTGCTGTGCTCATAGGCTGGGAAGGGCAACCTGGCATGGTTCGCAAGCTCATGTCACAGTAGGTCTGGCCCACATGGCAATCATGTTGTGCCTCCTCCAGGTATAGCGGGCCCATGTCATACCCCATGCCGGCCCAATCTAGCCCATTTTATACTTCTAATGCAATAGTAAAATTGTTTCATTATGTCTTAGAGATCACATATTCGAGTCGTAAAAATAGTATTTTTACTTGCAGTGTTAAGCAATAGCAGATCAAGACCTTCGACTTAGGGTGACAAGAATACAAAAAAATAAAAATCTAAAGAGATATTTTGTGAAAATATTTTAAAAAAAAAAATTGTGAAGCAACTCCAAATTTTTTTTTATAAAAGAATTCTATACAAAATAGGGGTGAGAAATAAAAAATTTAGAAATTTAGGGAGCCATTGCCCCACAGCCATAAGGTGATAAGGTTGTTTACATCTATTACTGAGATCCTCGGCTAGCCCTTTTGTTGGTGTTGTAACTTTGCCCAACCCAATTTAAAATTAGAATTTCTAGGTTCGAATTGGTATAAAAAGTTGGAACAACAACTTGGCCAAATTCAAATTCTAACAGGAAGCTTATAAACAGCATAAAGCAAAACTTTCTATACAAGAAAATAAATGATCATAGAATCTAGAAGCCCTTTCACCTTTCAATTGATCAAATGCTAAACCCTCTTTTGGCTTTTTTATACATATGGGTTCTCAAAACAAAAACAAAAACAAAAAAATTTTAAAAGTAAAATCTCAAATAATGAGACAATATCTCATTTTTTATATATCAAATTATGAAAATAATATTTGACAAATTTTTTTGGTAAGTAAAGACTTTTCTATTGTTCAACAATCAATGCTAAGTCTCAACTTTCAATTTTGTAATTCTTTTTTAATTACGTTTTCAGTGTTCAGTTGATCCTTTTCAGTGGGTCCTTCCTCAAAGTTTCTCCATTTTTTACCAGATTTAATGGAATATATTGTGAAAGCAAAGAAAATAAGAATGCTACAAGAAGAAGATGAAGTAATTACTTAGACAATTAATTAACAAATTTTTCCACAAAAACTACGTAAGTATGCTCCGAGAAAAAAAAAGTTAAAAATTTAAAAGAAATTTATTTTTTTGTTATGTATTAAGCAAGCAAGAACTTTTTTTAACTAAAATATTTAAATTTCAATCAGTTATCCTATAAATTATTTATGTGATTATCAAACTTAGTTTGAATAAGAGAAATATTACTCTTCTCCCAAAAAGAAAATATGAAATGATGTGATAGTATCTCATATGTTACACATCAACTAATTAATACAATTTAAACTCGTTTGATTAAAAAAATGGTAAGCATAGACTTTTCTTTTGAATAATCCACACCAGAGAAAAAGAACTTCAATTGATTAAATTAGTTCAAATCTAATAAAAATTCATTCAGGATTTAGGAATGGAATTCAATAGTAAATATATATATATATATATAGACACACCAGATTAGAAAACTGAACCTTTTTTGGACAAGGCAGCAACAATAGCACTTTACGTTTCAAATAACGAGTTATTGATGGAACATCAAATAATATATTTTTATATGACATCATTTGAAATGCAAATCAGATTAATACATCTTTAATGAACTTATATGACATCATTTAAAATGTAAAATTTAAGTAAATAAATTTGAGACATTTAAAAATTTAGCCTATTCAAGCCTCTCAAAAATAGCATAGCCCCCCACCCACATTTATGTTTATTATGTTTGGGAGTGTTTTCTGTGTGCCTATTTTAAATTTAGCCTACTCTGAGCAGCTCCAACGCAGCATATGTATGGCTAAAAACTACCCTATATTTTAATTTTTTTAAAAAATTCTCTCATATTTGGTCAGACGAATAATAGTTGCTATTCAGATATGTGTCATGTATTCTCCCGATTTAATGGTTAAAAGTATGTAGTCTCGTTTAGATGACGGGATAAAAGTGTCAGATTGGATAAGACATGTTCAGATTGGATAAAAAATAAAATTTTATGAAATATTAAATATCATATTCCAGTATTTAGAATATGCCCGAATAAAAAAGTTCGGATACACTGTTCTATTTCAATTCTATATTTAAATCAGTGCAATTATTAATAAAAATAATAAAATCTTATGTGATATTAAATTTGTATTTTTAATAATATTTTTTCTAAGATTTTAGAAAAATTAAATTCCTAAAATAATTTTTTTTCAAAATATATGCTTAAGAATTCAAAAATAAAAGTTAAGAACAATAGAGAGATATATATTATTGAAATTGGAGACGCAGTCCATTCAACTCCTTAAAACCTAGGTGTTAAGAAAAGGGGCAGTCAGCCATATAGATAGACTAGAGGAGCTAGAGACAGGCAATAGACTAGAGGAGCTAGAGACAGGCAATAGACTAGAGGAGCTAGAGACGGGCGATGTGGAACAATCCAACACGCTACCTGGAGCATATTGCCCACGGAGGGAGGCCAGATGAGCGCGCCCCGACTTCTCTAGCCCAAAGTTAGGTTCTAGCCTGCCTCTAATACCATATTGAAATTGGAGGCGCGGCCCATTAAGTGGGATGCGCCTCCAATTTCAATATGGTATTAGAGCTAGGCCAGAAACCCAACCTTGAGCTAGATGCACGGAGCCGCTCCCCTGGCCTCCCTTCGCGAGCAATGTGCTCTAGGGGGCGTGTTAGATTGTCCCACATCGCTCATCTCTACCTCCTCTAGTCTATCTATATAGCAGGTTGCCCCTCTACTTTACACCTGGGTTTTAAGGAGCTGAATGGGCTGCACATCCAATTTTCAATAATTGCATGACAAATGGTATATTGAAATTGGAGGCGCAGCCCATTCAGCTCCTTAAAACTCAGGTGTTAAGAAGAGGGGCAACCTGCTATATAGACAGACCAGAGGAGTTAGAGACAAGCGATGTAGGACAATACAACACGCTCCTTGGAGCACATTGCCTGCGGAGGGAGAGCAGGTGAGTGCGCCCCGACTTCTCTAACCCAAAGTTAGGCTTTGGCCTGACTCTGATACCATATTGAAATTGGAGGCGCAGCCCATTCAGCTCCTTAAAACCCAGGTGTAAAGGAGAGGAACAACCTGCTATATAGATAAACTAGAGGAGCTAGAGACGGGCGATGTGGGACAATCCAACATGCCCCCTAGAGCACATTTCCCGTGGAAAGAGGCCACGAGAGCGCGCCCCGACTCCTCTAGCCCAAAGTTAGGTTCTGGCCTGACTCTGATACCATATTAAAATTGGAGGCGCAGCCCATTCAACTCTTTTAAACCCAGGTGTTAAGGAGAAGGGCAATCAGCCATATAGATAGACTAGAGGACCTAGAGAAGGGCAATAGACCAGAGGAGCTAGAGACGGGCTATGTGAGACAATCTAACACACCCCCTGGAGCACATTGCCTGCAAAGGGAGACCAGTGGAGTAGCCCCGTGCATCTAGCTCAAGGTTAGGTCTCTGGCCTGTCTCTAATACTAAGTTGAAATAAAGGCCCAGCCCATGCAGCTCCTTAAAACCCAGGTTTGAAGGAGAGTCAGCCATATAGATAGACTAGAGGAGCTAGAGACGGGCGATGTGAAACAATCCAACATAGATAAATAAGAGACTGTTCAACAAATTTAATAATTTATTGTGTATAAATATTCATAAAAAGAATTACTAATAAATGTAAGAAGAAAAAAAATAGTCTATACATTTGAAATTTATATAACAGTTCAAAAGTGTCATCAACATGGATAATAATATGTTACGAAAATTTATATGGATAATGTCAATAGTGGTAGTTAGAAGTAATCTCTTCCCTCTTCTCTTTTTTTGTTTTTGTCTTCTTGTTATAAGAGAATGATTGAAGATTTTTATTTTACTTCATATCTCATTGAGCATGGGATAAAAATAATCCCACAGGCCTTGTTTGGACAACTGGATAAGAATGCGAGATTAAATATAATATAGTTGGATCAGATAGGATATAAAATCTTGTGGAATATTAATATTCCAATTCAGTGTTTGGAACTGACCTTAATAAAAGGCTTGAATATACTATTATGTACCAATTCCGTGTTTGGGTTACATATAAAAAATTTTATTTTTTATTTTCTTATGTAATGTTTTCCTCAAAGTCCTCAAAAACTATCTTTCTTAAAATCATTCTAAAATGTTTTTTAAAAACTAAAAAAAAATACATATCTTTTTTGAGCTATCCAATATTTGCACCAACAAATATATTACTCAAATAAATCATACATGAAAAATGTATGACATGTAAACATATAATAAAAATTCTATTAATACCAACAAATATCTCTTTCACAAGCCATCAAAAAAAAAAAAAAATCAAAATTACAATTTTCATCATAAACATACCATCAATAAATAAGTCACCCAATCAAATGAAAAAGATGACAAGACAAGAAAAGACAAAACCAAGCAGATGTAACTAGAGAGTTATGGAACTACCTTACTCAACAGCCTCTTTAAGTAGCACAACAATTGTTGGGTTCGTAACCACAGCGGAAGCGATTTTAAAAATTTATTTGGATCTATTTCTTTACATGAATCATACAATCTTGAAAAGAGGGTTTAGAATTACCTTGTTCTTGATAATCTTGATCGTTGAAAAAGATTTCTTGAAGAGATTGATGCAATCTTCCTTCTTTTTCTCCTCTAGGTCTTCTCCTCTTTTTCTTTACGCAAACCGTATCGCATGAGAGTGGGCTGCCTCTTATTTTTGTCTAGCACAAAAACTTCTCATATTGAACAGCTCCCTATATATCATATATATAGGGCTTAACCTAATTAGGGTAAGAGAAGGGATCTAGTGAGTCCCATTAAGTTAACTTCCAATTAATCAATTAAATCTTAATTATCTCATAATTAATTTAATTGACTAATTAATTTCAATTAACTCCACTATATAATTTAAATTGTACTCTAACTTAGCAGAATAGAGTAAACCCATATACATTATACTTTTACAGTTGGCCCCTCTACATGGATATTAATAATTAGGATAATATTGTCAAATTAATTCTCTAATTATTTTAAGAACCTAATTCAATAATTATTAATCACTTGCAATTGGTAATCATTTCAATAAACAATTTACTGAAAAGACTGGATCCGGATTTCAGTGATTAACCCATTGAATTAGCACAAAGGTGATATCCATCTCTCTAATATATAGAGCGCAGATTTCATCTTGAGAATATGTAATCCCACAGCCTAAATAATGGCTTCCCAAGATACCGAGGTGTTGATATAAAAGACCTCATTCATTAGTAACTCAAAGTCATCACTATTTAGAACTTGAGTTCACTATCCTCTCAAGATTAAGAGCTTACTGCGAATAGTGAATATGAAACTTATTAAAGGCGACAGTTCCAAATAATGCATTTCTTATAATGATCCAGTTCAGTGTATTCTCAATACACCAATACAATAACCTAGAGTCCACTACTTTGATGGTTGAGATAAACCATCTTATCACATAAAGGTTAACTGTATTATAGCTTTACAGATAAGATGTCCAGTCTTATCAATAGCCGCAAATAATTCTAGAATTGCCTATATAAGTAGTTCATATCTTATGTGTATAAATCTCATTTATACACATGAACCATTCCTAATGACAATTCAAGGACTAATCATCTCATGATATAAAGCAACATCCAAACATATGGTAATATAAAACTCGATAATAAATCAAATCTATTAAATAATAATAAAATAACTTGGATATGAGAGCACACATCCTAACAACAATGAACTCTACTTTATCCTCGTTTGAACTGCTAAGAAAAAAAATCCACATAATCAGGACGCCCCACAATCTTTCGTCGATTAAGAGCACGATCCCTTGAGGTTATATATTGCATCTTGTTGAGCTCATCCATCACTTTTTTTTCTATCATTTGATATATTGTTTACTTGACCAATCCTTTCAGCTACAACATCTATACTTTGGACAAACAGGCTACCAAGATCTTTCAAAGTGGAAGAAAATGTGTCTATAGCCTTATTCTTCTTTCTATGTGATTGTTGAGAATTTGTCTTTGCTGATAAAGGTTGATTATCTGAAGTTGATGTATCAATATTATCTAAGCCAACAGTATCAGTGTCCTCAGCATCTAGCTATTCGACTGCATCAGCAACAGCCTTTGCTCCTTTACTAGTTGCTCGATCCTTTCCAAAAATGAATCCTAACTTCTCATACATTGGAAATGGTTTGTTCTTGAATGACTTGGCATCAAGATCTTTCTGTATTCATTAACATAAAATAGTAAGGTTACAGATCTTAAACAAAAATAATAAATTGGACAAATTTAAATAAAATACTAATATGAAAAAAACCTTTAAGCAAGCCTCCTGTACCTCATCTAAGTCAAAGGTTATACATTTTAAATTATCATTCCATTCAAAACCAGATTATCCAAGCATGTCAGTTATTATATTATAACTTTTCTTTAGTACTTTCACCTTAGATTCAACATGAGGGTTTGCTTTTATATTACTACCGGGGCATTTCTCTTCTAGTTTTTTTTTCTATTAAGGTTGTATATCCAAACTTAAATGGTTCATTCTCACAACACCACCCTATCGTAACTAATTCCTCAAGTATTTCAAGCAATGCATCTTGTTTTGCCTTACTCCATAATCGTCAATCCTTGTTTTTTCCTTAATTTGGAACTGCCACTTTCCATTCCTATAAATGAAATAATAATTACTCTATAACATTATTTATGATACATGCTAATATCACAATGAAATTATTGGTATCATTGAAGTTGGTGATTCCAAAGGATATAATATGGATAAATATATTCAAACATCATAATTTTTAAAATGAATAAAATATGCTCCAGATAACTCAATTAACATAGTCACAATATATGAAATTAACACAAATAAAATATTTTCAAACATCAACATGAAGATATTATTATCAAAGGAAGTGTAATATAACATCCAATATAGGCAATTGTTATACAAATATTTTATCATTGTCTCCCTACTAGCTATCCATTTATCAAACATTTCATAAAATATTTTTAAACATCAACATGAAGACATTATTATCAAAGGAAGTGTAATATAACATCCAATATAGGCAATTGTTATACAAATATTTCATCCTTGTCTCCTACTAGCTCTCCATTCATTAAACATTTCTTTTGATAATTTATCCCTCCATTGAGTCCATTGGTTAGATGATTCAACATGCATAATGGTATCACCATCCATACTAATATTCGTCTCTTCCATCTCTTCTAATTGCCCCTCCAATGGATCAATTTGCATATCTCTTCTGAAGAGATTGTTCAACAGACAATAAGTTGTAATTATCTGGCAACGTATTTTGATTCAGTAAAATGATGGACTCTTAAGTGTAGCCCAACGAAGCTTAAGTAACCCAAAACATCTCTCAATGACATTCCGAGCTGCAAAATGTTTCATATTAAAAAATTCTTCCAAAGTGGTTGGTGCTAATGATCCTTCTCTCCATTCAGACAAATGGTATCTAGTAAATCAAAGTGAAGCAAGAAATCCTTCACCATTCGTATACCCTGCATCCACAACATAGTAATAACCTAAAACATGAAAAAGAATTCTTTTAAGAATATTATTAATACTAAGTAATCATGTATAAAAAGCTTAACTAAACAAGGCTTACCAGTAGGGATCTTTAATCCATTTCTCCTACTAATTGCATCTCTTTATAACCTCGAATTTGCTCCTCAATCCCTCCCATCATGGCAAAACATATATGAATTTCATATCACGTGAACACACTCCCAACACATTAGTTGCAATATCCCCCTTTCTTGTTTTGTATCTTGGCTTATCAATCTCCGACACATTCACATTAATATAAATTAAATCTAATGCACCTAAGCAATTCTATATAAATTAAATCAATTAATAGTCCTAAAGTAAAAATATATTATAATAAACTAAATCAATTATAAATATTAACATACCTTAAACCATTTCCATTTCTCATCAGTGAAGTTATTTTGTACCGGATTTGCCTATCTAAGTAAATGACCTTGCAATCGTAAGACTGCATTTAGAACAACATTAAAGTATCTACTAACTGTCTCTCCTGACCTTTGAAATTTAAATTTAATCACTCGATTCTTGACATGATGTGTTAGTATATGCAAGAAAATTGCCACTTGCTCCTCAATCCGAACGTTTCCACATTTTCTTTTAACCTACCATCTGTGCGAAAGAGTTCACACAAGAGACCAAATGTCTACCTATTCATTTGGAGTTGTTATACACAAGTTTGGTCACTCTCACCTATTAGACAATCCAAGTACTTTAAACGTGTTTCATGCCTAACAAATGTTTGTTCTTTTAACAAATACTTGTGGTAGTACTTCTCAGCAGTAGCACATATTAATATAAAAAACATAGAACGTATTAATAGCAACTCAATACACATATCCTCTAGTAAAAGTGTAGACATCTCATTTTGTGATCCTTAATTACTGTTGCTATTGTTTTTTTTTTTATATATATATATATATATATATATAAGATCTAGTTTCTGAAACATATAAAAAAACAAAAAAACTTTGAATGGAGAACTTACCGATGATGACAAAGGAAACGACTCTTTCGACGACTTCTGTAGTGCGGCATTATATTTTTTTATCCCAAGAGATTGGATAACTCAAATATCACCTCTCTCTTGGTATTAATTATATCTTATGCGGGTGGAGTATAAATGGTTAATAGGATATAGATATCCAATCTAATTAAAGACACCAAACATAGGATATGATAAAATTTATCATATCCAACCCTCTTATCCCATGCCTAAACACAAAGTATTATTTTTATTCCACACTAGTGGGATATAATTATAATTAATCATATCCTAAGTAAATGTCCAAACATAAGATAAGATATTACTTATCCTATCCTACTCTCTTATCTGGTCAAATAAAAGTAATAAAAGTTTTGATAGTTAAAAAGAGGAATAGTTGTTATGTCATAAAATAACATTTGAGTATTAAAGCAGAAATATCCAAATATAATATTCTAATACTATATCACTACTAAAATTTAATTTTATCATGGCACAAATGACATATAACGGTAGAGATACTCTCAGGCCTTTGAGAAATGGTCCCACTCACATCTTTCTAGCACCCAAGTTCTTCCTCTTCCTTCCTAGATTTTCCCAATAAGATGGTTGTGCTTAAAATAATAAAAGGCTTCAATGGAGCCTGTTGAACCCAAAACAATCTAAAAATTTGATGAAAAGAATCACGTCACACTGTGCAATAAAAGGGCAAAATTCTCGTGAAAGGAAAAGGTGAAACCAAGTTACCGAGCGACTGGAGATAATACTGTTAGAAATAACAGGTTTTGAGCATAATTTTTTGATTATTTTTGAACTAAAATTAAAGTGGGCCTCACACATTAATTTTGATGGGTCCACATGAAAATATATTTTTCTCCATGAAAACATTAAGATCATGTATTGGGTTACTCTAAATCATTAAGGAGTGAATGAGAAATTGCCTCCAAATATCACTAATTGAAAATGGCAACAAAAATTTGGAACTTGTGAAAAACTTGTGTCCCACATAGGATAGGTACAAGACTTTTAAAAAGTATATATACAATTATATTGAATGAAAGTTTGGGCCCTTAGGGCACCCAAGTTTTGTGGAAGGAGAGGACCTAGTATATCCTTGATTCACCACACACGCAATGCCGTAGCCTCGTGTTGGGTCGGGTCTGGGTTTAGGCCAAGGCCCGTTATATATATCTTTTTGGAGAAAATTCATTTAAATAATTTTCTAAAAAGCAGTTGTTTAGTTATATGGTTAATTAAATCCAACGATGTTTTGCGATTGCATTTGGTTTTGGTTTGAATCCAAACCGACGTTGTTTTGCAATTAACTTTGGTTTGAATTTTGACTGAATAGGGGTTTTTTTCATTGGGCATGACTATGTCTGTTCATCATGAACAGACACAACCAAAGCTTCATGCTTGTACCAAACAAGCATAAAGAGGTCTATATAAATACCCAAGTTTTGTGGAAGGGAGAGGACCTATCATATCCTTGGTTCACCACACGCGCACCCAAAACGTTGTTGTTTAGTTACTAGGTTAATTAAATCTAACGATGTTGTTTTGCCATTGCATTTGGTTTTGGTTTAAATCCAAAATGACGTTGTTTTTCTATTACCTTTGGTTTGAATTTTGACTGAATAGGCATCTTCTTTATTGGGCACGATTGTGTTTGTTCGTCATGAACAGACACAACTAAAGTTTCATGCTTATACCAAACAGCCATGAAGAGGTCTATATAAACACCACCACACTTACTTGCATTCATTTATTCGATTCATTATTCAGTGCGTCCGTAATTAAAAAGAGCTCAATCACATCCGGTTTGTTGTGCACAGAGAAAATTGTTCTTCTCCACTATGCGATAACCATTTCATCCTGGGAGGTAAATGTCAAAGAAACTCGTGAGCACCATTGTACGATGGCATATTATGTCTTAAGAAGATAGCGTCAAACACTAGACTTGGTTTACATCATTCTTTAATATTTTTCATATTCTGTTCAAATACAGTAAGTTTCTGTAATCTTTATTTTTAGTTTCTTTGATATGTTTTATATAGGCAGTATATTATTTCTTTGTTAAAATTCAATTCTCGAATTTCTGTTTCAAATATTGGCTTTTCAGTTTACTGTTTCTCCAAAATCTGGTCTTTTAAATACGATGTATATTTACTGCAAATTAAAAATCTGTGTTTTGGTTAAACTATATATATATATATATATATATATATCAAAAATAAAACTGATTCTGATTGATTTTAAAAACAAATACGAGACCTAAAGTGATAACTTTAAATAAGGCATTTTTTTCTTTTTTAATATTAATAAAAAAAAATTATTTAAAATTTTATTCTTCTTGCCTTTTGACATGCAAATTGTTTTTCCAATATTAATTGTATTATAATTTAAATACAATTATCCATCATATGTTTTTCAGACTCCAAGAATCTATTACCTTTTTATTGCCACTATTGTTTTTTTTTTTTTTTTTTTATATTACTCGAGTGTGTATAATAATAATAATTCAAAGTCTAAAACTCAAAAAAGTTTAACTTTTATGATAGAAAGTCCCGTACATGTAATTATATTTATATATAATTTAGGGCCTTATTTGTAAGTGGGGTCTAAAGTAATTGTTTTTCTCCCTTAATGATAGAGTTGGTCCGGAGCTACAGTATTGAATTAGAATAAAATCTATACAGAAACTAATTACCCATTCCTATAAAAATTAGGACTAATAAAAAAAAAATACTTTATGTTTGTTTTATGGATTGCATAAGGATGGATTAGCTCTCCCCTTCACTAATTGTGATAAGATTAGTAATCCCAACCATTCCCTCCTATTATTTTATCCATGCTTTAGCCCGTTATTTACTCATGCTACTATTAGTGGCTCCCTTCTTTTTTCTTTTTTTAATCCAAATATTGACTTCGCAAAGTTATTGATACTAATTTATCAAATTCTTTTTCCAAACCGACGAACAAACATAATTTTATATAATTAAAAGTTCCGTGACAGATAAAATCTTGTAATAGTGTCAACCATGAGATGCTTAAGACTCTTAGCCCAAATATAATGGTCTAGTGAGACAAGATTGAGCATTCTTACATCATAACTTTGACTAAAGTAAGCTAAGCTCATGCCGTTGCGATTCATGTTCTCCAGCTTAAACCCATTTATACAAACTGGATTAATCTAAACTGGTTAACAGTAAGGACCAGCTGCAACTTCTTAGGATGCATTTGAAATAAAGCCTACCAATGCAAAAACACAATGGTGATGAAAGAGTACAGACAGACATCATATATAAATATATATATATATATGTATATAAAGAGAGAGAGAGACAGAGGAGACACACACACACACACACGTCAATGGCTTAACATTAAAGAGTGAATGAGATTCACCAGCTGTATGAGGTCGACTTGTGAGACAACTGCTTTTGCAATGGGTATGGACAAGTAACAATGGAATAGACAGAAACAGAGAACACATAAGAGAGAGAAAATGAAAAGGGCTTTGGTTGATTGAATTAGAAAGCCCTGCATGGTCACATTCTATTTAATTCTGTTTTTTCCAAATTGACGTGGACATTTCAGCTACCCTATCTCCTCAATGCCAAGACCAAAACCAGCCTAAACTAAGCATTGAAACAAGTTTGAGGTGGGTTGGTCTGAACCAAGTTTTAGGATCTTGGCAAGCTGCTTTAGAAAGGGGCTTAATTGGTTCGACCCATTTTGTAGTTTCTCATTGTTTGGCCTAACTTAGGCTTGGACTGGTTGGAATGTCTTTCGAAAGAGCTGTAATTTTTAACACTTTAGTAAATTATAGTGACCTATTATGAAATTTCTAACAATTACAAATATCTCTATTGAGGTTTTGAAATTACACTGATCTCCTCTACTTTACCTAACAATATACAAATATCTCCAAGAAATTTTTTTCTCCAAAATGGCAAAACTGACCATTTCATTTTTTTTTTTCAAATTTTTTAACTTTGACCAATTTGTTTATTTTTCTTTTCATTTTTCAAATAAATATTGATTAAAACCTTAAATTTATTTTTATATATAAAAAAAAAAACTACTTTACCTAACAATATACAAATACCTCTAGGAAAATTTTAAATTGACCCTTTCATTTTTTTTTTTTTTCAAATTTTTTGACTTTGACCAATTTTTTTATTTTTCTTTTCATTTTTCAAATAAATATTGATTAAATCCTTAAATTTATTTTTATATAAAAATAATCTTTAAAAAAAGTTTTAAAAAATTGGTTAAAATTAAAAAAATAAAATAAGAATGGCAATTTTGTCTATTTGATTAAAAAACATTTGATTGGAGAAGGTATTTGTATATTGTCAAGTAAAGTAGGAGAGGTCAGTACAATTTTAAAAATTTTAAGAAATATCAGTATAATTGTTAGAAATCTCATGGAAGTTGAGTGTAATTTACCCTTAATACTTTTTAGACTTGGGTTTGACAAAAACATCAGACCATAATAGCAGCATAAACTAATCCAACTAATGCCTTAATTAACGAAAATCTTTGAAATGTGTAACTAAAAATTAATTCAACCTATTTTAATTACCAAGATGCTCGTAATGCTCGTATCTTTTATAATAATTTTCTTACAATTAATTTGACGTTATTATATCCTATGAATATTATTGTCATTTTTTAAGAAAATGATATCAATTTTAATGTATAATTAAGGATGTCAATCGGTGATGTGGAACAAGTGAAAGGAGAATTCATGCAACAATGGAAAAGAAAAAAGTTAAAATCAAAGCCAAATTGGCTTGTCAAAGTGTTTGAAAACATATTTGAAATGCGTTTTGAAACACTTACCTCTACATACCCAAACTCGAATCACCATATTTCGATCTGAGATGACCCAACGAATTCAACTCATTGCCTCTTGGTGCTATCCGAAGTCAGATTTTGGTTAAATTCATGCGCTTAGGCCTTCAATTAATCGTTTTTACTATTTTTGAAAAGTAGTTTTGTCACCGTAATTCTTCAATTACTTCACATAAGAATTTCAGATTGAGTTGCCATTCGTTTCCGTCTTTTTCTTCTTTTATCTTATTTAGTTTTAAACTATATACTTAATTGAAAAAAATGTCCCAATTTTGATTGTATCCAAATTTTTCTATTTTTCTCCTAGTTTTATTAGGATTAGCATAGTAGTTGTGGTTTTCTAGTTAAAGTAGTAGTTTTCTATCTTTATAAATATGATGTAATAAACTTTTATTATTTAGATTTCATTAATAATATTTAAATTCTGAATTTAGTGAATTTTTTTTTTCTCATTGGGTTGATTGTTCCCTATTTTTGGATATTGACGTAATTGTATCCATTGATCATATTTCGTGCTATGTTAGTTGGTATCAAAGTAAGAATTCACCTTGCTAGAAGGAAAACGACAGAGACAAAATCAGAAATCTCGTTGATGTTGGTTGTGGGACGGAGGCTTTGTGGATTGCAATTGGTAAAGATAGGCAATAGATTATTGAGATCTGTGATATGCTTTTGGGACTTGGTCTTAATGCCAATAGAGACCCTCTAGTTGATGGGAAAGGTACTAAAGGATTTTCTCGAGGCCAACCGATTGGCAAACTTGTGCCAAATCCCCAAAGGCAACCTGTCTATGGAGCAATGTTTTTAAACTCAAAACGTTCATCGAACTGAAAAATGATCAGGCTAAGGGTCACCAATCTAACCATCAGTTCAGCCAGATTTAAACCATGACATCATAATTACATAATAAATATATTTATTAATAAATAATAATAAATTAAATTAGAAAAAAATATTAAAAATCAAAAAAATTTCACACCTTCCTACCTCCACATTACATGGAACCCCACCCCCTCCCCCTAGCCTATTGGAAACGTTCAATCATCAAGAGATGAGGAAACAAGGAATTGAAGTGCGATTCAATCTGAGCCCTAAGCCCCTAATTGCCTCAAATTTATATCTTAAGTGAACCAATTAGTCATACTGAATCACTTCCAATTTTTCAGTTGAACCAACCGATTTCAACGATTTTCTCTTTTTAGTATGATTTTTGATTTATTTACAATTTTCCCAGTGAAATTAGACCGTTTGGTGGACCAATTGGTAGTTCAACTAGTTGAGCTAGCTAGTTCAGTTTGATTTTCACAACATTGCTATAGTGGCTATTTAGGTTCTGGAGAAGAAGAGGACTATGAGATTTGTAGGCCCGTGAGAAGGAACTAAGAGTATGAGGATTATTGAATGAAGATAGATATAGCCACATTCAGTGAAAATCTTAACATTGGGGATTTCCTTAATTTGCTTTTTGAAGTTAATCATTTCCTTACCATAATAGAGGTTTTAGAGGATAAGATGGTTAGACTTGTCATTTTTAACTTAAAATGTGGAACAATAGTTTGGTGGGATCAATTGTAGCGAAACTAATAGAGACAGGGGTAAATAGCCAATTTGAACTTGGAGGAAATTGAAGCAGTATATGATGAAGAGATTCCTCCTTCCAGGTTATGAAACAAAACCTGATCCAGTTTTACCAGAACTACACCTAAGTTAACCATTTGATTTTTTATTATACGATATAATTTAACAAATTGTTTTATCGTAATAATCTTGCTAAGATGAAAGGACAGAAGGTGGTGCAATATCTCAATGGTTTAAAACATAAATTCATGATAAGACTATCTTGCAGGTTATATGGAGTGTTAATAAGGCCCACAACATGGCATTGAAGGGAGAGCTTACAGACATGGAAAGAAGGGTGAGAAGTTTAGCACACTTTCACAAGAATTTTCCTAAGGTATCTTATGTTATGCGTGATAGAGGGAAAGGCGTTCAAGTGGCAATATAGTACCTTGCCCGACCAGTCTAGACCTGATTGTAAAGAGCATACCATGTCAAGGGCAATGCCAGTAGAGGCTCTCTAAAGAAGGTAGTTCTAGCTCTAAATGCGAACCCCTATACCATGCCTACACTTGGTAAGTGCTTTCACTATGGGAAACTTGGACTTCACTCTAATAATTGTCTAGATTGACGACCTATTAAAAACATCTAGAATGAAGAAGTCATGGAGGAAGTAGAAGAAGATGATCCATATGAGGGGGTAGAATTCATAGAAGAAAAGGGTGAACGACTCAATATATGGTTCAATAGTTGTTGTACGTGCCAAAGTAGTTGAACACAAGCCAATGCCATAACATCTTTCAATCTCTTATATAGTGAATCAAAAGGTCTACAATTTGATTATTGAAAGTGAGAGTTGCGAGAATTTTGTGGTGAAGAAGTTGGTGAATCATGTAAAGCTGCCTACGAAAAAGCATAATTCTCTTTACACAATCGGCTGTATTAATAAGGGACCAACTGTTAAAGGTAACAAAAATTACTTCAATTAGGAAACATTATCATGTTGAAGTAATTTGTGATGTGGTTAATATAAATGCTAGTCTGTGTTGTTAGGGAACCATGGCAATATGATGTTAACATCACTTATACAGGCAAAGACAATATTTATTTAGTTACAAAAAGAGCACACAAAATTATTGTAACTCCTTTAAAATTTGATTTTATGACTAACAGTTCCTCTAAAGTGAAGGGGCAATTTATGTTAGTTATGGTCAATTCTATAGCAGAGTTTATGACTACAGCTAAGAGGCGTAAAAGGTTTTTGCTTTAATAGTTAAAGAATTGGTGGTAGAGGAGTCAAAGGTAGAAACAGCAGTGGTTGTACCACAAGAATTGTAGGAATTATTGAAAGAGTTTCATGAGTTAGTTTCTAAAGATCTGCCCAATTGCTTGCCTCCAATAAGAGATATTTAGCACCACATTGATCTAGTGCATGGTGCGAGCCTTCCAAATATGTCGCTTTACAGAATGAGTCCTAAAAAATGAGATTCTAAGAGAGAAGGTAGAAGAATTGTTGGAAAAGGGGTTTACTCAAAAGAGAATGAATCCTTGTATAGTTCCAGCCTTGTTGACACCAATAAAGGATGAGAGTTTTATAGATTATCAAGCCATTTAATAAGATCACCAATACAAATTTCCTACTCTTGTTTGGATGACATGCCTAATATGTTTGAGGGGTCGAAGTTGTTTCCTAAGCTTGATCTTCATAGTGGCTACCATCAATTCAAATTTAACATATTGAAGAAAGGAAGATTGTGTTCAAGCCAAATGATGGCTTATACAAGTGGTTGGTGCCGCCTTTTCGTTTAAATAACATATTTAATTTTTTATGCCTGTCATGCACCAGACTCTAAGACTATAGACACCTCATTTTGAGACCCATGATTGGGTAGGAACGATTCAGTAATTATGCCAAGCGACTTCTCAATAAAGTCTCACTCCCGTTAGGACTCTCTTGACAAAGTCCTAATCTAGGTAGGACTCTTCTTGATAAAGTCTCATTCCCGTTAGGACTCTCCTACCAGAGTCCCAACTCCATTAGGACTTTCCTTAACAAAGTCCTAATCCCAATAAGACTCCTCTTAGCAGTCCTATTTCCATTAGGACTCTTCTTGATAGAGCCTTATTCCTATTAGAACTCCCTTGTCAGAATCCCAGTCCTAATAAGACTTTTCCTGACAAAGTCCCACTCTTGTTAGGACTCTCTTAACAAAAGTTCCAATCCAAGTAAGATTCTTCCCGATAGAATCTCACTCTCAGTTAGGACTCTCTTAATAGAGTCCCAGTCTTAGTAGGACTCTTCCTGATAAAGTCTTTGTAAAGAGCTGAAAAATCAGAGTAAATTTTTTATTCTGTCGGTAAGATATTATTCATGTATTATTTGCCGGTAAGGCCCTGTACATGCATCATTTAGATATAAGTTATGTTTAGAAGTATAATTTAAGTATGATATAGAAGGAAAATATACGTAGAATGTTAAAATACACCTTCAATGAGAATGTGAACAAAATCGGAGATAGTTTGAAAAATGGGCCCAAAAGGCTATCACGGGTGGGCCGGCCGCGCCCGCCAACAGGCGAAAATATTTTTTTGAAAAAAATATTATTTAAAGTAATTTTAAGAACTTTGATTGAAGCAAAATATCGATTTGAGGCATTTTGGGATAAGCTGTAGTGTAACGGGGTCCCAGGGCTTATTAAGGGGCAAAATGGTATTTTCACCCTCGACTCCTTTAGTATAAATAGACCACTTAAAGGATAAAAATATCAGAATTTGGCTAAGGAAAGTGCTAAAACTCGAGCTTAGAGAGAAACCATGAAGAAAACCTAGATTTTTTAACTTTCTACCTTCTAAAACACATCTTTAAGCTTGGAATCTCTCAACGCTTTCTTCTAAGAAATTGTTTCCCACCACAAGAGCTACAGTCCTACCGAATTGGTTCAGCTTCAAAGTGAGCACAACTCCCTAGGGTTGAGAAAAACCCTTCTAAGTATGATATTTTTCAAAGTAAAGACTAGAGTTAAGTTTATTGATGTTTTTATGTGTTGGTTTTATGACTTACATGCTTACTTGATGTTAAAAAATCACCTAGCATATAATTGCTTTGAAAACCTAGGGTTGGTATTTTGTTTACTTGTGTATTCTTTGAGAATTTGGTGAAGTTTGAACATATAACATGAATATATATATATATATATATATAATTGATTGTATTATAGCTATGTTCATGTAGACAAAATCTTGTAGTTTGAAAGTTATCGTTTGCTTAATGTATGATGTATAATTTAAGGCACAACCCATGTGTTTGATAAAATGCCTCGTGAAAATTGCATGGTAAACTAAGGCATATTGGCATATTGGCATATTGTGAATCTTTAGAAATATAATGTGTGTTTAGAATTTTGGTGCTATGTATTATGAGGGTGTAGATCTTGTAGAAAAAAACCCAAAATCTGGCCAAATGAATAATACTTGCATGCTAATGGGGGCGGACTGTGAAGCGAGACATGTATTGGGCATAGAGTTGTATGTATGTGTCATGCATATTGCCATTACATTGCATTAGTGAATTAGAGGGATTATAACTCACAAATGTTCACTTTGCACATGCCACAACTTACCTTTATTATTTGTTTAGCATTATGTCATACAAGCCATCGCTCTTACCCTATATGGGATTATATTTTTTAGATGAGACTCCCGGCACATGAGACTTGATAAAATCTTGAAACATAGAAGGGAAACATGAACTTTGAAGTATATTTGGCCTAAGGGCTGTATTTTGTATGTAGGGACATAAGCCCCATGAAGTTTATTTCATATTTAAAGCTTAAACTTTGTGTAAGTTATAAACTTAGATTTATGTTGGATTGTATAAAATTGCAGATTGGATATGAATGAGGAGCATGGAGCTCCAAGTAGTTATTTTGTTTTTGAAACATAATTGTGGAGATTGGAAATATGAAATTTTACAAATGAATGTTCTATTAAGTGTTGTTATTGGTGTTGAGGAGGATAAGAAGGAGAAATGAGATGAGAAAAAAGGCTAACAAACAAGGGAGACTATAGTAAAGATTTTCAAGAATAGCAACTAAGTTGAGTGGAGTGGAAGAGCATGCTTAGATTTTCTAAGTAAGGGATCAAATGAATTAAGAGAAAAAAAGAAAAGTAAAGAAACGAAAAATAGGGGCATATTAGTAAAAAATATAGGAGAAAGGGTAAAATGGTTATTTTACATATTATAGGATCCCACACCAAGTTTGGTGATGAAATAAATTGAAATGAGTACAAAAATGTAAAAAAAAATTTTAGGCTAAGGCCCAGCAGACCAGCAATAGGCAACCCACGCCCTGGCCGCCTGCATGCCCAGCCGCAGGCCTACCTGCTTGGCCACCCCCCTCCGCGTGCCTGCGTGCCTTGCGCGCACCTTGTAGCCATGGGCATGCTTTCAAAGGCCATACACTTCCATGTTAGACACCACCTTTTGAAGCCCTTTTTAGGCCACTTTTAGCTATTATACCAAGCCATATTGGGCACCTAGTTTGAACACATTTTAGTCATTATTAAAGGTCATGTTTAGCCACCTTCTTAGACCACTTTAGGTAGACTTTTTGACCTATCCTTGGTCTATGCCTTAGGTAATTTTTAGCCTACTTTAGCCATCAATTTGAGCCACCT
This sequence comes from Nyssa sinensis, assembly GCA_008638375.1. Classification (NCBI taxonomy): domain Eukaryota; kingdom Viridiplantae; phylum Streptophyta; class Magnoliopsida; order Cornales; family Nyssaceae; genus Nyssa; species Nyssa sinensis. The sequence continues at coordinate 20,697,657 of CM018051.1, read as the reverse complement.
TGGGAAAACCTTTTTGGCTAGTTTTTACAAATGTCTTAGGCTATTTTTGGTCAACCTTTTAAATTGTTTCAAGTCACATTAGAGACGTTTTTAAGGCTGTTTTGGAGGTCATGCTTGGACATGACTTATATTATTTTTGACCATTGGTTGGGGGGGTATTTGACTAGTATTTGGATTCATCTTAGGTGAGTCTAGTTAGCATTTTTCGTTCTTAATTTTGAAAAACATAAGGAAATTAATGTTTAATCAATTAAATCCATTCAATTGTATTTAATTAATTCTTTTTAGTTCATTTTCAATCATTTTCCAGGTTTTAGAAATTCGGGGCGTGAGAGTCTCACTCTTGTTAAAACTCTTCCTAATAGAGTCCCATACCTAGTAGGACTCTTCTTTTTGGAATCCTACCTTGGTTAGGATTTTTTTTCCATCGAAAGGCGTTTCGGTAATTTCGACACCATTTTGCCCACTAAGGAAATTTTGGTAATTTTGGCGTAACCTACCCTTAGTAGGACTTTCTAGTCACTTAAGAGGCATTTTCATAATTTTCATATCATTTTACCCACATGGGGGTATTTTGGTAATTTTAGTTATTTGGTGAAGAATTAGGAGTAATTTTGTCATTTCACACGTCTTGTGGCAATCTAGAGATTCTCCACCATATTGGGAGAAATTTGGTAATCTTGAGTGGTAGTAGTTTATTTAGGTATAATTAGAACTTTTCACTTTTAAAGTTTCCATAGATCTGGTTGCTTGATATTTCCTTAAATGGAGATACATTAAACTTAGACATTTTTATTTTAGAGTTTATTTTTTAATTAAATTCTATTTCTCTTTTATCTCATCGGTTCTTGCATGTAGACACCAATTCTATTGGTTCGTGCATTGTCATAATTATTTACTAATTCATTTAGTTAGGATAATCATTCTTTAGGATAATTGTTTATTTCTATTTATTTAATTGATAATTATTACTCAAGACATGATCCTAACTCTCTATTTTAGGGTTTCGTTTTAGACATTTGGATCAAATCTCTATATTTTCCTATAAATTAAGCCCCCTAGCCATCAGTTTAAAGGAGACAATTTTGATAGTCTCACGCTATTAGTTTAATTCTAGAGTTTTCTCTACAAGAACTCTCCCTCTTTCGAGGCTAAAGCCTTGCTGAAGTGACAGCCTCCCTTCATGAAGCAAGCCGAAGCAACGCTTTTCAAGCCAAAGAACAAGCTGGGGATCTGCCCAATTGAAGCCTCCGATCTAGATTTTCCTAGCCAAAGATTTGCCCGACTTCAATGATTGAATAAGATACGCTCTTAAACCCTTAATAGTTTTCTTAAATCTAGTTGGTCTCATCTTTTTTATCACGATTGGTAAAAGAGGGTAAACCAGAGAACTACGTGACTCTAATTCCATTTTCTGAATGGATACATAGGAAGCCTTCGGGCCCGAGTGAGATATTTTTCTATCATTTCTATTTCATTTTATTTCTTCACGTCAGATTCTTTATCATTTATCTCTTCCAGACTTAGATATCTCTTTTTAGTTTTCTCACAACAAAATAGCCTTACAAGTGAATATTCGAGATGATCCATTCGGATCAAACAAAATAGCCTTACAGGCAATGCAATTTCAAATTGTTTTATCCATTTTTAGTTTTCTTTTAATTATACTCTGTTGTAACGGGTTTGCTTGTTTCTTGCCCAAAAACAAGTTGGTGACTCCTTAATTTCTCTATCTCCTATAAGAAGTGTTCCTTCCTACCTTTAGGGAAAGAGACAGCTGGGATTCTTCTAAATTCACAAAAAGCATGACATCTTCTTTTTGTAGGAAAAATTGTTGTTGTCTAATTTAATGATATAGAATGACTATATAAGGATAATTCTTGTATTCTTTTCTCCAAATAGTAAAGTTTCTTTTCCTCCTTCGCTCATTGACGTAGGCCTAAGCCAAATCACATAAATATGTATGCATTTGAGTGATTGTTTTATTGATTCTCTTTCTTCATAACAAATACAATTTTATTCTCTTTTTCTAACTTATCTCTTTAATAGTACCATCGATAAGTAGCAAGAAGGCCTCTTAGGATATCATTTGACACAATTAGATAAATAAGCAAACCAAGTGTAAAACAATGATCTTTTATATGTGAATCTATAAGACAACTCTAATGTGGCATGGAACTTGCATGAGTCAAACCAAAAAATATGGTTATCGTTACACCCATGGGAACATCAACCATAAGGACTCAACTTCTATGCATGCCCTTTAGTTTAATCCATTAGGTTGTTTAATCATTTTCTATTCTATAGATAGAAGGTTAGTTTAATTTCATTTAAAACTATAAGAAAATTATTTTCTTAACCACCTACTGTCCATGTGGTAAAAATGATTGAAGAACCTAATGGATTAGACTAAATGGTTTGTGCCAAAGTTGAGTCGTAAGTACAAATGTAATTAAGCTCAAGATAGAGTGGATCCCAACCTCTCAATCCTTTTCTTTAGTTCTTTTTGTTAGATTCTTGTATGGACTCATATCATTTACAATTGCTTGTCTATACTTTCTATATAATAAGCTTAAAATCCATTATACATAGTGTATAAGTCATATTTTTTAAGTAAAGGATGTGAGAAAAAATGTTCTATTCATTTGTTTTCTTAGTAAATCATTCCAAAACGAAGTTTGAAATTGTCAGGCTAGTCAAGTCTCTTGAGAAGTTTGCTCCCATTAGTTAAATACTCAACTAAAAAGCTTGATTGGATTACAATGGCAACTATGATGATAGAGTTCTTTCGCATCCATAGTACTTCAAAATTGTGTGCATGAAAAAAGGTATAAACACTCAAGCATTATTGGGTGAAAAAATAGTCTTTTATTAAATCTAGAATGGATACATTTTATGTGTATTCATGACCCTTTGATATTTTTTGTTTTATTTTAGTTTAGAAAAACTATCGGAATTGACTTTATATGCCTTTGATCTTATTTGGACCATTGTTTTACCAAATAACTAGAACCTTGGCTTATTCGTTCAAATTTGCCTTTAAATTGTTTTCATTTCAATATATATGATTATTGCTCGTATGTGTGTTCGTATTTCATGATTTTTTTTTTGAAAATTTATTTCCTAGTTTATTTAGGGCTCAAGTTTGTCTATAATTTGACTCTTAAAAGTTGGTACAAATCTTATCCCCAAATTGAAATGTCAATACTTTACTAGACAAATTGAGAGATAAATTAGGGAGATCTATAGCCATTCATTTGTAAAAGTCTTGGTGATTTTTGGTTGAAGTCTTTAATGTTGAGAATTGGGTACAGTTGGATAGAATATAGTATCTTTGCAAATGCATTCATTGCATGGAATTGCTCACTTAGGATTGAGTGGACCAGTGATTGTGATTATGAGTAGATATGGCTTGGTGTTTTAGGCGGTTCTGGGTTGCAACTTTTTAACTAAATTAATTATGTAATTAATTAGTCATCCCACAAAGTTGCACAATTAGCCCCAAATTTTATTTTCCTAATTAACCTAACTCATTAGGCAAGAATCATTGAATTAAACAGTAAACTGATTGTTTTTATTAGATATGTAAACTTAAATACCAAATTCTGAATATTATATGGCCAAGTGATTTTTTAACATATATTAATCAAGAATAATACCAAACACAATAAAGAGAGAGAGAGAGAGAGAGGCATAACATGGAGTCATACATAGGAAACCCTCACGGGAAAGAAAACTTATACCTACAAAAAAAAAAAAACCCACTAAAAATCCAACCAAGTACAAAGATACACCAGACCTCAGTTCAATTAACCTTACTACTGTTCATTGTAAGCTCTCGCCATTAATCAATTTCTACAGTTCTTTCTCGTTGTGATTTTCCATACTATCAGTTGCACATTCATTAGTGATTTTCTCTATGGCAAGCACTTCTACACCAATTTGAGCTATATAGATTAACACTTCATCATGTTATGATAAAAAAAAATGAACCTAAAACTCAATCTTAGATGTAAAGACTCAAAATAACCTTGTGAAAAAGGAGTATATGAAATCCTAATGTAAAGATTTATATATAAACTCAAGGATTCATAAAGAGCAACTAAGTACTTAATAAAAAGCTCATAAAGTTGCCTCTTAGGTATGGAAACTTAATTTTCTCTCTTCTTCATACACTATTCTTGCACATCATATATTATACACAACTAAACCTAATTGAAAAATATTGAAAGAGGTAGAAGAAGTTCTTATTTATTTGGTGTAAATTACATGCCAATATATAGACATGTAGTCGATGAGAAATTTGAAATACAAAAATGCAGGTATAAGATAAGCTGATAACAGAAAATATGAAGAGAAGATCTTATCTAATCCTAATCTGAGTTTGTTACAGATTTGTTACAAAGAGAATGTGATTTGTATAACTCTGATACTCCCCCTCAAGTTGGGTGGTGAATATTTGAGGTACCCAACTTGGAAAGTAGTCCCAATAGGTGAGCTGCTCCGAGTGGTTTGGTAAAGAGATCTCCAATGTTTTGTGAAGAGGGAATCTTTGCTGTGGAGATCAAACGACTTTGGAGCTTTTCGCGAACCACATGACAATCTATGTCGATATGCTTTGTGCGTTCGTGGAAGACCGGATTTGCTGCAATGTGTAGTGCAACTTTATTGTCATAATGCATTATTGCTGGTTGAGGATGAGAGATAGTTAAGTCTTTCAACAGAGAAAGAAGCCAAGTAATTTCACATGTAGTAACAGCCATTGCGCGGTATTCCGCTTCAACTGATGAGCGAGAGACTGTGCTTTGTTTCTTTGATTTCTAGTAGATTGGAGAGTTGCCAAGTAGTATGCAATATCCTGTAACCGAACGCCTGCTGTCCATGCAACTACCCCAATCGGAGTCACAATAAGCTTGTAAGTGCATGGAGCATTGAGAAGGAAAAAACACGCCTTGACTTGGTGAACTTTTGATGTAACGAAGCACACGGTAGGCGGCATCCAAGTGTGGTTGTCTCGAAGTAGACATGTATTGGCTTAATACTTAGATTGAGTAGGTTATATCCAGACGTGTTTTGGTGAGGTATACAAGTCGACCAATGAGTCGATGATAAATACTAGGATCATCCAAGAGTGGCCTATCGAAATTGTTGAGTTTTAAATTTTGTTCCATTGGAAAGGAAGAGGGGCGGCAACCAAGAAAACCAAAATCTTGAAGTATCTTAAGTGCATATTTGCATTGGCATAAAATGATGCCATGTTTTGATCGTGCAGCCTCAAGACCAAGAAAGAATTTTAAATTACCAAGATCTTTGAGCTTGAAATGGGTGTTTAGTCGAGTTGTGAGCTCTTCAATTGCTTTGAGATTATTGCTTGCAAGAATTATGTCGTCAACATAAATAAGAAAAGCTATGAAGGAGGAACCTTGATGCCGAGTAAAGAGAGAGTATTCAGACTTGGATTGAATAAAGCCACAACTAAGCAATGCGGATGAGAACTTGCAAAACCATTGCCGAGAAGCCTGTTTAAGGCCATACAATGATTTTGTTGAGGCAACAAACTGAATGCTCACCCTGTCGAGTAGATCTTGGAGGAAGAGTCAAGTAGGCCTCTTCATGGAGATCACCATGAAGAAAGGCGTTGTTGACGTCAAGTTGGAGAATGTGCCAATTTTTTGAGGCAGCAACTGCAAGCAAACATTGAACAGTAACCAGTTTGGCAACTAGTGAAAAAGTCTCTTGGTAATCTAGTCCCTCTTGTTGTATATAACTTTTAGCCACTAATCGAGATTTGTATCGTTCAACACTACCATCAGATTTGTGCTTGATTCAGTATACCCATTTGCAACCAATAGCCCTTTTGTGAGGTGGTAAGGAAGTGAGAGTCCACGTGTTATTAGCTTCCAATGCTTTAATCTCAGAAGCCATGGCATCACGCCAGTGTTGGTGTTTCAATGCCTCACGGTAAGATGTGGGTTCGGTTTGGCAAGAAAAAGAAATTAAAAAATAACGGTAAGAGGGGGACAAATTATCATATGAAATAAAAGAAGAAAGAGAATAAGGAGTACCTGACTTTGTAGAACCATGCTGATTGGAGATGTTGGTTTGGTGCGACAACATGGCCAATTTGCAATGGTAGTCTTGTAGGTAGCTTGGAGGATGACGGGTGCCTGAAGAACTACGAGTGACGGAATCAGTGATTGAGGGTGAGTCATGTGGATGTGGTAAAGAAGATGTTGGTATATCGGTTGGAACAATTGGTGTTGGTAAAACAGGATGACTCTCGGGTTGAGGTGGGTTCGAAATTGTGGGGTTTGAGGTAAAGGTAAACATACATTCATGAAATGTGACAGCTATTGAGATGAATGTTTTTTTGGTTTATAAGTCAAGGACTTTGTATCTCTTGGTAGCAAATGGATATCCAAGGAAAACACAAGCTCGGGCACGAGGGTTAAATTTTGATCGGTTAGGGATGATGGTGGAGGCATAACAAAGGCAACCAAAAATGCGAAGATGGGTGTAGCTTGGTTTGGATTTAAAGAGGACTTCATATGGTGAACGACCTGAGAGAAGAGGTGCGGGAACGCGGTTGATAAGGTATGTGGTTGTGAGAATGCAATCACCCCAGTATTGGATAGGTAAATTGGATTGGAACCGAAGGGCACGAGCAACATTAAGGAGATGTTGGTGTTTATGTTTGACTACACCATTTTGCTGAGATGTGGCAATGCAACTACGTTGGTGAATAATTCCATTTGTAGCATAGAAAGATTGCATATTAAATTCCAAACCATTATCACTACGTAGAATTTCAACTTTTGAAGAAAATTGGGTTTCAATAAGGTTAAGGAAAGAGGACAAGAGAGAGAGAGAGTTTGTGATTTGTGACTCATTAAATAAACCCATGTGCAACGTGTGAAATCATCCACGATGGTTAAAAAATATTTTGAACCATCATGAGAGGCAAGGGGCATTGGTCCCCATATGTCACAATGTAGCATGTCAAAGGGACAAGATGTGGAAATTCGACTAATGGGAAAAGGAACTCATTTTTGTTTTGTTAAGGGGAAAACATTACAATGCTCATTTTTTGAAATTGAAAAATTGATTACATCATTATTCAAACAAGATAATCGAGAAAAAAAAGAGATGTCCTAAACGTCTATGCCATAAAGTGGAAGAAGATTCTAAAGTTAAGCTGAGTGTGCGTGGGAAGGAGGGTAAGGCAGCAAATAACAGAGGCCATTTGTCCGTTTAGCCAAACCAATCATCTTCCATGATAGTTGGTCCTGGATAAAACAAAAGTCAGAGATAAAAATTAGACAACAGGAATTGGTGGAGACGAGTTTACTTGCTGAAATTAAATTGAATTTAAAAGAGGGAACATAAAGGACATCAGTGAGAAATAGAGAAGGGGAGATAGATATGGTGCCAATATGAGAAGCCGTGACAGATGTGCCATTCAGGAGATGAACTGGACTAGATATGGAGGAAGTAATGGTTGTGAGGGAGGAGAGAGAAGTGACCAGATGGTTAGTCGCTCCTGTGTCAAGGATCCAAAGATGAATCGAACAAGATACAAAGAGGCAATGAGAAGTACCTGAGAGGTTGGTGGAGGACTGTGAACTACCTGTATTGACATGGTTGGCCATAGGCTGTGAAGATGAAATATTGAGAAGACCAAACAGTTGCTCACATTGTTCCTTAGTAAAAGGAAGTTGAGGTGTGGCAGTGGGAATATCAGTGCTAGAAACCTGATTGGCCGAGGAGGGTTGGTGAAGTCGATGGCCAGGAGGATAGCCATGAAGCTTGTAGCAATGATCAATTGTGTGGCCATGAATATGACAGTGATTGCAGAAGGGACGCTCACGTTTTGATTGGGGAGGAACTCGTTTGGCATCATTTCGAGGAGGATGTTGAGTGTTGTGTCTGAGTAGGGCAACTGGTTCCGTACCAGGATGGTTGATTGAAGCCACTTCACGTTGGCGTTCTTCTTGCAGTATAAGTGAAAAAACTTTGTTGATGGGTGGGAAAGGGTCCATCAAAAGGACCTGGCCACGAACCGAGGAATATGACTCATTGAGTCCCATTAGAAAATACATTACTTGCTCCTGTTGTTGATATTTGAGAAGAGTTTTGGAGGCACCATAGGTACAAGTGGGTAGAGGCCGAAAGTTGTTAAGTTCATCCCAAAACCCTTTGAGTTGTGTAAAGTAATGGCTGACAGATTGTTGGTTTTGGGAAAGGGAAGAAATGGCCTGTTGGAGTTGAAATATGCGAGGTGCATTGCTTTGAGAGAAGCGTTCCTTAAGATCTTTCCACACGGTGGCAGCTGTGTCAATGAAAATAATGCTGGCAGCAAGATCTTTGGATACAGAGTTTAATATCCATGAGAGGGCCATGTTGTTGCAGTAAGACCATGCATCAAATAATTTATCGGTCTGCTGAGAGGGACGGGAAATAGAGCCATCAATGAAGCCCAATTTGTTCTTAGCACCGAGAGCCATGGACATAGATCGGCTCCAGGTTGAATAATTGTCGCCAGTTAAGGGTTGGGAAACCAGGATAGCACCAGGACTATCACCATGGTGTAGGAAGTATGGGCTGGAGGCATTGTCAATGGGGTTATTGGAAAGAGAGGCCATCAATTTTACGGATCGACTCTATCATACCATGACAAATATTGAAAGAGGTAGAAAAAATTCTTATTTATTTGGTGTAAATTACATGCCAATATATAGACATGTAGCCGATGAGAAATTTGAAATACAAAAATGCAGGTATAAGATAAGCTGATAACAGAAAATATGAAGAGAAGATCTTATCTAATCCTAATATGAGTTTGTTACAGATTTGTTACAAAGAGAATGTGATCCGTATAACTCTGATACTAATAGAATTCGAAGTAAGGAATAACCAAACAAAACTCTCTAAATTCCTATATGTGTTCGAATGAGACTTTGTTTGAATGAGAATTATTTTTCTGTTCGGATGAGAAAGCTACCGAAAATATTATTCTAATTTTGATGAAATTGTTGTGTGATTTTCAAGGAAAATATAATTTAGGTAATAAAATAAGTTTAGAACTTTCTAGAAAAATATTTTACCAAAAGTGTATTAGCTTATAGTCAAAACTAACTCACTCAAGGTTAAAATAGCCATATTAAAATGTATATGTAAACTTTAAATAAATTACAAGACACTAATATAATTCTATCATGAATGCAAAAGTGCATAAATGTGATTTACTTTTCAAGAGTGTATTTTGAAGCAACAAATTCATTGTAGAAGTTTTCTTCAAATATACAAGCTGTAATTTGAGTCTGGATGCTGACAAGTCTTCATTGATTCTAGTTGACTAATAGTGAGAATTGCAACGGGTGTAAAAAAAATTTAATTCAATTTACAGAAATAAAAAATCTTCAAACTATCATGAAAATCACATGATCATCTTTTATGCGGAAATAAATAAATAAAAATAACATACTGGAATTTGCCATAATGAAATCACCTTCTTGAAGATGGCTTGTAGAAATTATTTCTTTCACTTAACTTCTTTCCTTTTTTTACGCCAAAATGTTATGGGAAAAACTGGTTAAAATTATGTGGGTAGAGAGAGGACAATTCCTACTTAAAATCAAACTCTTATCCTACTCCCCATAAAAGTAGGTAAATAGGAAAAACACTTCTTCTATTATATCTCACTAGTTAAGTAACCGTGCGTAACTCTTTTAAAGCCAATAACCACTTAATTTCATTAAGTCTAAATAATGTCCATATTACCCTTTCATGTGAGACATTTTAATAACGGGTTCATTGATTCAAGTTGACTAATAATGAGAGTTGCAACGGGACTCAGTCAATCAAAATATTTATAGACTCAAAATAGATTTTTGGAATAAATTGGCAACACATTATGATAAGAAGAAAATTTTACCATGATAACTTAAATTTTCGAATAACGTTACTAGTGAAAAGCAAATCTGGAATGTTAAGTGAAGATTAAATAGATTAGAAAGAAAATCTAATGGGATTGCTAACGAATCTTGAGTAGATTAGTGTTTTTTCATCTTGATCTTTGGTAAACTTTACTTGACTTGCTTTACACTTGAGCTCTATTTTTAAACTAAGTTAACAAAATGCGTGTCTAATTAAAGTTTTACTCCCACTGGGTTATCCAAATATGGCCCTGACACTATTTATTTCCATACCTCCCGGGTTTCACTATCATGTAATCCCATCAACATATTAAAATTACCAGTATTGACACGTGCTATGCATAGGTGTTACCAAAAAAAATTTAATATTATAATTAAAACAAAATATTTTTGAAATTTGAATTGAATTCTAATTTTTAAAATAATATTGTTCAATTAAAAAAATTCAAAAAAACACAATTCTAATTAATAAAAAATTAAATATTTTTTAAGGTAATTAAATACCTTATTAGGAAATTTAATAACTAATAATTTTAGTTGTAGGGAGATTTAAAAATGATCCCTAAATTGAATTATAATTTAAAATGATTTTTTTTTTAAAATGGGTACACTATGCTTTTAGGTTTCTTAGCTATTAGACACAAAAATTCCAATAACATTCGAATGCCAGAATCTGACGCCCGACGATAGACAAAGTATATAGTCCAAGAAATTTATTATATTTACTAAAATAGTAACGTTCATTGTGACATATTTAAGTTTCCAAAGAAGTAATCAAATGTATTTACATCAATTAATTCAATTATATCAGTTGCAGAGGTAAGAACATCATTGAGAATTCCAACTCTACTAGACTCCTTTAAGAATTGCCTTGTCATTTTATGATGTCAATGAAATTTCATGCTTGACTTTGCAACTTTACTATTCACAAAAAATAGTCTTTATCAATAAATTAATTTTGAAAATAAAAATATATAGAAGAAAGTAAGATGATTTTGAAATGACAATCATACATAATTACATAATATAGAGCCTACTTCCATTAGTGAAGTTTCCTATAAGTTGCCCACCTAGATAGTCAGTCAATTCTCATATAAAGGGTAATTCAATTTTGGAAGAGAGAGTTGTTGGAAGTGGTTGTTCCGAACTTCTATCAAGTGGTCACCGAATATGAAAGCGATCAGTGATCAGAAGAGATAAGGTTAAATCAAGAATAAGAATAAGAATAATGTATATTTAAATTAAATATTGAAAAGCAACTATTGTCCGCCACCCATTGACAAATCTGTGTAACCATTTCCTTGACAAATCTTGATTAAATAGAATATTCTTTTTTGAACCCAAACTCTCAAGGTTGAACTGGAAAATAGACTCTTTTGTGCATTACTTTGAGAAAGAAATCATTCCTCAAATTTTTTGTTTGGGGGGAGGGGGGATGAAAGCTACAATGCTTTTTTCTAGACAGAAGAAGAGGTTTATGTGTGATTTATGCTTGTTATTAGATTTCAGTATAACTGAATAAATTAAAGCGTTGAAAAACAAAATCGGGTGTGACCTAGTCAATACTCCACTTTGTCTCCCAATCAATTTTGGTTTGAAAAAATAGTATATTGATAATAGACAGAAGGATACAATATTGTGAAAGATAAATTTAATACAGTGGAGAATAACTATAAAAGGAAAAGAAAAGATGCAATACAAGAAGAAAATAAGAAACATGTCCTGAGGCTCCACTCTATTGTTATCAATAGTTCTAACTTTCAAATCCGTATGTGTATGAATAACTGCCACTTTAAATAAGCATGGAGAGTAAATGCAAAAACACCTAGGTGTTGCCATTGTTGCATGACTAATGGCATATGTAATATTTATGGCTTAATATGTACTAACCAACCACCATACAACAATTCTAAGCAGTTTACTCCACATGATTTGAATATAATACCTTCAATACAGAATGAAAATATCAAATTCAATACAAAGTCCTCAATACAGAATTATTAGTATATTTGATTTAAATATTGAAAAAGACAGTTGACAACAGTACAATATTTGTCTAAATTTTTTGCAAATAATAATTTCCATAATATACCCAAACCAACCAATATGAAAAAAACAAACCCATAAAAAAAAGTAAGCAAGGCACCAACACAGAATACAAGAACCAACATTCCGGATCACTCACCGCCATTCTGAAACAACCAAGGCAGTGAAATCCATCTTCACTCCACCCATCAACACCCCAAATTTAAGAATCAACTTATAAGTGAGGAAACCAATGCCACACCAGCCAAAATCATTCCAATAAGACAACAACTAACCTGTTCTGGACATCTCAAACAAAGAGAGTAGAGTGAAAAAAAAAAAACATGTCACATCCTTAAAAAAAAGTGCACCAGCTTTTTTCATCCATTAGAAAGACCAAAAGCTATGATCGAAACCTGGTAGTCAATGACAACGATTTCTGGAGCGATAATAGTGGTTGCGATTGATAGACTTGTTCAAAAGTTGGAAGTCAATGAAAATAGTTTCCAATGCTGGCAAAAAATGATGTCAATGATTCCCTATGTTTTGGATTCGGTGATAGTGATTCTTGTGTCCACAACGATACCGACAAATGGATGGCAGCGATGATGATCGAGTCGCAGCAATGATGATGAAATAGTGTAATGATTCTCTTGTGTTGGCAGCGATTGTTGCATCTCAGCGACGATGATTCTCTTTTAATGTGTTGGCAGCCACAAATGTTTGAGCAGTTGATAACAATGTGTAGTTGAAATCGCAATTTTAAAATTTGTGTATTTTGTGTTAGGGATAGAGATATGGTTGAGGTCCGTGTTTTTTTTTTTTTTTTAAATCGTGGGTAAAGTTGTTACTAATTGAACTTAGAGAGAAGTGGAGAAATTAGAATTTTCAAGGAGTGGCATTTAGTACAGGAAAAAGATGTGACTTAAAGGAGTGTAAAAGTTGGGATACTTGGATTAGTGTGTTTAGTTGGGAGAGTATTATTTTTATTTATTTAAAAATTGAGAAAAAAGAAAGAGAAGTGGATGTAAGAAACTTTGAAAAAATAGAAAAATAGAAACAACATCAAAGCAAGTACCACATACACATGTTATTTTCGCAATTTTTTAGAATTAAATTATGTGATTTACATTATAATAATTTATGTAAATAAATCAAAATACATCTTCTACTAAAATCAATGTTTTAAAAGCTAGACCAGACCAACCGATCAATTAAACCGGTAAAACCATGAACCAATTAAAAGTGTTATGCCCTGGCCCCAAAGACCTGAGGGGTGACCCTGTAAATCAATGTCAAACTAAATAAACAACTCTTGTATAGCTGAAACCACCATGTAATTAACATATTCTCACTTGCGTTTCCATAAAATAAATGTTCATTCATATACCATCCATATTGCCCAACAAAGCTTACATACAAAAGTCTCAAAAATGTATTCATCCTGTAATTTCTATTTCTAAGTCAAAAGAATACGAGTCTTGTTAAGGCTTCCAAATCTTCACATTAACATAGAAAGACCATAAGACCTTTTACATTTCCAACAATAACAAAAGATCAAAAGAGAGTTGTGCATTTAAGTATATCCCAAAATCAACAAAAAAAAGTCTAAAAGAAGGTGTCCTTCTAATTCATGTCATCAAGGCGCCAATTCATTGCTGTTACCTGCATCTGGTAGGGTCAATACAACAACCCCAGTAGAGCAACTAAACAAAGCGAAGAATAAACGGTGACAACTGTAAGCATGTGCCAAGTGTAGTGTCAAGCAAGTGTCACTAAGCATTTCAATTCAATAACATTCATTGTATAATCCAACGAAATAAAAATATCAATACAACAAGAATAACACAATTCAATTCTTACAACAAAAATATAACATAAAAGGATGTTTTTAGGTTATCAACACCTTACTTATCTCAATGGTACTACTTTCTACTTCCACTTCTTCCATAAGCCTTCAAGACTACCTAATGGCTTCCTGTTGAGCCTGAGTGCTTTTTGGTCTATTAACCCAATGAAAACATATGACCACCCGCGTGAGATTACGATTTGTAACCAAAAGGAGACACAATCCCCGTCACAAAAATCCCTGGTAACTATTCATGACTTCCCCTTTCTTAAGTTGTAATTTCTTCATTCATTTCTTTCCATTTATCAACTTTTCAACTATCTAGATTCTCATCCGTTCCTCACAAATCATTTATTCAATTTTTCATTCAAACCTAGGGTATCCAAAAAAATAATATCATTCAAATCAAAGGAAAAATATCATATACACAATACAACCAATAATTTCACAATACAACATCATCACAACCACTTAAGTATTTTATAAAATACTTAGTACGCATATCAACTTTTTAAAAGTTCATAAGTAACAAGTACATAATTCTTGAGCATTCAAGTAAATGAATTTTAAGCCGGGACCATGCATTGAAACATATATCGAAATTCTAGAGAAGATATATCAAGAATTAAACATGTAACATTCATTTACAAATCCATCTAGTAATTTACATAATTTTTCTACACACTTTTTATACAACGTGGTCTATAGAAATGTCATAATATGCATGTTTTCTCCCTAACATTCATCCTTCACCTAGGTCAGAAGCCCTAACTTAAAACAAGTGTGGATTTGTGTGTAGAGAGAGAAATTTTAATTTCAAGCCTCAATCCTTGCTCCCAAAACCTAAGAAATAATTTACATTGTTTATTTCTCTCAATCAAGCTAGATCTACAAGGAAATGCAAGAAATTTGAAAAGAAAATGAAAAGTCCCAAATTTTATCTTTGTTCTTGAAGAAATCTTTGAAATCCCAACTTTCAATCGATGAGAAATCTTCTTAAACTTGGATCTTTGCACTAGAAGGCATGGGTGTATCTTAGTATTCCATGGAATCCATCAATCTCCAAGAACCCTAATTTTTCTCCCTTGGCTTGAGAGAGTTTGGAGAAGAAGAGAAATGAGATTTGGGCAAAATTGCCTTTTAGCCCGTAACTTAAAAGTTTTATGTCATATGCTCATTCGAACGAATAAGGTCTTCATTCGAACGAGTACCCTTCATTCAAACGAGTATCAAACGAACATCACACCAAACTTTCAGATGCTCATTCGAATGAACAACCCCTTCGTTCGAATGAAGCCCAAAAAACCTTACGCATTTTTTTTTCTTTCTGATTTCTACGATTTAAGTTTTTACCTTTTTATTTTTTTTCATCTCATTATTATGTTTGTAAGGTTTATTATTATGCAAAACTAACATTATCCATTATTTATTCATTTATTTAATTTCTAATTGTACAAAAAGTTCCAAAAAATCAGGTCCGTTTCAACCCACAAAACTATTAATAATAAAAAATAGTTTTTTTTAGATAAAACTATTATTTATTTTTGTATTGTTTTAATTTTGACCAATTTATTCTAACTTTTTTTAAAGATTTTTTAATTTAATAAAAATAACTTATTTTTATTTTATATAAAAATAAATTTAAGATTTTTATTAATATTTATTTAAAAAATAAAAAAATTTAGTCAAAACTTAAAAATTTTTTAAAAATATGAAAAAAATAATTTTATTATTTTAAAAAAAATAATTATCATAAATCTAAAAAAGAAATCATCATCATCATGATGCAATAATTTTTTTTTTTTTTTTTGTTTTATGGTGCAAGTGATTACAGAAATAATTTTAATTTTTTAGTTTATTGATTGCAATTTTTTTTCCCCACAAAGCACTTGTCAATGCGATTTTTGGGTGAAAAGGCTTGCTTTATCATTTTTAAGCATTTTGTTTAATCTAAAGACTTTTTACAAGCACTGCTGTATAGAGGCATTTTCATTCCTTTCAATTGAAATTTGTTATATTTTATGCTATCTGTACAATCTGAGCATCACAGCATTTGGATGGTTTCAGGTTAATTTAAAATGACAGAGCCTTCCAAATTCATTCACGTCCGCATTGTGGGACATGAAATTTCTGAGTAATGCTATCGGTGTCTGTCTCTGCCCCTTCTTTGTTGGTCTCTACATACAAATATACATGCTGATGGTGTTTTAATTTTTTGCTTTTTCTAGTATACCAGTGGAAACCATTTTTTAATTAATATTTGTTATGTTATTCTCTAAAACAGAATCACGTGAAATTTAGGGAAGACAAGATTTTGTTAATGATTTAGGAGAATTTTATAAACAACTCTATGGACTTTGATTTAAGGAGAAAACAAAGTAGCAAATGATGTGAAATTGTTGAATAGCATGTTTCGTGGGGTTCATAAAATATTGGGTATTCTCATTTTTTAGAATCTGGTTATAACCAAATTAGCACCTATATAATATGTGATTTCAGCTTGTTTGGATGGAGATTTAGATTGATATAAAAGAAACAGGGGACAGTAATTCACTGTTTAGATACTGAGGCCCACATTTGTAATTCAAAAGAAGTCGGGTGGACTTGAAAAGAAAGCAAAGTTGGACTATGACTTCTTCATAATAAGAATTTTTCCCATCAAAGAACTGTTATGCCTGAAATATACTGAATATATATATATATATATATATATATATATATATACTGTTACAAGGAATTAAACAAAAAATAAATAATTCAAACAGAATGGAAATACAGTAAAACTCACTGTATTTGGAATTTGAACAGAATTAAATCCGAGCCTTGTGAAATTCACAATTTTCTTAAGACGAATTTGCTCCCTCTCGGTGCTTAAGGTGATGAGCAATCGTCTCCCAAGATAAAACGGATTTCGGTTCTAAAGAAGCAGCACTTCAATCTTTAAAACCCTAGGAACACAACTGTATCAACACTCGAACTTGACTTATGCAGAGAGAGAGAATGCAATTTTCGGATGGGATGAAATGCAATGAAGGTCTGGTATTTATAGGCTTCTTCATGACTGTTTGGTACAGTCATGAAGGTTCAGTTGTGTTTGTTCATGGCGAATAGACACAGGGAAGATGACTGTTCAGTCAAACCAACGCCATCGCAAAACGACGGCGTTTAGGACTCCCAACGGTAACCGTACGCATGTCGCAAAATGAATGCGTTTTGGACTCCCAACGGTAACCTTACGCATAACCTAAAACGACAGCTTTTCGGAATCTGAATGGTAACTTAAACGCAAGTTTAAAACGACTGCGTTTTCTAGTTGAAAAATTTTAAATAAATTTTCTCCAAAAAGATATATATACAGCAAGCCCAAGCCCAGAACCAGAACCCGAACCCGAGCCCGAGCCCGAGCCCGGCCCGGTTCGGTGCGGTGCGGGGCAGGGTGGCATCAGCGGCGCGCGCGCGCGTGTGGTGGTCCAAGCATTTGCTTAGGTCCTCCCTCTTCCACAAAACTGGGGTGCCCCTTGGGACCCAAACCCCACTCCAAGGTAGGTGTATATATACTAATAAAAAGCCTTGAACCCATCCTATGTGGAACACAAGCTTTTTGCACAAGCTTCAAGCTTTTGTTACCATTCCCAAGTGGTGATGTTTGGAGGCAATTTCTCATTCACTCCTTAATGGTTTTGAGCAACCCAATATTTAATCTTCATCTCCCCATGGAGGAGAACACATTCCCATGTGGACCCACAAAAATTAATTTGTGGGACCCACTTTAATTTTAGCTCAAAGTTAGCTATTTATTATGCTCAAACCCATTATTTTCCAACAATCCCCCACATGAATGAAATTGACTGAAAGTAATGCAAATGATATGCAGACACTAGTTCGAGTAGAGTGAAAAAGTTACTGCATTGGGTTAAGTAGCCTACTGGCTTTGAACTTGCCCTAGTGAACGACTATCGGATTTACTTAGCTAATCAGTAGACATGAGGTCTTTGAACTGTCAGCCGTTTGTGTAAACCAAGACAATAGAAATAACACAATACCCTTTCGGACATAGTTGGTTCTCACGTTTGTGTTCATTTTGGCCTTGAACACCTCTTGGTTCTGTGAGTGTTTTAGAGATTTCAGCCTTTCAAATTCTCATAGAAGCGGCCCTTTCTTACTCACATAGGTGATTTCTATGAAGAATATCCTGCAATACCTTATTTGGACATCTTTCCAAGATATAGAGATCATTAAAAGCGTAACGTATCCTTGGTTCTCGCAGCAGATGTGCACTGTCTCATCATAGGAATGGTTAGGAGTAAATATCTCCTCAGTGCGTACTGAGTTGTTTCATAGTTCGGTTGGCCTTTTGAACCTAGATCTTGGGATCTCCAATTAACTAGGTTGGGTTACCACTATGACAACTCTTGTTTAGACATAGGCTTTAAACCCATTCCCTTCAATGAACTTTCCACTTGCTCTCGTGTTAGGCCTTTTGTAAGTGGATCCGCAATATTATCTTTTAACCTTACATAGTCAATGGTGATAATTCCATTCAAGAGCAATTTTCTAATGGTATTATGTCTTCAACGTATGTGTCGTGACTTACCGTTATACATGTGACTTTGTGCCCTTCCAATTATTGATTGACTATCACAATGGATACAAATAGCGGGCATTGGTCTTGACTAATTTGGAATATCCTCTAAGAAATTGTGAAGTCATTCGGCTTCTTCTCCAGCTTTATCTAAAGCAATGAATTCAGATTCTAATGTAGATCTAGCAATACATGTTTGTTTGGAGGATTTCCAAGACACAGTTACACTTCCTAGAGTAAAAACATATCCACTTGTGGATTTGGTGTCTTTTGAATCAGATATCCAATTAGCATCACTATACCCTTCAAGGACAGCTGGATATCTCGTGTAGTGCAGTCCATAATTTTGGGTATATTTTAAATATCCCAAAAGTCTTATTATTGCTTTTCAGTGATTGTTTCCTGGATTACTCGTAAATCGACTAAGCTTACTCACTGAATATGCTATATCAGGTCGAGTGCAGTTCATGACATACATTAAGCTGCCTATTATACGAGAGTACTGTAATTGAGATATGCTTTCTCCAGTATTTTTAGCAATGAAGACTTACATCCACTGGTGTCTTTACAGGATTTATGTTATACTTCTTGAACTTATCAAGTAATGTCTCAATGTAATGAGATTGAGATAAAACAAGTCCACTAGACATTCTAGAAATTTTCATTTCTAAAATGGTGTCTGCGACACCTAAGTCTTTCATATCAAATCTATTGGATAACATTTGTTTTGTAGCATTTATCATATCAATGGTGCTACCTAAAATTAGCATATCATCAACGTAAAGACATAAGATGACATATCCTTTTTGAGTGGTTTGACATATACACATTTGTCACACTCATTGATCTTGAATCCATTTGACATCATTACATTGTCAAATTTCTCATGCCATTGTTTTGGTGCTTACTTTAATCCATAGAGGGATTTGACAAGCTTGCATACTTTCCTTTCTTGCCCAGAAGCAATAAACCCTTCGGATTGTTCCATATATATTTCTTCATCTAACTCACCATTTAAGAAAGCAGTTTTCACATCCATTTGATGTATTTCTAATCCATTTAAAGCTGCTATCGCAATCAACATCCGAATAGATGTGATTCTAGTAACTGGTGACTAAGTATCGAAATAATCTAATCCTTCCCTTTGCTTATAACCTTTGACCACAAGTCTTGCTTTATATTTCTCTATTGACCCATCAGCTTTCATCTTCTTTTTAAAGATCCATTTGGACCCTAATGGTTTGGAACCAGGTGGAAGATCCACTAATTCCACGTATGATTTTACATGATGGATTCAATTTCACTATTGATTGCTTCTTTCCAATATGAAGCTTCGGGAGAGGACAATGCTTCCTTGAATGTTTGAGGATCATTTTCCAACAACTATGTTAGAAAATCAAGTCCAAAGGACGTTGATTTCTTTGCTCTCTTGCTACATCTAGGTTCATCAATTATAGACTTTTGGTCTATACTTTCATGATTATTACTAACTGTAACTTCTAGAGGCCTTTTCTGTAAACTTGATTCATGTGTCATGTTATAAGGAAATAAATTTTCAAAAAATGAAGCATCCCTTGACTCAATAATTGTATTAACATGCACATCAGGAATCTCAGATTTATGCACAAGAAATTGATATGCACTATTGTTATTTGCATAACCAATGAATACACAATCAATGGTTTTTGGTCCTATCTTAACCTTTTTAGGTTTAGGAACTGCCACTTTAGCTAGACACCCCCACACTCTTAAGTATTTATAACAAGGTCTATGACCTTTCCATAATTCATAAGGTGTTTTATGAGTTTTCTTATGAGGTACTTTGTTGAGAATATAATTAGCGGAAAGCAAAGCTTCCCCCCACAAATTCTAGGGTGAACCAGAACTTAACAACATAGCATTCATCATCTCTTTTAATGTTCGGTTTTTGCGTTTAGCAATACCATTAGATTGAGGTGAATAAGGAGCGGTAGTTTGGTGAATTATTCCACGTTCTGAACAGAACTCCTCAAAAGGTGATTTATATTCACCACCTCTATCACTTCTTATTGCCTTGATCTTTTTGCTAAGTTGATTCTCAACTTCATTCTTGTAATGTTTGAACATTTCTATAGCCCCATCTTTGCTTCTTAGCAAATACACATAACAGTATCTAGTGCAATCATCAATAAAAGTAATAAAATACTTTTTTTCCCCTTCTAGTTTGCACAAACTTTAAGTCACAGATATCACTATGAATTAAATCTAGAAGTTCAGTACTTCTTCCAACAGAATGGAAGGGTAATCTTGTCAATTTAGATTCCACACAAGTTTCACATTTGTGATTAGGATTAATATCAAATTTAGGCAAAAATTCTAAGTTAATTAATCTACGTAAAGTATCATAATTAACATGTCCTAATCTAGCATGCCAAATATTTGAAGACTCAAGCAAGTAAGAAGAAGAAGCATTATTATTATTATTATTATTAATAGATTTCAGTACAATAGTCATAACATTCATTTTAAACAGCCCCTCACTCAAATAACCCTTTCTCACAAACATCTCATTCTTAGTGAGCACATATTTGTCAGACACAAAGCCTAATTTGAAGCCATTCTTGCTAAGCAATGATCCAGAGACTAAGTTTTTGCGAATGTCAGGCACATGAAGCACATTGTTGAGAGTGAGTTCTTTGCCAGATGTCATTTTCAGTATCACCTTTCCACTTCCTTCCACTTTAGAACTCGAAGAATTACCCATGAAGAGTTGTTCTTCGTGCTCAACAGGTTTGTAGGTAGAGAACATCTATTTGTTTGAGCAAATGTGGCATGTAGCCCCAGTGTCTACCCACCATTCCTTGGGGTTTCCCACCAAGTTACATTCGGATACAACAGCGGAAAGATTCATCTCACCAACATCAACTGAAAGCCTGTCACATTCTGTCATGTTTGCTTGAGCATTTGGTTTCCTTGAGTTCTTAGGTTTGTGACAGTCCTTTGAACGATGTCCTTGCTTACCACAGTTGTAGCATTTTCCTTTGAACTTCTTAGAAACTTGAGAAGGACCCTCTCTTTCACGCTTCCTTTTATTCTTTGAGCCTTGTTCAACAACATTTACCTTAGCCCCCATGGAATGATTTCCATTTTTCTTTTCAGACCCTCGGTTGTCTTCTTCAATTCGTAGTCTCACTATCAACTCTTCAAGATTCATCTCTTTGCGTTTGTGCTTGAGATAATTCTTCAAGTCTTTCCATGATGGTGGCAATTTCTCAATCACAGCAGCCACTTGAAATGAGTCACTTAGAGACATTCCTTCAGCATGGATGTCATGGAGGATCACTTGTAGATCTTGAACTTGGCTTATCACCTTTTTATGGTCTACCATCTTGTAGTCAAGAAATTTACCAACTATGAATTTCTTCATGCCAGCATCTTCAGTTTTGTATTTCTTGTCCAAAGATTCCCATAGTTGCTTTGCTGTTTTGATTGAATAATATATATTATATAATGTATTATCCAATCCATTCAACACGTAATTTCTACATAAGAAATCTGTATGTTTCCATGCATCAACAGCAGCCACTTTTTCCTTGTCAGTTTCTCCTTCAACAAGTATAGGAGAATCTTCATGAATGAACCTTGCCAAATTCAAGGTAGTGAGATAGAAGATCATCTTTTGTTGCCAACGTTTGAAATCTGTTCCATTGAACTTTTCAGGACTTCTCTCCATGAGACACATTCATGGTGGGTGCATTGCTTGTAGGTGCATTGCTTGTAGATGTCATTTCTGTTACAAAAACAGAAAGTTATGTCTCAATTATTTATTAACCAAAAATCTACTAAACAGAACTTTAATAAGTAGAACAAATCCGCTTAAACATAACTTTAATAAGTAGAACAAATCCACTTAAACAGAACTGCTTTTATAAAACAGAGAAATTTATAAAAACAGATTCAATGTTTTATAAAACAGTTAATATTTTATTAAACAATGAAACAGATTCAATGTTTAACAAAAACCTGTGAACAGTATAAACAATATATATATATAACCAGATTGAAACAGTATATATATATATATATAAATAGTACTATATATTTTTATATATATTTATATATAAACAGATTCAACAGTATATCTATAAACATTACTATATATTTATATATATAATAAACCAGTACTGTATTTAACAATAACAGTACTATATTATATAAGAAATAGTACTATAACAATAATATTTATATAATAATATAAATAACAACAATAGTATATATATGATATATCAATACTGTATATTTATATATATAATATAATGAAACAGTACTATGTATAATAGTACTGTATATATATATATATTATATGACAGTACAGTATATATAACATATAACAATATATTATAACAGGAAAAAAACAAATTCGTCTTAAGATTATTATGCCTGAAATATACTGAATATATATATATATATATATATATATATATATATATACTGTTACAAGGAATTAAACAAAAAATAAATAATTCAAACAGAATGGAAATACAATAAAACTCACTATATTTGAAATTTGAACAGAATTAAATCCGAGCTTTGTGAAATTCACAATTTCCTTAAGAGGAATTTGCTCCTTCTCGGTGCTCAAGGTGATGAGCAATCGTACTCCCTAAGATAGAACGGATTTCGGTTCTAAAGAAGCACCACTTCAATCTCTAGAATCCTAGGAACACAACTGTATCAACACTCGAACTTGACTTATGCAGAGAGAGAGAATGCAATTTTCGGATGGGATGAAATACAATGAAGGTCTAGTATTTATAGGACTTCTTCATGACTGTTTGGTACAGTCATGAGGTTCAGTTGTGTTTGTTTATGGCGAACAGACACAGGGAAGATGACTGTTCAATCAAACCAATGCCATCGCAAAACGACGGCGTTTAGGACTCCCAACGGTAACCTCACGCATGACGTAAAACGACAGCAGTTTCGGAATCCGAATTGGTAACTTAAACGCAAGTTTAAAACAACTGCGTTTCTAGTTGGAAAATTTTAAATAAATTTTCTCCAAAAAGATATATATACAAGCCCAAGCCCGGCCCGGTTCGGTGTGGGGCGGCGGCGCGCGTGTGGTGGTCCAAGCATTTGCTTAGGTCCTCCCTCTTCCACAAAACTGGGGTGCCCCTTGGGACTCAAACCCCACTCCAAGGTAGGTGTATATATACTAATAAAAAGCCTTGAACACATCCTATGTGGGACACAAGCTTTTTGCACAAGCTTCAAGCTTTTGTTGCCATTCCCAAGTGGTGATGTTTGAAAGCAATTTCTCATTCACTCCTTAATGGTTTTGAGCAACCCAATATTTAATCTTCATCTCCTCATAGAGGAGAACACATTCTTATGTGGACCCACTAAAATTAATTTGTGGGACCCACTTTAATTTTAGCTCAAAGTTAACTATTTATTATGCTCAAACCCATTATTTTACCACAAGAAGAGAGGAGAAAAGGAAAAGAAGTGGTATATAAAATGTTAAAATAACATAACTGTTTCCTTTCTTTCTTCAATGCCATTCAATGTAACTGCAGAACTTATTTTATTCTGGAATTTCCCTGCTTGAACATCCAAACACAATGTGGAAGAGTCTCTGTCTTCTATTCTTGCTTTTCCTTCCCACTTTAAGTTATGGAATTAGATCATTACCGAAGCAGGGTCTGAATTTACATGCAAGTAGAAATCATTATAAACTGGTGCAGGTTTTTTTTTACCCAGCTCAGTGAGTTACTGGTTCAGATTTCACATGTATTAGATCTACTATTCTTTTTAGGAACCAGTTTAGGACACACACACACCCTCTTTCTCTCTCTCTCTCTCTCTCTCTCTCAATTTGTATGTCATGTGGCATAAACAATAATCCTTCGTGTTCCTTGTGTCTTTTAGTGAATTATGTCAGTTTTTGTGTAGGTATTAGTCATGACACATGATAATCATTTAGATTTATGAAGTGCAAGGATCGAAAAACTGCAGTGTTATAATGTTGCTGCATTCATTTCTTTCTTCAATGGCCTCCAAGAAACTATAAGATGCAGCAGAAAAGGTTTGGTATTTCTAATCTTATTGTGTTTTGGTTATCTTCTCATGTGATGGTAAATAGAACATGATTTACCCATCCATGTGCTATTTCAATACTCCTTTGTACCTACTAAGCACTTCACAATCTGATGCTTGTTCGAATGGAGACTGTATTGATATAAATGAATGATTTGAGGCGAATTCTATTAACACTCAATCCAGGTGTGCACAAACGGAAAGTGTACCTAATACCATGGAGTCTGATGCTTGAGCATCATTGGGTCTCAACATAAAGACTTTTCCTTGCCTCCTTTCCTAGTTCTTTTCTTTTTCGGCTTTCGTTGGTGTAGTTGCATTCATCTTGGGGTAGTCTTTGATCACATGTCCGACTTTATCTCGCACTGAAAAGAAGCCCCTATTTCCCAATGACAAAATATTCTAAGGGGAACCTCGCCACATCTAACACAAGTTGTCATCGGGCTTTTATCCTTGGAAGTAGAAGTGACTTGCTTTTTAGGAGCCTTTTCAGTCATCATCTCTTTTTTATCTCCATCAGTTCTGGCTTGTTTTTGTTTTGATATCGGGCTCTTGAATACTCCTCATTGTCTCTCTCAAGTTTCAACCACTAGAGCCGGGCTCTTAAATACTCCTTGCTGTCTGTCTCGGTCACTAAAGCCTTGATACCAGCTCAGAATAGGTTTGAAGTTGCATCATAGAAATGTGGGTACAAATTTTATTTTAGACCTATTTCCAATTTCTGAGCTTTTAGCACTTCATCGGCCACCAAAAAGGAGCAAAATGAGACAGCTTAGTAATTTTATCTTTTTATTGAGCTACAGTCATGTTCCTTTGGGTTAGGTTCACGAATTCTTGTGCTTTCTGTTGTCTCTCCATATCAAGTAAGCATTTGTCATAGTAGATTTTCAAGGACTGCCAAGTCATCAAGGCCAGCACGTTCTCCACGATTATTCTTTACAAATCTCCACCATTCTTTTGCTTCCCCCTCAAACATAAAGGTAGCAAAGTCACCTTTTGTTCATCGTTGCAGTCAAAACATCAATTACTTCTCAGTTCTCCTTTCGCATAATTTAGGATTTTGCCTTAACTGGATCAAGTGCACCCTTGAATATAGGTGGGGAAAGTTTCTTGAATTACTTGAGGGAACAATCTGCATTTCCAGTTGCCCTAGCCCTTCACTGTTGGCTTGTTGCTTAATACTTGAGCCATGTCTTCAAAGATTGTAGGGACTTGTCCTAAAAGTCCCATCCAAATTCATATTTTGTGGCATTTAATCTACACCAGACAAAAATTCATTCAATAGTGCTCAAATCCTCAACAAAGCTCATTTTATTATACACGATCACTTCAATGAATTATAAGTACATATCACAAGCTTAAGTAATGTCTATCAACACATTACCTCTATTGTAAGTCAAGAGGGACTCTTTCTTATTACCCTAGAATTATCATATTCCTGTCACTAGAGTATACGATACATTAAAAAGGGCTGGGTGCATGATTGGTCAACAAGGCCGCCCTTTTCAAAATCTTTTTGGGTAAGTAAATCATTTTATAACTGCACAATAAATACAAAGATAAGGGAGCATATCCCCAGCAGCAAGCAGAGCACCACTACAAATGACACAAGCTTGACCCAAAAAAGGCAAGGAAACAAACAGAAAAAGAGGGAAGATTCCCAACAAAAAAATAGGATTCAGCAAAACATCACCAAACAACCTTCAAGCTTGAGAACATCAGTGAGGTGAGAAAATGTGCCTGAAGAGATCCTGGTGGAAACTAGCAATCCATTTCTCATAAGATTATCACTTTTTGTCCACATAGCCATCCTGGGTCTGACAGCTTAAGAGATGAGTTAGAAGATTTGATCTGTTGAACTCTGTTGTTGATTCCATAGTCTAGCTGTTTTACTATATAAAGTAAACTGTTGTTGCCAAAGCTAACCTTCTCAAGTTTATGAGGAAAGTGGAGCCTTTCAAGGTCGGAATAGTAGCCTGCACGTCAATCTTCCATATTTGGGGAGTTCTATTAACTAAAGCTCTAGACCAAATGCCATGGGAGAAAGGGCATGTAAAACACAGATGATTAGTATTTTCTAAACCATTAGAGCATAAGCGGCAAGGAAATTGAATTGGAGACACCCCACTACAGTAGTGTATCTCTTGTGGGCTTCCTATCCATAACAAGGATCAATAGAATAAAAGAACACTTGGGAATAGCCTTAGGAAACCACATCAACCTGAACCAATCCACAGAAAGGTTCTGAATTCTCTCAGAGTTCCAAGTAGATTTAGTATAGTAATCACCTTGCACAGAGGGAATCCAGATGGCTCGTCCTGATTGAAAGGGATAGGCACAATATTTGGATGTACTAGTCTCTTTATCTCTAAAACTGTTCTAGTGGTGTCTGAAGACTATCTTCTATTAGGATTAGGAATCCATTCCCATGTGCACCCGTTCCATTCCCATGTGCACCCGTTCACCATAGAGAACTGTTTAGCCTTAGGATTACTATGAAGCTCCTGCAATAATGCTGCTACCAAATTTCTCAACTAAAAGGCCACGGGAAGCCAATTAACCACTACTTTCCCTTTCAATGCTTAACCTATATTAATTCACAATTTGCAGAGGAAATATACTTCCCCTGTATTATTTTCTCAACCACAACATAGGCCTGTAAGATCAGAGTTTCTAATTCTTTCCATTTTCACTAATGTCATGTTTATTTGATGAGCATATACATTCTACAAGGACCACACCTTACAAAACTAAAAGTTATTTATATATTGTGTAATTTCATCAAGAGCGGTAGTGTTACAAGGTATCTAGAGCTAAATTAAGTCTTTGTTAGGACTATGAGTCAATATTGTGTTGGCTAATCCATGTTGACATAACTATGGGTTGTACTGTGTCCAAGTCCAAGGGAGTTGCATTCTCAAGCCTTGTATCATTCAAGCATCCGAGCATCATTTTTAGATTTTATAGTACTGGTTCACAATGGTAAGCATGAGGTATAGGACCGGATACGTTGCTTAGGGTTATTGCACACACACACTTCACGCATTAAAGGTGTTTTAAATAAGATTAAAGTGTTATTGAGTGCTTGGTGCTATGCTATTTGATGTGTAATTGACTCAGGTTTTGTGTACAAATGTTTTAAAATTCATTCGAGTCAATACAAGTCAAATAAGCCTTGGATTCAAACATAATTGATTCTCGTTCGAACGAGCCTGACAGAGAGTTCTTTGTTTGAGCTCGTTGGAGTTCTGTTTCAAACCACAAATCTAGTTGGTGGTTGGTTTGAGAACGCTTGAGTTCTAGTTTGAACCATAAAACCAGTGGGGCTTTCGTTCGAGCCAGTGTTGTCAAAAGCGATCCCCTCGTTGCCTAGGCGATTGGGCGAGGTAATTTTCAATAATATTGCCTTAACATGTTTTCAGGCCTGGCGTCTTCAAAGAGGCGATGCATAGGCAATCGCCTTAAGCAAGGTGAGAGGCGACCGGGTGATGGCTTTTTTAATTGTAACGTATTTTACTTGTATGTCCCTTATGTTTATAGTGTTTTATACACTTAGTTAACAATTCTATAAGAGGCATGCCAAAATAAAAGAACATAGTTGTAGTTTAGAAGTATTATTGTGTGATCTATTATAGTAATAAAGTATTATTATCAAACATAAAATTTTCCTACTAATAAACAATTAAATTATTTGAGATGTTACTAAAAATTCAAAGTTTTGAGGAAAGTAACACTTTCAATATATAAAGATTTTAAGTTAGGATTGATATTTTATCCTTTATAACTAGCCAACCACCATCATTTTTCACAAAATTTGAGTCTGCCTACTATGAAACAACTTCCCTTCATCAATCAAATTGATCACCTATATGGGAAGTCTTCCCAACATAGGCTTGATTTTTTGAGAATTTGTTTAGAAGTTATGAGATTGGACCTATAATGTCTTATTGTTAGGACTATCAAATAAGACTTGTGTAGATAAGAAAACTTTGAATATTAATTTAGAAAAAAAGTACGAAAGCTTAAAATGTTTATTATATCACTTATATACCTCATGTGTAACTTTTAGATTGAACTTTTAGTGTTACTATAATGATAAGATATTATTTAACTTAAAATAAATTAATTTTTAATGTGTAATATATATATTTTTGATTATTTTTATTAGTTAGCACCTTACTTCATTCAGGTTAGTGTCTTTTTGTTGCCTCGTTTTTTGGGCAATGTGAGACATTAGTGCCTTGAGGGCGCCTTTCGCCTTTAACTACACTGGTTCGAGCTTGTTCTAGTTCTGGTTTGAACGAGCTTGTTAATTGATTCGAATGAGCCATGACTTGGTCTGAACGAGCATGCACCAAAAGCAATTTCTAATTTCGATTTGGTTTGCAGATTTTACTCTCATGACCCTACCTATATAATGCTATTGATATCATTACGAAAAAGACTTTTTGGCTACTACACATCTAAACATCTAAATTGTCCAAAAATATTTTTTCAATGCACTTCCATGCACATATAGTGTCATTAGCTATTGATCAAGGCCTTGCAACAACAAAACGTCATCTTGAGGAGTACGGATTGTTGAGGAGCCAAGATCGTGCAATCAGAGGAGTCTGAGGTTATGACGAGTCGTAGCTGTGATTGAGTGAACCGTTAATGGATTTGAAGCGGTGGAGAATATGAAGAATCCTTGAGGATTTGAATTCAAGGAGGATCAAAAGTTGAACGAGGCTTGAGGTATAGAGTCTTTGTGTTAGATAAAGTTTGTATTTGTCCAAGTTCTTCATAGTGAATTGTGTGCACATTTGGGTGAGCGCCCCAAGCTTTTTTTATATAGTGTGGATTTCAGTCACAATGTTTTTCTTATAAATATCATGGTGTCAATCTCTTTACTGTTTTCTTATTACTTTATCACTAATTGCCATAGTTATCAGAACCAGCCCCTAAACCGGGCCAGGTTTTGTAATTCGACCGGTTAAGGGAGCAACCCGGTTTGGACTGGGTGATTCGGTTGGGTTTCGAAGAACCGGCCATCATCATTTATCATGTATAAAATATAACTTTGTGGTTGCCAAGAGTTGAACCCAAGATAATCAATTAATAGATAAGCACTCCAAACCACGAAGCCACATGTTTCCTTGTTAAATAATTTACATATTTAATAAATATAGTTTCCTCGCAATGAGCAATTTGTTTGTGATAATTATTTTCCCTTTGATTCAAAATACATTGAATATTGAAGACAAAAATAAAAAAAATTTCAATACAGTAATTTTTTTTTATTTTTTGATAAGTGATACAGTAAATTTTAAAACATAAAAAATAATAAACTATGTAAATATACATATAGTAAATAAAGAAGGGGTATTAAATGTGCATACATTGATACAAATAAAATAAAATATTCTTATACACGCTCAAGATTTTCATTATTATAAAAAATTCATGCAATAATTAAATTATATTTTTTTATATCAATAATAATGACATTAATGTAACAACATAAATATTTTTTTAAATCTTAACATGTTTTCTAAAGTTACATAATTATTTAATTTTAAAATAATATTTATATGTTATTTTGGTTCGACCAATTACCCTAGTGGTTGAACTAGTGACCCATCCACCAGGTCACCTCACTGGGTTGATGTCCGGGCCAGTTCTGATAACTATGCTAATTGCAGTTGTATACATGATAGCAATTAATTTACACATAATCAAAAGAGAAACTCAGTCACACCAAAGCAATTTAAAATTGGTCAAGATAATGTTAAAATTGCAATATAGACTTATTCACCTTACTCTGGGTCCGTTTATTTACATCTAGATACAAATAGGGCCCTTAAATTAGTATTAGAGCAGTTTTCTTAGGAATTAGATTGATCCTATTTTTGGTCTGGATGGATATCTTTAGTGACAGGTAGTTCTGTTTCCTGTCCTTTACTATTTGACGATTCTAATTATGCCTATTGGAAAGCCAGAATGAAGGAATTTTTTAGATCTATAAATGAGCATGTCCAGTTGATAGTAGAGAGTGGTTGGAAACATCCTGTCACCACCCTTAATGGTATTATTGCGAATAAACTTACTACTAGTTGGATGACAATGATCTTAGAGGAAGCAAGTTTAACATTAAGGGTTTAAATGACATCACAACTAAGGAGTTTTGACGTATTATGACACGTGAAACTTCCAAGGAAGCTTGGATCATTTTGCAAACTGACCCATAATAGGTACAATTGTAGTCTAGAAGGTCCAAGCTTCAAATGCTGACCGCTAGATTTAAGTCACTTACAATGGATGAGTCTAAAACTTTTTCTGATTTTTATACAAAACTAAGTGATGTCGTGAATTCTTCATTCAACCCAGAGAAGAAGACTGTTAGGAAGATATTATAATCTCGACCTAAAAGATTTCAACCCAAGATCACTGCCATTGAAGAGAGTAAGGATGTTGACTCTCTCAAAGTTGATGAATTAGTGGATTCTTTGCAAACTTTTGAGTCAACTTTTAGACAACCACCAATAATACTAATAGTTCATTACTCCTTGTTGATAGTGAAGAAAGATGCTGATAGTGATGAGTCAGCAAAGATCGAGAGTGGGAATGAAGGTGAAGAGGAAGAGTTACAAATTGCTTATGAGCAATTGTACATAAAATCACTCAAGATTAAGAAAACTAATTTGGAGTTTGGCAAGTAAACTCAAATTGTGTGAGAAAGTGAAGAGTGTCATGCAGGTTACTGAGGCACTTATAAGTCAACTCAAGGCCCACAAAGCTACTCTTTTACAGAAACTCAAAGTTGTGCTAGAGGAAAATTTCCTTGTTGGGGAGGTTGCGAGCTTAAAGAAGAGTCTTAGTTCTAGTGAAGTAGTGAAGAAGAACCTTAAGCAAAAGTTCAACATCTTGAACTTGAACTTAAAAAGGCTACGGAAGTCAAAGTCACTCTTGAGGACAGATCTAATAAATTGACAAAAATTCTTAATATTGTCCAAGTCAAGAATGACAAGGTTGGTTTAGGCTATGACATATTTAATGATCCCTAAAAGCCTACTGAGCTCAATCAGTTAAATCAGGCAACCTTCAACCTTTTTAGTGTTTGTCCTTTATAAGCAAAAGGCTGAGGAAGCTACCTCAACCGAAAACACCCTATTGCACCTATTGTAACGTTGATGGTCACTCTAGGAAGCAATGTAAAATTGCATGGAAGGATGTGAATCAAAGTGTGCCCAATGCACAAAAACTTAAGTTGTCCAACTTAAAGTAGTAGTTGAATACATTAGTCCAAAAATCTAAGAGTCTAGCTGAAGAAGGTCATTAAAATGTCCAATATATCAAATTCTAAAAAGAACTCTAAGGTTGGAACTAATACAAACAAAACCAAAGCACAAAAAGCTGAATCTAAACCAAACTCACCTAAGATTAGGAAAATTTGGGTTAGAAGAGATTAATAGAAATGTCTTGTGATTCATACCGCTCTTAAAGATCACAACACTAGTTAATGGTATTTTGATAATGGTTGTTCGAGGCACATGACTGGTGATAAGTCCCTCTTCTTACATCTTGGGGATCACAAAGATGGGACTGATACCTTTGGTGATGGAAGCATGGCTAGTGTGTTAGGAAAATGGTCAATTTATATTAGTAGTTTTCCTAAGCTAGACAATGTGCTTTATGTAGTTGGATTGAAAGCTAACTTGATTAGCATAAGTTAATTGTCTGATGATAGCCTTGTTGTCTGCTTCAACAAAAAGGAGTGTAGAGTCCTTGACACTAGAGGAAAATGTGTCTTGCAAGGGATCAGAACGTTTGAAAATTGTTATGGTGTCATTCCAAATCCCACTACTATCTGCAATATTTCCATGGTTGAGGGCTACAACTTGTGGCATGAGATTAGGTAATTTGAACTTGAAAGATGGTCTAATAATGATTTAGTCTGTGTTTGACCTAAACTGGGGAAGATTTCTAGAGGTGTGTGTAAAACTTGTCAAAAGGCTATATAAACAAGAGTCTCATATCAGAAGTCTTCATCTCTTTCTACCTTATCCTTTACATTTGCTTCACATGGATCTCAAGGGTCTAATAAAAACAGAGTCTAGGAGGCAAGAGAAATATCCTAGTTTTAGTAGATGATTTCTCTCGATACTCTTTTGTAGATTTTCTTAGGGAGAAAACAGATGTCTATGATTCCATTATTAGGATTTGTTAAAGAATCTAAAATAAAAGAGTTACACAATTACTAGGGTTAGGAGTGATCATGGTACTGAATTTAATAAATCCAAAGTGATTGAATACTATGATAACTTAGGCATTAAGCATTAATTTTCAGCTTCCATTGCACCTCAACAAAATAGGGTCGTTGAGAGGAAAAATAAAGTCATCCAAGAGATGGCTAGGGCAATGCTCTATGGCAAGGGTTTGCCTAGGAGATTTTGGGCTAAAACAGTTAGCACTGTGTAAGGCTAGGTTCGAGGTAACTAGTATTGTTGCAGTTACCCAAAAAGGGGCAAGATGATAACGTTGTCACCGAGGTGGTCACTGAGGCCGAAGGACGTTTGCCACGATGGCCGAAGGCTTCCCCCTCAACCGAATCCACTCTATGATCTCCAAAAATGAGTAACGCTGAGGGAATCCGAATAACCCCACATTGTCAGTGCTAGCTTGAGGCAGTGACTAGATGATGGTTACGAGACATCCACTCGAAAGTGATGACCTTGGACTAGCAGTTACGGTACGCTCCAAGAGCGCGACGTGCTCTAACCCCGTGGTTGTGGTAATCCTCCAAGCCGAGATGCGTCACAACCTAGGGATGCGGTGTTTGCGCTCCAGACCTCGTCGTGCAATCATGGTCTTGTTCTCATGTACGACCTAGTCATGGCCCATGGTGTAGTGTGGTGCGAACTATGATACACTAGGTTGTAGCCCACTTCAGGAACAAAAGATCTAGTGCATTGGAGGTTGGTGAGCGAGGCTCGGTATTGACTGACCAAGGAATCTCCTTATCAGGTACCCATGCCAATGAGGGAAGGACAGACATCATGGCAAGCGCGAATGATGGGAATCCTAATTGCCGTACACTCGAGGTGCCTATAAATAACACCCTTGCCCAAACGGAAAAGGCAGAACATTCCTCCACAAGAAAGGACCCTGGTCATTCCTCTTTTCCATAACGGATGACTGCCACCCTAACCTCATTCCCCTGACCACTCATCCATCCTTTTCTCCACTGACTTTGTGCCCCTTGTATAGTCTCCACCTCATCTTTGGTCATTCTGAGAGGCAGGCTCTTAGCAACCCATCTTTCACTTACACATTGTTTTCCATACAATCAATCGGTTTTACCTTGGTCTAGGTTCATGTCAAACCCCATATGGTTTATGGATTGGTAGGAATGTAGAGACTTGAAAATTGAGGGTAAATTTTTTATTTTTGCCGGTAAGACACTATTCATGCACTGTTTGCTGGTAGGGCGCTAAACATGCATCGTTTAAGCATAAGTCATATTTAAAGGCATAATTTGAATGTTCCATAGAAGATAAATATGCTTAAAATATTAAAATAAACTTACTGTAAAAATTTGAACCTATTCGGAGACAGTTTCAAAAATTAGACCAAAAGGGCATCCGGGTGGATCCGGGCAAACCCAGCCACAGGAGAAATTTTTTTTTTTTTTGAAAATTTTCATTTAAAATGATTTTAAGAACTTTGGTTAAAACAAAATATCAAATTGAGGCATTTCGGGATGGGTTGTAGTATAACGGAGGCCCAGATTCATTAAGGGCAAAAGGGTCATTTTGCCCCCCGTGCCCCTCCACTATAAATGCAGCCCCTTCGTGTATTTTTTTTCATTGTTTTGGTCTAAAAATCAGAGCAGATCATGTTCATGGTGAAAAGGTGAAAAAAAGCCCTAGTTTCTCCAAGCTTCAAGCTTCCGAAACACACTCCTAGGCCGGGATTCTTGTGAAGCTTCCTTCTAGGAAGTTGTTCCTCTCATCAATATCTATATTCTCATTGATCAGTTCGGCTGTGCAGCGAACACAACCTCCCCGGTTTGAGAAAAACCATTTAAGGTATGATATTTTGCTAAGTAAGGAATAGGATTAAGTTTATGAGTGATTTACATGTTGATTGAATGATTCATGTGTTTATTTGATGTTAGAAAATCACTTAGGATATAGTTGCTTTGAAAACTTAGAGTTGGTAGTTTAGGTACTTTTGTGTACTTGAGTGTTCTTTGGGAATTTGGAAAAGTGATAAACATGAACCATGACTATAAGTGAAATTCATTGTATTCTAGCTTAGCTTCATGTAGACAAAATCTTGTAGTTTGAAAGTTATGATTTATTTAAAGTATTGGTGCTTTATGTATTTTGTAATCTTTGAGAATTTGCCAAAGTGATGAACATGTAACTTGTTTATATGTTTGATTCATTGCATTTTAGCTATGGTTCATGTAGGGAAACTTTCATGGTTTGAGAGTTATGATTTATTCCATGAGTTGGTGGTTTGTGGATTTGTATTTTCTTTGAGAAATTGTTAAAGTAATGAACATGAAACGCGATCATATGTTTAACTCATTGAATTGTGACTTACATTCATGTAGGCAAAGTGTTGTGAATTTGAAGTTATGCTTTACTTTGTGAAAGAGGCATATTTTTAAGTCATGCTCCATGTGTTGATGAAATGTTTCATTGAATTGTATAAAAATGAAATCAAAGCATGTTGGCATAGTGTAAATCTATGGAGGCATGGCGTGAGTTGAGCACTTGATGCTATGCATTATGAGGGTGTAGATCCTGTGGTGAAAAACTCAAAATTGGCCATTGCATTGATACCTGCTTACCCAACGGGAGCGATCCGTGAACAGGTATTGGTTACTCGACATCCAACAGGAGTGATCCGTAAACCGAGACATGATGACATAGAGTTGACATGGTGTGACATAGAGTTTGTGTGGGTGTGTCACGCATATTGTCATTGCATAGTGTTGATGAATTGGAAGGCATGTAGCATATTGCTATTGCATAGTGTTGATGAATTGAATGACATGTAGATATACATGTACACTTGCACATGCCACGCCTTAATTTTGTTCCTTGCATTAGCATTATGTCATACCAGCAGTTGCGCTGACCTATTTGTAGGATATCATATTTCAGATGAGGCCCCGGGTGCATGAGACTTGTTTGAATCTTGAAGAAAGGGGAGGAAATGGATCATGTAGAAGATTTTGCCCTTCGGGCATATTTTGATTTGTATGAGGGCATAAGCCCCAAAACTCATGTAATGAATTTGTAATAGTCTTGTGCATTGTGAACAAAGTGGGCAAGGCCCTATGATTGTAATTAATACGATGATGTGATATTTTAAGTTCCAAAGCATATGTGTGTGTGGAGAAATACATAATTAGAATGATATATGTTTGAATTATGTAAATTGTGGCCACTGAGTGAGGGTGGGTTGTTTACATATTTATGCATATGGATATTGTGAAAATTAGGTGGGAAAAATGCTTAGAAAAATAAAGGAGGTTATGTCCAAATTTTTAAAAAATTAAAGCATTAGATAAGTGTGTAAAACACCATTCAAATGGAAGAAATAAATGTCCAAAATGAGGGTTTAGAAACCTTGAAGAAGTGGGATAAAAATGGGAAAAAAGTGGGCTTGAAAAACTTGGAAAACAATTCAGAAATGGAAAAACTAGGTTGCAGTCATGAATAGTGTTTCTACAGAAAATCAGAAAAACCTGCACTTTGTGCTATAGTGCCCCAGCCACGCACGCGCGCCCTACGTGCCGCCCCTGCCCCTTCCGCGCGCCATGGCCTGCCTTGCCCAACTTGCTCTCGCGCGCATCCGCCCCCACGGCCTGCGCGTGGCCTACTGCTACCTTGTCCTTTTTGGGCACCTTTTGAGCCATTTTTTGGGCACATTTTTTTAACCTTGTTTGGGCTTATTTTTAGACCATATTTGGGCATCCTAATTGGCCAAACTTTGGGTCATGTTTGGCCACCCTTTTGGCCATTACATAGAGCCATGTTGGGCATTCCTTTGGGACACTTTTAATTATGCGTCAAGGCCATGTTTGGCCATTTACTAGGGTCAATCTTGGGTGGATGTTTGACTATCTTCTTGACCATGCCTTAGGCCATTTTTGGGCCTATCTGAGCCATCATTTTAGGGCATTTTTGGGAATGATTTGAGACTATTTTAAGAACTATTTTCAAATACAATTTAAGCTATTTTAAACATTAATGGGGAGAGATACTTGAGCTATGTTGGGGAACCGTTTTAGTCATATTAAATAGCAAGTGTTTAATTTTAATTTTAGGAAAAAACTTGAGGAAATAATAGGGGAGATTTAATTATCATTTTTTAATTTCTTTTAATTTCCGTTCACTCACTCCCCGGGTTGTGGAAATTCGGGGCATGACAAGGAAGCCTAGACTCAAGTATTTCAAAGTCTTTGGAAGCAGATGTTATATCCTAAGAGATAGAGGTGGGAACAATTTCATTTGCAAAAGATAAAATCAAAATTTTTACCGATGTATAAAATGATCGTCAACAATATAAATATATTACCAACGACTCATTTCATTTGCAAAAAGATTAAATCAATTCTTTTTAAATTGAACAATTTTCTTCAATTATTTCTGATAGTGTTAATGCCAATAATAAAATAATATTTACCATGCACAATGCCATTATTGTCAAATAGTTAAGATAAATGATTATTAGTATCATCAGAAATTATAAAATATTAGAAATTTAGCTTTTTTATATTTTTCATCTTTCACCACTTATTAATAGTGATTAGTGACGTCAAATATCATTGGTAATCCATCCTTTTTTCCCATGCCTACAGGCAGTGCCGAAAAAAGTGTAATATTACCAACGCCTAGAACAATCACAATTGAGAAATAATTTAACACTTTTATTCAATTTTACATCTACATTTTACTGACGGCATAATCTTTGGCAAAGATAATCAATTAGCCACAAATAAAAAAGTCATTGTAAAAGAGAACCACTACCGATGTGATATGTCTTGGGAAATTAAGAAACATGTTATGGAAACTGGCTGAAAGTTTTCGACATTATTATTGACGTTGCAATTCATTGAAGCAAATATCTTTATTTTCTTAAGATTGTTCATCAACAACTATTAGAGATGAAAATAAATGTCGCAAATTAGATACTCTATTAGTGGCGTTTATATACACGGCAAATATAGCAACACAATCTAGTATCACTAATACTTATATTAGTGACGTAAATTACAACTGTTGGTAATGAGTAAAATTTTCTACAATTTATTTCATTGCAAGTAATAAACACTAAAATTTTGTTCAAATTTTTTTGAAAATATTAGTGGCACTATTTTACGTCGTTGATAATGCTTTATAGCGGTGATTGTTTATATGCTGCAAATATTTCATGTTTAGTGGTGTTGAATTACGCCGATAATATAAATGCCATAAAAACTTTTTAAAAATGACACTTCTATTTTTTTGTCACAAATTGATTTCTTTAGCGACATTTCCTTTTGTGGCAATTGTATAATCACCACAAAAGGACCCGTGTTGTAGTGGTAAATATTCTTTCATTTGAAAAGATATCAATCGTTAATGTTGGCTTTCCACATCAAATGCAGAAAATGTTCATGATGAACTTATAAAGACGACAACACAAGGCACCTCTACTGGAGAGGCACTTTTTGGGTTTTAAGTCCAAAAGGACAAACCTGTGACGTCCCGCCATTGGACTAGAAGCGTAGACTCGCCATTGGGCTGATAGACTAAAGCAAACAATAATTCTAGGTGCAGGCTAGCTTGTACGTCAAACATGGTATTTGAGTCAGGATTGTGTTTGCACTGAGTAAGGGATATTGGCATCCCACATCGGATATGGATGATGTCCATGATGGACTTATAAAAGATAAAAGACGACACAGGATACCTCTACTAGAGAGACAAACTTGTGAGGTCTTGCCACTCAACTGAAAGTGCGGATTAGCAGACCAAAGTGGACAATACTTTAAGGTGGGAGTTGGGACGCGCATCAAACATTTATGAACATCGTAACCTTTAGAATTAATTGGGCATTCAACACTGAGTTTTATACTTGGTAGTGAAATAATCAGATTTACTTCATCAATGTTATTTTGATTAGTACTCCTTCGAAAGAAATGTTCAACCAAATTTTCTCAAGGTTGGATCGAGATACATTTGTTCCAATCCACCACCTCAAATTCAGTTTTAAAAAAGTACATTAATGAGATATGAGCTCTTTAATAATTTTCTTTTTCTTGATATATGTGCAAATAATCAATAATGCATTATAAGATCACGGGGAAAATAAAATAGTGGCTATTAGAATATAAAAATGCACTAAGTAGTTGTTTATAGCATAAGTAATCGGTGATGCCTAGGATGACTGATCCATTAAAAGTTAATGGTGGACCAAGTGACGGTTTGGGAAAATTATAGAAATTTTGAGAAGTGGTTCTCAAGGTTATGTTCGGTTTAAATTTTTTTAAAACTGATTTTGATTGTCACATAAATGATTATTATATAATTAATTGATAAAATATAATGTTTGATTATTACATATAGGAAAATGGATTTTTTTTTTTTTGCATTTCAAATTATTCATAAGTATTGAAGTTTTTTTAAAAATAATCAACTTGATTATGTTTTAAATGATTTTTATATAATTTTTTTATAAAATAATTATTTTTATTAAATTAATCAAATTAAAAATTTGAAGGTAAAAATTGATTTAAACACTGATTAAATCAGTCAAAATAATCTAAACCAAACATAAAATTAAGAGGTGAGAGTGTGGGTTGTTATAACGACTATACTAATGCATAAGGAAGTGGTCTCATATCTAAGTAGTGGAAATATAAAACGGGTGGTTATGAGTGTTAAAGCGCTTGATATATATTGTTGGCCCATTCTCTAATACCTTAAGCTTTTGGAGCAATGGGTGATCTATCATGGTATCAAAGCCTTTGTTGTGAGAGGTCTTGGGTTAAAGTCTCTCTATTTGAATTTATTTCCTGTTTGCATTTGTACTCTCTTCTTCTTTGCATTTGTATGTGGTTTCTTTGTCTTTTCACATGCGAGCCCAGGGTCGCACATGAGGGGGAGTGTTAAGAGCTTGATATACATTGTTGGCCCATTTTTTAATAGCTTAAGCTTTTGGAGCAACTGGTGATCTATCAATGAGGACATATGAAACTTCTAAAAAGACATCAAGAGGGAGTTATTAGTAGGGTTGTAAAATGAACCAAGGTATTCGATCTCGGTTCATGATTAGCTCGCTTGAGATCGACTCGCGAGATAAAACAAGCCAAACTTGAACATATTTTGAGACTCGTTAATTTATTGTGCTAAGCTCGAGTTCAATTCGACAAGTCAATAAATGATCTAATACTATATAAAAAATTAAGTTACTCAGACTCGGCTTACGATCGGCTCGATTAGAGGATCATTATTGATCAGCTTGAGAAATTAACAGTTGAACATGAATACAATTTGAAGCTTATTTATTTTAGTGAATCAAGTTTGAACAATCCACTACTTGGCTAGGCTCATCTCGACTCATTTACAACCCTAGTTATTAAGAGTTATTATATACACATAAAAGCCTAAGAACGACACGGAAGAAAGGCCTTCCTTTCCTTCATCAACATCATACAACTTCATCACTTAACTTTTCCTTGTAGACTACCAAGCCCATAAGCCTACGAGTAGTATAGCTTGTCACAATTTAGACATAACTTAGTTGTAGTATAATATTATTCGTAGCCTAGTTTGTAGCTGGAGCAAAGACTTTTCAACTCTCCAAAATTATACAATTATTCGTACGTATCAAGTAAGTTACCATTCCACAACTTTAAGGTTTATGCAATTCTTGTACGCTTTTGGTTTATTTTCTATAAGCAAATTATAAGTCCTCTTCTAGGGTTCATAAAACTTGTTATGTTAATGTTGTCTTTGTGTTGGTTAATTTCATTTCTAGAACTTTGAGTTGTTATGTCCTTGATCTACTCGGGTTCAAGTTTAAAGGTGGAAGTAAAAAATGTTTGACTACATGTTAATCTTTGACCTCTTGATTAGGATGGCAAGTGACTTAGATAGAGGTGTAAGTGGGCCAGGCTGGCCCGACATGTTAAGAAGCGGCACGACACGGGAATTCGGTGGGCCGAGCCAGGAACGACACGACTTGGTGGGCTGTGTTGGGATGGCCATCTCAAGCCCGCAGCCTTGGCACGGCACAAGAACGGGCACGGGTACGGCCCGTAAGGCCTGGTTTATTTTTTATTTTATTGTTATTTATTATTATTAACAAAATATTAAACTAACAAATAACAAAGTAAAAAATGCAAAAGTTTAACAAAATATTATAATTACAAATAACAAAATAAAAATTAATAATATTATATAATTAGACCTACAAAAAATATAATATTTAAAAAAATCACAGTCCATATTAGTCATTAAAAAAAGAATGAAAAACAATTGGTGGGCCTGTGGGCGGACACGACATGGGCCATGCTGGGCCTAAGATTTTCTCAATGGGCATGGCATGGGCACGACATGATTAATGGTATGGGCTGGCACGACACGAACTGAAACGGGCCGGCCCAACCCTTCCCGTTTGACACATCTGGACTTAGAGAACTAATTAAGTTATTTCTTAGATGGTTTAGGCACCTAGAGTACACTTGAGCCTATTTTGTGTCTTTCTGAATTTATTACATAATTTTTATAAAGTGATTTTTTTCAAAATTATTTTGCAAAAATATTTTTAAAAAACATCAAAGCATTCTTAGGTGCAAAATATTTTCAAAATATGTTTTCCAAGATGTTAAAGTTGTTTTTAGACTTTTCTTGAAATGCTATGGTGCCCCGGGGCCAGAATGTAGTAGGGTCTTCAAGCCCCACGCTCGATTCTTGAGATTCATGGGCTGTCTTGCGAAGATCTTGGATCCGAACCCTCGCATCTACTCTCTCTTAGAGGATGAACCACGCCATATTCCCACAATTTAAGTAAATGCGAGATCTAGAAATCTCCCTTTCGTAGTTGGTAGTTGTAGAAGCAGTGTCAATAATATCAGAATCTGATAAATCAGCCCAACTATTATTTTTAACTTCATCTCACCAGAATTAAGTCCAAGTGTTTTGACCTTGATTGAAATTTTTTTTTTGCTTTTTTTTTTTTTTTTGTCGTTAAAATTGGTATTTGAATATTTTAAGAATTTTTCCAGGTCAAAAAACAGCTTTTAAAAGTGAATTTGGG
This sequence comes from Nyssa sinensis, assembly GCA_008638375.1. NCBI lineage: Eukaryota > Viridiplantae > Streptophyta > Magnoliopsida > Cornales > Nyssaceae > Nyssa > Nyssa sinensis. Next base: position 20,655,878 of record CM018051.1, on the reverse strand, counting down.
TGAAATTGAGTTAAAATTGGAAATAGAATGTCAAAGGTACAATCTACTGATGCATGTACAAGTGGCTACTCATTGGACCTGTCCACCATCACTGTTGGACCGATCACATTAGACCAATCCAGGAGCTGACCGGTCTATTCTGTATGGTTGATCGGTCCATCTTCTCTTGGAGCATGTTTTGCCATTTTTTTCTAGTGCTGCCTTCCCTTAGGTACAACCACTTTAAGCTCTGTTTTGCATTCTTTTTAATCTAGTAAGCCAAAGATTAATCCAAATTCATTTTGGACTGATCCAAACTATTCTAAACATTATGTTTTTATTCAGGTAAACAACATATGGATTAGGATCTTTTATGGATTGAAAGAAACATTGGTTTTGAGCAATTTAAATATTTGAGACTACGTCTTTGCACCTAGATTTATTTTGATCACTTGTAGTTCGATACCTGGTTATATTCAGTTTTTCGTATTTCATATTGTCTCAATGCACTTTCATATGCACATTATTTTACGAGATATGACTTTTGAGGTTGTTAATAACTTAATACTATGTAATTTGTTGTTTAACTTACAATGACTCCATATCTAGAAAGACTAATTTAGGTAGTTGTCTCATGACTATTGCACATTGCTTAAATTGAAAAATCCAAATTGAGTGAAAAACGGGAAGGGATACTTATGAGATAGTGCGTAAATAACAAATGAGTGTGTACCTTTGAAAAAAGGTACCTACTCAATAGTGTGAAAGCTACCTTGAAAAATTGAAAATTCATAAAAATTTTGAGGTTGACAACAGTTGAAGGGGAGTTCTTGGTTAGAAAGGACAATACAATATAGGTTAGTTCACTACAGTTGTTTGTAGAAACATAAAATACCGTAGTGTGCACAACTGACACATAAAGTGTTCACAACTGACACATAAAGTAATTTAAAATTTAGGATAAATTGCAGTTTTCATCTGTATAGTTTGGGTACGTGTTAATTTAGTCTCTATGTTTTTAATTTTGACACATTGAACCTTGAATTTTTTATTTTGTGTCAATGTAGTTCAATCGCCCAACGCTGTCAATAAACAGATGGAGAGTGAGCATGCATCCATCACGTGTTCTTCTCACAAGAGTTGTTTACTAATTTGTTGTGCTGTGTGTTACATACACTGAGCATATCTCTTTCCCTCCCCTTCTACATATGTTGAAAAGAGATACATTGAGCATATCTCCTCTCTTCCATGCTTGCACTTCTTCATTTTCAGCTATAACCTCAACAGCACTTCAGTGGCACACCTTGACTCTTCCTCTGCTTCCTTATTCCCAAACAATTTGGATGGTATTAAAGTTGAGATAGCAGCTCTTGCACTGGCCTTAGCTTTTTTTGCCGCTTCAACCTCCTTAGACGCAGCTTCAGCCTTCTCCCTTTCTTCATTCTTTATAAGCTTCACTAAATCTTCCTCCGTTACTACCTTCCTCAATTCTTCTTTAACAAACTACTGCACTCTGCAGTAAATTCAAGTCCATCATTTTAAGAACCTCATCAACTTTCCCAGTTTCAAATAATGCCCCAGTCATGAATTCATACCTGGCAGTATCCATCTTAAGCTTTCCTATTATTCCTATCATCAAATCAAAGAATGATTTTCCCTCAACAATTTTTCCCACTTTAACAAGCTCATCAGCCAACTTCTTGTAAATTGTGAGGTTTGGTCTCAGCTTAGACTCAACCATTATTCTAAAAAATCCAGCAGCATCATCATGTCGATTATCTAATGGTGGGTCAAGTTACGAATTCACCCCTTGCTCACTCACATCTTTATTCACCCAACAAAGCATTGTTACACAACTGTTCAATCAAATTATTGTATGACAAAGTGTGGGACTACACCTCTTCTCACCCATATTCTTGAAAATCTCATTTGCTTCTTTAAACCTCCTTGAAGTTACATTTGCATTTACATTATCATCATAAAAAAATGGCTTAAAGCTACAGACTTCGTGGAAGACGTGACAGAAAAAATCTTTGAATATTTAATTGTTCTTTATAAGATTCAACTGTTATTTCCGGGTTATGAGCGAGTTTGTGGTCGTGTACATTCAGTTTACTCAATTATGAGTTCTTTTCAAGTGTGAGAGACTGATGTAGGATAAATGTGGTACCCTAAAAATTAGAAAATTTATTTCAAAGATAAGATTCTTTAGTTTCCCAATTTGAGCTTATCTCAAATAGGTTATTTTAGATAAAATATCTATTATCTTTATTGTTTTCTATTCAAAATAAGGATCTTTATTCCATTAGGAGTCAGATAAGAATAAGAGTTATAATTTTTTAGTCAAAATAGTAGTATTCTAACTCTATAAATATGATGTAATAGGTCTTTATGGTTAAGTTTTTTTATCAATAATATTTAATTACAAATTTTAGAGAAATTTTTTTTTTTTATTGGGTTAGGAGTCCTCCATGTTACTTAATTTCTAAGAAATTCAACATGTTCGATTCTTTTTCACGTTTCCGTGTTGCGTTATGCTTCAATAACTTTTGCCTTAGTTGAACTGATTAACCTACACTTACTGCCAGTGGCGAGCGCCCATTGCCTTTTGACAACATGATGAAAATCGCATCGCGAAGCCAACAAGTTCCTTAAAACCCAGGGTTAAGAGGTGACCTATTAATCAGAGGAGTAGGCGGGCGAGTGGGAGCTAACACTCCTGATTCAGCGTGTCTCAGCGAAACCCAGATAGGCGCGCCCCGACTCCTCTAGCCCAAAGTTAGGCTCTGGCCTGGCTCTGATACCATATTGAAATTTGGAGGCCCAACTCCCAATTAGCTCATCCTTAAAACCCAGGTGTTAAGGAGAGGTAGAGAGGACCCTTATATACAGACCAGAGGAGCTAGAGACGGGCGATGTGGGACACTCCAACATGCCTAATAATTTGTAAAGACTATTGCTATTATAAGAGTAACACTGGCCATTATCCGTGTTGGTGTTGTTACAGTGGCAATTGTACTAGCTGTCGCAATAATTATACATTTGGCTTGAAAATAGCCAATACTGCTTTAACAAGGATATTCTTCTACAAATTTTTGTTTTCATCTCTAAACAGGTAGTCAAAAGAATATCTAAATATAATGGTTCTTTGTTTTTTTTTAAAGATTTCCAAGTGAGAATAGGAGACGAAGTTCAAACCCATCTAGAGACAAACCCAAGCATGTAATTTCAACACTAGCATGCCATACCTATTAATTAAAAAATCATAATTGTAATTAATGTGTCAACCCATAGAGCATATCCTCAAGTTTTTCTCAAATTGTTCCATGATCTTTCTGCTAATGTTTCCTTTGAATCCAAGTGTGTGATTTCACGATGCTGCCTTTCCCCTTCCAAGTAAGGCCTGCTAATAGTACTTGCTTAAGATCAGTAATACTCATTGTTTTCTTTGTATAAATACTAATATTTTGAATCAACTCATCTTCATTTTATGACCAACTGAAACTTCCCGATCTCTTACATTTTTTATCCCGTCTCAGAGTCGAAATCCTCTTTGTTGCTTTACCTGTTTCAAGAGCATTTCATTTGTTAGCCATTTAATCAGAAAAAGTTCTGCTTCACAAAGCAAAGATGGAACAGTGGTAAAACTTTTCTTTTCAAGCAAAATTGTCTACCAATTTTGCAAAACACTTGCAATCTGTTGGAGTGTCCCACATCGCCCGTCTCTAGCTCCTCTGGTCTGTATATAAGGACCCTCTCTACCTCTCCTTAATACCTGGGTTTTAAGGATAAGCTAATTGGGAGTTGGGCCTCCAAAATCTAAATATGGTATCAGAGCCAGGCCAGAGCCTAACTTTGGGCTAGAGGATGAGCTAATTGGGAGTTGGGCCTCCAAATTTCAATACAATCAAATGCGATGAGTAGCCACTAACAGTTGTTGATACCACAGAAGTTGACAAGCAATGTTTATTCCGGCAATCACCTCAGTCGCTCTGTGAATCCGCACTTGATCTGATTAATTATATGGTGAAAATCAATTAGCAATCTCCAACAAGCTTTGCAAGCCTTACTTGAAATGGAAAATGGTATATCACCGTTGAAAATAAAGAACCATAAGAATAAGAAAATATAGGAAAGATTATGGAAGATTCCCAGGTATCTTTTACTCCTAGACCTTCTTCAGCCCCTATAATATCCCATTGGCCTTCTCCTCGATCTCCTCTTCTTAAGCTCAATGTTGACGCTGATATGGATGCAGTATGATTATTTCTTTTGGTAATGTTAATTACTTTTCCGTTGGCAAAAAAGTTTCTCAAGAGTTTCAGGAAAATTCTCGTAACGTTACTGAACAGTGTCAGGAAAATTTCTTGGGTGACATTTCTGAAATGTTTCCTTGTAGTTTTTCGTAACGTTTCTAAAAGTTTGGCTCCTGTTTTGGAAATTGAGTTCTAGAGAAGTCGCAAAACAAGGTTTTTTTTGTCAATTATGAATTGTAAAACTACTCTTAGTACTAACCAAGATATGATGCCTCTTGATAGATCCAAGCATATAAAGTCCACCAATACTTAAGCACAGAACAACAACCTCTTAAACTTGTGTTAATTGGCAGATGTTCCCAAAAATGAAATTGCTAGCCCTCGCTTCAATGCCATTGTGAGCAAGTTCGCAGGAATTGAGGATATGTTTGTTCTTGTGTTTATAAGAAGGCTATATTAACTCCAATTTATTAGGTTTGTTATTGTCATGGAAAACTAATACTCTTTGTTTCAAATTTTGGTACCAAATTTTGCATTCGATGTGGCATTGGTGGTAGTTTAGATACATTATAAATATTTTGTTAATAATTTATCATTGAATTAAGTTATCATTATTGATGTAATGTTTTCTTGGGAAGATGTTTAGGATCTTCCTAATTGAAAATGTCAGCTAACTTCGTAAAGCTTTTATATAGTTTTACCAGAGACTTGTGATCAACTTGCTTTCATTCAAGTTGGGGCTTCAAGAGTTCAATATTTTGCAAGCTATAAGCACATGCTTCCTAAATCTAACATTTGTGTGTGTGTGTATGAGAGAGAGAGAGAGAGAGAGAGAGAGAGAGAGAGAGAGAGAGAACCTTGAATTGAATGACAAAATGGATGCCGACTCATTCTCTGTTTCCAAGTACGGGTGCCTGAATAATGAAAGGAAAATGCTAATTTCTGGTGAGCAAAAGAATGCATACTTTTCTTTCTTTTTTCCTTTTGATATATACATATATATATATATATAGAGAGAGAGAGAGAGAGAGAGAGAGAGAGAGAGAGAGAACCTTGAAGTACTACCACCATCTTTTTTTGGATCTTCTATTAATGAGAAAATGGATGCCAACTCATTCTCTGTTTTCAAGTACCGGAGCCTAAATAATGAAAGGAAATTGCCGATCAAGTGAGCAATAGAATGCATAATTTTTTTTTTTTTTTTTGAATAAAAAATGAAAAGAAAGGAGAGGAGGTTTTCATTTATCATAAAAAAATAGTGTAAAATCATGACATACCTTTCTTCAACCATGTTCTGTATGGTACTGTTAAGGCCGCCCTTCCAAACTGAGCCCCCAGAAACGTTTACTTTTACTCTCTCAAGTTTCAGAGCACTCAACTGTCCAGAACAGAAAGTCTTCATTTTGGGGCATCCTTGGACAATCATTTCAGTTAATGATGGGAATTCAAAATCATGGTTCCCTGGGTAGAATATATTTAAACTCTCTAGGAAGAAAAGTTGTAGATAGCTTAATTGAGGGAACACAATTTTATCTATTCTTTCTTGATCACCTTCTTGCTTAGTGACTATTTCTTCCATCTTTCTGCACCAACATATTTTGAGTGTTTGAAGTTGTAAAAGAGCTCTGGCCATGGAAAGAGAGAATAGATTTCTCAATCTATGGCAATCGAAAACTATCAGCTCCCTCAAGTTCTTAAAGGCCGACATTCTATCTTCAAACTGCATCAATTTAGGTACATACTCTGAAGTCGTTTCTCTTTTCTTAGAAAATGATACACTCTGTTCATCTTCAGTGTCTAATCCCCCTTCGATTTCAAAGACCTCTAGTAGTGAAGGGCAGTCATCTATCACAAGTTTTTCAAGATTTCTTAAACTCGATTGTAAATTCAAAGGAACGACATTCAACAGTTTATTACATTTTCTCACAGAAATCACTCTTAATTTGCGGAAGGACGCATCTGGAATTTGACCATGCGCTATCGCATCCAAATTGTCCATAAGCGAGAGATGTAATAACTCCAAGTTAGGGAATGCAACCTGCAAGCAACCCATTTTGTTAATAATAGTTAATTCTTGATATGATTATTTGTCTTCTCATATTGATTTATAAGAAAGCTCCTAATTAATTTCTTTTAGCTAGTGCATACTTAAAATGATAATTTATTTTTAGCTATAATATATTTTGGTATTTTTAGTTTCACTTGAATTTCAATTAACGATTATCTTCTATTACAAACAGTTTTAAAAACAGAAGACCTTAATTAAAACAATTAAATTAGATAGTCTTGAATGAAAATCAGATGAAACTAGAGGGCACTAATGCATATCTTAGCATTTACTTTTTCATGCTTGTTTTTGATTCTTTACTATTTAAAAGGACGTCTTAAATTGGTTGACATGTTGAATCCTTGTTAGGTGGTGTAGCACCCTTGTTAGGTGGATTGTATGAATTTCTCACATGGGTGCTACAGTCTAAAATAGAAGGTAGTTATAAGGTAGAAAGTGATGGAATCTGAGTGGAATCTCTCTTTCTAGAAGGACCCTAGGCTTTCCTAGACATGAATCATACAAGAAACACCTTGGGAGTTCCTCGTATTCTAACCTCCTAGCCACAAAATCCTGAGTGTCCCGAGTAGTGGGTCTATGATACCTTTTGGTATGATAGCCACATGTTAGACTTTTAGAAGAGTCTCCTGAAGGTTTGCCCCCAAACCTTAAGGCATCCCTATAGGAGAGGAGCAAAGAGTTATTCGAAGGGAACTTTCTTTTAAGAGAGTCCATTAGGTTTGGGAACTCGGGGTGTTTTGACCAGATTCTGATGAAATACTGCTATGTTTGGGAACTAAGACTAGCTCGACCAATACTTAGGCTTATTCTTGATGAATGTTAAGTTCAAGGACTAAATAATAGTTTAACTTATGATCGCATAGTATTGGCTCTGAAATCACTTATCGATCATGACTTTGAGATGTGTTAATGTTGATAAGGTACCTACATTTTGCCCCCCTATTTTTTTGCATACTTATGTCTTGCTCGAGTAAAGATGTTATGACATTTTTAATTGAAAGGACATAAGCCATTATTTTGGCCGCCAAAACGCTACAACATTTATTGGAAATAAACATGTGTCCTAGATCATGCATCTTTTCGAGTGACACCTGACGCATCCCCTCGTTGTTCGTGAATATCCGTCGTTTTTATTTCTTCAAAGAGGTACTCATCATGGCGTCATTTTAATTGACAAAATATCCAGTATTTGAAATATCTTTTGCACCATTTTATTGTTTTTGCTTCTTCTTCTTCTAACCTCTTGTTCTTTTATTGTTTGTGAGAGCTAGATTTGTTTCTGCCATTTCGCCAGTGAATATGAATACTGTAGACCTTCTTACCATGGATGGGGAGGTTCCTGCTTACCCCATAGAGGATGAGTGGAAACGTGATCCTTTCATGGGCTCAAGGGCGAAGGACAATTTTTGGGCTAAGGTTCAAGCTTAGCTAGAAATAGTGGAGATGATCCTTTTCTTCTTTTTAAAGAGGATGTAGACTCCGTCGCTCGCATTCCTTGTGAGTCAATTACTTGGATGGGCATAGAGATGGGAGATTATCCTTACTCTTTACCTCTTTTTTGGCTAGTTTTGGTCCGATCGGTGGTTCAGACTGTGTAGAATGAACTGACAAGATTTTGGCAAACCCAGTATATGTCAAATTGCTAAAGAAGGCCAAGATTCTCTGTTGTGTCAAATTATGTCAGTTTTTGGGCTGTCGAAAGGACAATGAAGGTCATGGTGGCTTTGGTTTCCCGATAGAATGCAAGCTCCCATACCTTTGTTACTGCTTGGGGTGAATTCACTCCCACTTTGGAAGATGTTTATATATTAATGCATCTGCCTCTTCTTGGTGATCTTGATTTTCCCGATCTTGCATTATCGTCGGCTAATAGAGGCGAGTTGGAGTACATTCGATATCATCAGACCAAGTGCGCCAATTATATCAGCAAGTATAGGAGCAAGAAGAGTGGGAAAAGGCCAATTTTGCTACTTGGCTTTGCTATTTTTTCAAGGATTTCGAATACTATAAGAAGGTGAAGAAGGGTGGTGATCAGAGGGTTACCAATGGTCTTAAATACAACGGACCTTATGACTTGGTGGTTTATCTCACCTATTGGTTAGGTTGGTATATCTTCCTAATGAGCCCTGATGACAGCATAAGCGCACTAAGTTTTTCCCTTGGCAATCAAGTTGGCATAGGGTTTCTCCATTACTTTGGGTCTACTTTTCCTTGGAAGTTTATTCCAGAGGTTAGACATGTTTGTCGACTCTTAGTGTCGCCCGATAGGGCGTTATGATTTGTTCAACTACTGCTCCTACCATTTTTCTTCAACTATTTTTGTTCGAAAGATTTCCCAAATGTGCCCCAGCCGAACCAAAGAAGTTCATTTCCAAGAAAAAGCTCCCTTGAGCTTGGAGGATGGCATGGAAAAGGGAGTCTGAAGAAGTTGATCGAGATTTTCTACCGAGTGTCTGAGTTTTGGTTTCACCCGTATGCTCATATTTGGAAGGGGGAAGTCGACTTGGACTTGTATCAATCCCAAGCTCTAGGAGTATAACCTAAAGGAAGAAAGAACTCCCTTTCATTGGTTTATAAGGGGTTGTATTTTGATTCCTTTCCATTTGCCTTTCAGGATTGAAAATCGTGAGGGCAGTATGCAATACAACCCCTATAGAGTGATGCGCCAGTTCGGGTTCGATCAGGGGCTGCTATCGAGGGAATCTGTCCTTTGAAAATGGACTTCTAATTGTTCCCAGCTGATCATCGAGCAGGGCTTTCGTCGGTGGGTTTGATTCAGTTATGGAAGGAGCAAATCCAAGCCTTTTTGGCTTTTAGTCAAGGGTGCTTCTTAATTGTCCTGTTCCTCGAAGTGCCCCAAAAGTCTTCAAAGATGATATTTCTCTTCAGATTCCTGATTGAAAAGAGAAAGAGAAGAGGATCGTGGTGATTATGGGATCTTGCTCTTCCTTAGGCAAGTTACCGAATCTCATGAAGTGGGTGGTGATGCTCAAGCTGCCGAAAATACAGCCTGTCGGTACTGATGAAGTCGAGGAAGTCCCCCTCGTTCGAAAGAAAACTATTAAAACTCAATAAGGGACTTCTTTGAGTCAACCAGGCTGGTTGAGCCCGAGTTTCCATGGGTGATTTTTTTTAGGAGTCGTTGTTGTGGTTTACATGTTTTGAACATTTCTTAAGCTAACTGTGTTCATGTGTTTTTTTGCAGCAAGACAAAGAAGGCTTCCTCCTACTGATGGTGCTGCTAAAGAAGCTGAAGGAATGAATTTGCCTCGTTTGGCTGTGGTGACTGATGTCGGTGAGCTCTGTGAACTTATTCAATCTTCCCTATTGTCCAAGCGTATATCTATCTTGGATGCTGCTTTTCTTTCTTCACAGGCTTCTCTTTCTCCTAAAAAGGATATTACAGAGTCTCCACTGTCTATCTCAAGTGATGATAGGTCCAATATAGCAAGTGTCAAGAGGATAGTGGGGGGTTTATATCGTATATCTTTGGTAAAGTAGTGTGTCTTGAAGATTTTGTGCTCTAGGCTAAGGATGGTGAGGAAGAGTTTAGTAGAGACATGGAGTTTCACCAACACCTTACTGACCTTTATTTTGGTTCTGCAGAAGCGGCTTTAAAAAAAAAGAAACGTGCCAGTAGGAGTCCTGTCACTGAGGGTGTTCAGCCGACTTCTTCAGCCAAGAGGGTGAAGACTTCCTCGAGTTTCCACGAGTCATTGGTGGAAACAACAAGGTTATCCTGTGAAGGTCAAGTGTAGTTAGAAGCTCATCTGCTTATTGAACAGGCTGAAGAGGACTTGGCTGAGATAATAGCCCATCATCGGGACGCTCGGGAGAGATTTGGGATTCGGGGGCTTACTGTTCATCCTCAACCTTCTCGTAATGGGGATACTGCCTGTCCTAATAAGGTTTTGCTCCTTAGTAAGAGTTCGTCCTCTCTCTTCTTCTTTTTTTTTTGTAGTAGAAGTGGTCTTTTCTGAAATTCTTTTGTGTGTATTCCTTCTATAAATAGCAAGTCCAGAGAAAATCCTGCTTTTGTTACGGACGATGGTCGAGCTTCTCAACGAGAGCAGTTTCGATTGAGGTAGTGATGATTGGTGATGCTCTCGAGGTGGCGTCTATCCAATTAGTTTCTACGGTTGGGGCATCCTAAGGAAAAGCTGGAGAAGATATTGTCCCCGATGATAGTTTCCTCTTTGAGCAATTTGTTCTTGTTAATATTTCTATTGTACCAACCCATGCTGATGATGTAGAGAAGAATGTGAGCAGAGCAAATCCTACTGATTCATCAGTTTTTAAGGGTGTTACTAATGTGAACAACAGTTCTCCCATTCCACCCCTCACTGACTTGGATAGTGATGACGATGCTTCTCTTATTGCTGCAGAGACTTAAGAGCCTGGGCCTAACTCTCAAGGTCAAAGGGGAAGGAGCATAGAGTCACTTGGGAAAGAGTCAAGGTTTTTACTCGATATGCTCATACTTTAGAGCAGATTTGTTACGAATTTCCTCATACCTTTGAGAATTTCGATCAACCCTTTCCCAAGTTAAGAATGACTTTTTATGGGACATTTGGAGATATGGTGTTGGCCTTGGATCGGAGGGAGATCCATTCCTTTCAAGTGGTGGAAGTAAACACTCTTCATAAAGCTCTACCTGGTCTTAGCTCAAGCGGGTTGAATATAGATTGGTTGAGGGCTCACATGGAGCATTTTATTGAGTTAATGAATCATCACACTGCTTATGAGGCCAAGGAAGCTTTGAAGAAGGAAATCACAGCCCTAAGCTTGCAATTGGAGTTTATGCAACAATCCCTCTTAAAACTAAGGAGTAGGTCTGCACGTCAATAGGCCAAACTCAAACTTAATCATTTAGAGATTGGGAGAAAGAAGAGATCATCAGGGTTTTTTGATTGATCATCATTTTTTTATATTGTATCTTTTCTTTTGTGTTTTTTGAATAGATATTCCATGTAAACTTTATACTTAAAATGAAATGACAATTGTATTTCTTGGTCATAGTATCATTTTCATACACTTGGTAATTTGTTTATGAGATGAACCTCAGTACGTAACTATTGTATCTAGGCCAAATACTTTTTTAACCATTTGATGTTAATGGGCCACATTTCTCATTTAGTTTTACTCTGTTGTAGCTTACAATAACCACTACTATAGGATTGAATAACTTCATATGGTCTTTCCTAGTTTGGTGCGAACTTAGAGGATGTCGATCCCCTGAGGATTTGATCAGCCGTCTTTAGGACAAGCTCCCCTTCTATGATGTGTTTTGGTCGAGCTTTGAGATTATAGGCTATTCCAATCCTATCTTGGTAAACTTGTAGGTTTCTTTTGGCCTTGTTGTGTATTTCTTGCAAGGCTTCTAGGTTAGCCAACCTATCTTCTGTCACTAAGTTCCTTGAGGCTAAGTGTCTTGTAACCAATGCTATTTTTGGGGAGAGGACTACTTTAGACCCGTACACAAGAGAGAAGGGTGAAGCTAGAGTAGAACACTTTTTTGATGTTCTGTATGCCATAGGGCTAGGCATGGTTTTAAATAATGACCGTTACATTACACATCGGACGTTACGTATCGGTTTTTTGACCCTCCGATACTGATACTGGCCAATATATTAGTGTGACAAAAATTTACATCTATATCAGTCGATACTGTTACATATCATCCATTACGGCTGTTACAGGACTGTTAAGGTTATTTTATATATTTTTTTTCTTTCAAATTTTTAGGTTTCTTTACTTTTAAAATATTGTTTTTTTCTGTAGAATTCTTATGATTTCTATTTTTATAAGATTTATATACAAGAGAGATACTTAACAAAATAATCCAAAAAAATTGAAATGAATTACCAAAACATTCGAGTAAATACATATATAGTCTAAAAGGCCTATTGGCCTCAAAATTTTTAAGTTTATTTTATTTCATAACTAATCACACTAAATTGATTTACATGTTTATAATAATTTTTTGTTTCTATTTCTATTACTTGTAATGTTATTCAAATTAAATAATATTTCTTATTAGTTTAACTTTAAAAAATTCATATAAAATAATAAAATATCTTCGTAAGTGTTATTTATAAGAAATATATTTTTTACGTGTCAGAAATTAAAAAAATAATAGTAAAGAAAATTAAAATGTGATAATTATAGTCAAGATATACATATAAGTGACTTTTAAGAGATTTGCTATTGTTTGAAAAAAATTCACAGTTGTTATTTTCGATTCTCGTTACAAATGATCCGATACTCCCAATACCATTACACTATGACTACAACCGAATCGTATCCTACGACCGCGATTTAAAACCATGGGGCTAGGGGAAGTTGCTCGACCCAATTTGAGGGTTCTTCATGGAGTACTTTGTTTAAAAATTTTAGCAAAGATTTATTGGTGGCCTTAGCCTGTCCATTTCCTTTGGGATAGTATGGGGTGGACTTGTGATGGTGTATTTCATACTCCTCAATGACTTTGTGAACATTCTTGTTGACAAAAGGAGTTCCGTTATCCGAGAATATTGTCTTTGGGATACTAAATCTACAGATGATATTCTTTCGAATGAATTTAGCCACAGAAGTGCCATTGGCCCTTTTTAAAGGAATAGCTTCTACTCATTTTGTGAACAATTTTATTTCTGCCAGGATCTAAATATGTCCTCGAACTGGAGGGTTTATAGGATCGATCAAATCCATTCCCTTAATATGGAATGGCTAGGGTGTGGAGATGGCATGGATTCCATTACCATGGAATTGACATGCTTGGCACTTCCAAGTATATTCCATGAAGTCTTTCTCCATTGTTAGCCAGAAAAGGCTATTTTGGATAAGTTGTTTAAATAACTTGGCTCCGCCCTGATTTTCCATTTTATGGGTTGCTTCTAGGGCTTGTGAGATTTCTTTATTGGCCAAGCATTTGAGAGGCTTTTCCTCGAAGCTTCTTCTATATAACTGTCCTTCATGCAAAAAGAAACGTGAAGCTCTTCTTCTTATGGAAATGTCATCGGCCTTGTTAGTTGGCAGAGATCATTCTTTAAGAAAATCAATGTATGGTCTTCTCCAATTTGTCATTATTTTGATGAAGTTACATTATGCCTTTTCAAGAAAGGCCTGACATTATAAACAGCTATATTGAAACTGGGCAGACTCTTTGGACATTTCAGGCCAGTAGAACCCTTGCCTTTGCATTCTCCGGTATAGGCTTATTTCTCCCATCCCACAAGTTCGTTGGTGGACTTTTTTAACTTTATCGCTGCCTCTTTTTTACCCAAACATTTGGCCAATATTCCTTCTGGGGATTTAAAATACAATTCCCCATTGCACATTATGTAATGTTTGATGACCGAGATATGCAACTTTCCTTTGTGTGTGATTAGCTAAGTCTTGGTGTTCTCCAATCGTCAGACTCTTCGTCTTCAAGGTAATCCTAAGTTATTGTAGCCATAAGAGTTCTTTTAATGATTTCGATATTCGACTTTTCTTCCTCCTTAATGTCTATTTTTTATACCAAGGTGGCCAGATCATCTGGGTGTCTATTGAAAGACCTTGGCGCATGCTCGATGGTCACTGTGTTGAATTTATCCATCCATCATTAAACTGTAGTTTTGTAAGCGGCCAAGGTTGGCTCTTTGATTCCAAAATCTTCGGCGGTTTGTTTGATTACTAAGTTGGAGTCTCCCTTGATGTGAATGGAAGAAATTCCTGCGTTATGGGCTACCATTAATCCTAAGATTAATGCTTTATATTCTGCCTTGCTCTTTGAGCATTTGAAATCCAATTTATAAGATAAGTTGATCTTGTCTCCTTGTTCTAAGGTTAGGACAATCCCGACAAGCCATCAAAAGTTAGTGTCCATACTTCATCTATATGCTTAAGAAAAGAAACGTTGAAGTCATCTCCTAGTAACTTGTTAGATAATGGTTCGAGTTCTCCACTTGGGAACTATGTGCGAAGATTTGCTAATACTTGGCTTTTAATTGCCTTGGGTGCCACACATTTAATCTCAAATTATGCCAAGGATAAGAGCCAACGAAAAAACTTGCTTGAAAGTATGGGTTTCGAGAGTAGGTAGCGAATCGGATCGCATTTGCTTATTAGGTGCAAGGAATGTACGCCTGAATTTCTGGATTGCGAAGACAAGTACTAGGCAATAGCATTCCATCGATGTGTATTGGGCTTCTGGTCCCCTGATTACTCTGCTAATGTAATAGACATGCCTCTCTTACCTGTCTACTTTCTGAGCCAACAGTGCATCGATGGACTTAGTTGTTGCTGTCAAGTATAGGAGGAGTGGTTTGCCTAACTGTGGGACTATCATGGTTTGTGGTGAGGTTAAAATCCTCTTGATTTGTTCAAAAGCCTGTTGATGTTACTCTATCCATCAAAAGGGAGTTTTGGCTTTAAGCAGTGTGTTAAATGATTAGGTTTTTCTGCAAGGGGCTAGGATGAATCTCCTTAGGTAATTCACCTTTCCCAAGAAACTTTTCAACTGCTTTTGGGAATTAGGTTTTGGCATGTTCTTGATTTCATCCACCTTGGTTAGGTTTGTAGCAATGCCATATCTATGTACTATACAACCAAGGAACTTTCCCGCAGTAGCCTTGAAGGCACATTTGAGTGGGTTCAGCCTGAGCTTGAATTTTCTGCATCTTTCAAAAATCTTTCTCTCAAGTCTGTCACATGCTCTTCTTCCCAAGCAGATTTGGCCACCATACCATCTACATAAAACTCAATGTTTTTGTGGAGCATATCGTGAAAGATGTAGGTCATAGCTCGTTGATAGGTTATGTAATATCCTAGAACTTATTACTTTCATTATACTCTATTTTTATATGTGAATCCACTTCAAAGAATGATAAGCTGTGGATTAGAGTATTCCATAAGCATGATTATGTAATTCAAAATGATGAGTTTACTAGTATAGATAGTAAGGCAATAATTAAAATATTAGTTGGAGAAATTAGAAACAAAACGATATTTTTAGTAGGCTTTTAAAATGATTCTTGAGCTAAAATATGATTAATTAGGTTAATTCTTGTTCTAAGGTTAAGCATAATTAGAGCATACTTAGCTAACTTAAACTAGTTTGTGATAGGTTATTGGAAGGTTCTTAAAATTGTTATATCTAAAATAATTATGTTTAATTAGTAACCTTAATACATGATTATGAATTAAGTTCATCCTAATTGGGTTAATTAGGATGTTTAAGTGAGGGAGACTTGTACTAGTCCTAAGTTATAACCTAAACTTTATAATTATCCAAATTAATTTTGATTAGAGAAAGGTAAGAAAGACAATTGTTCGCATGGGCAAGGGATCCACAATTTGGAATATCTAGCTCACTATTGTTGACTACTCTTGAGGAGCTTATGTAGAAACTTGTCTATATATATATATATGTGTCTATATATATATGTATATATTATACATATGATATATATATTATATATTTATATATATATAGATACATAAAAGGACAAAAATCATATTAGTAAGATAGAGGAAATATAAAGCTAATAAGAGCAAGATACTTCAAATATATTAGAATTCACAAAGTGATACCTAGCCCACATATAGATACATGTTTGTATTTATTATGCCTTACAAAATAAATTGTAGAGACAAGCAAGAAGCTTTCTAAGATATGCTGGACAGAATAATAGAGTAAGGAAGAAAGTAGAGAAAACAAGAGAATAAGAAGGAGAAAGAAAGAAGCTTAAGGACGACAAACCTAGGGGTTGAATTCTTGAACAATCAAAGTATGAATTCTTATCCTAATCTCTTATTCTTTCATTTAATCGGAAAAGAAACATTTAAAAATGACTAAGAACTCAAATTCAATTAAGAATTGAATGAAATTCTACACTAGCCTTGAAGTCCTAACAAGTTTTGCATGGAGTAAGTAATTACATGGATACAGGAGCAACATATATGATGTAGAAGGATGCATAATGATTAATGAGTGTTGATTAAACTAATTGGTTAGTGATTAATGGTGTTAAAACAACCCTAGCACTACCTAGGTTATAATTAGCATGATTAGATTATTAAAGGAACTCTAAATGTGAGAAATGGTAAGAAAAATGTTGTTGTAAATTAAAAAAAAAAAATACCTTAATTAAAGTTAAATGATTAGTCTAAATGATGATTCAAGATACTAGATATAAGTGTTGAAACAACCAACACGTGGAAATTAAAAAGTAAGCTTATATGCAAAATAAATAGGGGATGGTACAGCTGTTGTCCCAATTGTTTAAAAATCTTATATTTGATGTAAATGAATTCTAATAAGAGTCAAAGGAAACTCTAATGGAATTAGAATATGAGAGATTTTATTAGAATCCCAGATTGTATTGTTTGAACTATAATGGGACAAGTGTAACTAAATAATGTTACATTGCATTCAAATATGGTTCTAATATAAAATATATGTATAAAGGGTTCCTTAGGAGAGAAATAGAATCAAAAAGCTTTGAGAGCACAAGGTGAGTAATCCGGTTCCCTGAAATGGTAAATTGAATGTGATATTGTCAAACATATTATTTTGTGTTTTAACAAGCATAGAATTATGTTATATTCTCTATTGATGAAATTGAAGTACTTTTTACTAATATGTTTGATAAATAGATTTGCAAATCTATGGATAATCACATGATTTAAAATGTGTTTCTGTAGGTGCTATTACATGGGCCCCTTTTATCATGTCCTTACCGGGGACCAAGAACTGGTAGGCCCGTAAGAAGGCCAAAGATCTCTTCAGTGTCACTATAAGTGACTGTCATTATATATGACATTCCGTTCAGAATCCGAGTTGACGCAAATTCTTCCATCCCGACCGTCGTAATGGGCATGCTAAATGATATTTGATATCTGTTATGAGCTTTATTGCGCTACTTATTGTTATTCAAATGTTTAAATAGCAATTTCGTTTCTAAAAATTCATTTAAAATGTTTTAGTAATGCTTGATATCTATGGTTTTATTTAAAGTTCTTTTGCTATAAAAACCTATGATAGGGCATTCATATTATTCATTGAGTTTTGTTAGCTTACCCCATTTCCCAACCAATTTTTCAGGTAATGAAGCTTAAGATGGGGAGGGAACTTAAGGAGGAAGAGTTTGTAAAATTGTATAGCGAGACTTGCAAATATCTCTTTTGAGCCTATATAGGCTTCTGTATATAAATACAATGGCCATTTTGTGTGTTGGCCAGTTGTAGATGTAAATAACTTGTAATAAATTTTGGAAGTTTGAGTTTAATATTAAACTTAGATTTGCTCTGATCGAATGTGGATGGTATGAGTTTGATATGAACATAACATATTAAAAATGTTACGTTTTTGTTATATTAATAAACTATACATTATATAGCCCATTTGATTCTGTATGAGGCATCGGTGGCCGATCATGGACCATAACTCCATCCTACATGGGGTATGGGTCATGATAGGTTGCCCTTGCATTTTTGAGTCCAAATGGCATTACGGTGTAATGAAAGTTTCTAATTGGTGTTTGAAAGGATGTCTTGGTAGCATTTCTTAGGTCCATCTTAATCTGATTGTACCCGTTAAAACCATCCATAAAGGAGAACATTTGGCTCCTTGCAATAGCTTCGATTAACATATCAACATTGGGTAATGTGAAGTCAGTTTTTGGGCAAGCTTTGTTTAGATTGAGGAAATTAATGCAAACTCTTAGTTGTCCCATTCGTTTCTTTACTAGAACGACGCTGGACAGTTACGTTCGTACTAATCCTTGACATTTCATCATATTTCCAAGCAAAAATATCAAAAAACTCTTTGAGTAGGGCACCCAAATCTTGCTTCTCCTAGGTATCGAGTTCTTTATAGATGAACACCGGTCGATGAACTTCTTTTTCTAAGGATAAGTTTATTTCTTCAAGTTCTAGCTGTTAAGGACTTGGGCCATCTTGGAAGCATTCGGTGGCCTTCTTGGGTTCTTCGGTCATGACTAGCTCTGTTTCTATGGCATAACATTGTGATATGGGGGCCTCCTTTTTTGGTAGGGCAGCCCTCCAAACCGTTATAATCCATAGACTATATTCCTGTTGGGCATATGAACTCACTAAACTCCTCCTCTTCATTTTTCTTTTCTTTTTCTCTTTCTTTCTATGAGTCCCTAGAAATCTTCATTTCGAGTATCACTACAAAAAACAATATTTTTAGCGACGCACATTATTAGCGACGCACAACTGAGCATCGCTAAAGGGCACTATGGGCGACGCACATGGTGTGCGTCACAAAAAGGAGTAAAAAATCCGTTTCCTGTGCAAAAAAATAGGCACGCAACTTTTGGCGACGGAAAATGTATTAGTAGCGACGCACATTGTGCGTTGCTAATATTAGCGACGTACTGTAGGCGTCGCTAATAGTTTTATTAGTTGAACGACGTCGTTGTACTGGAGTTTTGGCGACGCACATTGAAGTATTAGCGACGCACGGTGAGCGTCGCAAAAAAGTCTCCCTATTTTACACCACTAGCGCCGCACATCAGTTTCTTCTTCTTCGCTTTCGCTAAATTTTTCTCTTGCTCACTCTCACTCTCACTCTCTTTCACTGTCTCACTCTCACTCACACTCACACTCTCTGCCACTGTTGACCCACAATTTCGACAACGGTGAACGGCGACGATCAAGTTTCCAACGAGGGTGAACGGCGACGGTCAAGTTTCCAACGACAATACGGTAACTCTCTTTCACTCTCTCTTTTGGTTAATCAATTTTATATTGCCTTTTGGTTAATCAATTTAGCTCACCAAGAAAAAATAATTTATATAAAAGAATTTTATAAAAGTTAGATATATCATGGTAGTGGAATTTTTCCATTGAAGAACCCTGAAATGGGTCTACTGTTGGTTGGTGATTGAATGGGGCTGTGAATCCATTTTTATTTTCATCTCCTCGTGTGTTTTTAAACATATGATATATGTGTTAGCATGAGATATAAATATATATATATATATATGTACGTGTGTGTGTACACACACATTTGTTGTATGAAACCTCTCACATGTGTATAATGATATAAAATAAGTTGTTGAGATGAAGCAATTGTGAATATGTGAGAATATAATAGGCGAGGCTATGGAGACCAAACTATGATTCATTGTTTGATTCGTTGTTATTAGACTTGTTAATTTGTTTAATAGATTGTAAGGTTTTATTGGTTGAAATGCATGTATTATGTTTCTACGAAATACACCTTTAATTGGAGCAAATTTTTTTGTTGTATTTGTGTGCTTTGAGAGCAGCAAGGGGCTGTTATTTGGAGAATTAATTGAGTAGATTTTGGACTGCTACTTGGGACATTTATGAGCATATCTTGTGGCATGTATTTGTGTTTTGTGAGCAGCAAGTGGCTGCTATTTGGGGGACTTATTGAGTTGATTTTTAGCCTTTTGTTTGGGGCATTTTGGGAGCAAATTTAGTGTTTTGTGTATGTGTTTTCTAAGTTGCAAGTGGCTGCTATTTGGTGTCATTTCAGAGGGAGATTTGGTAGAGTTCAATGAGCTGTTAGGTAGTTTTCTAGTTTGCATTTCTTTCCTTTTATTCCTATCTTTGGCTGGGAACTTATAGAAGTATCTCTTGAATATATATATATATATATATATATATATATTTAGTGAAAGAGTTGGACAAGTAACATTGAAGGGATACTATAATGTATCTAAATAATTACTAGTAATATAATGTCATATTATATTTAGAATGCAAAACGTGATACCAAAATTTGAGACAGAGTATTACTAGCTTTTAGGTAAAGTTTAAAATATCAAACTATTTTTGTTTACTTATGTAATAACCCGAAAAATTTTTTTTTTTGATATGAAAATTTTCTTGGCTATTAAATAATTTTATTATTATTATTATTATTAGTATTCTTAGTACATGTGTTATATATATATATATATATATATATATATATAAGTGGTATGCATGTGTAAAATGAAGTATATGCAAGTATATATATAAATATATATATATATATATAAATCTGTGGGAGTGTGTGTGCATGTGGATGGACATATGTATGTATGTATATATGGCAGTGTATGTACAACCGACCTATTGTGTGTGTCTAGTATGTGTATATGAGTGGATATGTATATAGGTATAGATGTAGAGCAACTTTGCATTTAATGCAAAGCTGCTTTGTAGGGAAATTTGGGTGGCTGATGCAGAGAGAAAAAGGTCAAGAAAAGGGGCTGTGAAGGGGGAGTAACCGAGAGAGAGAAGTGGAGGTGTGTTTTGTTTATGTGTGGTCTCGGTTGGGAGAAGAGAAGGAAAGAAAAGCAGAAAGCGAGAGAGAGAGGACTGTGAAGAAGGAGAGGAAGCTCGAGAGGTGACCAAGAGGAGGAAGGAAGAGGGGAAGAGCTACAACAAGGAGAAACCCGAAAATAGGTATGCCCAGGTCTAGCTTCTGTTTTATTTTTTTTTCTAGCATGATGGTCGATTTAAATCCTAGGACCTTATAGGGTTTGAAAAATGGAGTCTAACGCAACAAGAATCAATCAAAATGGTTAAGGGGAGAGGGAGAAATGGGGAGTTGCAGGTCACGGTTAGGGGAAATGGGTTTTGATATTTTATGTGTTAAATTAGACTAGAATGATGGGAAAATAACCTCCTAAGGTGCAGAAACCATTTGGAGTCTGAACTAACCAAAACCAGTGAGGGAAAATGGAGAAATAGAATCGGCCGGAGTTTTGACCGAGGGATTGACTCCCTATTTCGTGAAAATCCAATGGGTGGAATCCAAAACTAACTTTAAATATGAGATCTACATGAAAAATGGGAGGGAACTGCATTTTAAAAACCTTGAAAAGTCGTCGGAGATCGGTCGCTGGTGCCGGAGAAGGCGCCAGAACCCTACCGGAGCTTCGTCGGATAATCGGGGAAGAAGGAGGGTGACCGGGTCGGGTTTCGGGTCAGGGTTGGGTCCGGTTCGGGCGGGGCTGAACCGCCCCTGCCACGTGTCGCGATGATGTTTTAAATTAAAAACCCAGTGGGTCTGTTTGGCTGTAGATTTAGGAAATTAAGAAATTTGAATTAAATTGAAACAGGGATATCCTATCCCTGTTCTCGGATTGGCCCCTGTTTGGTTAACCTGATTGAGAATAGTAAATTTGACTAATTACAATTTGACCTTGAACCTTTTGGAAATTGAACCTTAACCCCAGAACTCTAGGAAATCTGATTTTGAACCCTAGAACTTTGATTAATTATGTTTGACCCCCCATGAATAAAATATTAATAAATTATTAATTAAATTAATTAATTTAATTAATTAAATATTCTAAAATAATCCGGAGTCTAAATGGGACAAGTCATTAGTGTATTTTGACTATCTCGACCATTCTGAGACCAATGGTGAGGTCCGTTTTACGAGACGGGGTCCCAAAAAATAAAAGACCCGTAGTAACCTTTAAAATTACCAAAATGCCCCTAAATTGAAACGCAGTCAAACGAACTTCAAATTTAGTAAGCAAATAGTGAAACTTTATTATCTCGAGCATTCCGGACTCAACCGTGGATTCCGATTTGTGAAAAGATGCCTCAAAATGTGAGGACCCGTGAAAAGTGCAAAATGACTATTCTGCCCTTTTGAACCCAGGTATCCGAATTGAATTCTACGAAAACCTAAACTTAGTTTCCTCGACGTCCCGGACTCAATAGTAGAATCTAAATTAGAAAAATAGAAACTTATGAATTAAAGACATAACATTTGATGAATAGCATAATTCAAGTGACAATTGAACTGAGTCTCATGTTATGAATTTTAGGGACACGGAAAGGCAAAGAGAAGGTGACCTGACCTTCGGTGTTCTTACGGTGGTTTCACTTTACTACGAGTATACTTTTCCGGTTTGAGATCGATTACCAGGTACGATATATTGTGCTAAGTAAGGAATAGAATTAAGATTAGGAATACTTGTTCTGCTGCCTTGATTGTTCACATGTTTGCTTGAATGTTCACATGCTTATGTGCTTTGTGCTATCTTACTAAAGTTGGGTGACAACGTGGATGATGATTATGTGTATATCGCATGTGTTAGAGTAGTGTGTGAATTATATGCTTTGAGAACTATTGACATTATGAATTATGCACTTGAAAGCATGCTTTATGTATGAATGAGATGCATCATCGAGATTACATTATGACATGATGAAATCAGAGCATATTGGCATAGTGTGATTCCTTGGACATGGCGTGGGTTAAGCACTTGGTGCTTTGCATTATGAGGGTGCAGATCCTGTGGTGAAAAACCCAAAATCGGCCAATAGGTACTGGCGAGCCTGACGGATTCCGGACCGTGAAGCGAGACATACGTGGCGGTACTCATGCCAGCGGAGAATGACCGTATCATGAGACATGGGTGGGCATAGAGTTGCATGGGTTTGTCATGCATCCTGTTCATATATTGCATAATGTTCATATACTGCCATTATGATAACGAATGCCATATAGAAATAACTGTACACTTGCACATGCCACGACCTTAGTTTTGTTTCTTGCATTAGCATTATATTATACCAGCATGTTGAGCTGACCCCTTTAATGGGGCAAACATTTCAGATGATGTCCCAGCTGTACGAGACGTGGTGATGATCTGATTAGGGACTATGTTAGGCCCAAGGGGCGCTTTTGATATTGTATAAGGGCTTAAGCCCGAGATTGTATCTTATTTTGTATGTAGTGAACAACTGGACCAGACCTTGTGTATGTATCAGAATAGTGTACGGAATGTATATAATTACACTGGATCGTCTTTATTTTTTTATTATTTTATTTTCTTTTGTCTCGTTACTCGCGCCTCGGGTTCGCTGGAATTCGGGGCGTAACAATGTGGTATCAAAGCTTAGGTTCGAATACCTAGAGACCGTGGGGTGTTGTTTAACACCATGAGACCCTAGAGAAAAGAATGAGACTTAGAGTGAACTGTTAGTGTCATGCGATAGGATTTTGTGTGTTATGTGATTATATGTGCATTTGAAGCATGATTGTTGTGATCACATGTTACTAGATGCTATGTTGCGACGCATGATTATGTGATTTAATGTGGTAAGATGCATGACATGTATAATGTGTGAAGAATTTGTTAAGTGTACATTATGACATGCTATACGTACTCCCTAGTCGCTGATAAGAACATGACTGAACTTTTATCTAAAATATTTTATATACACATGTTGCATTGGGGTGCACGAGTATGCACTATACTTGATTTCCCGGTAGATAGGGAGCATGCGAATTCTTTTTGCGGTAGTGGTTGACTAAGATTAGAAACTCGTGTCTATGTGATAGACCGTATACTCGATGGGATGGACGGTATGCTTAGTCATTTGAGGTATAGGTTGTACACTTAGTTATTTACACGGTAGACAGTATGCCTAGTTACTTAGGAGACAAGTTGTGAACTTGGTTGTTTACCTGGTTGACTGTTGTTTGTGGATTCTATATGAGTGTGCTAGGTTAGTAACTAATTTTCATGGATTATAATACTATGACTATGATATTTATACAGACTGGATTGGTCTCAGGTCTTGAGTTACAGCTGATGGATGGTACCCCATCAGCAAGTAATGAAAGGAGCTGTAATCCATGAAGGGTTATCACCTAACTATAAAAGTAAGAGATAATAAAAGACACATCAAATCTTAAAATGCTAGAATAAGGATTCGGATTTATGGAGCCTTGTGTGTATAGATGGATGCTTAGAGTGTTTATCTTTAGATTTTTAAAGATGTTTTTGTGTTAAACCTTGGTTGTTGAGAGATGTATTGTTTTGGATAGTATTCACGGAGAGTTAAACCTTGCTAGTGTTCAAATGTTTAAGTATGCGTGTATTACATTGTTTAGATAAAATCCTTCTTAGTAGGGGGCTATGTTAGAACTCGGTATAAATTGTTTAGTGTAACAAACGAGTAGGGATGGTCGACATTAGTTATGTAGGTATTGATTAGGCAAGTGTGTCATGATATATTGTGGTTGTTACTTCGAAATTGTGAAGCGTTGACAAGTACTTACTTAATGTTCTTTTAATACCTGTGTCTAATAGGGTATTAATTTTTTCTTCTCTTTGAGCTTGTAGACATGCCACCGAGACAAGCTACTCCCAGACTTATACCACCTAGACACGATGAGCCTAGGACCACTGCACCACCGTGGCATAGTTGGCCCCAAGCTGCTGCTTCAGCAGATGTTGCAGTTGAGGAGGCCGTCACTTTTACACCTGCTCCAGTGGAGGTAGGGCAGACTAGTGGTTCTGGGGACATAGCGACCATTATGCGGGAATGCCTTCACACTATACAGGAGGTAGTGATGAGAGCGGTCAGGGCTGAGAGAGAGTTAGCTGAGCTTAGAGGAGTCAGAGAGCCCCAGACCCAGAGCGAGACGACTCTAGCACAGATCCCTAGGTCTACCCCGATATACACTGGTAAGAGGCCATCGAAAAGGTCTCGAGCTCGTGCCGCTACTGCACAAATATCTATACCCGCCCAGACTCACACTGGTAGGAGGCTATTGAAGAGGTTCCGGACTGGTGCTTCTTCCACATTCACATCCACATCCCAAGGGACTATTATTTGTTTTTGTTGTAGACAGCCTGGCCACAAGATGGTCACTTGTCCTTTGAGGGACCCTAGCTTGAGACAGAGGATCGAGTCTAGTCAGGAGTCATTCCCATCACCAGTACAGAGTCAAGGACAGGGGACTCCGCGACTTTGTTTTGTATGCCACCAGGCTGGCTATGTTAGGGCCAATTGTCCTCAGAGGCCGATTTCCCAGGACTTAGAGGAGCCACATTTCTATCAGTATACCCAAGTGCCTCTGCCACGGCCACTATTGGGTCAGGGACCTCCGACACCGTATTTTCAGCACGCACCTACAGCATTGAGTGTCGGGACTCTCAGTCAGAGGGGTGGTAGGCAAGACCAGACCACTCAGAGTGGCGTTATGCAGTAGCCAGCCTAGAGTCACCTATTTTTTTGGACCTTCAGAGTCATGAGGTACATTTTTTTTATGTTTAGTTTATGGACTAGCATACTGATAGACTATAGTGCATCTCATTCATTCATATTTACTATGTTGACATGACATTAGGGGTAGAGTGATGCTGACGAGAATCTGTAGAGATTACTCGATAGAGGTAGCTGACTTCATGTCTTATTTGGGTTCTTCATCTTATTTGATGCGTCTAGTATTGGTATTATGTTGGAGATAGATCGGTTATTTATACTTTAGACAAGTATAGGCTGCTACGGGGAAAGAGAGACCGTGTGTACTCCTGAGGGAGATGTTTTCTTTATTCCATGGGATGTCCATAGATCCTTTTAAGATTGACCTTATTGTGAGTTAGGAAGGGTTAGACTTTAATTTGAATTGGGTTGGTTTGGATTACATGATTAGAGGAGTGCTTTTTACCTTAGATGTGAAATTGTACAATGTGGGGCATACTTGGTTATTGATGATCTAGGATTCAATGCTTGCCTTTATACAGTGTAACAAATGAGGTTAAATAGTAGACTGTATGTTTATTGTCTGTGAGATAGGCTATGAGCCTGAATATCCGTAAGGTTAAGAATATGCCTGGTTACCTGTACAACAGATTATATACTTATTTATGTATGTGTGTATTCCTGGAAAAAAAAAATTGTACTGGGTGCTGATGTGGTAAGCTACGTGTTAGCTATTGAATGTTGTACGTCTACTCTATATAAGCATGCTAGTTTAGTGACCGTTATAGTGCTATGATTATGAAATTTTTTTTTATTACAGACTGATTATTATTGATGCATATATAAGAGAATGCTTAAACATGTTTCCATGTGTGTGTTGATGCATGTGTGTGAAAAAAAAAAAAAAATTGATGTATGTTCGTAGTGGAAATTGGTGAAGAGTTTAGTGTTTTATTTCTTCTGAACCTTGGTATATTGACTTAAATTTCATGATTAGAGTACGTAACCTACACTGTCTACATTGTATACCCAATCGACATACGCATACATGAAATGAATAGGCTAGTCCTTATTAGTACATGACACTTAGTCTCGGTTATATATAGACTAAGGTGGGAGATGATAGCCTTACTTTTAGACTGTATTGTTGATATCTTGTGGGTAATTAGGGTACTTAGAAAATACTGGATGATGAGATTGTATTGTGGTGCGGATAATGTGTATTTATGCCATTGGGATAGATCACTAGGTGATTTCATGGATTAAATTGAGGCAGGTTAGATAACATCACATGTACAAGAGACCTTGGGGTATCCTTGTGAACAATGAGGAGTTTCCTTTAGTTTTTATTGTGTTAAGTTGTTGAGGTGGGTCGTGATACTTGGATGAAATTGAAAGGGATTGGCGTTGATGAGCCAATGTGTTTTGAGGATTTCATTATGTGTTGTGACATGTGGAGTGAGTCGTTACAGATGGGATTAGCACCAGACCCTAGCAGGGAGTGTGGAGATGTCTGCACGCCGCTGCACGCCTACCGGTGAGGCGAAGCCTACAGGGGAGATGGTAATGGGAGGAAGTAATGCATTCCACATCGCCTGGCTGAGGGAGAGGTGAGTGATCCATAGGTAAGGCTACACGTCTACATGTTACAATGCATTTTGCATTGATCTTTTATTACTATGTCGAGAGATGGTACGACTACATGGAATTCCCTTATCCATTGTCTTATATAGGGACCCACGTTTCACTGCCCGGTTTTGGCAGAGCCCCAGACAGCCTTAGGGACTCAATCAAGTTAGTACTACCTTTCATCCCCAGACTGATGGTCAGTCAGGGCGTATCATTCAGATCCTAGAGGGCATGCTTAGAGACTGCATTATGGACTTCTGGGGTAGCTGAGAGGATCACCTTGCTTTGGTAAAGTTTGTCTGCAACCGTAGCTAGCAGTTCACCGGTGTGTTGGACTAGGGTAGGGAAGCCAATCGTTTTGAGACCCGATATAGTCCGTGAGATCACAAACAAGATACAAGTGATCAGGTAGCGCTTGTTGCCAGCCAAAGTCGCCAGAAGAGTTACGCAGATAGGAGGCGGTGGCCCTTGTCATTTGAGGTGAGGGGCCATGTGTTCCTCAAGGTATCTCCCAGACAAGGTTTGAGGAGATTTGGGCGCAGTGGGAAGTTGTCGCCACGATTTATAAGCCCCTTTGAGATTAGCTGGCCTTACCACCACAGCTATCTGGAGTTCACGACGTCTTCCATGTATCCATGTTGAGGAAGTACCATCCTGACCCCTCACATGTACTTGACTGAGTAGATCTTCAGTTAGAGGGGGACGCTTCTTATGACCAGAGGCCCGTAGAGATATTGGACTCGAGGGACCAGGTTTTGCGAGGCAGGACCATCCCTTTGGTCAAGGTTCGTTGGAACCATCACGGGGTTGAGGAGGCTACTTAGGAACGCGAGGCCGAGGTTCGAGTTAGGTATCCCGAGTTGTTTGATCAGTGATGTATCTTCTTTTGTTTTATGTTATTTCAAATTTCGGGACGAAATTTTTGTAAGGAGGGAAGGATGTAATAATCCGAAAAATTTTTTTTTTTTATATGAAAATTTTCTTGGTTATTAAATAATTTTATTATTATTATTATTATTATTAGTATTCTTAGTACATGTGTGTTATATATATATATATATATAAGTGGTATGCATGTGTAAAATGAAGTATATGCAAGTATATATCTAAATATATATATATAAATCTGTGGGAGTGTGTGTGCATGTGGATGGACATATGTATGTATGTATATATGGCAGTGTATGTACAACCGACCTAGTGTGTGTGTCTAGTATGTGTATATGAGTGGATATGTATATAGGTATAGATGTAGAACAGCTTTGCATTTAATGCAAAGCTACTTTGTAGGGAAATTTGGGTGGCTGATGCAGAGAGAAAAAGGTCAAGAAAAGGGGCTGTGAAGGGGGAGTAACCGAGAGAGAGAAGTGGAGGTGTGTTTTGTTTATGTGTGGTCTTGGTTGGGAGAAAAGAAGGAAAGAAAAGCAGAAAGCGAGAGAGAGAAGACTGTGAAGAAGGAGAGGAAGCTCGAGAGGTGACCAAGAGGAGGAAGGAAGAGGGGAAGAGCTACAACAAGGAGAAACCCGAAAATAGATATGCCCAGGTCTAGCTTCTGTTTTATTTTTTTTTCTAGCATGATGGTCGATTTAAATCGTAGGACCTTATAGGGTTTGAAAAATGGAGTCTAACGCAACAAGAATCAATCAAAATGGTTAAGGGGAGAGGGAGAAATGGGGAGTTGCAGGTCACGGTTGGGGGAAATGGGTTTTGATATTTTATGTGTTAAATTAGACTAGAATGATGGGAAAATAACCTCCTAAGGTGCAGAAACCATTTGGAGTCTGAACTAACCAAAACCAGTGAGGGAAAATGGAGAAATAGAATCGGCCGGAGTTTTGACCGAGGGATTGACTCCCTATTTCATGAAAATCCAATGGGTGGAATCCAAAACTAACTTTAAATATGAGATCTACATGAAAAATGGGAGGGAACTGCATTTTAAAAACCTTGTAAAGTCGCCGGAGATCGGTCGCCAACGCTGGAGAAGGCGCCGGAACCCTACCGGAGCTTCGCCGGATAATCGGGGAAGAAGGAGGGTGACCGGGTCGGGTTTCGGGTCAGGGTTGGGTCCGGTTCGGGAGGGGCTGAACTGCCCCTGCCACGTGTCGCGATGATGTTTTAAATTAAAAACCCAGTGGGTCTGTTTGGCTGTAGGTTTAGGAAATTAAGAAATTGGAATTAAATTGAAACAGGGATATCCTATCCCTGTTCTCGGATTGGCCCCTATTTGGTTAACCTGATTGAGAATAGTAAATTTGACTAATTACAATTTGACCTTGAACCTTTTGGAAATTGAACCTTAACCCCAGAACTCTAGAAAATTTGATTTTGAATCCCATAACTTTGATTAATTATGTTTGACCCCCCATGAATAAAATATTAATAAATTATTAATTAAATTAATTAATAAATTATTAATTAAATTAATTAATTTAATTAATTAAATATTCTAAAATAATCCGGAGTCCAAATGGGACAAGTCATTAGTGTATTTTGACTATCTCGACCATTCTGAGACCAATGGTGAGGTCTGTTTTATGAGACGGGGTCCCGAAAAATAAAAGACCCGTAGTAACCTTTAAAATTACTAAAATACCCCTAAATTGAAACGTAGTCAAACGAACTTCAAATTTAGTAAGCAAATAGTGAAACTTTATTATCTCGAGCATTCCGGACTCAACCGTGAAGTCCGATTTGTGAAAAGAGGCCTCGAAATGTGAGGACCCGTGAAAAGTGAAAAATGACTATTCTGCCCTTTTGAACCCAGGTGTCCGAATTGAATTCTACGAAAACCTAAACTTAGTTTCCTCGACGTCCCGGACTCAATAGTAGAATCTAAATTAGAAAAATAGAAACTTATGAATTAAAGACATAACATTTGATGAATAGCATAATTCAAGTGACAATTGAACTAAGTCTCATGTTATGAATTTTAGGGACACGGAAAGGCAAAGAGAAGGTGACCTGACCTTCGGTGTTCTTACGGTGGTTTCACTTTACTACGATTATACTTTTCCGGTTTGGGATCGATTACCAGGTACGATATATTGTGCTAAGTAAGGAATATAATTAAGATTAGGAATACTTGTTCTGCTGCCTTGATTGTTCACATGTTTGCTTGAATGTTCACATGCTTATGTGCTTCGTGCTATCTTACTAAAGTTGGGTGACAACGTGGATGATGATTATGTGTATATCGCATGTGTTAGAGTAATGTGTGAATTATATGCTTTGAGAACTGTTGACATTATGAATTATGCACTTGAAAGCATGCTTTATGTATGAATGAGATGCATCATCGAGATTACATTATGACATGATGAAATCAGAGCATATTGGCATAGTGTGATTCCTTGGACATGGCGTGGGTTAAGCACTTGGTGCTTTGCATTATGAGGGTGCAGATCCTGTGGTGAAAAACCCAAAATCGGCCAATAGGTACTAGCGAGCCTGACGGATTCAGGACCGTGAAGCGAGACATACGTGGCGGTACTCATGCCAACGGAGAATGACCGTATCATGAGACATGGGTGGGCATAAAGTTGCATGGGTGTGTCACGCATCCTGTTCATATATTGCATAATGTTCATATACTGTCATTATGGTAACGAATGCCATATAGAAATAACTGTACACTTGCACATGCCACGACCTTAGTTTTGTTTCTTGCATTAGCATTATATTGTACCAGCATGTTGAGCTGACCCCTTTAATGGGGCAAACATTTCAGATGATGTCCCAGCTGTACGAGACGTGGTGATGATCTGATTAGGGACTATGTTAGGCCCAAGGGGCGCTTTTGATATTGTATAAGGGCTTAAGCCCGAGATTATATCTTATTTTGTATGTAGTGAACAATTGGACCAGACCTTGTGTATGTATCAGAATAGTGTACGGAATGTATATAATTACACTGGATCGTCTTTATTTTTTTATTTTCTTTTGTCTCGTTACTCGCGCCTCGGGTTCGCTGGAATTCGGGGCGTGACAACTTAAAAGGGTCCAAATCCGTTAGCTCTAAACTGATTGGTGGGTCGATCATCAATTGTGAGCAACTATGGACGGTTGGAGAGAGGGATTTAACACGCATTTCATAAGAATGGATAACCCATAATTTATTGCTCTTTGCAATTTATGGGAATTCCTATCCTTTGGAATCAACTAAAAGCCTTATGTTTGTTTTTGTGGCTACCAATTGCCCCCACTAATTTCATTAAAATTGTAACAATTGCATTCATGTAAGCCTAGCCCCGTTCGGGAGTCATTTTCACCACATGTCAATCTTGTCGCAAAATTTATTCGCGATTGGGCTCGTGTGTAGGAAATTGATTCTTGAATTTTCCAGAGAGGACAGTTCGGGAATGCATAAATCTGCATTGCAATCAATAGCTTCTCATGCTTGAATATTCCACTATGAAAAAATTTCAACACGATCTCCTATTGTTCTCTAGGTATATGTTTAGGCGTGCTAACGTCTATCTCGTATACTTGGAGAACCGTGGGGAGATGCTGCCGAAATTTTGTTCGACGACATCATCCTCTACCTATGAGAGTGATGCTAGGGCACACATAGCCACTGAAGCAGTTCAACGAAAGAATGCAGAGCTGCGACAGCAAGTAAATAGCCTCGAGGAGCAATATTCCCAGCTAGAGGCTCTTGTGTAGATGATGCTCAACCAGCAAGGTGGCTCTTCACAACCTTGGTAAGTTTTTAAAATTATATACTTTGGTTGATTTATAATTTAAAGTAAATGTTACGTAAAAATAAAAAAAAAATATAGTTGCACGAACTTACGGCACTCGGTTCGGATAACCGGATATCGACCTAACAACCACGAAACCCTATCACATACCTCACAAAAGATAAAATAGACTTGCACGAAATTACGACACTAGGTTCGGATCACCGGTTTGAAACTTATGCAAGTTTCAGCTCGAAACAAGGACCATTTTCGGGTTTTGACAGACCAAAACACTGGATATTGGCCTAACTACCACGAAACCCCTATCACACACCTCATAACAGATAAAATAGACTCGCACGAACTTACGGCACTCGGTTCGGATCACCGGTTTGAAACTTATGCAAGTTTCAGCTCCAAAAAGCCCATTTTCGGGTTTTGACGGACCAAAATACAAGATATCGGCCTAACTACCACGAAAACCCATCACACACCTCACAAATGATAAAATCGACTTGCACGAACTTACGGCACTCGGTTCGGATGACCGGTTTGAAACTTATACAAGTTTCAACTCCAAAAGGCCCATTTTCAGGTTTTGACAAACCAAAACACCGGATATCGACCTAAATACCATGAAACCCCATTACACACCTCACAAATGATAAAATAGACTTGCACGAACTTACGGCACTCGGTTCGGATCACCGGTTTGAAACTTATGCAAGTTTTAGTTCTAAAAAGGCCCATTTTTGGGTTTTGACAGTCCAAAACATCGGATATAGGCCTAAGTACCATGAAACCCCATCACACACCTAACAAATGATAAAATAGACTTGCACAAACTTACGGAACTCGGTTCGGATCACCAGTTTGAAACTTATGCAACTTTCAGCGCCAAAAAGACCCATTTTAAGGTTTTGACAAACCAAAATACCAGATATCGGTCTAACTACCATGAAACCCCATCACACACCTCAAAAATGATAAAATATACTTGCACGAACTTACGGCACTCGGTTCGGATCACCGGTTTGAAACTTATGCAAGTTTTAACTCTAAAAAGGCCTATTTTTAGGTTTTGACAGACCAAAACACTGGATATTGGCCTAACTACCACAAAACCCCATCACACACCTCAAAAATGATAAAATAGACTTTCACGAACTTACGACACTCGGTTTGAATCATCGGTTTGAAACTTATGCAAGTTTCAACTCCAAAAAGGCCCATTTTTGAGTTTTAAAGGACCAAAACACCGGTATCGACCTAACTACCATGAAACCCCATGACACACCTCAAAAATGATAAAATAGACTTTCATGAACTTACGATACTCGGTTCGGATCATCGGTTTGAAACTTATGCAAGTTTCAGCGCCAAAAAGGCCCATTTTCGAGTTTTGACAGACCAAAACACTGGATATCGGCCTAACTACCACGAAACCCCATCACACACATTAAAATGATAAAATAGACTTGCACGAACTTACGGCACTCGCTTCGGATCACCAGTTTGAAACTTATGCAAGTTTCAGCTCTAAAAAGGCCCATTTTCAAGTTTTGACAGACCACAATGCCGGATATCGGCCTACTGACCCCAAAACCCCATCACACACCTTAAAAATGATAAAATAGACTTGCACGAACTTACAGCACTCGGTTCGGATCACCGGTTTAAGTTTCAGCTCCAAAAAGGCCCATTTTCGAGTTTTGACGAACCAAAACACTGGATATCGGCCTAACTAACACGAAACCCCATCACACACCTCATAAATAATAAAATAGACTTGCACAAATGTACTTCACTCGGTTTGGATCATCGGTTTGAAACTTATGCAAGTTTCAGCTCTAAAAAGGCCTATTTTCAGGTTTTGAGGGACCAAAACACCAGATATCGGCCTAACTACCACGAAACCTTATCACACACCTCAAGAATGATAAAATAGACTTGTACAAACTTACAGCACTCGGTTCGGATCACTGGTTTGAAACTTATGCAAGTTTCAGCTCCAAGAAGGCCCATTTTCGAGTTTTGATGGACCAAAACACCGGATATCGGCCTAACTACCACAAAACCCCATCACACACCTCAAGAATGATAAAATAGACTTTCACAAACTTACGGCACTCGGTTCGGATCACCGGTTTGAAACTTATGCAAGTTTCAACGCCAAAAAGGCCCATTTTAAGGTTTTGACAGACCAAAATACCGAATATTGGCCTAACTACCATGAAACCCCATCACACACCTCGAAAATGATAAAATAGACTTGCACGAACTTACGGCACTCGGTTCGGATCACCGATTTGAAACTTATGCAAGTTTCTGCTCCAAAAGGCCCATTTTCGGGTTTTGATAGACCAAAACACCGAATAGCCACCTAACTACCACGAAACCCTATCACAAACCTCAAAAATGATAAAATAGACTTGCAAGAACTTACTTCACTCAGTTCGGATCATCGGTTTGAAATTTCTTCAAGTTTCAGCTCTAAAAAGGCCCATTTTTGGGTTTTGATAGACCAAAACACCGGATATCAGCCTAACTACCACGGAACCCCATCACACACCTTACAAATGATAAAATAGACTTGTAGGAACTTATGGCACTCTGTTCAGATCACCGGTTTGAAACTTATGCAAGTTTCAAAAGGCCCATTTTCGGGTTTTGAAAGACCAAAACACTGGATATCAGCCTAACTATCATCAAACCCCATCACACACCTCAAAAATGATAAAATAGACTTTCACGAACTTACGGCACTTCGTTCAGATCACCGGTTTGAAACTTATATAAGTTTCAGCTCTAAAAAGGCCCATTTTTGAGTTTTGACAGACCAAAATGCCGGTTATCGGCCTACTGGCCTCAAAACCCCATCACACACCTCATAAATGATAAAATAGACTTACATGAACTTACGGCACTCGGTTCAGATCACCAATTTGAAAGTTATGCAAGTTTCAACTCCAAAAAGGCCCATTTTTGAGTTTTGATGGACCAAAACACTGGATATCGGCCTTACTACCACGAAACCCCATCACACACCTCAAAAATGATAAAATAGACTTACACGAACTTATGGCACTCGGTTCGGATCATCGGTTTGAAACTTATGCAAGTTTCAGCTCTAAAAAGGCCCATTTTCGGGTTTTGATGGACCAAAACACCGGCTATCAGCCTAACTACCACGAAACCCCATCACACACCTCAAAAATGATAAAATAGAGTTGCACGAACTTACGACACTCAGTTCGGATCACTAGTTTGAAACTTATGCAAGTTTCAGCTCCAAAAAGGCTCATTTTCGGGTTTTGAAGGACCAAAACACTGGATATCGGCCTAACTACCATGAAACCCCATCACAGGCCTCGCAAAAGATAAAATAGACTTGCATGAAATTACGGCACATGGTTCAAATCATCGGTTTGAAACTTATGCAAGTTTCAGCTCCAAAAAGGCCTATTTTCGAGTTTTGACAGACCAAAATGCCGGATATCGGCCTATTGACCCCAAAACCCCATCACACACCTCACAAACGATAAAATAGACTTGCACGAACTTATGGCACTCTATTCTGATCAACGGTTTGAAACTTATGCAAGTTTTTGCTCTGAAAAGGCGGGTTTTGGGGTTTTCACGGACCAAAATACCGGATATCCACCTAACTATCTCGATACCCCATCACACACCTCACAAGTGACAAAATAGACTACCAAAAACTTAGGGCAATCCGTTCAGATTAGTGTTTTGCAACTTATACTACTTTATGTCATTCTTACTATTTATGCATGAACCAAAAAACAATATATTCACTTTCATATATATTTAATAAGTGTTCTAATATATATCATTTGATCTTTATTTCATATTGATCGTGATTATTGCGCCGGGGTCTTTAGGTCTTGCATCGGGATTTTATCTATTTTTTTTTTAATCGACATCTATCGTTACATTTTTTGAGACAATTTTTTATTTTTGTATTTATTCTTAAATTGTACTTTTACAAGTGTAACTAATTAATTACTATAATATATATATATATATATGAATGTATTTTTCTTTTTCAATAAATATTTATTTCAGAATGTTTGGATTTTACTGTATATCAGGATGATTGATATAGGTTTAAATAGAAATAAAATAACAAATAAAACAAATATTGTAAGGAAAAAAAATAATAATAAACTTTTAGCGATGCACAAAATGCGTCGCTAAAAACTGAGTACTCAATTTATAGCGACGCTTCAAATTCAATCGCTAAAGATTGGCATTTGCGACGCACAAAGTAAGCGTCGCTAAAAGACACCATTTGCGACGCACACAGCGTGTGTCGCCAAAAGGAACCATTTGCGACGTACAGATCAAGCGTCGCTAATAGATACCATTATTGACGCACATTACGATCGTGGATAGTATTTGCGACGCAGCATCAAAATTATTAGTGACGCACATTGGACGTCGCTAATAGTTCCCTTTAGCGACACAAAGGGATGTGTGCGTCGCTAATACTATTAGCGACGTTTTTAGCGACGCACAACGAAACTATTTAGCGACGCATTTTCCCACTATTAGGGACGCATTCGTGCATCGCTAATAGTGCCTTTCCTGTAGTGTATCTTCCTATTTGAGAAGTGGGATGGAATAAATCGCTTTGGAAGATGAAATCTCTTCATCTGCGCATTCTGTGTGAAAGATTACATCAGTATAGTGGGCCTCACTTTTGGCAAAGGGGTGGGCACAACCTCTGATGGTGACCACTTGTGGTTGTAAATTCCTTTTGCACATTGGTGGTACGTCGAGGGGATCATGGAAAATCGATGTAGCCAAGTCTTCCCTAATAATACATGATAGGTGGTGTTTGCCTTAATTATGTGGAATTTGGTATGACATTTGATCGGCCCAACCTCTAAGTAAGTGGTGATGCAGCCTAGACTTTTTTGTCTGTGGCTTCCAAACCCAATGATGGAGACTGACTGCCCAGTCAACTCTTATTCTGTTAGTCCTAGGGCATGAAAAACATTCAGTGGCATTATGTTGATTGATGCCCCTCTGTCAAGAAATCTTTAGGGGAACTCCACTCCATTGATAATGATTGGAACGTAAAGGGGTCTAGTATGGCTATAAGGCAAAACTTTGTCCTCTTTTGAGAAATCAATAGTGGTGGTGGAATCTTTAAGAGCTCGTCGGAGGGACCTGTCAATTGTTGTGCAACTCTCTCTATTGTTAATAGTTATTTGTAGAACAACTTTTGTGGCTTCCATGTGTGATCTTTCGCTGAAACCCATCTGGTCAAAGAACCATCGAAACTTCGTGGTTTCCTTTAGTTTGTAAGCTTGTTCCTCGGAGATGACTGCCATTTGGTGACTAGATTCTCCCAGGACATATCCCATTTCATTTTCTTCCTCCATATCTTCCTGGAAAGATAACATTTGAACAGTTTCCTCGTCTTTCCCGTTAGTGTGTATTGGGAGTGGGTCCTCCTCGACTCCGAGATTGACTAACTAGATCTAGTTTGCTTTGAGCCTTTCTTGGAAGATCTTTCTCATGGTTTAACAATCCTTCAAAGAGTGGGAGGTTGTTTGATGATATGGACAGCAACTAGGGCTCTGTTTATCTCGGGATGAAGGCTTCTTCTTCAGAGTTGGAAGATCAATTTGCTTGTCTTCGATCCAGTTCTTTAAGAGTGTGCGAACTTTTTTTAGTTCACAAGGGAACTTAAGGGAGGGTTTCTGCGCATCTTTTTGGTAGGTGTCCCTTCCTCCTTGATAGCCATAGCAGAGGGTCCTTGACGGAATCCTCTTGTGAACACTTTGGGAACGTCATTGACTTTTAATGCATTGGCTATCAGTCGAACTGATTCTTCCAATTAGGAGAATGTTACGATTTCCAGGTTGACTAGGTGTACTTTATATTTGGACAACATTCCATCGATGCTAAACTTTACTAACTCCTTCTCAATTACTGTTTCATAACAATCCAGAGCCTTGTCTCAAAATTTTCTTACAAAATCGCACAAGGGTTCTATTGGATTTTGATTGAATTTGGCTAGATCCAGTCGGATGATTCTTTCCTCGACATAGAAGAATTTGGTATGGAATTTGTCAACCATTTCTTACCAGGTGTGAATAGAATTTGAAGGAAAACCGAGGTACCAAGTGTAAGCTCAGTCAGTAAGGGTATTGGAAAACTCTTTGAGCCTTAAATTTGGATCATTACCGAAATGGTTGAGTGATTCTATGAATCGGTGAACATGTTCGTGAGAACTACCCTTTTTTCCATCAAACTTGGAGAATTTGGGAAAGTGGTACCCTTTCGGGTATGATAGCAAGGATACCTCAAGTGAGTAAGGGGGAAAGAAGTCAGTTGATGGTAAGTTTTGCTTTTGTCGTAATAAGAGAATCTGAATCTCTCTATGCATATCTTATCGGGTAAGTTGGACGGGCTATTTTAAAGTTGAACTAGAGATGACTTGCACAGGAGTGACTAGAGTGGAAATTGGTTGGGGTAACACAATGGATGGTCCCTCAGGAGTTTCCCTATTGTTAGTTGTTATGGGAGTGGCTTTTTGAATGGTCAAGATAGCTTATAGGACTCTTGTCGTTGTCTGGTGCGCTGTGGTCGCCATTTGGGCCACAGGCGTGGTTAGGGTGGAAGAAATCAAAGGATTAAGAGCCTGATTTTGCGAGGCCTGAGTATGTGGGAGAGCTCTTTGACTGAACAGAGCCTCGAACATAATTTGTTTGTTTCTTCTGAGTTTCGCTGTAACACCCTGACCTAGAATATGGCACATAAATCGAGATAGGCCGGGTCAAGTAGTGTAATACCAGTTGTGACCGAACATGAGCTCCGAATTAAATAGAATAATTTCAATTAAGTCTTAAGAATCAAATAATAATACCGAGATTTGACCAAGCCATGAGCATAGTACCAAAAGTAAACCGAGACCAGATTCAGACCAAGAATAGTAGACCCCAAAATATACCGAACTATCATGAATGAGTAGTATACAGTAAATAGGGTACGAATACCGAGATAAATAGTGAGATTCACAAATAGAGTAAAATATAATATTTAAATATACGGGAAGTAATTACAAGTAACCCCGAGTACCTAGGAGTACAGTACGACAAACCCAGGCAGTACAGTCTTGTAGCTCTCCCCTGTCATCCACGTCTTAGGGATGTAACGTATTAAATTTTTTAAAGTCTGTATTTTGAGAACCAAATTTTATATACATGCAATTTTTATTTAGAGACTTTCGTTGTTTATGTTATGATATTTATTTCATGTTAGTAACACTGATTATGTAGCAAGTTTCCGCAATTCAAGTTTCAGTTGAGAGTCCCGATTCGGTAGAATGATTGAGCCGGGGTTCGCGATTCGAGATCCATAGAGGGTGAGTTTCGGGTCGTGACATTCGCAATGGGATTAACCAAATCTATTAGAGTTTGGGTAGGAATCAAGACTTGGTGTTGAGGATTTTGAACATTAGGATGCAAAGTAGGTGTGACTTCAGAGGATCCAGCTCCTGCTTCAAGTGGTTCCCCTAGATTAGCGCCATTCCTTGATTGAGAAGCCATTTTCGGAAGATTTCACTCCCTAGTGGAGTCGCCAAAATGTTTCTAGTAAATATAGATCTGGTAAATAGTCGGTCAGATCTAGAGAAAGAGAAAGTGTGTGGGGAGAGGGACTGAGTATTCTTTGTCAAACAACCATAGATACCAGAGTGAAATGGTAAAAAGGGAAAAATACAAGCAATCTAGTCGAGAGAGATTCCATGAGAGTAGGGACTAGAATAAGTTTCGATCGACCGTGATGTATTTTCGGTGACCTCAACTCTAGTTCTATTTACTCTCTAGATCTAAGGTTTACTTAGAATAACAGGGATTGTACCATTCACACAGAGAATGTGATAGTGGTCTTCTACCGTTTACAGTGATGTAAGTGGGCTATTTATAGCAGTCCTAGCATGTGAGTTTGTTAGGGTATGATGTCACCCATAACGAATTTTCCACATGGGTGTTACAATCCAAAATAGAAGGTAGTTATAAGGAAGAAAGTGATGGAAACTAACTGAAATCTTTCTTTCTAGAAGGACCCTGGGCGTTATGAATTATGCAATAAACACTTTGGGAGTTCCTCGTATTCTAACCTCCAAGCCACAAAACCCTGAGTATCCCAAGTAGTGTGGGTTTATGATATCTTTTGGTGTTATCGCTGCATGCTAGAGTACTTTTAGAAGTCTCCCGAAGGCTTGCCCCCAAATCGTAAGGCATCCCTGTAGGGGAAGAGCAAAGAGTTTCTTGAAGGGAACTTTATCTTAAGAGAGTCCACCAAGTCTGAGAACTCGGAGTGTTTCGACCAGATCCTGATGGAATACTGCTAAGTTTGGGAATTAAGATTAGCTCGACCAATACTTGGACTTATTCTCGATGAATGCTAAGTTCAGGAACTAAAGAGTAGTTTGACTTATGATTGCATAGTATTGGCTCTGAAATCACTTATCGATCATGACTTTGAGATATGTTGATGTTGATGAGGTACTTACACCTTAAAAGTACCCAATCCTTTTTTAATATATATATATATATATATATAATTATGTGTCTACAAATCATTGGTTGAATTGACCATTTATTTAATTTATGAAAATTTGTTGGCCTCATGTCTTAAGACCAACACGTGTCATACCTAACTGGTTATCGTTACCACAATTTGAATAGATGATCTGAATCATATATTTTTGAATTTTCAAAAATTTTAGGTTTCGTTCTAAAATCAAACATTTCTCATTTTGTGCCATTTCATCTTCCACTTCCAAGTCTCTATTCACAGAGACACAGAGATAGAGAGAGTGTAGCATTGTAATGGAAAGCAAGCACCATAACTCATGTTATTACCTTTTTAAATTTACTATGTTATTGTCATAGTTTTCTTTTATTTTACTTCTGTTGTTAAAAAATTCCTGCTAGACATACTAAGGTTTGCTGTTAACCTCTCATAATTTTATCAGGGTATTATTCACACTACGTACCCAAATTGCTAAAGGATTCCAGAGTTATAAAACAATGTTAATAAAATACCTCACTCACTTAATTCATCTTTAATTAATCAACGATAATTTCCTATTTATCTATTAAAATGAAACCTCTGAACTATATATGTGTGAAGTGTGAAGCTCTCAATTTTATTTTATTATGGTATTTAAAAAACATTAAAAATCACGTCATCAAATTTTGTTGTTGAAGGGATCATTGAAATGCAAAGGTCATCAGGGAGGTGAATCTTATTTTTAAAACTCATAAAGGTATGTATTTTTTAGATATATAAGGGGAAGACAGTGCAATAACCCATGTTTCATATTCCATAACAAATTGTAATTGCCAAAATGTTAAATAAATTCTTGGTAGTTAATTACTTTTTCTTAATTATTTATTTTAAAAAAATTTCATT
Source organism: Nyssa sinensis (assembly GCA_008638375.1). Taxonomy (NCBI): domain Eukaryota; kingdom Viridiplantae; phylum Streptophyta; class Magnoliopsida; order Cornales; family Nyssaceae; genus Nyssa; species Nyssa sinensis. The sequence goes on along the minus strand of CM018051.1, from coordinate 20,614,824 downwards.
TTATATTATCTTTTTTCTCATGAGGGTCATTATGATTTAAACCTTCCAAGTAAGTAATGCTATTCAATGTTTCCCTAAATTAATTAAAAGTAAAATCATTACTCAGTACTGTTGTCTTAGAAGGGCAATTAGGTATATTAAAATCGAGAAACATACCTGTTGGTTGAACAATACTCGCATGGCAGCGTCACCGTCATTTTCAGAGTCTTGAATATCCGATTTGGGGTAGAAGCTCTTCAGGTTTGTGAGGAAATGAAGTTCCATCAATTTTAGCTTTGGGAACTCAATCTTCCCAGCATTTTTCTCTTCTCCTCCTTCCTTGGCAACAATTTCCTCCATCCTGTCACAGAGACTTATTTTTAATTCTTCAAGTTGCACCAGGCCTTTAACTATGGATGGTGTAAAGAGACTTTTCATTGCGTAAGAGTCACTTATATGAAGAATTCTGAGGTTGCCCAGGCTGTCAGGTTGAATGGAACCCCACCACAAGCTCTTCAGCAGACGCACTCCCGATAGCTTCATCTTTTGCAGTCTACTGAAGGACCCTGCTGGAAGATTTCCATTGCATATCTCTTTCAGATTATGCATACAGTGAAGACTTAACGATTCCAAGTTAATAAAGGCATTGTCAAGAACCAAATCCGTTGCATCAATAAGATACTCGATGTCAGCACAGTTACGAAGCAATAACTCCTTCAAGTTTACGAAACCCTCTACATCAAACTCATTGAGAAAATTTCGCGAGCCTTGTACTTTTAAATGAAGGATCTCAGTTCTCTTCAATAACAACTTAATCCCAGTTTCCAAAAGCACACTCATGTCGAGTCCAAAGAGTACCAAGCTGTTTGGGAATCGAAATTGATCAAACATGTCGGCCTCGCTCCTTGTTGAAATGCCAAATCTCATCAACTTCTCAAAAGTAAATTCCATGAAAAAAAGCTCAGCATCTGGTACGCAGATTGATAGGGTGTTCAGATTAGACAATGAATTTAGCTCTCTAATGCTTGCATTCCCTTTGTAGTTTTCTTCAGTCTTCCACTGCGAAAAGTTTCCTCCCACGTACAACTCTTCAAGTTTATACAAGTTTGACAAGACACTTGGTGGAAGTATTGCAGGCCCTTGGGCACACCTCAAATCTAACAACTTCAAATTACTGAGTTGTCCTATTTCACTTGGCAACTCATCAAGGCAACACTTAAAAAAACTGAGAATTTCCAATTTCCTAAAACTTCCAATGATTGATAAGTCTGGGAGTGACTTGCAAAAATCTAGACACAGTGTGCGAATGTTTATCAGCGGAAACTGGAGTAATGGTCCTGTAGATTGAATCATGATTCTATAAAAACCAATAACTCTGAGTTCTTTCAACCCTGCAAAAAAGTTTCTTGGTAGGTTTAGCAAAGTATAATTGTCTAACAATTGTAAAAGCTTAAGTTGTGGACAATCTAAGCCCGCGGGAAGCTCGTGCATTTGATTGGATGTCAGTGAAATGGCAGTGTAATGTTCATATGTCTCCTTTTCTGGCCACTCTTTCAATCCAATATCATGTCTTACCATATATACTTGCTCCCCTTTCGATGCAATTGATATGCCAACATCGCGTATCACATCATGCAACTTCACAAACTTCTCCTCACCGGCTAGCAGTAGGTAACAACTTCTAAGTTCATCAACCAAAGAATAAACTCTGTCTCTTGCTTCTTCCACCGTCTCAACATCTTCAAATAATTGTAACCCCACCCCATATCTAACCAAGAATTCAATGGGAATATCATAATCTTCTGGAAATAAACAACAAAGCAGAAGTAATGACTTAGCTTGGTCACATTCCAAACGACTGTAACTTAACTTTACACATGCATAAACATTTTTATGCATTCCTGGAATATTTGTTACAGTAGACCTCCTTAGTTGTCGAAGTGCATCATTCCACGCATGCTTTTCTTTATTTTTCAACGCCTTTACCACAGTTACAAGTGCAATTGGTAGACCTCCACATTCCTTCGCAACTTCTTTTGCTATGTGATGTAAATCAGTAGTACTGTCAACAGAACTTCCCGCCATCTCCTTGAAAAGATCCCATGCTTCTTGTTCAGCCAAGACTTGCACTATGAAATTGTTATGAATTTCCATGTCACTGCACACACGTTGGAGTCGTGACGTTAATACAACTTTGCACTTCTTATTTTCACCTGTGAGAGGAACTCCAACTTCCCTCAAATCAATTCCTTCCCAAACATCGTCCAATATCACTAGGATCCGATTGCCATTTGTCAGTCTTGCGTGAAGCCGTTTTGCTCTTACTTGAATGCTATCCTCAACAAGAACCAAGCCTAACATGTCAGCAAATTCACGTTGAATCTTGAAAAAGTCTGGAGTTTTTGACACAACTGTCATTGCGACCTCATCAAACAAATTCTCATTTCTCGCAATTGTCTTAACTTCTTCCACCATTGTTGTCTTCCCGACACCTCCCATTCCGCAGATCCCAATCATACTAATCTTATCATCCTTGAGAGCCTCTATGATTTCTTTCATCATTGATATCCTGGATTGCAGACCCTTAAAACCTCCAGTGGATGTAGATGGTATCTCCACTAAAGGGGCAGGGTAAGACACCCTTTTGAACTTGCCATCGGCTTGGAGTTCAACAACCTCCTTAGTCTTCTTCTTTGCTTTCCTACTAAGAGAGTAGCGCAACTTCAAATTTGGACACCACCCATTCAAACACCCCTTTTCAACTTCAGCTTTGGCTTTGACCACTTGCTTCGCCTCTTCGCTGATCCGGTTCAAACTAGTCTGCCACGCCTCAACATCAGGTCCAACAATTTCTCCTTTTCTTTTGGCATCATCGACCAGTAGTTGCACCCCAACTCCGATATTTTCCAGCTTCTCAACTTGGCTTCTGTGATTCTCAATATTGCTTTTGTAGCAACACAGATAACCAAACTGTCGCCCAATTGGCTCCATCAAGTACTCTGCAATTTTTCCCACCATAGAAAAAGCAATTTTTTCCGCCATGTCTCACTTCTTTTGAATTCCTTGCTCCTCTTTTTTTTTTTGGGGTGGGGGAGGGAGGAGTTAAAAATTGAAGACAAATTCAAAGAGGAAAAGAAAAAGGACGGCAGCAATAGATGGCTAAGAGTTGTAATGAAAGTGAAGTGAATGAAAACTCAAGTCCGCTATGTAGGGAGAGAGAGACAGAGAGAGAGACAGAGACAGAGAGACTCTTAACCAAGAGCAGAGATGCTTAGCGCCAACTAGTTTGAACTTATCACCGACACGGCCAGGAGAGAGGAGAATCTTAGGAGAAAAGAATAACAGAGCGGTCGACTCTTTCAGAAATAGTGTAAATGATAAATGAGAAGATGCCCAATACCGTTGACAATGACTCCAATCTTGAAAGAACTAGAGCATTTCCAATTCTTTTAAAGTTATGGTTGGATGGAGGAGGGAGGGATCAGGACCCCAATAATTTCGGCTCAGTGAAGTCGGAGAGAAAGAGATGGTTTACAGCTGGTGCATGATTTTCAGTTGAAATGGAAGAGTTGCCACGTAATGGATGCAGAAGGTACGCTGGGCGTCCTCACGTATTCTATCAGAAGTGTTCTTCACTAAATTTTCCTGCACAAAAGTTGATGCAACATTTCAAATATCATTTTTAAAAAAAAAAAGTATAATTTTTTCTTACAAATCAGTGATGTAGTTTTTTTCTAGTATTTTGAGATAATGTTTTGGTTGCGATTTAAATAATCATTTTCTAAAAGAAGACTATAAATTTTAAGTGAAAATAGTATTTTCCTAATTTTTTTGTTTAGTCTTTTCTAAGTATGCTATGTATGGCCAAGCCATTTGACACAAAAACAAAACATATACACACATTGACTTTTAACACAACACACATTTGTGGATAAAATTGTAAGCGTTGCTAATAATTATTTATTTGCAGCGCTTTTGAGCACCACTAATATTTTTTAAAATATTTATTAGATTTTTATGACTGAATAATTTGTGGTAGATAAAAACATCTCAGATAATAAACTATTTACAACAATTACTATAAATGTTGAAAATAATTACCTATTTGCAGTGCTTTTGAGTGCCGCTAATAGCTTTTAAAAAATCTAAAAGATTTTTGCGGTAACATAATTTGCGTTGCATAAAAACGTCTCAAATAAGAAAGTCTTTATGACTGTAACTGTAAGTGTTGCTAATAATTACTTATTTGCAACGCAATATTTTTTAAAATAATTAATAGACTTTTATGACGATATAATTTGTAGAGCATAAAAACATCTTAAATAATAAACTATTTACAACAATTATTGTAAGTGTTGTTAATAATTACATATTTGCAATGCTTTTTAACACCGCTAATAGTTTTAAAAAAATCTAAAAGATTTTTGTGTTGGTATAATTTACCGTGCATAAAAACATCTCAAATAAGAAATTATTTGCAACAATTATTGTAGGGGAAAAATGCGTGCATTATTTATAATATTTGAATGCTCATGTATTATTCAAGATATATTCAAAAACCTGTCATTTTCAGCTTTAGTTACAATTAAAATGCAAAGTCAAAAGTTAGTGTGTATTATATGATCTTTAATTGTATTTTGTACATACATTTTTTATGTATTATAATATATGTATGTGTCTATTAGTTTTAAATTGAGTGACTAGCTTGGGATTGAGGATTAGTGGATATTAGTATCTACGTATTTATTTATCTACATACATATTAATATTTAGATGCGTACATATTAATTACGCATACATATATATAAACTCAAATATATATATATATATAACACATACCTAAATATATGAATGCAGATACACACATTTGTATAATTTATTTGCGACCCAAATCAGCGTTGCCAAAAGTTGATAGAAGGGTTGAAACGGTTCAAAAATTTCCCTAAAATTTCCTTCCCTCCCCTGCCAGGTTCAAAATTTTATCCAATAATTCCTTACCTCCTTCCGCCATTTAGACTCTAAGCTTACTCTCTTTATTCTCAAATCGACTTGTGCCCAAATCAAAATTTTCCTTTACTCTTTACAACATAGTTGTTAGTATTTTACGATATGTAGTACGTATCTTACGATACGTTTCGATATAGATATAAAACGATATGTATCTTACAATTGTATCTTTTTGCACCGTATCTTACAATACACGATATGTATCTTACGATATATTTCAATATGCACGATACATGCGATACGGGTAATCAAACTAAACAACATCATTTCGACCTTCTTTTTGTTGTTTTGTTATATATACATAGAAATATTTTTTGTTTTGTTTGGCTTCACATTGCTTCATTGTTACGCTTAGAAATTTTTCCTCACAAGATGAGATGACTGGAAAATTCCTGTGGAAGGGTATTGAACTTTCAACCCTTTTTTTTCTTTCTCCATAAACTCTACCTTCAACACAATGTTACGGACCTCATCTACAGTCTATACAAACTACAAACAATATTCCCATGAATTGATGGTTTCAAACTATTAAGAAATTTCACCTCCCTCAGTTTATCCATTTCAGCTAAATTATTTGGATAAGACAATCTGTTAAATTCTATCGTATAATAAAAAATCGAATGATTACCTTTGGTAAAATTTTGGTACAATTGGAATAGATACTGCTCATCATAAGGAGAAAGGAATCTTTTCATCATATACTATTTCATCTTTCTCATTGGTTTGTCTCATTTGTTAGCGTCAGTTTTGCTGTAATTGATTTCACTAAACTACTCTTCCACCCTTTAATTTAAAAGTGACAAGTCTAACCATCTTATCTTTTGAATCTCCATCATGGTGAAAAATCGATCAACTTTTGAAAGTCAATTAAGAAAATCATCATTGTTAAGAATCCTATTGAAGGTGGCGAGGCGATGTCGACCTTCATTCAATAATCCTCATACTCTCAATTCCTTCTTATGGTTCTACGAATCTTGTAGTCTTCTTCAAAATTTGAATTGCCTCTATAAGTAAGTTATCTTTTGAGTATGGATGGAGCTAGCATGGGCCCACGGGGAGAACTGCCCCTCCCTCCTTCAATTTTCTTAATTACAATTTTTTTTTTTTTTAAAGATTTTCAAATATATTCCTCTAATTAATGTTTTTGCCCCTTTTAAATTTAGAGTTTTCACACTTTATCCTTGTTTTAATTTCAATTTTGACCCCTTTATTGGCAATTTTGTTGAGTTTTTTTATATAGTCTAACTTTTTTATGGTGTCTTTCTTTGATTGGACTTGTTTCCTATTTGTAAATTGATTTATATTAATAAATTTAGTTACTTGCTAAAAAAATTATTAATCTTAAAATTTTATATCCATTCAATTTTAAATTTATGATCTAACATTAAAAATAAAATTTGCCCTCTCTGGACTAAATTCCTAGTTCGGTTCTTATTTTTGATCTTAGAAAAATAACTCTCATGCCACCGCTCACTCTCCCCATTTCCGAGCACCCTCACAGATCTCTCTCTAATTCAATCACACAAGGCCGCACCGTTAGGCCACCACTCTTTTGATATTATTTTATGACTTACCTTTTCAATGTAATAGAGATCTATATATATATTATATATATATATATATATATATATATATAACACTAATTTTAAGTCTTATATTGATTTGAACATATAATCCCACAAGGAAACTAATATACATTGTTTAACTTTAATTAGTAAACTTACCCTCACTAGAATATTACTCTAATTACAATTAGGACTAACCAAATAGACTCCAAATATTAATATGACTCAATAAACTAAATTAGCAAACTTCCAAAAATATGAGCTTGTTTTAATTCGCTAACAATATCATATTTATAAGCATCAAACTAAGTTGACAAGGAAACCACAATAACGATGCTAATCCTAAGTAAACTAGGAAAATAGGAAAATTTGGATAAAATTAAAATTATATCTTTTTACAATTCAGTTCAAAATTAGAAATTAAATCAGATAAGAAGAATATAAGAGCCATTGGCATCGCAATCCGACATTCTTATAGGAAGTAATTGAAGAAATACAAAGCAAAATTAGATTCCAAAGATAGTAAAAATTCCAATTGACGGTTTCATCATGTGAATTTGGTTAAAATTCGCTTTAAATCGTGACGCGGGTGGTAAGTTTGAATTGTTGGGCCATCTCAAGTCAAAATATTATTGTTTTGGATATGCTTATATTGAAGCGAGTGTTTTAATCATCATTGATTCGATCTGAATTTGATTCCAAATCTAAGCCAATTCAATCTCGATCTCAATCTCAATCTGTTTCACGCCCTAAGCCAACCCCCCACCTGATGCGATTTATCCGATCATCATCTGCTTTGGCGAGCAGCTTGAGCAATAGACAAGAGGAGACAACTTTTTCATTTTATTATTTATTTTTTGGGTGTTTGAATGTAGAAGTAATGAAGAGGAGAAAAAAATAGCAAAAACAAAGAAGTCTAGTTGAATTAAACTGAAGCCTCTTTTTAAAAATTGTTTCGTTTCCCCTTCTTTTTCTTTTCTTTTTTTTTGTGTGGGTAGAAGCAGTGAAGAAGAGTAAAAAGACAACAAAAAAGAAAAGATTTGAACAAATTAAAAGATTTTTTATCTTTTATTTTGGGTGGGAGAAGAGGTTGGGATATATAGAAGCAATAAAGAGGAGAAAAAACACAAGAAAATTAAAGAGTTGTACTGGGATTATAAAACGCACCTTATCACAGAAATAGCTCACTAGCTACCAGAACTGAGCAAAGGTATTCCAGCAGTAAGTAAGAAGGCCAATGAGTAGGTAGAAAGGAGAAATGAGGTGCATATGCATTGATAAAGAAAAAATGAATTTGAATGTGTTGGGTCAATTAAATTACTTCCCAGAGTTACACGCCATGTGTTGGGGTCAATTATAATAAGTAAAATATTAAGCTGCTGCATAATTCAATTTTAAATTAAATTACTTCCCACTTGTTATAAAAAAAAAAAAAAGAATTGCACCATCATACATGCTTTATGTGCCTTTTTGTGATAATCAGATCCATTCTTTAAGTTCTAACTGTCAACGATCAGTACTCTTTTTCGTGACAACCTACCCTTTAAGATCTAACTGTCAAGGATTGACGCCAAAGAGACTCGAACTCAAAACGCTTGAATTTTATCCTCAACATTTTTATTAAGTCTTAAAGAAATAATGTTACCCAAAAAACTTTGAGTATGGAAAAAGTATAAATGTGAAAGAAATTCTTGCTTGGATCAAATTTATTGACATAATTTGTATTTGACTTATAATATCATGTTATTTGAATATGATGTTTATTTTAAAAGGCATAAAAATAATACTTATTTATATAATAAAATATAATTAGTTGAGTTGATAAATGATCAGGTGAATAGATTTAGACTGGGCTCATGCAAAACTTTCTCGAAATGAGGTGGCTATGCATTGATAAAGAAAAAAGAATATGAAATTGCACCGTCATTCACGCCTTATTTGTTGGGTCAATTATAATAAGTAAAATATTAAACTACTTTGCATAATTCAATTTTACATTAAAGTACCTCCCGCTTGTTATTAAGTTTTAAAAGGTGGAAGTGTTTCTCCGTGTGCCACATTTATGGTACCTCCTAAAAATATGACCTTTCAGATTTATCATAAGATTTTTTAGTTTTCAGATTTTGAATTTTTTTCAAATTTATTATTTTAAATATAATATCTATTATTTTTACTACTTTCTATTTAAAATAGACTTCTTTTTGTTGGCAAAATAAGTTTTGAGTATGAATTTTTAGTCAATTTTGAACTAAAATAAAAATGAGCTCTACAGATTATTTAAGGTGGGTTTACATAAAAATATATTTTCATTTATGAGTAGATTATGAATATATATTGAGTTGCATAAAACCATTAATTAGTTTATAAAAAATTGACTCTAAATATCACTACTTGAACATGATAACATGAGTTTGCGAAAAACTTATGTTCCCACATTGGTTGGACACAAAGCTTTAATTAAATATATATAAAATTACCTTAAAAGAGAGTTTAGGTTCCAAGGGACATCCCACTTTTTCTAGAAAAGACATGATCTAGCCCATGGTGGGTTCATCACATGCACGTGTCGTCTCGCCCTACACCAAATTAGGTTGGGTTGGGCTTGAACCTCGATTCGCTGTATATATATTTGCTTAGAAAAAAAAATTATTTAATAATTTTTTTTAAAATTTTCTTTCCAAAAGCGTTAATGTATTTGTTACCATTTTAACCAGTTTGGCAAATGTAATCGTTCTAAGAAGCATATTGAAATTTGACTGAAGAGACATTTTTTCACTGAATAGTTGCGCCCATTTGAATTGGTGCATCTTTTCACCATGAACAGAAGCAGCCCAAAGCTTCATGCCTGTACTAAATAGTCACGAAGTGATCTATATAAACACCAACTCACCTAGCCCATAGTGGGTTCACCACACACACACGTCGTCTCGCCCTACACCAAATTAGGTTGGGTTGGACTTGGGCCTTGGTTCGTTGTATATATATCTTTTAAAAAAAAAAATTATTTAATAATTTTTTATTAAAGTTTTCTTTCCAAAAGCGTTATTGTATTTGTTACCATTTTAACTAATTGAACAAATGTTGTTGTTTTGAGAAGCATTTTGAAATTTGACTAAAGAGACATTTTTTCACTGAATAGTTGTGCCCATTTGAATTAGTACGTCTGTTCACCATGAACAGAAGCAACCCAAAGCTTCATACCTGTACCAAATAGTCATGAAGTAGTTTATATAAACACCACCACCCTCGCTGCATTTGGCTACTTTTTCATTCATAACATTCACGAGTCTACATATTAAAAAAGAGAGTACAAACATAGTTTTTGATTCACTGTTGTCACTAATTGAAGTGCTACATCAATGTGTGTGACTACTATATCCTTGGAGATCATCATTATTACATCTCAAAGCACTTGTGTGAAGGCAAATATTATCTTAAAAAAATAGCGTTAAACGCTAACCTTGATCAATTAATTCTACATATTTGGTTCTATAGATTTCTGTAGTTTCAAAGTTGTTTATTCTGTTTTATATAGTCTGTATTTCTAAAGTAAATCAGTTTCTGATTTTCTAGTTATTGATTATATTTTTTTTTTCGCAAACCAGTTTTCTATTTTCATTGTTCTGTTTTATTCGGGTTTTTTTTCATAACAGACAGAATATGTTTTCATTCTTAATTTGATTATGTTGAAGTAAAATTGTCCATATTTGCTAACATTTTATTCTATTAGAATTTGGATAAGAATATGAGTTATAATTTTTTAGTCAAAATAGTAATATTCTAACTCTATAAATATAATCTAATATGTCCTTTTTGTGGAGTTTTTTTTTATTAACAATAATATAATTTCGAAATTTAGAGAATTTATTCTCTTACTTGAGTTGACGTTGGTCGTATCCATTCTGTCAAATTTCCATTCTGAGTCAGTTTGTATCAAAGCGATGATTTACTTGACCGGACGACAATTGGTGGAAATGGAATGAGAACTTCTTACTATGACATTCATAGGAGACAATTTGTTACTCGTTTGGAGTTTTGGATACAAGAGAATCGTGAAGACACTAGCTATTACACTGATGATGGAGCTTGCGTTCAATTTGATCGTGGACACGTTTCTATTCAAAAAGCTGCGTGAAATTATGAAAGATTTTCTGACTTTGATGATAATTTATTTTGATGACTTTCATGATTGGATATATGATTTAGATAATTATCTTGATGATTTGAGATTGTTAGAAAAAATGAGTATTTTTGGACAGAAGATAAACTTATTGGATTAGTGAAAAAGTAGTAGTTTAATTTACAGAGAGATAGACAACTACAAGGTAAGAAGTGCATTCGTTCATAGCCAAGAATGATGAGGTTGTTGAATGATAGTTTTTTTTTTCAATAAATTACATGAATATTTTAGAAGATAAATATAGACCAACTTGGGATTGTGTTAAAATGTCAAAACGTATCTTTGAGAACAAAGAAAAAAATTCAAAAACTTTTTCCTAATACCAAGGGGGAAGCAAATAAAATGTCTAAAATTGTTAAGACTATTTTGAGTGATAAGGTTGTAAATATTAAACCATTGGAGGATATGCACATCGTTAAAGAGTACTCTCTTGTCATGAAAAATACTTATCAAGTGATTTCATCTCATGAAAATGATCACAAGAAGTTAAAAAAAAAATAGAGTGGAATATATCTTTATTGATATTATAGAAACAATTGATGAGAAAGATAAAGAAGATGAATTAATTGAAAATCCTATTGTAATGAAGGAAGAAAAGGATAGTCTAGAATTAGTTCATCAAAGTGTGGATCTAATGGAACCAATAGATTCCACAAGTACTTATATAGAAGAGAATGAGCAAGAAATTTCCATGGAAGTAGTCAACACTTCAGATGAGAATGAACCTAAATTCACGAAGAATGATTTTGATGATTTTGAGAAGATTGAAGTTGTAATGTTAGATGAAGAACATAAATTTTCTTGTTTTATCATGAGTGATTTATTGTCATCAAAAGAAGAGCCTAAAATTATAGATTTCATAAACTTTGAATTTTCGATCGATTTTGAAGAGATTCAAATATTAATACTGTGTTATGGACGAGTTTGAGGTTGAGCATATCTAGTTGACTTGAGAATGAGTTATTTTCAAGTGGGAGAGTCTAATGTAGCACATATATGGTACCTGCTAAAAACATGGATACATGTTTTAGAATTATTGTAAGATTCTTTAGTTTCCGAATTTGAGCTTATCTCAAATTGGTTATTTTAGATAAAATATCTATTATCTTTATTGTTTTCTATTTAAAATAGTATTCTTTATTCTATTAGGATTAGGATAAGGATAGGATTTATAGTTTCCTAGTCAAAATAGTAGTATTCTAGCTGTATAAATATGATGTAATCGATTTTTATTATAGAGTTTTTTATCAACAATAATATAATTTTGAATTTTGGAGAATTTGTTCTTTTGCTTGGGTTGATTTTTTTTCTGTTGGGTTGATTGTTCACCGTTATGGATATTAACGTTGGTCGTGTCAATCCTTTCACGTTTTCTTTCTGCGTCACCAAGTTAGAGTATGTGATATTATGTTTATTTCTCAGTTATGGATTGGGCTTGAAAGTGGTATGGGCATGTTCTCTCCAACAATAGATTGGGCTTATTTGGAAAATTTGTACTAGTATGAAAAGTTGCATGTATTTGTAAATAGATAACCACTCTGTTAGGCAAAAAAAAAAAAATTATTAAGTCTTAAAGAAACAATGTTAACTTAAAAATTGAAAGATTAGGATTGCATGCACACATATATAAATGTATATGTATATATATGTGTATGAGTTCAAATTAAAATTTAAGGCTTTCAGCTTGAATTTTGGGTTCTTGTTTAAAACTTGTTACAAGTGATGTTGCTCTTTTCTGGTCGGAAGGCTTCCCGTCCTTTGTTACCTGTTAAGAACTTGAAGTCAGAGGGTCATCGAGAAGGCTTTGGTGGTAGCCGCTCCGATGATAAAGTAAGTAAAAAAAATATAGGTAGTAATTCAAGAGAAAAATTGAACTTAAATTGAAAGCGTGCCTTATGGCTTTATTTATAGGTTGTAGATCTCCGAACTTGAGTAGGATTAGGATTCGTAAAAATAGGGATTTGAAAATAGTAGTTGTCATATTGAACTTTTGTTTCCATATTTTGAGATCGGTAGGATATGGAAGGTAGTGCTAGGCTTTGAATCCAATACCTTTGAATCCTCCGTGCCTGGTTAACCTGGATAAAATAACCTTTCTTGATATGTACCATGAAGAGCTCTTCACAACATATGTCATGCCCAGGATACGGTTGTCACATTATGGTATATCAATTAGTCTCCCCCCCCTCCTCGAGGCTTTGTTTTGTAACATAATCAGAACTGAGGTTAGGGTTTCTGAGATGTTATATGCGTGGTAGTCATAAATGCACCGCTCTGTATTCCGAAGAGACAGTCAGTGATGCGACATTTATTGCGTCAACCGTCGATTGGATTTACGAGGCCATCATTACCTCAACCGTTATGGTGGTTCAGAGGCGATGCCCCCTACGTGAATACCCGTTGGATTAATATAAGAAGGGGGGGAAACATATTACCGCTCCCCTTTTTAACACTTCAGCATTCTAAGAGCTTTTAAAACGCAAGAAAGAATTTCTCACTTTTGAATACTTCAAACTGTAAGAGAGATCTTTGAGTGAGGCGAACTTCGACGCCCCAAGAAGATCAACTCCGATCAAAGCTGCGGTCAAGTTCGGTTCCAAAAACATTACCTGAATTCTTTTCATCTTCTCTTTTTTCTTTTCTTCTACTCTTCTCCATTTTCTGTTTACACTATGTCTGCCTCTGACGCTCAGTCAGGCACTGGTCATAAAATCATAGATCTTTAAGGAATAAATGACCAAGTAGAAGTAAATTTAGTACTTAGTAGCCCTTTAGAAAATGTAGAAAACAAATTTGTTGACAATCCAGTTCTAAGGTTAGGATAGTTGAGGCTTTCATAGAGCCTAGGAACATTGGTAGGGAAACCTCGAGTAAATCCCATAAAAGGGAGGAGGGAGAAAGCACCACGACTCAAAGCATGATAGATGTTCTGAGGGCTACTTTTAACTTCCCTACAAACGTGTCTTGTAGGGTACCAGTACATATGGACCGTCCCTCTAGTATCCAGCAAGGTGAAATCTGTGCTTACCTTGAATCACTACAAAAAATTATATTTTTAGCGATGCACATTATTAACGTCGCTCAGTAAAGCGTCGCTAAAAGACATTATTCACTTTGCACACTTATTTGCATCACTAACAAGTAGTTAAAAAAGGGTTTCCTGCGGCAAAAAAATAGGCGCGCATCTTTTGGCGATAGAAAAGGGATTATTAGCGGCCCACGTGTGCGTCGCGAAAAGTTAGCGACGCCCATGGATTAGTAGAATGACGTCGTGTTAGGGTATTGTTGGCAACACACAAGGACTTATTAGCAACGCGCAGTGAGCGTTGCTAAAAAGTTTCCCTATTTTTATAGTGCAGCCACGACCCAGTTTCTTCTTCTTTTCTCTGTTTCCATAATTTTTCTCTCTTTGTCACTCTCACTCCCCAATTGTAAGCACGGTTTCGACAGCGGCGGACGACCCATTTGGCGACGATGACTTTTCTGACACCATGGTAACTCTCTCTCTCTCTCTCTCTCTCTCTCTCTCTCTCTCTCTTTCTCTCTCCATAAGCCCTATTCTCAAATACATATATATATATACACACACACACACACACACACACACACATTAACATATAGTGGCTACCCTTAAACTTGAATTTGTTGGCGACCCAAGTTTTTACCATTGCACTCAGTAATGTTCCCCTAAGATATTGAGTGGTAAAGTATATTATTGACTAGATTGTTATTTCATTTTAGCATATGAGTATTTTCACGTGGTTTTATAGATTGTTCATACTTCTCTGTGAAAGATTTCTTTTTACCTTAATTGTAAAACCAACTTTTTTTTGATAAGTAATTATAAAACCAACTTATAATTGCTTACTTGTGTACTTTGTAGTTAGATAATGATTTATGAAAAGTAAGAGGTTTTGAATCTTATTGCTCACATGAGGTGAGGTTTTGATGTTTCAATGCAAATCATTAATATTTTTAATACACACACATGTACAAAATTAAAATTTTGAAAAATTAGAAAAAAAATTAACTTACAGAAGAATTGCAACTGTTGTGCTACTAGGCTTCTCTTGTAGGCAATGTCCATCTGATTTTTCTTCTTTCCATCTATGAGAAAAAAATTTATTAGAACTATTGTGAAATTTCCCACTTCAATTTTTGTGTTGGGAATTCATTTCAAAAGTCTTTATTAAGTCTGTAATTGTTAGGTTAGGTTACGGTTTTCACTGTCAATATAATGTTAGTCAATCATTTCCGTTAAGACTTGATCGAGCCAGAATTAATTATAGTTGCAAACTTCTAGAGATGAAGAATATTGATATCAACTCGAAGCTTTAGAATTGCTGCATGAAAAGTATAAACATATATGCATGTCATGCATTCATATTAGGGGAATTTGTAAAATATCTGCAAGTTAGTCTTTCTCTATTTGGTTCTTATGGGACTTATGTTTTATGTTACATTGGTTAGTCACTTTTTAGCTTTGACTCGAGGCTTAAAAAATTTCTTAAAATATGTTAATTATGAAAATATGAAAATAATTATGGGAGGAATTACTTAAAGAAGTCCTTTTGTTGTTTGTTATGATTTTGCAGTGTAACAGTTTTTTCCTTTGGTATTTCCCCTTTCAAATATTTTTTAAGAAAGCCTATAACATAGTGATGCTGGAGTAGAAAAATGAGAAGGAGGGAGGGGGGCAAGCAATCCTCAGGCCTATCACATGCATCGTTTCTATCATGATATATTCTATGATTGCATTCATGAAAGCCTAGCCCCTGTTCGGAAGTCATTTTCATCGCATGTGAATCTTGTCGCAAAATTTATTTGCGATTGGGCTTGTGTGTATGAAAATCGATTCTTGAATTGTCCAGAGTAGGACAGTTTGGGAATGCATAAATCTGTATTGCAATCAATAACGCATGCTTGAATATTCCTATTATGAGAAAAATTTTAGCACGGTCTCCTATTGTTCTCTGGGTATATATTTAGGCGTGGTAACGTTTATCTCGTATACAACAGTGGGGAGATGCTACCGAAATTTTTTCAAGTGGAATCAAGCATTTGATTTGCTGTTGAATGCAATGTAGATTGTGCATTCACGAATGGGATATGACCACCTTACCCTTTAGAGAGAAGTTGGAGGTGCTAGTATTCATGTTTCATATTTATAATAAGCAACACTTTTTACTTGTATTAGGTAGACTGAAAATGGATAAGAGTTGGATAGACTTAAGGGGCAGGCATTTGCCAGGGTATGTGAAGGGGATCAAAGATTTTATTGAGTTTGCTCGTGCATCTGCAGATGGGAGAAATAAGATAAGATTCCATGTAGGAGGTGTAATAATAGGGATTATATGCACATAGATGAGGCCAAAGAGCACCTACTCCTACACGGGATGGATAAGAGGTATACGTGTTGGAAATTTCATGGGGAACAGTGTGACGTACGAGTGGTAAGTGAGGATGAAGAAGAAGACGACGATGATGACTTAGGTGATAATGATGGGGTTGGTTATGAAGGCTTGCCACAAATGTTGGCAGACTTGCTTGGGGCTACAACAGACTTGCTGGGGGCTACAACTAGGGCTCATAGTCATAGGACAATCGGAAGCGTTTGATTCCTTATTGAGGGAAGCAAGGCAGTCGTTATATCCTGGGTTAGTGAGAAGTTTTCAAAACTGGATTTTCTCGTGAAAATCCTTCATATTAAGACCATCAACCGATGGAGTAAAAAATCATTTAATATGGTCATTTAATTTATTAAAGCAGCACTTCCTATTGGGGAGTCCCTTCCGAAATTATATTACAAGGCGAAAAGAATGTTAAAAGATTTGGGCCTCGGGTATATTCCCATACATGCTTGCAAAAGCGATTGCATGTTATTTTGGAAGGAAACTGAACAATGTATGGAGTGTACAGTGTGCCACCAACCCAAGTACAAGGTAAATGAAAGAAAAAGTGAGACAATTTCGCACAAGGTGCTAAGATATTTTTCCTTAAAACCGAGGCTACAGAGGTTATACATATCTCAGAGAATGGCAAAACAGATGCGGTGGCATAAGGAGATGTGTGTTACTGAGGAAAATGTATGTAAGCATCCGGCAGATTCTCAAGCTTGGGCTAAGCTTGATAGAAATCATGAATGGTTTGAAAATGAGCCGCATAATGTATAACTTGGGCTGGCTAGCGACAGGTTTCAATCCATTCGGTGACATGAGTAATGCCTACAGCATGTGGCCGGTGTTGCTTGTACCGTATAATTTGCCACCATGGAAATGTATGAAAGAATCATTTATTTTCATATCGTTGCTTATTCCATGGCCGAAGTCTCTTGGTAATGAAATTGGTGTGTACTTGCATCCTTTAATAGACAAGTTGAAGGAATTGTGGGAGGTTGGAGTAGAGGTATATGACGTCCTCTAAGAATGAGACATTTCAATTGCATGCAGCGGTACTGTGGACCATAAATGAATTTCCTGCATACGAAAATTTGTCTGGGTGGAGCTCTAAGAGGTATCTGGCATGTCCGGTTTGCAATAAGGATGCATGTTTCCTACATTTGTCCAATGGAAAGAAGATATGCTATATGTGCCATCGTCGTTTTCTACTGCCATCACATGGTTGGTGAAATTGGCAGAAGCATCTATTTGATGGAAAAATTGAGAGCAATTGTCACCTCCATTGTTGTTTGGGAAAGATGTGTTAACGTAATTGGCACTCATCCAACCAGTGAGGTTTGGGAAGATACCGGGTACTAAGAAGAGGAAGCGTACTAATGTGGAGTTAAATTGGACGAAGAATGGCATATTTTTTGAGTTGTTGTACTGGGAGACCCTTAAGTTGAGGCACAATTTGGATGCTATGCAAATCGAGAAGAACATCTATAATAATGTGCTGAAAACTTTAATGAATATTGAAGGAAAGATAAAGATACTGTTAAAGCCTGGTTGGACTTGCAGGAGCTGGGAATACGGAAAGAGTTGCACCTAATACGTAGCGGTGATAAATATATCGTGCCTCCTGCATGCTATACGTTATCATCCGACGAGCGAATGAGGATTTGTGAGTGGTTTAAATCGGTGAAGTTTCCAGATGGATACGCATCGAATATATCTCAGTGTGCAAATGTTAAAGATGGGAAAATATCCAGATTGAAGAGCCATGACTACTATGTCCTTTTACAACGACTTCTTCTAGTTGCAATGCGTGGATATCTCATCGATGATATATCAACGACATTGATTGAGTAGGGCTGCTTCTTTAGAAAATTAAGTGCCTAAGACGTTGAAATTGGAAGTACTAGAAAAGCTCGAAAGGGACATTGTCGTAATCCTCTACAAGTTGCAAAATATTTTTCCTCCAGCTTTCTTTAATGTAATGGTCCACTTAGCTATGCATTTTTCCGCATGAGGCAAAAATTGACAGACCTGTCCAATACCGTTGGATGTATCTAATAGAAAGGTACATTAAATTTTAATTTTTGTCTTATCTATCCATCCTAACTATTTTAATTTATAACTGATTAATTATTAAAATAGATCTTTGCACACATTGAAGCAGTATGTGCGTAACAAAGCACGATCGGAAGAGTCAATTGCTGAGGTGTACGTTGATGCTGAATGTCTCACATTCTACTCTATACATCTTGAAGATATTGAGACAAGGTTTAATCGTGAAGAACGAAATTCTGATAGATGTCTAGGGCAGTAACCAACTGGCCTTCCAGTGTTTAATTAGAATGTGCGGCCAATAAGTACCCGTATATATGAATGGTATCATCCTGAAGACTTTGAAAAAGTCCATTATACCTTGCTCAACAACTGCGATGAGAAATTTTCATATTTTAAGTAAGTTTATCGAAATCATTGCAATACTACGTTAGTACATAAATGTAAGTTACATAAAACATATCTCATCTTATGCAGTGAGCATACGACTGAGCTTCAAAGAGAACATGTTACTGATACTGATCTAAAGCAAAGACAACAAACTTTGTTTCCAAAGTGGTTCGGAGAACGTGTAAGTATAGGTTTCAATTAATTGTAATTGAATTAGTTAATGCATTTGTATTCAATTAATTTTGTACTTGTATTGAATTAATAGATGAAGCTATTACGCCACCAAAAATCTCCTGAGGCGTACGATCAATTATATTCCTTGGCATGTGGCCTTGATCAAAGGATATCTCGCTACACTAGGTTTAATTATTGATGGTGTTCGATTTCACACGAAGGAACGTGAGGTGAGCCGGCGAACACAGAATATCTGTGTCCTTGTTCGAGGGAGGTTATGAAGCAAGACAAAGTGTAGAGTATTATGATATTTTACAAGATATCATACAGTTACATTACTGCTTTCGGTCATTCTGTGTATTTGTTTAAATGTGATTGGTGGGATGTAAGTAACAAGAAGACTGGAATGCGGATTGATAAGCACTTCATAAGTGTTAATACGTCACGTACGACATTTAAAGATGATTCGTATGTATTGGCGTCTCAAGCAAAACAAGTTTTCTATTTGAAGGACACAAAAATTCAGAGGTGATTAGCATGTTGTCCAAAAAATTAAGTCTAGAAATATTTATGATGTACTAGAAGTTGAAGAGGGAGAGGAAGATTTGGAGAGGATTGGGGAAGCACTACTAAGAAGAGTCTCAATCTGCCTATGATGGTGTTATCCGCCACGATCAAGAAGCTGTTACTTTGTATCGGTTCAATAGAACTTATGTAGAACCAGATCATGTCGTAGCTTCCGACGTCACCAATACCAAACAGTTAGATCCGAGGGATGCAACTTTCATTAATGATGATGATGACGAGGAAAGTGATTTTAATGATGATACATTGTTAAAGTATTGTACTGAGAATAAAGAAATTTTAAGAAAATATAATAATACAGACTCAGATGAATAATTGTAATAAGTATTACATGTGTTAGGATCAAGTGTAATGGATTTTTAATTTTATCATGTAATAGATTTTCAATTTTATGATGTAATGGATATTAATTTTTATGATGTAATAGATTTTCATTTTTATGATGCAATAGGAATTTTATTTTTAAACTTTCTTTTAGATATGGTTGGACCAGGATCACACAGGACGCACAGCCTAGTCAGACCCATCAACCCCTTCCCCTTCATCTACAGAGGTCGATCGATCCTGCCATCAATGGTATGCACAGTTCTCCTTTTATTAATGATTATATAAATATGGTATTAATTGTTTCTATTTTATTTCTTCTAAATCTTCGGCCACAGCCTTTAGACGAGGGCACAGTAGGTCAAAGAACCACAATTTTCAAGTTCAGATGGATTTAGCAGGGGGCACCGGACCCATCTACTCCAGTTCTGCATTACGTCTCTCAGTTGCCTCAACTCTCTGGGTGGCTACGTTAAACCCAGCATCGCTTTCGACGGTAGAGGATGATATCGTCGACTGCATCCCACTCTCTAAGCCACGCATATATCCGTGCTCCCTGCCCAGAATAGTCTCCCGTATCTGGTCATTAGTCGGCGAATCTTGACCCCTTGGGATCGGCTAAGCACGCAACTAGACCATCTTCTCCTATAAAAACATAAATATATGTTACTACTTTTATAACTTTGGATTAATATTAAATTAGTAATACTGGTATATATACGTAAATAACTTACATAAAGCCGCTGAGCTTCAGGCCCAGTCCAACCCTTCTCGGGGTTGTAGTGTGTCTTGTGCCACAAATCAATGGGCTTGGTGGTGCACCGGTCATCCTGGTCTCGCTGCAAGCAAATTAACGGTAGCTTGTGAAGATTGATTTCATGAAAAAATTATACAATAACAACTTGATACAATTATTAACTTACTATCTCATGCCTATACCGTACAAAAGATCGTGATCCACCACAGTGGGTCACCTTTTACTTGCTTCTGCTCTCTCTATTTTTCTTGCTAAGTTCCTACACTTGGTCAAAACAAAGAAGGTTAGTATAAATGATAATGATTTATCATACAACAAAATTAATTTTGACAATTTTTACCTAAAATGCCTTACTAGCAAACCAGGTCGCATGGTAACATTCCAATCCTCCACCGTCACCCCTTGTAGGGTCTGTAGTGAGGATCTTTATCGGCTGCCACCTCTAGCCTCGTAGTGCATGTGGAGCCTATGTCGATAGTCCCTGAAATGGACTCCCAAGTAATGGTCAACTGCTTTCACGACATGAGTTAAGTGAAGATCGATGTCAAACTTCTCCTGTAAAGCATTTCATTGTTAAAACATTACTTCATTAGATATGTTCAAATTAAGTTGAGTACAATAATAAAAGACATACCAGGATATGTGCATGAATATCTCGTCGCTCCTCGTCAGTGATGAGACTCCAGTCACTAATATGGAGTGAGGCGCGTAGTCGGCAAATGATGCAGACCTCTGTGGTGAACTGTTGTGCCCACCCACCGACGGGCTTCAGCAAGCCCGAATGTATCTCAATCTACACGACCCAGCTAGAGTCTCTTATGCAGACATTCCTTAACCAGTTGGAAGGCTTTGTTCAGCCTTAGTAAGTTTTAAAAATTACTTTGGTGGCTTTATTATTTATAGAAAATGTTACGAAAAAAAATAATCGGATTTCGGTCTAACGGCCTAGAACCCCATCACACACTTCAAATATGAAAAAATAGACTTGCACGAGCTTACTTAATTTCATCGGTTCTAATGATCGTTTGAAACTTATGTAACTTTCCACTCCAACAAGGCCCGTTTTGAGGTTTTGATGGATCAAAATTTCAGATATCAGCCTAACTACCCCGAAACCCCATCACACACCTCACAAATGATAAAATAGACTTGCACGAACTTACGGCACTCGGTTCTGACGGTGTTAAACATATGCAACTTTCTGCTCCAAAAATGCCTATTTTGGAATTCTAACGGACCAAAATGTCGGATATCGGCCTACTAACCCTGAAACCCCACCACACACCTCAAAAATGACAAAATAGACTTGCACGAACTTATGGCACTCAGTTCGGATCACCGGTGTCAAACTTATGTAACTTTTTGCTCTAAAAAGGCTTATTTTTGGGTTTGGATGGACCAAAACACCGGATATCAACCTAACAGCCTAGAAACCCCATCACACACCTTACAAATGATAAATAGACTTGTGAAAACTTACGACATTTGATTCGGATCACCGATTTAAAACTTATGCAATTTTTTGCTCCAAAAAGGCCCATTTTAAAATTTTGACGGATCGGCCTACCGACCCCGAAACAACATTACACACGTCACAAATGATAAAATAGACTTGCACAAACTTACGGCACTCGGTTCAGACCACCGGTGTCAAACTTATGCAACTTTTTGCTCCAAAGGGCCCTGTTTTGGGGTTTTGACAGACCAAAATGCCGAATATCGGCCTACCGACCCCAAAACCCTATCACACACCTCACAAATAATAAAATAGACTTTCACGAACTTACGACACTCAGTTGGGATCACTGGTGTCAAACTTATGCAACTTTTTGCTCTAAAAAGGCTCATTATTGTGTTTTGATGGACCAAAACACCAGATATCAACCTAACAACCTAGAAAACCCATCACACACCTTACAAATGATAAAATATACTTGTACAAACTTACAGCACTCGGTTTGGATCACCGGTTTGAAACTTATGCAACTTTCTACTCCAAAAAGGCCAATTTTAGGGTTTTGAGGGACCAAAATTCTGGATATCGGCCTATCAACCCCAAAACCCCATCACACACCTCGTAAATGATAAAATAGACTTAAAAAAACTTATGGCACTCGGTTCGGATCACCGGTGTCAAATTTATGTAATTTTTTGCTTCAAAACGGCTCATTTTGGAGTTTTGACGGACCAAAATTCCGGGCCTGCTGACCCCAAAACCCCATCACACACCTCACAAATGATAAAATAGACTTGCACAAACTTACGACACTCGGTTCGGATCACCGGTTTCAAACTTATGAAACTTTTCGCTCCAAAAAGCCCCATTTTGAGGTTTTAACGGACCAAAACACCGGATATCAACCTAACGAGCCCAAAACCCCATAACACACCTTAAAAATGATAAACTACACTTGCACAAACTTACGACACTCGGTTCGGATCACTGGTTTGAAACTTATACAACTTTCTACTTTAAAAAGAACAATTTTGGAGTTTTGACAAACCAAAATGCCGAATATCATCCTAACTACCCCAAAACCCCATCACACACCTCACAAATGATAAATAGACTTTCACGAACTTACGGCACTCGGTTCGGATCACCGGTGTCAAACTTATGTAACTTTTTGCTCCAAAATTGCTCATTTTCAGGTTTTGATGGACCAAAATATCGAATATCAACCTAACAACCTAGAAACCCTATCACACACCTTAAAAATGATAAAATAGATTTGTACGAATTTACGGCACTCGGTTCAGATAACTGGTTTGAAACTTATGCAACTTTCTACTCCAAAAAGGCCTATTTTGGGGTTTTGAAGGACCAAAATGCCGGATATCGACCTACCGACCCTGAAACCCCATTACACACCTCACAAATGATAAAATAGATTTGCACGAACTTACGAAACTCGGTTCGGATCACCGGTTTTAAACTTATGCAACTTTTCGCTCCAAAAAGTCCTATTTTGAGGTTTTAACGGACCAAAACACCGGATATCAACCTAACGATCCCAAAACCCCATCACACACCTTAAAAATGATAAAATATAGTTTCAAGAACTTATGACACTTGGTTCGGACCACCGGTTTGAAACTTATACAACTTTCTGCACCAAAAAGATCGATTTTGGGATTTTGACGGACCAAAATGATGGATATCAGCCTAACTACCCCGAAACCCTATCACACACCTCACAAATGATCAAATAGACTTACACGAACTTATGACACTCGGTTCGGATCACTGGTTTTCAACTTATGCTACTTTATGCCGTTCTTACTACTTATGCATGCAAAAAACAATATTCACATTTTATGTTCATATATATTTAGTAAGCGTTCTAATATATATCATTTGATCTTTATTTCAGATTGATCGGGATTATTGCACCATAGTCTTTCTGTTCTGCATCGGGACTTACTATTCTCCTTTATTCTTTTTCTTTTCATAGACATCTGTAGTTACATTTTCTAAGACAATTTTTTTATTTTTGTATTTATTGAGAACTTATACTTTTACAATTGTAAGTAATTAGTAATATATATATATATATAAATGCATTTTTCTTTTAATATATTCATTTCAGAATGTTTGGAATTATTTTATATGAGGATGATTGATACAGGTTTAAAACAAGAATAAAACACCAAAAAAAAAAAAAAAATCAGGTCCAAAGCAGCCCAAAAAAAAAATTAACTTTTAGCTACGCACACGAAGGCATCACTAAAAGACCCAAATATTAGTTTTAGCAACGCTTCACAGTCGTCGCTAAAAATAAATTATTGGCGACAGAAGTCGTCACTAAATAATTCCTATTAACAAACTATTAGTAACGTATGTTGAGCGTCACTAATAATATACTATTAGCGACGCCCAGTGCGTTCTCTGTATAGTATTAGTGACGCCCCCACCTGATTAGTAGCGACACACAGTTATGCATCGCGAATAGTGACTTTTAGTGATGCCTATTCGCGTGCATGCCGCTAATAGTATTAGTGACATGATCATTAGAGATGCACACTTATGCGTCGCTAATACGATTTAGCGATGCATATTGGTATTATTAGTAACGCACGCGTGCATCGCTAAAAGTGGCTTTTCCTGTAGTGAATGGTTTGAGATAAGGTTTCGATTTTCCTTCCACCCTTTCATTAAGGAATTTTTTAGTTGGTTTAAGATTTGCCCAATCGACCTAAATATAAATAGTTGGAGGCAATTGATAGGCTTTATAGTTTTAGGTCATCTGAATGGCGTCGAAATAGATCTCCCTCTAATTAGGAGTAATATGGATCTGAAGTACTTGAGGCTGGAAGGCATGTTCTACATGTCCTTTGATAAGGCATTCAGACCCCTTTTCTCTGTACCCTCTTCTAATAAGACTTGGAAGAAATGGTACTTCTATGTCAAGGGAGTCTAGGAGTTCGAGGATTTCGAGAGCAAATTTCAACCTTCCCATGCAAGACTGGTATCGAGGGTGAGCCCCCTCTTTTTTTATCTGCCCCTGGTCTCTCATTTCTATGTATTTTGACTTAACTTATTTTGTCTGTGCAGATAATTTGGCGTGGAAAAGGTCGATCTTTACTTCTAACTTCTAGAGAAAGTATAAGAAACTTTTTCAAACTAACAATTGTTTCCACGAAGCCATTCTCACCCCCAAGAAACCCTGATGGATGCTGGGCTGGTGTAGGATCGCACTGTGAGGTTGAAGAAGTCCATGGTCACCGAGTCGGTGCCAAGGAAGAAGAAGAAGAAGAAGAAAATTGGGGAGACTTCGTCCCTTACCGAGCCTCCCCTTTCAAAGAAGAGGATGAGACTAATCTCCAACTCCTTGGAAAGAACTTTCTCAGAGGATTTAGGGATTTCCCCTGGTCGAGAGGCCTTTCTACCCCCAATACCCTCCATATTGAAGAAAAGAAGGGGGAAAGGCAAATCTATTGTCACCTCTCCAAAGCTAGTTGATTCCGACACGACAGCCGTGAAGAAGGCCTATAAGGACTCTTGGGCAACAGACTTAAGTAAATTCACAAGGATGAAGCCCCAAAAGATAGCCAAGGACTAGATGGCTATTCACGTGAGGGAGAGTTTTCCATCATTCTTCTTATTTTCACTTTCCTACTTCTATATTCTACACATATTCAATTTTGACCTGATTGTCTTTGTTTTGTGTTGTTTGTGCTTTTCAGGCCGTCCATGGTTTGATAGCCATTATGAATTGCCCTGAGAATCCTGAGCAAATTGACACCCTCCAATCTGAGCTTGATGAGGCCAAACTTCAGCTAGAGACGGCGCAGTCTTCGGTGGTGGCTGCTGAGGAGAAACTGAAGGAGGCCGCCAACCCCTACTTCGTCTTGGAGTCTGAGAGGGATGCCCTTGCTACTGAGCTGGAAGACCTCAAGAGGAGGTTTGTAGACTTCCAGGCTGCTTCTATCCAAAAGGCTCAAGACACCGTTGAAGCTGTCAGATCTCAAACTGACGTAGATCTAAAGGCTGAAGTCTATGATCTAGGGGGTGAACTGATTGAGTATGGATACCGAACCTTTAGGACGAAGTCCCGTAAGAAGTATCCCGACCTGGATCTGACTGGAATAAATGATATCGAGGTCTCCCAAGCTGAGATTGATACACCGAATGCTGATGACGAAGAAGAGGAAGCGGATCCAGAACTCCCTCAAGTCGCCCCATCAAATACTGCCGAGCTAGCAGCAAAGTAGACTTGGGATTTTTTGTATTTTTTTTTTTATCTTGTAATTTGCCCATTTTTGGGCTAGTATATAAAATTTCGATCATTCCAGAACATGTGTCTTGCTTGATATTTTTGTGGTATGTCTGATCTCAAGATAATTTCTTCAATATCCAAGTCAGTAGAAAATATAAGCTCTTTTGAAGACTTCAAAGTACCCATAAAGTATTTCAGAGGTCTAAATAACAGGATATACAAAACCCAGACACTTATAAAAATAAGGTTTCTCATGCGTCTGTATACTGATAATCTACAATATTTGTAAATAAAACAAGGCTTTTCTAGAGGTTTGTAGAGTGAGAAAATGGACTAGACCCATTACACTTGTAATGAATATAAGGTCTTGAGGGGTTTGTACATTTATTTAAATGAACCAAACCTGTAACACTTGTGATGGACACAAGGTTTTTAGAGGTCTGTACATTAGTTTAAATGGACCAGCCTTGTAATACTTGTAATGAACACAAGGTTTTTAGGGGTCTGTACATTGATTTGAATGAACCAGATCTATAACACTTGTGATGGACACAAGATTTTTAGGGGTTTGTCTATTGAAATGGACCAGACATGTAGTACTTGTAATGGATACAAGGCTTTTAGGGGTCTGTACATTGATTTGAATAGACCAGACTTGTAACACTTGTGATGGACACAAGGTTTTTAGGAGTCTGTACATTGGAATAGAATAGACCTATAGCACTTGTAATGGATATAAGACTTTTAGGGGTCTGTACATTTATTTAAATGGACCAGACCTGTAACACTTGTAATGGATACAAGGCTTTTAGGGGTCTGTACATTGATTTGAATGGACTAGACCTGTAACACTTGTAATGAACACAAGGTTTTTAGGGGTCTATGCATCGGAATGGACCAGACTTGTAGAACTTGTAATGGATACAAGGCTTTTAGGGGTCTGTACATTTATTTAAATAAACCAGACTTGTAACACTTGCAATGGATATAAGACTTTTTGGGGTCTGTACATTGAAATGAACCAGACCTATAGCACTTGTAATAGATACAAGGCTTTTAGGGGTCTGAGCATTGGTAACAAGCTTTGAAGTGAATTAAAAATAGTTGTCTTATTGATAATACTTGCATAAGTGTTCGATGTTCCAAGGTCTGGGTACAGGCTTCCCAGTTGAATCTTCCAACCAATAAGTTGTCGGTTTGATAATCTTAGTTACTTTATAAGGTCCTTCCCAGTTAGGGCAGAGCTTTCCCATGGTGGGATCTTTAGTGTTTAGAAACACCCTCTTAGGACGACATCTCCAAGCTGAAAATTAATGGGTTTTAATCCTTGATTGAAACATTTATCCATTCTCTATTTGTAGGCCTCAATCTTGATCCGAGCTTGTTCACGTTTTTCTTCTAGAAGGTCGAGATTTTCTGCAAGCTGTTGGTCATTAGTTTCTTGGTCAAAGCAGTTTGTTTTAAGGGTCAGCATGCCAATCTTAACAAGAATGATTGCCTCGGTGGCATAGGCAAGTGGAAATGGTGTTTCCGTAGTTAGGGTTCTTTTAGTAGTTCGGTAGGCCCATAGCACTCTAGGGAGCTCTTTGACCTATCTTTCCTTGGCTTCCTCTAACCTCATTTTTATTGCTTTGAGAATAGTATGGTTGGTAACCTTGGCTTGCCCAATAGCTTGAAGATGACCTGGAGAGGAGAAGTGGTGACTGATGTGTAGGTTTTTATAGAACTTCCCGAATACATTTCCAATAAATTGCGTCCCATTGTCTAAAATAATGACGCGGGGTATACCGAACCTGCACACAACATTTTTTCAAGTGAAATTCTTCACTTCTACCTCTGTGATGTGGGTTAGTGGTTTAACTTCTACCCATTTAGAGAAATAGTCAATGGCGACTAACATGAATCTTCTGTTCTGAAGGGCTTTTGGCTATGGCCCTACAATGTCCATTCCTCAATGGGCAAAAGGCCAATGACTCATAATAGGGACGAGTTCATGATGAGGTTGATGTTGGTAAGAAGTGAAACATTGACATTTTTCATACTTCCGAACATATTCCTTAGCCTGCTTTAGCATACTAGGCCAGTAGTAGCCCTGAGTCAGTGTTTGGTGACGTATAGTCCTACCGTCGTTATGGTTGCCATAGATCCCTTCATGTATCTCGGTTAGGATGTAGGGGACCTCTTCTAGAGTTAAGTACCGTAGGAGGGGTTGTGTGTAAGACCTTCGGTAAAGTTTTTCTTTAAGAATTAAATACTGAGCTACCGTAATCCAAATTCTTCTAACATGATTCTTGTCTTCTGGAAGGAACCCTTCCTTTAAGGTACTGGATGATGGGAGTTATCCAATTTTGAGATTGTTCAAGAATTTTAAGGGATTGTACTACTTCAATACTAAGTTTTCATTGGTAGGATATTTTTACCATTGAGTCTTTTTCTGGCTTGAGATGGGAGGCCATATTTGCTAAAGTGTTCCGCCCTTGGAGTTCTGGTTTCTTTCAATCTTCTAAATAGTAAATTTGCGGAAAGATCGCTTTATTGATTCCACCAGCTCTAAGTACCTGGTCATTCTATTATCCTTGGTAGAATATTCTCCTGGAACTTGATTGATTACAAGTTGAGAGTCAGAAAATGCGTCAAGGTTCAGAGCCTCAGCATTCCAAAGCTAATTTCATCCAAGGATAAATGTTTCATATTCGGCTTCAACATTAGAGGCTCTGAATCCCAAACTAACGACTTTTTTTGGTTACGACCCCATCAAAGGACTGAAGTATTATACGTACTCCAGAGCCCTTGTTTGTAGACGAACCATCGGTGTAAAGTAGCCACACTAAAGTGTCTACAGCCGTTTGAGCTTTTGAATGCTGCGTTCCGGTGAACTCAGCTATGAATTAAGGCCAATTTTTTAATTTCGAAGTACCTTGTATCGGTGTCCAAGAGTGCTTTACTAATGTAGAAAATAGGCCTCTGAATTCCTTTGTCTTCCCTAACCAACGCAAAGCTGATGGCGCTTTCTGACACAGCTAAGTGTAGGAATAGTTTCTCCCTTGGCACTGATTTTGAAAGTAGTTTGAGGAAGGCTAAGTATTGCTTGAGTTGTTAGAAGGCCTCTTCACATTCAGAAGTCCATTCTGGGGCCTTACTCTCCCTGAAGGCTTTAAAGAACGGAAGGCATCGATCTATAGATTTAGAGATAAACCTATTCAGTGCTGCCTATCTTTCATTCAGCCCTTGAATGTCCTTCTTAGTTTGAGGGGATTCTAGTTCAATCAGAGCCCTGATCTGTGAGAGGTCTGCCTCAATTCCTCTTTGGGAAACTAAAAAACCCAATAATTTTCCTTTCTGTGATCCTGAAGGTACATTTTAAGGGATAAAGTTTCATTCTGTGTTTCTTCAGGATGTCGAACGTCTGGCTCAAGTGCTGGACGTGGTCACTCTTCCGAACACTTTTGACAAGCATATCATCGATGTAGACTTTCATTGTATCCTCAATCTGTAGGCCAAACTTTCTGTTTACAAGCCTATAGTTTCAATTTAAAAAATACATGATATATTTTTTCTAACTATAAGATCCAAAAAAAGAAACTTTTAATAGAAAAAAAATTCAATTGTTAACTTTCATCTTAACACCGTTAAAAAATATTATTGATTAGACCAAAATAACCTTCAAGATACATTTTAAAAAATACTAAATAATAGAGATAATAAATTCTTCAATTCAAAAAAATATATAACATTTTTTATTTATCTATAATGCCTAAAAATTAAATTTTACTTTATAAAATGTTATGATATTTTGGGATTAAAAATTTTATTTTATATATTTTGTAGTATTTTTTTTCTAAAATATATCTTGAAGGTCATTTTAGTATAATTAGTAATATTTTTAAACGGTGTTAAGATGGAAGTTAACAATTGAAATTTTTTGTATTAAAATTTTATTTTTTAGACTTTTTAGATAGAAAAAATGTATAATAAATTTTTTGGATTGAAAATTTTATTTTAGCAACTTTTTAATATTTTTTCCCTAATTTATTCTGGAACACTATTCAACTATTCATGTTTTCTGGTTCACACGTTGCTTGCTTGATTTGACATGGAGTTTTTAATAACAAATTGTTGTTAGATTTTGCACAAGTTGCAGGTAGATGGTGATGGATCAAGTTCCTCAAGCAATTTGCTTAATATTGAATTAGGCATGATATAATAACCCCAACCCCAAGATTCAACTCGCTGAATTTCTATTTGCTTTTTGTTTATGTAGTTGGTGGTGGATCAAGTTCATCAAGCAATTTGCTTAATATTGAATTAGGGATGGTCCAACAACCCACCCCAAGATTCCACTCAAACTTTTTTTTTTTTTTTTTTTGTAGTCATTGATGGATCAAGTTCATCAAAACAATTAGTGCTTGTAGGTGGAATAGGGTT
Source organism: Nyssa sinensis (assembly GCA_008638375.1). Taxonomy (NCBI): domain Eukaryota; kingdom Viridiplantae; phylum Streptophyta; class Magnoliopsida; order Cornales; family Nyssaceae; genus Nyssa; species Nyssa sinensis. The sequence continues at coordinate 20,584,270 of CM018051.1, read as the reverse complement.
TATTCTTCTTCAATTGTCCAAAAGAAAGATCTAATTCTTGATGATTCTTCAAGAATTTTCAAAAGTCCCAAATTATCTCCTTTTTTTCTCTCTCTTTTCTTTTCCTCTCTTTCTCTCCATTTCTCTCTTTTACGTGTGGGAATGTGTGTGTTTCTAGTGTATGTGTTTTAGGTGTGTAAGGGATTTGTCTTATAAATCCAAAAATAAGACATGATGTAAAATCCTTTTTTTTTTTCCCTCCCTTTACTTCTTCTCCATTCTTTTAATTCCCATGACCCTTGTCTTTTTCCTAAACTTTCAAATTTCTTAATCAAATTTCACATTATTATTTTCATTATCATTATTTTATATTTTGTAAATTAGAAAAATTTCTCAGATATTTGCAGCACTCAAAGTGCAAGTTTCAAAGTCAAAATCTAATCAAGTGAAATGTTCTCACGATAATCCAAGCAAATGCACATACTCAAGCCCAAGGAATCAAGACAAGTTAAGATAATACTTTTTATTTTCCTAGTTTTGGGTTTTGAGTGGTTTATGTTTAGATTGATCATTAAAAGTAAGCTCTTAATATTTAAAATTATCAATTAGAACCAATCCTAAAATGATTTTTTAAAACAACACATTGATACATTTCAAGTTTTGAAAGATCATAGGTTTTGAAAAATGTACACTGTGAAAAATAAGCAAAATGACCTATATTGTCAAAACCAGTCAATCAGTTCCAAGAATCAGTCGACTAATTCTTTTGCCTTTATTTATACACTTACAAAACTAGTTGACCAGTTCCTAGAACCAGTCGACTGAGCGACTATTTTTGTACACAGCCTGAACTTATTGTCTAAATCAGTCGGCCATCTTAAGGAATCAATCGAGTGACTTTCAAAGGAAAAAAATGTGTACAACAAAACCAGACGACTGACTCTAAGAACCAATCAATTAATTGTTCTTGAACACATAAACCTCAAACCTTTTGGACAAATCAGTTGAGTTGATCAGTCAACTGGATCTTCATCCAGTCGATTGATTGGTGAATCCAAATTTGGTAATCGAAAATTCAAATTTGGAACAAATAAAAAGGGATGGAACGACTTTATTTTGAAATCCAATAGACATATTCACTTTAGGGCTATAAATAAAGGTTCTCTAAAATATTTTTTACTCCCTCTTTACAAGTTTTAACTTCTACATCTTTGTTCTTGACTTTAGATCTCTTTATTGAAAATCTAGATCTAAAAGTTCTACTCATCTTAAATATTTTAAGCTTACACTTGATCAATTTATTATGAGTGAGAATTTATGAGACTGCTTGCTAGTAAATAATTTTTTATCTTTTCATTGCGATGAGATTTATGGGTAAGTGCTACCTTTGGAAGGCAAAAAGGGATATTTTGTTGGGCAAAGAGTTAGGAGCTCTCATTGTAAATGTTTGACCCCCACCTGTGAAGGAGATCAAGATAATGGAAACACTCAAGTAGGGGTGCTTGAGTCGAAGACACAAGAAGTTTTTCGAACCTTATAAAATTGTTGTGTTCTCTCTCTCTCTCTCTCTCTCTCTCTCTCTCTCTCTCTCTCTCTCTCTCTCTCTACTCTTTTACACATTTATGCATATCTTGCATTTATTTTTAAAGTTTGTAAAAATTATCAATATTTAAAAAATACCCTATTCACCCCCTTCCCCTCTCTAAAGTAAATATCTAGGCAACAAGTGGTATCAAAATCTCGTCACTGAAAAATAGATCTAACACTCTAAGAGAAAAGATATGATAAATATTATAAGAACAATCTTTGTCGAATGGCAATCAACCAATAGACTTTCATTATTTAGTGGCCAAAACTATACTTATTGAAAAGTTAAAATAAAGATCTATCTTCAAGCCTTAAAATATAAAATAAGGTTATTGTTAATGAGCCTCACATTCCATTGAATGTCGAAAGTTCTATTGACATCACTAAAGTAGCTAAGGGGGGAACATGAACGGTATTATGAATTGCAAGGACAAATTTTTTTGTTACAAGTATGACATGCTCAGGGAACTTGAGGATTTAATATAATATCATCATTAAAAGCATGATTTGAAGTGTTCTTGATGACGTGAATGAATAAGATGTTGTATTAGATGAGTTTTATAAATATAGCTTCTGCAATTTATTATTATTCATCATGTGTAGCTCATTTAATTATGTATGACTTGTTTGAGTGACAATCTAGTCATGTTTTGAATTTCGCATAAGGTGGGGTTCGGGATGTGATAGAATTGACTAATAATTGAAGATTATGATAGACTATAATAAAATTGGTATTCCAAAGTGTTTGTTTACATTTTCAAAAACAGTTTTTTAATTTCAAAATGCGGAATACGCATTTCAAAATAGATTTTTTTTAATTTTTTAAAATTTAGATTATCATATTTAAATGCATTTTCACAATTTTTAAAAAATTAATTACAAAATTTTGAAATATATTTTAGAATTATTTTCAAAAAATCATATCTGAATCACTATCCAAACAACATGCCACGTAAGACTTGATATCTCTCTCTATCTATCTATATATCTATATATATATATAAAATTTGGTATTAAATGCATATTTGGAAAAAGAGGTTTATCATTTAATTTAATGATTACTGTCTATTTAAATAATATTAATTAAAAAAAATTTAGAACTATCTGTGTTAGTCTTTAATATGGGAGATTGATTAAAATTAATTTAATTAATTAATTAATTACAATATGAAATTGTGTCAGACATAATAGGTCTGTGCCTCATCCTTCTAGATAAAATAATAAGCTGTACTTAGTTTATTGGGGAAAAAACTAAAAAATACTTAAAATAATTATTTCAATTTAAAAAGTATATGATATATTTTTTCTGGCTAAAAGATTCAAAAAAAAAAAAAATCTTTTAATACAAAAAAATTCAATTATTAACTTTTATCTTAACACTATTAAAAAATATTATTGATTAGACCAAAATGACTTTCAAAATACATTTTAAAAAATACTAAATAACAGAGACAACAAATTCTTCAATTCAAAAAATATATAACATTTTTACTTTATAAAAAGTTATGATATTTTGGGATTAAAAATTTTATTTTATATATTTTGTAGTATTTTTTCTAAAATATATCTTGAAGACTATTTTAGTATAATTAGTAATATTTTTAAACGATGTTAAAACAGAAATTAACAATTGAAATTTTTTGTGTTAAGATTTTATTTTTTAGACTTTTTAGTTAGAAAAAATATATCATAAATTTTTTGAATTGAAAATTTTATTTTAGCAACTCTTTAGTATTTTTTTCTAATTTATTCTGGAACACTATTCAACTATTCATGTTTTCTGGTGTACACGTTGCTTCCTTGATTTGACATGGAGTTTTTAATTACAAATTGTTGTTAGATTTTGCACAAGTTGCAGGTAGATGGTGATGGATCAAGTTCCTCAAGCAATTTGCTTAATATTGAATTAGGCATGATATAATAACCCCAACCCCAAGATTCAACTCGCTTAGTTTCTATTTGCTTTTTGTTTATGTAGTTGGTGGTGCATCAAGTTCATTAAGCAATTTGCTTAATATTGAATTAGGGATGGTCCAACAACCCACCCCAAGATTCCACTCAATTTTTTTTTTTTTTTTTTTTTTGTAGTCGGTGATGGATCAAGTTCATCAAAACAATTTGGTTAATATTGAATTAGAACTTGTTTTATTACCCATAAAAATTGTGGGAAAAATACTGCAAATACAATTTGTATAACAATAACTTTTATATATATATATATATATATATATATATATATATATATATATATATACCTGTTTCGGGGCATTGTTGTATATAGTCATCAAAGTCAACAATCTTTTGTATCCATATTACAAGAAATTTCGTTATTTCATTTAAAATACTTAATCAAAATTTTTGAAAGTAATATTCTTGATTTTGACACAATTTTAGTTACCAAATGCGTTTTCCTGTTTTCGTTTTTTTATTTTAAAAAAATAATATTGTTGTATTAAGCATTTTAATTTTGGTTTTTATTAACTAAAAAAAAAATGAGTTATCACTTATAGAAAATTAAAAACATGAAATGTTATCATACGCTGCTTGAATTTCTTTTTTTTCTTTCTTTCTTTTCGAGTAAAGGATATTGGAGGATTTGGAATTCTTAGGACATTACAACCCAATGACTCTAAACTACCTCTAGTGAAAAATGTAATTCTCAACCAAATTAATTTTTGACTTGTAAAAGTTAGTGCTCTTTTGAATGAGTCATACAAAAGTGCAGTTTTAATTAAGCAGTTGTTTGAGTTAAGCAGCTGTAAAAAAATGTGATTTGAGTTAAGCTGTTAAATGTTTGGTTGAAAATATTTAATAAGTACTTAAATAATATTGTAGTATTTGAATGAACGGTAAAAAAAGTTTGATTTCAGTATGATTTATCTTTTTCCCCTTGTATATTAAATTATGTATTTTGTAATGTATTATACTATCTTTACAATTAGATTATTTTTATAAATAAAAATATAAAATAATAAAATAAGTACTTATTTATTTTTATATTAAATATATATTATCAATATTATATTCAAAAATAATATTATATTATAGATAATATTATATTAAATCTATACAACATTAAATATAAAATGATATAATATTTATTTCAATATTCAAATATAATATTAATGCTAGGGTTCTGTGTTTGCATATGTGTGTTTTTAATGCAATGGCATGACTGTAAAAAAAAAAAATCAAAGGTTAAATGGTAAGACATATGAAAAAGACAGTAGAAATGTTTTGCCCGTTTTGAAAAAGCTTCGGCTGAAGGCTTTTTCAATCCGGATGGTTTGGGCTCAAATTGGCCTTTAAGCGCGGTCTAACAAGTCCATTCAAACAGCCATGAAATGCAACAAGTACAGTTTAAATTTCAAACTGCCAAAACACGCAGCCCAAATGCTCAGACAAACACAGTCTTAGTATCAGACAACTAACCAACTTGCATATAGTTAACAAAAAAATAATATGGTTGTTAAAAATAATAAGAGTACAAAAGCTATTATTGTGATGGAAAATGCATTTTACTTACTTGTATGTTGAAGACTCAATAAACTTAGAAAAAGAATCCCACTGCAATAGGAAAATTTTGTAAAAGTAGTTATATTCTCACAATTTCCAAATATTGCAAGAGGAATCCCACTGCACTTTATTATTCCCTTGCATGTTCTTCCCCTTTTCCTCAAATACCCATCCATATGCCAAACTATATATCTATACATATATATATATATATAATTATGAACAATCATATTTTCTTTATATAACAATGTGGGAAAGAGAAATCAAACTCTCGCATTTTGTATAAACAGTAAACATTTGTCCCATTTGAATAGGGCCTTAATCCTATAAACAATCATAATTTGATAACAGTCATCATTCCACTAGGACAAATAGAAACTTGTTTGTAATTATAGGTAAAAGTTGTTTAATTAATTCGGTAGTGTTATCAACTAATTGTTTTTTGTGACTGGTTATAGCCCTCAGCGTAGCAAGCAACCATAGTTAGTGCCACTTACACATCTATCCTTGAAAATTCCTATCTATCCTGTCAAAGCATAGGGCTTAACCCAATGCAAAAGCTCAGTGGTCATCCCTGAAAATATAGACTTAATGTTAATCCAATCAAGAAGGCCTTCCTGTTCAAGAACCAAATGTGGATCACCAAACCCATTATCTTAATCAATCTAACAACCCAAGAAATACAGGGGAATTAATTGAAATTCAGGCATTTCTTCCTCATAAAGGAATACCTGTTTTGATCAAGCCAGAACAATATAACCAGTCAATCATCAACAAAAGTCATGGTATAAATTTTAATCAAGGCATGCTTTAAATAAATAAACCTAATCAAATGTTCAATATGACAACCTCCCTAATAAATGTTTATATACAAATCTAGGATAGCACAAGTGCAACTTTGACATTAACGAAAAAAAAAAAAGAACTCAGACTAATAAGTTAATGGAACAGATCAGGATAAATGGTACCGATGGATTTAAGGAGTTCACCTAATAATCAAGTAAAGAAACTATATAACTAAAAAATGCGTAATCTACCCAAACAAGCGAGTGCCTCACTCCAAGTGTCACACTTTTATGAATTCGAATTGAAACGGCCCTAACGGAAATACCTAGATGGAAGATTAGACCTAGAGAGGGGTGAATAGGTCTACCTGAAAATTTAAAGTTTAAAATTTAATCTTGCTCAATTTTAATTCATAATGGATCAGAATTAAATTTCACTTTGATTACATACTAGTCAAGGTTACGGTGTGTGTAATAGCAAGTACGTGAGATATAGTCAAACTAAAGAAATGGTACATAGATTTTTGTTGACGAGAAAATCGCCATAGATCAATCGTATCTGTGTCGAAAAACCCGAGAGCGCTTACCCAGATACTCCGAATCCACTAGAAGAAATTTTGAAAGTTACAGATAGTAATAAAGAAACAAACCCTAATATCTCAAGTCTGTTCACTGTTCTAACGCTCTCTCAATCTCGTGTCCACAAGCTTTCTTCAATGTATCCACTGTCACATATCCACAAACGGTACCAAAACACAACTGCGAATGTCCACGCAGTCTCGAACTCCTCCGATTGCCCTGATCCGAAAATCCACCAGATTGTACTGAACCGATCCGATTTGAGATGTGAAATAGGTTCATGTATTCTAAGGCATGTATAAGATCATAAATGACATGCACAACTTTTTGAAATGATTAAAAAACCCCAATGAAGTGCAACCAAAAAGTCTAACTTCAAAACATTTCATTTTTCTTTTATATTCAATGAAAATAGGTATAAAAAAAAAATGTAGTAAAAATAAATAACAGAAAAATACACTACGTTATTGCTCGCTTGAGCGAGTACACACTAGAGTTCGCTTAAGGGAACTATAGCTAGCGAACTGCACACTAGTCTTCGCTCGAACACTAATGGAGATCGCTCAAGCGAACTCTAGTGGCCTGCCTGCTAAAGAACAACATAAGTGCTTCTGAAAAAACTTTGTTTCCTGAAGGAAAACACATGCACAAAGGCCTTGTGATTTTTCAACACACATAAAATAAAAAAATGTCACCTTTTAATAAATAAATGATACATATTATACATAAAGGTGAGTGTGTGCAAACGAGCCTTAGAATACCAGTTCATTACCTATTGGAGACATAGGAAGATCCACCATAGTTAAAGTCAACCCTTTTTAACTTGTTGTATATTTGAACATGACTTTAGGCACTTTAATTATACTGAAGAACTGGATACAACTCGAGACATTTTGTTAAACGGATATGCCAACACCAAACTAGTCTACTAGACCTAACAAACTCCCCCAAAAACCTAAAAGAAAACGAATTACAAGTTGAGTTTGTTTGAGTAATATGAACCCTAAATAATTGCTCTTGAGATGGAGTGATATGACCTGTTAAAACTGTAAAATAGACAGCAACTATACCCCGTGAAAAGCATGAGTGATGGAAAGATAATAACAAACAACAAGATATATCACATACATCAATTATGAGAGCTGATAAAAGAAAGTAGACATCATGCACTCCCCAAACAATATAAATATCATGCATTCCCCCTCAACAAATCGATATATAAATATCATGCATTCCCCCTGAACAAATACTCCCCCTTTTTGTCACGATGACAAAGGCAAATGAATAATAACAGTAAATAGAAGAGATAAAGCAATCCATTAAAACTATAATAAGCAATCCATAGAAAAAATAGTGCAACTACATCCATCCATTATGATCAACAATGTAACATAAATAAATAGATAATGCAACTCATACAATCTAACCTCACTACGTGAAACATTCAATAATATCACTCATCATTAAATAAGTCCTCTAGATGACTGGTCAGACGCTGAACATCACTAGCAGTCTCCTACTGATGTGCCCACATCTCTGCTGATCAAGGATCCTTCTAAGTGGGAGATAAAAATCAGTGTGAAGCCACTAATAGTGCTAGTTGAGATCAGCCTGAGTCATTAGTTGGGAAGGCCCAAAATCACAAGAGAAAGATAAAGCTGCATGTGGCTGAGATGCTAAAAGGGGTATTGGAGGGATGCCCTTAATATCATCCACTAGGAGATCGTCAACATTGGGTGGACCTAATTGTTGACCCTAGCGTAGATGACTCCTAGATTGGGAGCACGTAGCCTTTTGAAACTCACGTAGTTAATGCACTATCGATATCTCATCTGTGAGAAGAAACGAAATCAAATGATAAGCACAAATCCGTGTAATCACACATCTGAATAGAAGGGCATCGATTCTGAGACGGGAAGCAGTGGCTGCTAGAATGTATCGAAAAAAAAGAGTAGCGGCATCAATGCGAAGACTAGTCTCAATTGCATGAAGTAAATGCCTATGTGACACGCTGACAGTACTCGTATTACTCATAGATGGAGAACTGAATAGATGATCAAGTGTAGGAAACGATATTCCTCTGTGAGAGATCGAAGCTCCATTCGATGTGTAATAACTTCAAATTTTTTTTTTTTATATAAAATTTTGTGGTTATTATTATTATTATTATTATTAAAAATGTGAAATAAATGTAATGTGTATATTATTATGGATGCATGAGTGTTATATATATATATATATATATATATATATATGGTATGTATATGTGTGGGATATTACATGTATATAGATATATGTATATGTATATATAATGGTGCATGTGTGCACTGTGTGTGTGTGCAACAGGTCTGGTGTGTGTGTGTGTGTTAGTGACAGACCGTGTGTGTGTGTGTGGTGTTGTGTAAGTGTGTGTGTCTAGAGTGTGTGTAATGAGTGATATATATATATAGGTATATAGATATAAGGCAGCTTTGCATTTAATGCAAAGCTACCTTGTAGAGAAAAGAGGGAGGCTGAACAGAGAAGGGGGGTCAAGGAAAGGGGCTGTGCAAGGGGGTGACGTGAGAAAGTGGAAGTGTGTGATTGTATATGTCTCGGTTGGAAAGAAAGAAAGAAAAGAGAAACCGTGGGCAAGGGAGAGGCTGAGAAGGGACTATGAGAACGGAGAGGAAGCTCGAAAGGTGACCCAAGAGGAGAAAGGAAGAAGGGAGGAGCTACAACAGGGAAAAATCAGAAACTGGGGTACGTAGCTTAGCTTCTATTTTGTTTTTTTTAAAGCACGATAATGAATTTGATGTATAGGATCTTATAGAGCATGTTGTAAGGTTCATTTTGCAAAAAGAATGAAAGAAAATGACCAAGAAACTAGGGAGAAAACTCGAGTTGCAGGTCTCGGTTATAGGAAGTGGGTCTTGACATTTTATGTGTAAAACTTGGTTTAAATGGGAGTAAAATAACCCTCTTAGGTGCAGAAAGCTAAAGGGAATTGTTTGGGCCAAAAACAGTAAAAGAATAGACGTAGAAACCAAAAAGAAAAGTTGGCCGGAGATTCGGCCATGGCACTTTGACCCTCTATTCGTGGCGTTTGAGTGACCCAAACCAAAAATGAAGGTTGGATATGGAATCTACAGGAAAAATGAAAAAATATAGCATTTTTAAAACTGGAAAAATCCGCCGGAAAAAGGTCGCCGGCGCCGGAACCCTACTGGAGCTTCACCGGAAAAACGGGGAAGGATGCACTGTTCCGGGTCGGGTCTGGGTCCGGGTCGCGTTTGGGCGATCCGCCCCTGCCACGTGTCGCCCTGTTGTTTTAAATTAAAAGATGGAACGGGGCTATTTGGCTACGGGTGTAAGAAATTGAAATGAAAATTGAAATGGGAACAGGGATTTCCTATCCCTGTTCTGGACTAATCCCTGTTTGGTTAACCGGATTGGGAATAAGGAAATTAGAAAATTACAAATTGACCCTTCGACTTTTTGGAAATTAAACTTGGCCTTAGAACTTTTGAAAATTCCACTTTGACCCCTGAAATTTAGGGAAATTATAATCTGACCCACCAGAATAAAATATTAATAAAATATTAATTAAATTAATTAATTAATTAGTTAATTAAATTAATTTAATTATTTAAATATTCTAAAATAACCCGGAGTCCAAATGGGACAAGTCATTAGTGTATTTTGACTATCTCGACCATTCTGAGACCAATGGTGAGGTCCGTTTTATGAGACGAGGTCCCGAAAAATAAAAGACCCGTAGTAACCCTTAAAATTACCAAAATGCCCCTGAATTGAAACACAGTCAAACGAACTCCAAATTAAGTAAACGAATAGTGAAATCTTATTATCTCGAACACTCCGGACTCAACCGTGGAGTCCGATTTAAGAGAAAAGGCCTCGGGAAATGGGAACCCGTGAAAGTGCAAGATGACCGTTTTGCCCTTTTTAAACCGAACGTCTAAATTAATTTCTACAAAGGCCTAGACTTATTTTCTTCGACGTTTCGGATCCAATCGTAGAATTTATTTTAGCAAAATAGAAGTTAATAAAATAAAGACATAAAATTTGATTAATGGCATTGTTCAAGCAACAAACCGACTGAGTAACATTTTATGGTTTTAGGGACACCGAAAGGCAAGAAGAAGGTCGTCTGACTTCTACATTTCCATTGATAGCCACCACCTTGCGAGCACGGTTTACTCGGGTTGAGACCAACCCGACAGGTATGGTGTTTTGCTCATGTTAGAAATAAAGTTAAGTTAGAAATATTTTGTGAATGACTAAAATGATTTATGTGTTTATTTGGAATGTGTTTACTTGATAGTTTGAAGTTGGTTGTTCACATGTTTATGTGTTACTTGCGTTCTTTGAGAGTTTAGTAAAGTGAAGAACATGAACTACGATATATGAACACATGAGATATGCATACATATGGAACTGACTGATGATTTATATGTTATTGTCCAAGCATGTTATATTATTGAAAACCATGTTCATTGAGATTACATTAGCATATTGGCATATGGTGAATCCTTGAGAACATGGCGTGAGTTGAGCACGTGATGCTATGCATTATGAGGGTGTAGATCCTGTGGTGAAAAACCCAAAATTGGCCATTCATTGGTACTTCGATGCCATCGGGGAGTACCCGTAAATGAGACATGGGTGTGGCATAGAGTTGTGCATGGGTGCGCCATGCATACCACTCATATATTACTGCGATGCTTTGAATGACATTTAGATATAAATGTACACTTTGCACATGCCACGCCTTAGCTTTATTTCTTGCATTAGCACTTCATCATACCAGCAGTTGAGCTGACCCATTCGTGGGCAACATTTTTCAGATGAGGATGCTCCAGTTACTTGAGACTCGATGACACTTGATAGGATGAAGCACTTGGTGTATTTTTGGTCCATGGGACTTATGTTTTGTAATGTAAGGGCTTACGCCCGGATGACCTGTGAACATTGTAATGGCGGGATGTATTTTATGTTATTTTATGTATTGATGGGAATGGATGCATGTTTAGTGAATTTCTTTACATTTGTCCTTTATTTTATTTTATTTTCTGTCTCGTCAGTCGAGCCTCGGGTTTACAGAAATTCAGGGTGTGACAATATGAAAACAGACCAACACCATCAGCATGAAGGGTAGTCACAATAAGGCTCTCAAATGGAGCGACAATAGTGGGAGGACAAGGATACTCTACATCAAAGGATCATGTGATGCCTAGAAGAGTAGCAAGAATAGTTGGGGAGATGTCAAAATGAATGCCTCTAACATAGGCATGAGCCAAGTCCTAACCCTCAACGAACTCGAGGTTCATGGAAAACTCGCGAACCAAAGGATAATCTGCCGACCTATAATAGAAAGAAGAGGCAGTGATCGTCTCTCCGTGAACTGGCGAAGGGCCACGGTGCCCTGAAAATCATCTACGACAATAGACTGCTCATGAAGGACAGTGCGGGTCTCAAACTGAACAAACCCATCTCAAACTACGTCCAACCTAAACTGGCTCGCAGTCAGTTATGGTCCAAAACATACTGTGTAAGTAAACAACGATGGGCCAGTGGGTTGACAATGTTCGGGAGCCATCAAAACCAAAAAAATGAGAATATAAATATAGAGGAAAGATCCTACAATGGTACTAGGTTTAGAAACTACACTAGTAATTTTGGACTAGCCCTAAAAATCTAATAATAGATTAAGTAAACTAAAGAAACTCAAAGAGGGTCTCAAAGAGTTACCAAATGACGAAACCTGAAAACAACCAATAGAATGGAAGATCTTGACATGTTGAGTGATGTAACTGGAACCAAATTTGGTTTTGAGAAACCAAACCTAAAGAAATAACAAAAAATTATTAGAGAAACTAAAAAGAGAGTGTTGGAGTGGAAACTAGACAAATGAAGGAGAAAAAGAGAGACCCCCGTCGCATGTTTTATACATGTGATGCCTCGAGTTCCATATCCGCTCGCTCAAGCTAAGTGGGAGCGAGCTCCACTTACTGGCATAGTAAAGACACAAATAAATTATGCTCGTTTTAAAAAAATTCTTTTTCAACTACTTTTTCAATCTTGCCAGATTTTTTTTATTACAAAAAAAACTTTGAACCAAAATATATACATATACATATATATATATATATATATACATGCAAAATTGAACAATTATTTAAGAGTTAGAGACTAGGATTAAAATTGATGCATTCATGTGCACTTCCTTAAAGTTTCAAACACTTAACAATCTCTAAATTCTCCCCCAACATTCTCTCATAGTGAATTATGATATGAAAATATAGTCACCATCCCATGAAGTGTGAAGAATTCAAGGTGATTTACTACAGTATTGGATGATTCAATAGACAATAATGGGAGCAAACAATTTTAGTAAATCATCATAAAGAGAAAATTTATAAAAACTCCCCCTTAATCTTACACCCTCAAGCAAACAAGATTGAATTCAAGGCGACTTTCACACTACTAAAGAGACAGCTCTTTTCAAAGCTACACCAACCCCTTTGATAGCTTTCACATTAACTCATAGGTAGCCCTTTCCTTGCACAATAGAATAGAACAAGATTTTGCCTTTTTGAGTTCCTTTTTTTTTCAATATACTATTAATATTTAAAAATGCAAAATTAATCTCCAATAATCATTACAGTCATGGACTCATTGAAAATTGAATATGAAACTGATATGCTCAAACATCAACATCAAGCACACATTCATGGATTGGTTGTGCATGTGCAATGACAGAATGAAAGATACAAAAAAAAAAAATGGAATACAATCAAGTATAGAAGACTCTCAGAGTGAAACATGAAATTAAGTTACTTTAACCATAGACTTTAATACTTAAATTCCCATTATTTTTTATTTTTTATTTTTAAGAAAATTGAAAAAAAAAAACCTTCAACAAAAAGTAAAAATAAGGAAACAAAGAACAAAATAGACAAAAGAGAGATACTAAACCTCTACCAAATCACTACCATAGCTCTAGACAATGAATCAGAAAGCGTAAACAAATTGCTTTGTCTATCCTAGACTATGGAAGTAATGAACATTCACTCGATTGAACAGATACCAATAGATTTCCTAAGGTTTTCAAATGGAAAATCATCTAACAGTTTGGTAAAGATATCAGCAAGTTGATGTTCAGTGGGGACATATTTCATAGAAATGATATTCTCTTCAGGTAGTTCATGAATGAAATGATGTCAAATATCAATATGCTTTGTCCATGGGTGCTGAACCAGATTTTTGGATATATTGATGGCACTTGAGTTGTCACAAAACATTGTCATTAGTCCACTCTCAATCCCATAATCCTTGAGCATTTGTTCCATCCACAAAATCTGAGCACAACAACTGTCTGCAACAATATATTCAACTTCGGCTGTGGATAAGGATATGGAGTTTTGCTTCTTGCTATGCCAAGAGACCAAGGCATTGCCTAGATAGAAGTATCCACCGGAAGAACTTTTTCAGTCATCAATATTACCGGCCCAATCTACATCAAGTATGAAGCTAAGGTAACAATGGTATCAAATGGGTACCAAAGACCATATCCTTGGGTTGCACTCACATATTTAATAATACACTTCACAGAAAAAACATGTGACTCTTTTGGATTTGATTGAAATTGAGCGTATACACCTACACTAAAGGCAATGCCAAGATGACTAGAAGTTAGATAGAGTAGACTACCTATCATGCTTCTATATAAAGCAAGATCTACATCACTGCTTGTAATGCATGTCATTGCTAAGTTTACTACTAGTACTCATGGGAGTCCTAGCATGCTTAGCAGAATCAAGACCAAATTTCTTTATTAACTTCTTGACATATTTTGATTGAGAAATAAAAATCCCATCTGTCAACTGTTTTATCTAGAGTCCTAAAAAGAAATTGAGTTCTCCAACCATAGTCATTTCAAAACCAACCTGCATTTCTTTAGCAAATGCTAGAGTATGCTTGGTGCTAGTGGAACTAAAAACTACATCATCAACATAGACTTAGGCTCTTAGAAAATCATTTCCTTCATTTCTAACAAACATTATTGTATTTGTTCCTCCTCTTGAAAAACTTTTTCAAGAAGATAGGTTGAAATTCGTTCATACCAAACTCTAGGACCTTATTTCAATCCATATAGAGCTTTCTTGAGACTAAACATGCTTTGGAATTTGTGAGTCCTCAAACCTCTTGGGTTGTTCCACATAGACTTCTTCTCTTAGAATGCCATGAAAAATGGTACTCTTTACATCTATTTGAAATAATTTGAATTTTGAATGGAAAGCTACAACAAGGAGCAATCTCATGCTCTCTAACCTAGCTACAGGATCAAATGTTTCACCAAAGTCTATACCTTCAATCTAGGTATAACCTTGAGCTACTAGCCTAGCCTTATTCCCCCCTATAGTACCATGTTCATCCATTTAATTTTTGAAAATCTATTTGGTACCAATTATATTACAATTGTTAGGCCTAGGCACTAACTCCCAAAGATCAAGTTTTGTGAATAGAAGCAACTCCTCTTGTATTGCAAGTATCCCATCATCATACTAAAGAACTTCATTCACATTTTTGGGTTTCACTTTTGAAGTGAAACAATGAAAGCTCACATCATTTTCTAATTGAACTCTAGTTATGACACCTTTGTTTAAATCAACAAGAATGTTTGAGACATCATGACTCTTGGACACCTAGGTTGGTACACCAACATCATGAGTTGATGGGGTACCTTCAATCGTTCTCAATTGTTCATCCCTAAATGTGGGATATGTTGATTTCTCTATAAGAGGGTCAACTGCAGCTATAACCTCATCACAAGGTTCTTTCTTAGTTGTGACTCTTTCGTCATCAATAGTCACATTGATTGATTCTATAACAATCCGATTTCTAAGATTATACACCCTATAGGCTCTACTATTAGAGAAATGTCCTAGAAAGATGCCTTCATCGCTCTATTGATCAAACTTGCCTAAATTTTCTTAGTCTCTTAAAATATAGCACAAACTGCCAAAGATCTTGAAGTATTTAAGGTTGGGTTTTCCATAATTCCACAACTAATAGGGTGTGAACGCAAGCGCCAAAAAAAGGGAAAAGGAGTGTCAATCAAACCTCTGCTTCTTTTAAAGTCTGCTCCCTCGAGGTGGGAGAGGAACACGCCCTTTTTTTGGATTGTAGTGTATATAAATACACAAAGGAGTCGTCAGCTTATTTTTGGTTAAATAACAAGAAAATCGGATACAACCCATGAAGAATACATGCAAAAAGAATAGCAAAGAAATTAAAAATTACATCGCTTTGGTCCTATTTACATTCTAAATCCCTTGACATGGGTTAAAACAAAGTAGAGCAAAACTAATCTATCATGAACCAAAGAATTCTGAATCCATGAGCTAAGGTATGAGATGGAAAGGGGTTAGGCACCCATCCCGCACTGTCTGAATGGACTAGCCTCAAATGTTCATCCACGAGGCTTAATATTCAATGACACAAATAAAAGAGGGAGTGATTAAAAAGAGATAATAATAATAATGGCATGAATGAATAAAATAAATGGAAAAAATAAAGTAAATAACCAAAAGAAGGAGTAGAGAGAAAGATTGACATGAATAAAAATAAGAAAAAAGACATAAAATAAATAGCTTAAAGGAAAAAACGTAGACTCAGGCCCATGAGGCGTTCCACGTATCCATTCAAATAATGAAATTAGAGCCAACGTAGTTCTTAATTCAATTTATTATATCAAGAGTGATAGGATGAATTAAACTAAGAAAAAGAGAAAATAGTAAGGTTTTAGGAAGCATACCTGATTGATTGGGTTGAATCAGACAAGTCTTGAGCTTAAGCTTCTTGGATTGAATCTTCAATGGTGTGGAACTCCTCCTTCAATAGATTACAACTATTGCTTTTGTAGAATAAGGCTTCAAAAAATAGGGGAAACTATTATAGCATCATTTAGCTTCTTGATTTTTCTATCTGTCCCTGTCTATGTGTCTATCCCTCTTGAATTATGGTGGCTAAGAGGTCTTATTTATAGAGAAAAAACAAAGAGGTTTGATCCAATAGCTTATAATAAATCTTATGGATGAATGGCCAAGATTGAATGCTTAATGAGCAAGAAATTAGATATTGATATTATTTTGTGCACAAATTTAGAAAAAATCTCTTGGAATAAGGAATTGTGGAAATTTGGCAAAGATTTGATGCACCCCTTGGGATAAGAAAGGAAGGAAAATTGGCAAGTATTTGGTAGACAAACCTATATTACTATATCGCCCCTAATTCGGTGGAGAATTTAGGGACAATATAATGACAAAAATGCCACAAGGCATAAAAAAAAGTCAAAATTATGCTTAAGGGCTAAAATTACCAAACTAACCCTATATGGATAAAATGACATAGGAATTACATGTATGCCCATGAATGACCAAAACAACCAATATGGGATAGAAATATGTTATAATAAATGGCAAAATTGTAATAATATTACAGAAATATCCCTAGAAAGTAGGAAACCTCTAGTATTTACCAAACTACCCCTAATGGGTAGGGAAATGATAGAAATAACCAAAATGCCCTTAGTGGGCATAAGGAACAAAATACC
This sequence comes from Nyssa sinensis, assembly GCA_008638375.1. Taxonomy (NCBI): domain Eukaryota; kingdom Viridiplantae; phylum Streptophyta; class Magnoliopsida; order Cornales; family Nyssaceae; genus Nyssa; species Nyssa sinensis. The sequence goes on along the minus strand of CM018051.1, from coordinate 20,567,206 downwards.
CTCAAGGGTCTTAATGTGTCAAATGACCAAATGACCAAATGCCCTTAGAGAGCATAATGACCAAATGTCAAAAATGTTCTTTATGGGCAAAAACGACGAAAATGCCCTCGATAGGCGAAATGACCAAAATGTCCTCTATGGACAAAATGACCAAAATGTCAAAATACCCTCTATAGGAAAAATGACAAAAATGCCCTCTATGGGCAAAATGACCATAATGTCCTCTATGGACAAAATGACCAAAATGTCAAAAATGCCTTTTCTGGGTAAAAATGATAGAAATGTCCTCTATGGGTGAAATGATCAAAATTTTTTTCATAAACAAAATAAACAAAATGTCGAAAATGCCTTCTATAGGCAAAATGATAGAAATGCCCTCTATAGGCAAAATGTCCTTTATGGACAAAATGACCAAAATGTTAAAAATGCTCTCTATGGGAAAAATGATAGAAATGCCCTCTATAGACAAAATGACCAAAATGTCCTCTATGGACAAAATGACTAAAAATATCGAAAATGCCTTCTATAGACAAAATGGCCAAAATGCTCTCTATAGGCAAAAATGATGGGAATGCCTTCTATGGGCAAAATGAAAAATTATTAAAATACTCCTAGATGGGATATATTGTAGCAACTTACCAAAAATGGTAAAACTAACTTTATTCAATCAAGGGTCTCAAAATGAGGTGTCTACATAAGGAGTTCGGTTAGAACCAAGTCGCAGGTAAACCTTATTGATTGTATGTCAAAAGTGCTAACTGCTTCTGTCCAAAATTTTCTAAACACTCCCTTGTCATAGAGCATAGCTCTGGCTATTTCTTGGATAACTCTATTCTTTCTCTCAACTACCCCATTTTTTTGGGTGTATATGGGGGTTGAGAATTCATGCTTGATCCCTAGAACATAATAGTATTTAGTGAGTTTAAATTTATCAAACTCTTTACCATGACTGCTTCTCATTCTAGAAATCTTGTATCTTTTCTCATTTTCAATCTGTTGATAGATTCTGATGACTGTATCAAACACATCATTTTTCTCTCTTAAGAAATTAACAAAAGAATAATAAGAGAAATCATCTACCATTACCTTGATATATCTCATACCTCTTAGATTCTTAGTACAGGGTAGGACCTATGAGATCCATATGCAATAATTGTAGAGTCTTGAGGTGGCTAAAAATGTACACTTCTTATATGAAACTCTTGTTTGATTAGCCATTTGGCATGTTCCACATATACCAGTAGAAGTGTTGCCCAGTTTTGGTAGGTCACGTATGAAGCCCTTATTTGAAAGCCTTTTCTAGTCTTTTAATTTCAAATGGCCTAGAAGCTTATGCCACAAGTTACATTCCCTCAACTTTAGCACTATTACATGTGATAGCGGGATTTAGGTTAATGCAATAATAATTGTCTCACGTCCTAATCCCTTGCAATATACATTTTTCACTATCATTAACCACCTTATATTCCTTCATATTAAAGTGTACTGCATAACTATCATCACACAATTTATTAATGTTAATTAGATTAGCTTTAAACCCTTCGACATACAACACATTCTCTAGTTTTGGAAAATCAAATATATGAATTGACCCATTTCCCAACACACTAAATTTATTTCCATCACCAAAGGTGTCTGTCCCATCTTTATAATCAACTAAATGAGAAAATAGAGACTTGTCACCTATCATGTGTCTAGAACATCCACTATCAAAATATCATTGACTAATATTGTTAGCTCTCAAGGCAGTATGAATAACAAGGCAATTTAGACTGTCTTTCCTTACCTAGGTTTGTTTAAATTTTTTAGGAGGGTTCTGGTCAATGATGACTTTTTGGGATTTTTCCTTGTTCACTCGTTTTGCATTTGTGAAATTTTTTTTTTTTTTTTGAAATTTAAAACATTAGTCATTTGAATGACTTTTTGTGCTAAACTCCTTGATTTTTTCACATAGGTGTTCAACTACTGCTTCATTTGAACTAACTTTTGATTATGTTTTTAGGACACATGTTGCAGTTGTTCTCTCCTAGATAGCCTACACATTTTCAAAGAATTACCATCAACTTTGCAATAATTGCAAAAGCTAACTTTTGGTTAATGAATTTCTTTTTTTATTGCTCTAGGAGGAACAAATATCGTAAGCTTGAATTTTGTTTGTGAGGATTGATTGGATGTTGAAGGTCTATTTGGATCTATGAAGTTGTCATAGTCTAATCCAACCTTGTCATCTTTGACATGGACAAAATTCAACATTTTTCTCAATTTGTTTGACATGTCCTCCAATGTTGCATTCACTTCTCTTGCCTTTTTGAGTTCTAGTTCAAGATTTTGAATTTTGGCAAGAAGGCCCTTTTTTTCTTTTTATCATTTAAAGTAAAAAGAGTTTTCAATTTCTCATTCTCAGTTATAAGGAAATTTCTTTCATTCTCCAAAAATTTTAGCTTCTCAATTAGAGTAACTCTATTAGTTTTGAGTTAACTACAAGTTCTTGATCAACATCCATGGCACTTTCCTCCTTTTCACACAATTTGGGTTTTGAGGTTAAATTTAGATTGATTTTCTTGAGTTTGAGTGACTTAGTATATAGTTGCTCATAAGCAGCATATATATCTTCTTCATCTCACTACAAAAATAGAGGCTTTTAACGACACACATTATTAGTGACACACACACAATGCGTCGCTAATAATGGCTTTTAGCGACGCACACCACGTGTCACTAAAAAGTAACAAAAAAATGCAAAAAAATAGGCGGAAACCTATTAGCAATGCACCCGTAGTCAGTGGCGACACATATGTGCGTTGCTAATAGTAAAAGATTTTAGCGACGCCCAATCAAGCGTCGCGGATAGTATTGTATATGAAACGTTGTCATTTCACGTAACCTTAGCGATGCTCAATGACTTATTAGCGATGCACAGTATGCGTCGCTAATAAGTCCTTATATAACCTAAAATTTGGTCTCTCGCTTTCAGAGCGCCGCACCCTATTCTCTCATTCTCTCTCGTTCTCTGTTTTTTCCCCTTCAATCAAAACCCCATCAGGCTACTGTAGATCGATCTTAACAAGAAGAACAACTATGATTGTCAAAAAATCGTGTGCTTCTTCTGTTTAAAGTTACGATCGTTGAGGTTCGTATCGGCTTCTTCTAAAAGCTCAAATCTTGAAGTTTGTTGAGGTTCGGAGGTTTCGAATTTCTTTCAGGTGTGGCTTCAACATATACGTAATAGATATCATCTGTCTATTTTTAATGCACTTGTATGTTAGTTAATGGTGTTACGTTTATTTAATATTTAGTTTGGTCAGAGATTTTAGATTCTTTGTCCTTCGTTCAAGCCAATATATTGTTTATACTTCCTAGTGCATTGATTTTGAGATTGCTCAGATATTTAGTCCAATTTTTACTCATTAATTTTTTTTTTTTATTTAAGCCTAATCTTTACCTATAAGATGTAATAGTTTTGTAAAGACAAATTAAATATTAATTATGTAATATAAATTTATTTATATTTTATTTTTTATAATCAGAACTGGATACAATGTTTCCAACCGTTAATCAATTGGAAGTATCAATAAGGGCACAACTTATAGTGAAATCAGAAAAGAATCTAAAAAGGGAAAAACTAAATATACATAGAATGTGTAAAAATGAAGTTTGTCATACAAAGGGAAGATAAAAGAATCACTTCACCAAAGTCAATGAAGTATAAATGTAATTTTGTAGGTTAGTGCGAAAATGACATCTAAAGGGAAGACGTGGCGACACAGAGAAGGGGATCTCTCCATTTCCATCCTTAGTGTCTTATATATTGTGATTTTATCGAAAAGTTTTCTAAAATTGTCACAAAAAAAAAACAATTATTTTGAGAAATAACTTTGTATTAGAATTGGACAGGAGACCTTGTCTTCAACCTTGTCCTGATTTAAATTACGTGATGGTATGGCGTGAATTTTCATTCAGATAATTATTATAAAAAATTATTTAATATAATAAATTAATTATAATTAATATATTTCAAATAAAACATTATGTGTCAAGATAAATAAAAAAAAGTATATCTCTATTGAGAATCAGAATAATATTATTTTGTTTTACAAATATATAATTCTATAAAATTTGTTTAATTAATGTTAGATTAAAAAATGTCATTATAAATATTGATTTAATAATGTTTTTTTATATATAAGAGAATTGATCATAAAATCGAAAACGGTTTCTTAAGAGCCTGACGTCGTGATTATGAACTTCCTTGGATAAGTTGTGTCTTGAGGACAGTCCTGATGTTTTTTTCCTTGAATTTTGATGGTTAAATTTAGTGTGTAGTTCTAGGCCATTGATGTGCTTTGATAGCCTTTTAGCTATATCGAGTTCACCATATGTGAATCAAGAACTAGCAATTTGGACATTCTACAGTTACAGTGAAGTTTGAACTGCTGAATGTATGGAATTAAAGATCTGCCTTATCTAATTCTGATGCTATGCAACCTCTATTTTCTTGTCCTTTTTAGCTGGAAAATTTTTTAATCACTAAAATGGCAATAGTAAGCCTCTCTGCCTCTGCATTAAGTTCCCTTCTTTTTCCTCATAAGAAACATCATTTTTCTTTTTTAATTTTTGTGAGTGCTCGCAATTAGCTCCATGAGAAAGTATGTTTGGATGATTTTGTGAGTGACCTACCTTATCTAAGTTCGTATTGGCAAAACCGAAGGATCACTGGTTTGAAACTTATGCAAGTTTCTACTCTAAAAATGTCCATTTTCGAGTTTTGACGGACCAAAATACCGGATATCAGCCTAACTACCATGAAACCCCATCACACACCTCACAAATGATAAAATAGACTTGCACGAACTTACGGCACTCAGTTCGGATCACCGGTTTGAAACTTATGCAAGTTTCAGCTCCAAAAATGCCCATTTTCGGGTTTTGTCAGACCAAAACACTGGATATCGGCCTAACTAACATGAAACCCCATCACACACCTCACAAATGATAAAATAGACTTGCACAAACTTACGGCACTTGGTTCGGATCACCGGTTTGAAACTTATGCAAGTTTCAGCTCCAAAAAGGCCCATTTTCAAGTTTTGACGGACCAAAACACCGGATCGGCCTAACTACCACAAAAGCCCAGCCAACACCTCACAAATGATAAAATAGACTTGCACGAACTTATGGCACTCAGTTCGGATCACTGGTTTGAAACTTATGCAAGTTTCTACTCCGAAAAGATCTATTTTTGGGTTTTGACAGACCAAAACACCGGATATCGGTCTAACTAACACGAAACCCCATCACACACCTCACAAATGATAAAATAGACTTGCGCGAACTTACGGCACTTGGTTCGGATCACTGGTTTGAAACTTATGCAAGTTTTTACTCCAAAAATACGGATTTTGGGTTTTTCACAAACCAAAATACCGGATATCCGCCTAACTATCTCGATACCCCATCACACACCTCACAAATGATAAAATAAACTACCAAAAACTTAGGATAATCAGTTCAGATTAGTGGTTTACAACTTATGCTACTTTGCGTCATTCTGACTATTTATGCATGGAAAAAAAATAATATATTCACTTTCATATATATTTAATAAGTGTTCTAATATATATCATTTGATCTTTATTTTAGATTGATCGAGATTATTGCGCCGGGGTCTTTAGGTCTTGCATTGGGACTGACTATTTTTATTTTTTATTTTTTTTTATCGACATCTGTAGTTACATTTTTTGAGACAATTTTTTATTTTTGCATTTATTCTTAAATTGTACTTTTACAAATGTAACTAATTAATTAGTATAATATATATATATATATATATATGAATGTATTTTTCTTTTTTAATATATATTCATTTCAGAATGTTTGAATTTTATTGTATATTGATTGATACAAGTTTAAATAGGAATAAAATAACAAATAAAACAAATAATGTAGGGGAAAAAAAAATTAAACTTTTAGTGACGCACACAATGCGTCGCTAAAAACTAAGAAATCAATTTATAGCGACGATTCGTCGCTAAAGATTGGAATTTGCGGCACACATAGTGAGCGTCACTAAAAAATACCATTTGCGACACACATAGTGAGCGTCACTAAAAGAAACCATTAGCGACACACACTGAGCATCGCTAATAGTAGCTTTTAACAATGCACATTACGATCGTGTATAGTATTTGCGACGCTCAATCAAAATTAGTAGCAACGCACATTGAGCGTCGCTAATAGTTACCTTTAGTGACACAAAGGGATGTATGCGTCACCAATAATGTTAGCAATGCAACTATTTGCGACGTTTGTAGCGACGCCCCTTTGTGCTTCGCAAAAGCTCTTTAGGGACACCTTTTGCCACTATTAGCAACGCACGCGTGCGTCGCTAATAGTGCCTTTTTCCTGTAGTGTCTTCATCAATATCACTCTCACTCTTGACAAATCCACTACTTACAAGGCATAGTTCACTATCAACATAAGACTGTGAACTCTCAAGAAAATCTAAGGTAGTTGTGAAAGCTAAGAAATGTTGTTCTTTTTCATTGTCTTCACCTTCACTTTCTTCCTCCTCCTTGCCTTCACTTTCAGTATGGGTGGATTTCATTGCCCTATTATTGTTTCGTTTGTTCCTTCATTTATTAGGACAATCCCTTGCTATGTGACCATAGTTATGGCAATTGAAGCACTCTATAGGAGATTAACTAGATGATTAATTGGAGGATCTTTTCATGTCACCACTAAAGGAGGATTTGACTGACTTACTTTATGAGTTATTGGAACCAAATGAGCTCTTTTGAAAGAACTTGATTGATTTTTGGAATTGGATTTTTTGTTCTTCAAAAATTTGTTGAAGTGTTTGACAAACAAGGCAAGTTCTTCTTCTTTAAGAGGCATTGGCTCAGTGCTAGATTCTTCTTTTTCATCCTTTTTTATTTTTTACTAATTTTAAGGAAATCCATTTATTTTTGCAAGATTGTCTACAAGTTAATTCAAAGGTTTAAAAAGACCTGACCAGTTCATCTACTTTGAGAGTATCTACATGTTTACTCTCTTCAATAATAGTAACTTTGAGTTGAAATATCTCAAGTAGAGATTTTAGGATTTTTCTTACAATCTTTTACTATTCTAGTTTCTCTCCTAGATTGAAAGAGGAATTTACAATGTCACTGAGTTTAGCATAAAACTCAGCAAATGTCTCAGTTCCTCCATATATTCTCAGAGACTCAAACTGTGAAGTTAGCATTTGAAGTTTTGAACGCTTCACAATCTTTATACCTTTATGGGTGTTCTCTAGCCTATGCTTCCTTTGAAGTTTCGCACATCATAATACATCGAAACTCATCAGGGGTCACAACATTATAAATTACATTCCACTCATCCTAAGCTCTGTCTCATCCCATGTTGGCCAACTTAGGCACAAATGGTTTTTCAAGAGTGGTTGTTATGACAAGAGGTGTCCAACCATACTGAACAGCGAGCCAAACTCGCTCATTAATGGATCTTAAAAAATTCCTCATTCGAGCTTTCTAATATGCATAGTTTGAGCCATCAAATAATAGAGGTCATGAAATAGAGCCACCTTCCCTCAAACTATCCATATAGACTTCTTAGGACTAGTCTAATTCCTAAGACTTCTGCTTTGATACCACTTTGAAACAGCCCTAAAGGAAATACCTAGATGGAAGATTAGACCTAGAGGGGGATAAATAGGTCTACCTGATAATTTTGAATTTAATCTTGCTTAATTTTAATTTGGAATGAATCATAATTAAATTTCACTTGGATTACTTGCCAATTAGGATTATGTTGTGTGCAATAACAAGTACGTGAGATATAGTCAAAGTAAAGAAAGTAGTAAAAAAGAAATGGCATACAAATTTTTGTTGACGAAAAAACCGCCACAGATCAATCGTATCTGTGTTGGAAAACCCCAAGGCACTTACCCAGATGTTCCGAATCCACTAGAAGAAATTTGAAAAGTTACAAACACAGTAATAAAAATACCTCAAGTATGTTCAATGTTCTCACACTTTCTCAATCTTGTATCCACAAGCTTTCTTTAGTGTACCCACCGTCACGTATCGACGAACGGTATGAAAACACAACTATAAATCTCCTCATAGCCTCGAACTCTTCTGATTTCATTTACCCAAAAATCCACCAGATTGTATTGAACTGGTTCGATTTGAGATGTGAAATAGGTTCTTGTATTCTAAGGCATGTGAAAAATCATGAATGACATGCACAACTTTTTTGAATGATCACAAATCCCTAATGAAGAGTAGCCAAAAAGTGTAAATTCAAAACATTTCATTTTTCTTTTATACTAAAGGAAAATAGGTCAAAAACGCAATAAAAATAAAGAATAAAAAAATACACTGCATCATTGCTCACTCACTCGAGCGAGCTAACCAGCGAGCTAGAGCGAGTACTCATTAGAGTTCGCTTGAGTGGACTCGAACGAGCTCTGCTCTAGCAAACTACATGTTGGTCTTCGCTCGAGCACCGATGGAGCTCACTCAAGTGAGCTTCAGTGGCATGCTTACTTAAGAACAACATAAGTGCTTTTGAAAAAACTTTGTTTCATGAGGGAAAACACATGTACGAGGAGCTTTACATTTTTTTAACACACGTAAAATGAAAAAATGTCACCTTTCAATAAATGAATGATACACAATATGCATGAAGGTGAATGTGTACTAGCCAACCTTAGAATACTAATTCATTACTTGTCAAAGACACATGAAGATCCACCATAGTCAGAGTTGACCCATTTTAACTTATATATTTAAACATGACTTGAGACTCTAATTATACGAAAGAACTAGATACAACTCAAGACATTTTGTCAAACAGATATGCCAACACGAAGCTAGTCTACTAGACCTAACACAAATAACAATGTATATATCATGAGTTGTTTGGATATGAAGAGCATAGCTCGAAAACATTTCCAAGAGTGATTATCAACAACTGGCACTACTTGACGCCAAAAGGGCAGAGTCATGAATTTTATTTCGGGGCTAGCAAACTTTGACCTGTAACATTTTTTACTTTTATTTTTGAGGAGAAAGAGAAGAGATTAAGAGAATTAGAATTGGGTTGGGATTGACATTGGGATCGGGACTAGAGTTGAGCCAAAAATTGGGGCAGGCTAGGGCTAAAATGGGTCACGATTTTAAATATGTAATTTATTTATTTTTTTTGTCAAATTTTAGAGAAGGCTATAACTCGGCCATTCTCTTCATAGCTCCACCCTTGCTTGAATGGTTAGTGAAAGTTACTTTGAAGGAGTTAAAAAAGAAACATCAACTATTGAACGAGATTGCATAAATATCGCATCATGTGAGTAGAATACTATATCCACTTACTAATAGTACTTTTAAGTTGATGAGGCAATTCTAAATAATAATAATAATAAAAAAGTAGATTTTTTTGAAGTTAAAATAACATAAGAACTTCATGCGGTAATGATTATAGAATTTACTATACAATATGATTAGTACCATTGAAGATCTTATGTCTTTTTAAACTTTATTAGAATTGTTTTTTAATGTTGATATAATTAAATTTTAAGTGACTCGTAATTCCTATATTCTAAAGAATAAACAATTTTTGTACTACACTTGTCATGTACACATTTTAATTTTAAGATTTTGTTTCAAAAGCCTCATTTACACTTTCAAAATCTTCATGATTTGATATTGATATTGATATATTATCATTATTTTTCTCTAAAAAAAGTGTTATTTGATAAATAGTTATACGTTTATACTTCCGTGATTTGCAATATATGTTTATACTTCCGTGATGTGAGCCAATTAAACCAAGTTATATTTTTAGTAAGATTTTTAAAGTTGAGTTATGGTAATAATAGGATTTGATTTATCCTAATCCTAATGAGACTAGGAGTTCCTTGTCCTAGTGGGAGTGGTAATTCTAATTGTATTAGGGTTAGACTTTATATAATTTATATATATATATATATATGGGTTGATGTAAGCTATGTGTGCTGCATGCCACAAGCCGCAAGAAAGAAGTGATGCCGCAGGCCAGATCCGTGAGATTGTTCTGCTCAAAATAAAGTCAAGGTTTTTGCAGTCAACATATTTTTATTTGTTTAAAGAGAATTCTAATTGTTTTTGTCTTTAGCATGATGATTACTATATCCAAATAATTGAACCTCTTTTCTCTTATTGGAAAATAGTATGAACAGTGAGATTATTTTTATTGGATCAATATTAATTTGATTTGAGTCCAACAATTGGTATCAGAGCTTGATTATTTTTTAGGATGACTTTCACTTATTTGTACGGTTTACAAATTTGATGAAAAATCTCCTTTTCATATTTGGGAGAATACGATGATAATATTTTTTGGTTCAATGTGGTTTGACAACAAAGTTCATTGAGGAGGAACTTGCAGAAGATGCAAATGAGTCAACAAGGCAAGTACACTTCAAAACTTTAAATTGTATTCATCAAGCTTTAGATATTTCTGTTCTTAGTAAAATTTCACATGTTCAGTCTGCGAAACAAGCATGGGATATTCTTAAAAAAATATATGTTGGTGTTGATAAGGTGAAAAAGGCTAGATTACAAAAATTGCATAGAGATTTTGAGTTGTTGCAGATGAAAAATTCAGAAACTATTTCTGAGTATTTTTCGTTGACCGCGGCACTTGTTAATGAGATAAGGACTAATGGTGAAGAAATAGCAGACCGTCAAATTATTGAAAAAATTCTTCGAAGCTTAACACTACGGTTTGAATATAAAGTGATAGCTATTGAAGAGTCAGCTAACTTGGAGTCCATGATAGTGGATGAATTGCAGGGTTCGTTGACAATTCATGAACAACGCTTGAATGAGAGATCAAAAAATTCTGTGGAGGAAGCTTTGCAAGCTCAATTAAATTTAAAGAATGAAAAAGGCGAGTCTCAGAATAATGGAAGATTTAATCAATGTTTTCAAGGCTACCAGAATAGAGGGCAAAATCACAACAACTAGAGGAGGCTAGAGGCAATAATGGGCAAAATAGATTTGGTGGAGGAAGAGGCAGAGGACAACCAGTGGCAGAACAACAATCAGTGGTAGAATAATAATTGGCAGCACAGACCAGTCCAAGGAAGAGGGGATGGTAACAATTCTAATCTACAATCTCATAAATCCCAATATTCAATGTTTTAATTGTGGCAAGTTTGGGCATAAAAAATCTGATTGTAGATCTAGAAGATAGAATAATAGAGATCATCAAGCTAATGTTGCTGAAAATAATCCTGGTGGTAATAATAAAGTAGAGAACCGTGTTGCTGGCTTGTAATTTTATGGATAATGATGATGTAGCTAAGTGGTATTTAGATTCTGGTTGTAGTAATCACATGTGTGGTAAGAAAGACATGTTTTCTGATTTGGATGAGTCCATTAGATCAGAGGTAAAGTTTGAAAATAATTCAAAGATACCTGTGATGGGTAAAGGCAGAATAGCAATCAGATTGAAAAATGGGTCTCACAAGTATATTTCAAATGTGTTTTATGTACCAAGTTTGAAACAAAATTTGTTAAGTATGGGGCAACTTTCAGAAAGAGGTTATGATATGCGAATTCACCATGGAGTTTGCACAATCAATGATGACCGTTTGGGGCTAATAACAAAGGTAAACATGACTCCAAATCATTTATTTCCATTGAGTATTAAATGTGAGAATTTACCTTGCTTTAGTTCTGTGATTGATGATGATAGTTGGTTGTGGCATATGCGTTTTGGGCATGTAAATTTTGGCAGTCTTAATTTTCTTGCTAGAAAATATTGAGTTTCTGGTTTGCCTGCTATTGATATCCCAAATAGAGTTTGTGAAACTTGTGTTATGGGAAAGAAACATAGAGATGCTTTTCCTACAGGAAATTCATGGAGAGCCAAGAGGCTTTTGTAGTTGATACACTCAGATTTGTGCTCAATGGAGGTACCTTCTAATGGTGGCAGTAGGTACTTTATTACCTTTATTGATGATTTTAGCAGAAAAAGCATGGGTTTATTTTTTGCAACATAAATCTAATGCTTGTGATACTTTTAAAAAATTCAAGGCTTATGTTGAAAAGCGAAGTGGATTTCAAATTAAAACTTTAAGAACTGATAGGGATACAGAATATCTTGTTTGTGATGATTTTTTGGAGACACATGGTATTAGGCATCAGTTGACTACTAGATATACTCCACAGTAAAACGAAGTGGCGGAAAGAAAGAATAGAACTGTTATGGATATGAAATTTAAAAATTTGCCTAAAGGATTTTGGGCTGAAGCGGTTGCTTGTGCTATTTATGTTTTGAATATGTGCCCTACTAGAAGTGTTTATAACAAAACCCCGCAGGAAGCTTGGAGTGGACAGAAGCCTGTCATTAAACACCTAAGGGTGTTTGGATGCATTGCATATGCTCATGTGCCAAATCATCTCAGAAAGAAACTTGATGATAGAGGTGAAAAATGTATTTTTATTGGCTACAGTCAATTGTCAAAAGCCTACAAGTTGTATAATCCAATAACAGAGAAGGTGGTTATTAGTCGTGATGTGACTTTTGATGAGCAAGGAGTTTGGGATTGGTCTCAGAATGATCAAATCCAGCCACCTTTAATTTTTAATAATACAGATTCACAGATTGAAGTATAGAATGAGCCTCAGATTAGTGATCATCCATCTTCAGATGTGTCATCACCTCATGCAGAGTCTTCTAGGCGTCCTCAACGTCAGTGCCACTTGCCTGCTCGCTTACAGGATTATGTTGTTGGTAATGATAATGAGCCAACTGATGAAGATTTGGTGAATTTTGCTTTATTTGTAGATTGTGATCCAATGACTTTTGAAGAAGCCTCTCGTGACGATCATTGGATTAAAGCCATGGATGATAAGATCCATGCAATTGAAAAGAACAACACATGGCAACTTACTACTCTTCCTAGTGGTAAGAAACCAATTGGTGTGAAGTGGGTATACAAGACAAAGTACAAGCCTAATGGTGAGGTATATTGCTTTAAAGCAAGATTGGTAGCTAAGGGTTACAAGCAAAAGCCAGGTATTGATTATTTTGAGGTGTTTGCTCCTATTGCTAGACTTGATACAGTTCGTATGTTTGTTTCTCTTGCTGCTCAAAATAATTGGAGAATTTATCAAATGGATGTTAAATCTGCTTTCTTGAATGGTGTACTTGAAGAAGAGGTTTATGTTGAGCAACCTGCTGGCTATGTGATAAAAGGGCATGAAAACAAAGTTCTTAAATTGAATAAGGCATTGTATGGATTGAAGCAAGCGCCTAGAGCGTAGTATACACGCATTGACTCTTATTTTGTTGAGCATGGTTTTAAGAGATGTCCTTATGAGCATACTTTATATGTCAAGTCTAATTCACATGGTGATATTCTTATTGTGTGCTTATATGTTGATGATTTGATATTTACTGGCAATAATCCAAAGTTGATTTCAGAATTCAGGGAGGCTATGATAGCTCATTTTGACATGACAGATATGGGACTAATGTCTTATTTTCTTGGCATTGAAGTTGTTCAAACAGATGGTGGAATTTTTATTTCACAGAAAAAATATGCCAGTGATATTTTGAAAAGGTTCAAGATGGATAAGTCTAATCCGATGTTGACTCTAGTTGAGGAGAGGTTGAAGTTAGTGAGAGATGGTACAGGTGATCTTGTGAATCCAACCTACTTTAAAAGGTTGGTGGGATGCTTGAGATATTTGACTTCTACTAAGCCATATATTGTGTTTGGTGTTGGGTTGATTAGTAGATTTATGGAGACTCCACATCAATTTCACTTGCAAGTTACTAAATGGATTTTGCGATACATTCAAGGTACGCAAAGTGATGGTATTTGTTATTCATCCTCTAACAGTTTGGAACTTGTTGGATATACAGATAGTGATTGGACAAGTGATACTGAAATGCGAAAGAGTACTTCAGGATATGTCTTTCATCTTGGTTCTGATGTGTTTTCTTGGTCTTCTAAAAAGCAGCAAGTTGTTGTTCTTTCAACAGTAGACGCAGAGTACATTGTAGCAGGGAATACTGCTACTCAAGCAGTTTGGTTACGGCGGATGCTTGGTGTTCTACAACACAAGCAAGATGGTCCTATAACAATATTTTGTGATAGCAAGTCGGCCATCGCATTGACAAAGAATCCAGTTTTTTATGGGAGAAGCAAGCACATTGATATCAAGTATTACTTCATTCGTGACTTGGTAAATGACAAAGAGATCCAGCTTGAATTTTGTCCTTCTGAAGAACAAGTTGCAGACATTTTTACAAAGCCGCTCAAAACAAATTCTTTTTTGAAGTTGAAGAGATTGCTTGGCATGGTGAAGCTTGAAGACCTTGGTTTAAGAGAGGCAATGTGAGTCAATTAAACCAAGTTATATTTTTAGTAGGATTTTTAAAGTTGAGTTATGGTAATAATAGGATTTGATTTATCCTAATCCTAATGAGACTAGGAGTCCTTATCCTAGTGGGACTGATAATTCTAATTGTATTAAAGTTAGACTTTATATAATTTATATTTATATGGATTGATGTAAGCTATGTATGCTGCATGCCATAAGCCGCAAGAAAGAAATGATGCCGCAGGCCAGATCCGTGAGATTGTTCTGCTCAAAATAAAGTCAAGGTTTTTGCAGTCAACATATTTTTATTTGTTTAAAGAGAATCCTAATTGTTTTTGTCTTTAGCATGATGATTACTTTATCCAAATAATTGAACCTCTTTTCTCTTATAGGAAAATAGTATGAACAGTGAGATTATTTTTATTGGATCAATATTAATTTGATTTGGTTCCAACACGTGACATTTATTACACATCATAAATCTAAGGTTTAATGTCCCAAGTTTGGGCCAAGCTAGCAAGCTTAATTCACTACTAATAATTGAAATATGATATTATTGAATGAATTTAATACAGTGATATGATAATATTTCATTTTAATAGTATTATGTTATGTATGATATAACTACAATTTTTTCACAAAATATAATATATATATATATATATATAACAGAATATTATTAAAAGATACGTTAACACATAGTATATCAAACCTATTAAAAAATATAATGTACCTTCTGATCTTTTATATTGACACCAACTAAAATGGGTCATGGTCAACAGTCACGGTGATTCGCAGCAATGCAATATTGAACCATATAAAGAAGTAAAGTGTTGAAATGGACCATATATGGCATCGCAAAGTCTTGATGTTTTAATATAATTATTATTATTATTATAAAAACAGCATTTACCCCTCTTAACATCAGGGGTGCAAAGTTCACAAACGAAACAGGGCGTTCCATCTGGATGCATTAGCCGATCTTAAGAAGAGAACCATCATTTAAAAAAGATAAAACAGATTTCACAACATCAAGTTCAACAATCTGTCAGTACTTTTGATAAAATAGTTTTCACATACCAGCAGATTCCAGGAGTGGTTTTAAGACGAGAGTCATCTCTTTTAACTAACAATATGACTCTTATTAATGTATTGTTGACATTCTAACAGAACACTTATTCTAGCACTTATTTTGGATCTAGCAATGAATAATAAAGAAGTGGCTGTTGATATAGATATTATGGAGAGAGGATTTGAAAATTGACAAAACCTGAATCTCACCATGGATTCTTGGTACACAGATGACTCTTATTAATGTATTGTTGACATTCTAACAGAACACTTATTCTAGCACTTATTTTGGATCTAGCAATGAATAATAAAGAAGTGGCTGTTGATATAGATATTATGGAGAGAGGATTTGAAAATTGACAAAACCTGAATCTCACCATGGATTCTTGGTACACAGATGAAATAGGAGAAAAGCAGAGTAAAGAAAAGATGTAAGGCAAAAATGAATCTGCTGTATTGAAAAAATGAATTACAGTCCTAATCTGCTTACATCATCCCTTTTATAGTAAAGCTAGAGGTAACTAGTAACCAACAAGTTAAACATACTAACCAATGTAACTAACTAGTTAAACATACTAACCAATGAAACTGAATATTGTATTCTAATAAAAATTAGTTGAAAGAAAGAGAAAAAAATAAATTGGTAAGAAGACAGATTAACGCACTGCAAAACGTGAAGAGAATCAAACAACTTAATAACTAAGAACAAAGGAAATTTCTCGTCCAAAAAGAACAAATTTTAAATTTCTAAACAGAAATATATTATCAATAATCTGAATAATAAAGACAGGTTTTACATCATATATATAAACTAATACTACTACTAATATAAAAATAAATCTACTAATTTTTTTTACTAATCCTATTACAATTAGGAAACTATAATAACTCCAAAAAATATGAAAAATCCAAAATTAATAAAAATTTGGACTTTTTAAAAATCTAGAAACCTATATCAAACTAGGAAACTAGTTGAAATTAATTCGAATTTTCTTAAACAAAGTAATTGCGAAGTTAAAAATTATCTTAAATGACAAAAAAAGGTTAAATTGGAGACCTAAACAAAGTCATTTGACCCCGTTCGGTCTGCGTCTACAAAAACGTGTTGTGTTTACTAATACTTTTTCATCAAAGATAAAAGTGAAAAAATTATTTTAAAAATATTACATGAATACTCAGTTACTCATTTGGATACCACTGATGGACTGATGTATAATGCTGTGTGAGTTATTGGTGTATGTATATACACTATACAAGCATCCAAAAAGAATTTTTTGGGTCAAAAAATAGATCCCTCTTGGAGTTGCTTAGAAGGATAGCATTTGAGTGATGGCGAAAGTGTGCCTCCTTAGCTTATTATTCCTGCAATGGTAGATGATGAGCCATAAAAAGCCACCTCCAGAGCAGAGCTGCCTCCAGAGCAGAGTTGCCAGCAGAGCTGAGCAGCTACCAGCAGAGTTGCCGAGCAGAGATGCCGAGCAGAACTGCCGAGCAGAGATGCCAAGCAGAACTGCCGAGCAGAGCTGCCTCTGGCCGAGCTACTACCAGCAGAGCTGCCGAGCAGAGCTGCCTCTGAGCAGCTACCAGCAGAGCTGCCTACCGAGCAGGAGGAGTTCCGAACTGCTCATCGTCTTCCATAGACTTCTGACCTCAGAATAAGGAATATATCTTGGAGCGCAAGACTTTCAGATAGGAAAGAAATCCTACCCCAAATCAGGGAAGATTATCACATATCTTTTAACCTTATCAAACAAGGAAAAGAATTCTATTCAATATAGGAAACTGCTAAAATCAATGACTCTCAACCCTATAAATAAAGGGGCTAGGTATCTCTAAAGGGATCATTCAATCACATACACAATCACTCTCTTTTACACATATTTTTTATTCCCTCTTTACTGACTTGATCGTCGGAGGGTCCTCTTTCTCTTTTTTGCAGGTCCTTCTTGCCGAATCGTCGAAATTATGACCGGTGCTATTTTTTGCAGCATCAGTTTGGCGCCGTCTGTGGGAACGACGGTCAACATGCCTCGTTCTCTACCACTAATTTTTCTAGCTAATGATTATTTAAATTCTCTTAAGTTCAATTAGATGCTAAACACGATTGAGTCAGATTAAATCGTTGGATATCAGCATAGAAATCAAATTCCAAAGATTACCTGCAAGATTTTATATATACAAATATATATCTATGTATATAATCTCAAAATCCTTTTTACATATACATATATCTATATGTAAATACATATATGTCAGAATTAACTCCATAACATATGTACATTCATCAGGTCAGAAACCATTGATCCATAAGTTTTCATGGCATCTAACAGTCACGTGTGATTTAATATTTTATTATTCTTTGGTGCACGAAAAGAAGCACCCATGGTCTGCGTCCTCTGTACCCAAAACATCTTTGACGATCTATCTTTCATTTTTGCTGATCTATGATTTTCTTTTTCGATTCCTGTTAGATCGTAGATCGCTCAACGATCTACACTTTGAAGGTGTTGAATTGTTGGCCCTTCGTTGAGCTCGGTGTTTGGTCTGTATGCAAGATCTAACGGAAGAGGAGGTCGTGGTTCATGGATCTCTCATGGCTTATACATCTGCCGATAGATCTGCATCATCGGCCATAATATATAGGTGTGGAGCAAGTGGATCTTGAGATTTTTCGTCGGAGCTCGAGATCCCAGATCTGCGGTTGGAGGAACCATGGCGGTATTGTTGTTGCCCCCTCAGACATGTTTATGGATGAAATGGTTGCTAGAGTCATCTTGTTTATAGAATATAGAAATCAACTTCTTATGTAACGATTATCAAGCGAGGTAGTTTTTTGTGATCGGCTGAAGATACGAAGGAACTAATGAAGATGTAAAAATCAGCAAGACAAAATAGGCTTAATCACAGGGCCCAATGTCTCGGTTGATCTTTTGTCATCAGACCTTTGCCATTACAATTATGATCAAACCTCAGCAGCATACGACTGAAATGCAAGCAAAGAAAAAAAAAAAAATCTATCTGTTGCAGCATATCTCAATGTCCATCATGATCAGAATCTTCATCGCCAACCCTGTTCATCATGTTGCAGCACCTGTTGTGTTGGCAGCCTCCATTACACCGATTGCTCTTTTTGGAAACTCCATGGCTGACTGAAGAAAGGAATATATATATATATATACATATATATATAAGCTCATCACTGATCATCGAAATATTCAGAAGGACGTGGCATAATCACAACATCTTTCACAATTTTCATCAATCGATTCCGTAAGGCTCCGATAAAACTTGAGAAATTTTGGGGAAAGTGATCGGCAAACCTATTCTCATGAAGATACAGAGCTTTCCCTCCTCAGGCTCAGATCAGATCGGTGTTTGCGTCTGCCCCTTCGGCTCATCAGCTATGGGCAAGCCCCCCAAATTCCTGATCTATGGCCAAACCAGCTGGATAGATGCCCTCCTCGGCAAGTCCTGCGAAGCCCAAGGGATCTACTACACCTACGGCTCTGGTTGTCTCGAGAACCGCATTCCCCTCGAGGCCGATCTCGCCCTTATGAAGCTCACACACGTCTTTAACACCACCACGCACTGACTTCAACGCCGCCGGTGTCACTGATCGCCCCAACATTGACTGGTGTGAACCACATAAGGTCGAGACTATCCAGACCAATGTGGTCGGCACACTGACCTTTGCTGACCTCTGCAGGGACAAAGGGCTGATCTTGATCAACTACGCCCCCAGATGTATTTTTGAGTATGATTCGAACCACTCTCTTCTCGACCCAGAAAGGCTTCTACGAGTTCTGGGACTGGTTTGACTCAGAGGAGTTGGTAACCACTAGGCCGCATCACTGGCGGCACTCTCTACCCAGGTCTCATGATCACCTGCCGTTCTCATTTACTAGGTTCTGCGACTCCTCAGGTTCACCGTCCACATTCATAAGGTCTGCATGCTTATCACCCCGTTCCTCGCCTCCAACACCACCTTGGTTGCATACTTTCTCAGGAAAGAGTTGTGGGGATTCAAGGGGTTGGCCTTGTCGCAACAGCATTGATCGCCATTTGTCCTGGTTACATCTCGAGGCGGTGAACACTGGCTCACTTGCATGGGCGTTGGCCTCGGCTTTTGGATGCTTCTATATGGTTTCGGCCTGGGGTGGTTGTCTTCATTATTAATCTGATTCCGCTCTATATGATGGTTCTTTTAATCACTGGGAGTAGGTGTGGGCGCTATTGCTCTTGAAATTGGCACTGCAACTGGTTACATCTCTCCATGAATTGGTTGATTTTACTCTCTGCTGGATCCGACTTATGCCAAAGATTACATTCACATAATTGCATCCGTCTCTGAGCACCCGACAACGGCATGGTGCTGATTTTAATTGGTCAACTTAGTGAGCTTACTGAGCTATCAGTCTATGCAAACTCATTTTCTGGAGATCTTCCTACAGAGCTTGGAAATCAGATTTCGCGCCGTTCTTCCAAATCTCCTTCACGCTTATGTTGTCCCCTCTTCCTCAACCAACGAGACAGAGGTCATTGCTGTGTTGAAGCTCTTGACTCACACTGCGAAGAACTTCCCTGGAGTTTTTTACCATTGCAAGCTCTAGACATGGAGTGATATTTGAAATGACACCATGTTGGTAGTTGAAGATCTTCTATATGTAGCTTCGATATGGGCTAATCAGTCTAGCATTACAGAATCAACAAACCCACTGATGGCTATAGAGTTCTGATAAATCTCACAGGCAAATAGAGCTACATGTTCTCTGTTGTGTTATGGAGATACAGACCTGCATATGGTATGTTTTTGACTTTACACGTGTCATTGGAGCAGTAATGAATTATGAAATTGTTCCTAATGAGAAAATTAATTCAGTTGACATTGACTATATTAAGTGAAGATGGGGTGGAACTTCCGGTATTCAGAAACACTGTTTATGATTCTTCCATGGGTGGTTGCCTTCATGCTCTTCATTCTAATGATGCTGATGATGTGGTCAAGTTGACTGCTGCAGATTTAGTTAATGATTTTTCCTGAGTCAATGCGGAGAACAAGAAGTCCAAAGCTTAAGGCTGCTTTGAGTAGTGCATACATTCGAATTGCTGAAAGTTGTCCTCCTCATATTTGGAAGCCAGAATCACTTATCTATTTGCTTTATTCATCGAAGGCCTATTCTGCATTGATAGATTGCTTTCGGATAGCTTTATCTATACTTGGTTCCGATATTATTGAAGGGGGAACAACTAGAGATGATTGTATGGGTTTATCAACCTCAAGTGATAATGAGTATAAGAGCGTAAGAGTTGGAGAGAAAAGACCATCTCTGGACCCAGACACTTTCAAGACTAAGCGTCAGAAGGTGGATGAAGAATCTAAACTTTCAGGATGCAAATAAGCTTGCTTATAAATCTACTTGAGAAAAAGAGAAAGAATATGTTGATTATATGCACAAATCGCTTATTTCATTTATTGAATTTCTTAAACCTCTCGGTGGCAAAGCTAATTCATTTAGACCGGAAGTTGCCTTGACTGCTCTTAGCATGCCTGTCATTGTTTTCTGTAAATACCCACGGGCAAATCTTTCTAGTTTGCATTTTTCAGCAGATGCTTGAGCGAGTCCCTTGGATAAGTGAGCAGGCAAAGCAAAACATGTCAATTCGTTGGAAGCATCTCATGTCTCAGGCCGCTTCTTCAACTTTAACTAGAGGCAACGTGCTTTCAATACTGAATTTTATCAAGTTCTTAAGGAAGAAACTCCTTTCTCCGGAAGACTTCATCCATAGCATCAGAGAAGAAAGATGGCTATGGAATCCTCATGGTTACAGGACCCTAGGCTGGATCTGTTTTGTTTGATCAGGAGTGGAGAACTGCATCACAGATTAGTGACATCCCATTCGTCGATCGAAATTATTATGGTGAAGAAATCTTTTTTTTTTTTTTTGCAAAACGGAACTACAACTTCTCGGTGTGATAGTTTACTTTAATCAGAATTACCAGCTTGTTGCTGACTACTTAGAATTTCCAGCATGCCTAACTAATCTGAAAGCTGAGGCTGTTCTTTTGATACTGCGATGCATCCACCATATAAAATCATCGGACAAAATCACTAGACACCACAGAGATCAGAGACTACGATTCATAAAGTTCACAAAGATCCCGAAGTTAGTAGGTTTCTTGAAAGAGAGAGATTACATGAACTTAAAAGACGACACAGGGCCCCTGGTCTACACAGCTGGGTTCTTGTATATCTATTCTGCCATAGAGTTTGTTACAAATGGACAAGTGTACACTGCTCAAATTCTGTTTGACATTCTCTATATTTTAAATCTTGGAATCATCTTATTCATCTATGTGAAGACAGATGTGCTTCCATCAGCAATATCAACAACATCAAGCCACACATCTCATAGACTTGAAAAGTCGAACCACTCTATGCCAGCCAATTTACACGGATTTGATTGGGTTACTTGTCAAACTAGTTTTTGGTTCAATATCAAGTCCTTCTAGAAGTCCAATGAGAGCATTTGGCACCGAGCAAGTTAATGATTCTGCTTTTTGGGCTGAAAAACCTTATACAGATCCTCTTTTACTCAGATCTGGCCATTGTCCAGCCTAGGCTCAGGTCATACTTTTGGTCACAGTTCAATGTAAGGTGATCTCATAAAGGCAGGCATATGATGGTGGATTTTAAGGTAAACCCAACGAGTCTAGTGATACATGCTATACCTTTTGCTACGGTCAAAAGCACCTTTTGAAGTTCCAGTTACCGCTGCTTCTCCTCTCTGTTTTGGCCCTATCACTAAAATTCCTGCAAAGTAAAATCAGCGAGAAGAACAATGGATCCACATTCGTGGCACAAAGTTGTTGGCATCTCTCAGGTTAGGGACATTTGATGCCCATGGCTTCAAACCCAAAAATCCCTTTTAGAAAAGAAAAAAAAAAAAAATGTTTGGCACACTGCACTTCTCAACCACCTACTTCAACATGATCTTTGGCTCTGTCCACTTTGTTCTTTCCCACCTTCTCAATTTCAACTCCATCGCGGCTATCTCTCTTATTGCTGCCATCATGTCCTTGAGTTACTATCGCTTGGGTTGCCACTGTTTTCAAGGGAGTTCAGCCAGATGTGCAGTACAGTTCCCTAGTTTTGACTACTACAGGAAGTATGTTCCAGTTCTTGAGTGCTTTATGTGATGTATCTTTTGCCTATGCTGAACACAATGTGGCGTTAGAGATCCAAGCAACAATCCCATCTACACCTGGGAAACTTTTCAAGAAATCCATGTGGAAGGGGCCTATATAGTTGTGGTACTATGTTATTTCCCAGTTTCTATCATTGGTTATTGGGTCTTTGGAAATACTGTTCATGACAATATCCGTCATGTCACTAGAGAAACCTGCTTAGCTGATTGCAGTAGCTAACATGTTTGTTGCAATCCACGTCATTGGCAAACTAGTAGAAAAAAATCAAGCAACAGAGGGAAAGCCACAGAAATGCGAAAATGAACTCACAAACTATACTCTCCTGTTCTTCTTATTTATCCCTCTCTCAGCAACTGCCCGCCTGTTCGTCCTCTTCCTCTCGCAGGATGACCTCCTCAATGGGGCAATTCCAGAAACAAGTGGCAATCATCATCAGGAAGTTCAATCAACAGTGAAACGAAACCAACAGGTTTCAACAAATAGTTCCACAGCATTTACTTCAACTGGATTGCCCGTCGAAGCTGGAAAATCCGCTCCATTCCAAGCCCAGCATGCATGACCAAGTATGACTCAGACTGATGTTCAGAAGCATACCTAACAGAATATACAACTGGGCGGCCTTACTAGCTCGTGGCTACATCTTCAACAACCCCTGCTGCAATATAAAGCTCTAGAAGAGTAAGAAGGACTGAAGGCCATAAATCAGAGAACAGATTCACTGAAACCCCTTACAGCCCCAACTCTGTTCCGGCCGTCTTCTGCTCTCATTCCATTCGAATACAAAGTACTCCAAGCACCAACGGCCACCATTCAATCACCACCACTGCGAAACAACTACCAATGAGTCACCCTCTACAGCAGCTGCTTAAACAGGTTGAACTATCTCTACAGTAATTGGATCACATATCGAGATCTAAGGCCATCAAATATTTTGGTTACGATGTTTTGCACAAACTCCATCAATATCCTTGCTGGTATAAATGGTCTTGGAGTTGGGCAGACAGTGGTGATTGCATCTGCCATTCTGATACATAATGTCATAGCAAATTGGAGCCTTCACTCTCAATACTAAGAAATTTAAAGGGGGAAACACCCAGTGCACTTTAGCAACCTGGAAAACCTTCTTGCAAGCTAAGTATGCTTTCTTCTTCTTATTCACTTGCTAAAAAAAAAAAAATGTCCTATGTGAGTGACCTCTGTGAACTTGAAAGTTCACCCTGTGTAGATAATTCTACTGAGGATACAGAAGAGTTAGAAAATCTGATTCTTGTTTCACAAGCCATGAGAACACAGAGGCATCCGTTTCAGCTGTCTTAAATCACCAACTTTTGGAAAAGTTTATAGAATAGAAGATCACGATTTCAGAAGAAGCTATGGCATCAGCGTATTCTCAAGTTGTACTTTTGTTGGGTTTTGCTCATGAATGGAATGAAAAATGGGTTAAATATGATGAGCAATTCTGTGACGTTGTGCTTTGAGTAACAGAATTTTGCCTGCTTCAGTTATATCTCTGTATTACATGTATCTCTACTACAGTGCATTTGCTAGTAGGCCAAGGGAGTACGAGTGCAATGGACTTCACAAGCATTCTCAAGCTATTTCAACAAGCACCCTTACTATTGGACTGCTTACTACTGATTTATCAATCGTCTACTCTGTTGTTCATGTTGATTCTTCTATGACTCTTTCATCGTATTGACCCCTAAAGCCTTATATCTATTACAAATTCTTTAGGCTTGGTCCATTTTAATGCACAGACTCCCAGGTCTGGTCCATCTTAATGCCCAGACTCAGGTCTGGTCCAACTAAATGTACAGACTTTGTGTCTGGTCCAACCAAATGTACAGACTTTGTGTCTGGTCCAACCAAATGTACAGACTTCATGTCTGGTCCATGAAAATGTACAGACTTCGTGTCTGGTCCAACCAAATGTACAGACTTCATGTCTGGTCCATCAAAATGTACAGACTTCGTGTCTGGTCCAACCAAATGTACAGACCTCGTGTCTGGTCCAACTTAATGCACAGACTCAAGGCTGGTCCATCTTAATGTATAGGCCATCTGGTCTGGTCCATCTTAATGCATAGACTCAGGTCTGGTCCATCTTAATGTACAGGCCATCTGGTCTGGTCCATCTTAATGCACAGACTCAGGTCTGGTCCATGTTAATGTACAGGCCATCTGGTCTGGTTCATCTTAATGCACAGACTCTGGTCTGGTCCATCTTAATGTACAAACCATCTGGTCTGGTCCATCTTAATGTACAGGCCATCTGGTCTGGTCCATCTTAATGTACAGACTTTACGTCTGGTCCAACTAAATGTACAGACCTTCTGGTCTAGTCTATTTTTCTCACTCTACTCAACCTTTATAAAAATCTTGTTTTATTTCCAAATGTTGCAGGACAATATATTATGAATCATCAAGTACGTGTGACTCTTCAAAAAACCCTAACCTCAGCTCTGCACAGATCTCACAGAACTGAGGCTCGGGGGGGGAGTAACTGATGAGCCATAAAAAGCCACCTCCAGAGCTGAGCAGCTACCAGCAGAGCTGCCGAGCAGAACTGCCGAGCAGAGCTGCCTCTGGCCGAGCTACTACCAGTAGAGCTGCCAGCAGAGCTGAGCAGCTACCAGCAGAGCTGCCTCTGAGCAGCTACCAGCAGAGCTGCCTACCGAGCAGGATGAGTTCCGAACTGCTCATCGTCTTCCATAGACTTCCGACCTCAGAATAAGGAATATATCTTGGAACGCAAGACTTTCAAATAAGAAAGAAATCCTACCCCAAATCAGGGAAGATTATCACATATCTTTTAACCTTATCAAACAAGGAAAAGAATTCTATTCAATATAGGAAACTGCTAAATTCAATGACTCTCAACCCTATAAATAAAGGGGCCAGGTATATTCAAAGGGGACATTCAATTACATACACAATCACTCTCTTTTACACATATTTTTTATTCCCTCTTTACTGACTTGATCGTCGGAGGGTCCTCTTTCTCTTTTTTGCAGGTCCTTCTTGCCGAATCGTCGAAATTATGACCGGTGCTATTTTTTGCAGCATCAGTAGATTATTCATCTCACCCGATACAAAGCTGTTCATACTTCATAGGACCTGATTTTGAGGTTTTTCTGATTGGAATAAAGTCTTCAAATAATTAACAGCCACATCAGTCAACCCCTCCCCATTGGAGATCCACTGGTCATCGTCTCTGAAAAGCCCTTTGATCATCGGGGTTCCCTGTCTGCAGGTTGCTCTAGCATGAAAAGATGCTGCATTCTTATCACCCTCTCTAAGCCATGCAATGGGAGATTTTTGCTTCCCCAAAATCTTTTCCCTTGCCAAAACTTCTGATCAGACAATTGAAGCATCAGTGACAACACCTGATTTAACTTTCTCTAATTTGGCTCTCTTCTCCTTCAAAGATTTTTTGATTAGAAAATTATCAAAAAGATATTATATAAGATTATTCAAGCACATATTCTCGAAATCCAATATTTTGGAGAGAAGGAACCAACCTTCAAGCACCTTCTTGTTTTCCCGCAACTTCTTTTAAGAGACCTGATGCCAAATTGTTCTCTGTTCCTAGGAGAAAATTATTTTACATGCAGAGAGAATTTTAAGTTTTAAAACTTTTCATCAATCTAGGAAAGACTTATTATGATTGCAAAAATAAAAGCAAATAAAAGAAAATATTTTTTAAATTGATGAGATCTATTGTCACTTAATTATAAAATTGTTGTTTTAGTTGAAATTTGAAAAGGATTGTTTTCCTTTATGTTAGTAATTTTAGATATAATAAGAAATAACAACCAACATATCAAATGATTTCAAGATGTGGAGTTATGAACTCATCTAAAAGCTTAAGCTTAAGTTGGCTGTGCCATATCACATTCAAATTGACCGTGCCCGAGAGTTTTAATAATTCCAAGCTGGGGAATGCTACCTGCAAACACAAGAAATCAGATGACTTCCTAGGAACAAAATTTTTCTATTTGTTATTGGGAATTATTTTGCTATTTTGATATATTAACTATCATTAAATGGATTAGGAAAGTGTTTAATCATCGATACATCACACAAATCTTAATTTTGGCATTCCATCAACAATTGCATTTGTCTATGCGCTCGTCAGTTTGTTATCTATTGTCTAACAATTAGGTTCTCTTAATTATTTACCTCTTATTCTTTAAATTATGATTTTAACTAAAGGTTTAAAAATGAGGATCTCCATTACAGTATGGTATGGGGAGGAAGCAAATCTCATCAGCTAGTCATGGAAATATAATATATATCCCAACAAACCAGTCGCTGCTCTCATGCATGTAGGGATGGAGACATTTCCTGTCCAGAGTCATTATGATTCAATCTTCAACTAAGGGAAATTATGTGTGTTAACAATAGAGAAACATACCTTTTGGTTGAACAGAGGTTGTATGATGTCATCGTGGTCACTTTCTGAGTCAAGAATATCCGATTTCGGGTAGAAGCTTCTCAGGTTTTGGGAGTCCTTTAAGCATCAAATTGATTAGTTTTGGAACTCAATCTTTTCGATCAGCACCTTTCTCATCTTCTCCTCCTTCCTTGGCAACAATTTCCTCCATCACATCACACTCTGATATCGTAAGTTCTTGGAGTTGCACCAGGGCTTTAACTACGGATTGTGTAAAGAGACTTTTCATCGCATTACACATAGCTACATGAAGAAATCTAAGGTTGCCAAGGCAATCAGGTTTGTTGGAGTGTCCCACATTGTCGGTCTCTAACTCCTCTGGTCTGTATATAAGGGCCATCTCTACCTCTCCTTAACACCTGGGTTTTAAGGATGAGATAATTGGGAGTTGGGTCTCCAAATTTTAATATGGTATCAGAGCCAGGCCAGAACCTAACTTTGGGCTAGAGGAGTCGGGGCATGCCTATCTGGGTTTCGCTGAGACACGCGATGTAATCCAGGAGGTGTGTTGGAGTATCCCACATCGCCCGTCTCTAGCTCCTCTGGTCTGTATATAAGGGCCCTCTCTACCTCTCCTTAGCACCTGGGTTTTAAGGATGAGCTCCTCTGGTCTGTATATAAGGGCTCTCTCTACCAGGGCCCTCTCTACCTTTCCTTAACACCTGGGTTTTAAGGATGAGCTCCTCTGGTCTGTATATAAGGGCCCTCTCTACCTCTCCTTAACACCTGGGTTTTAAGGATGAGCTAATTAGGAGTTGGGCCTCCAAATTTCAATAAGGTTGAATGGAACCCCACCGGAAGTTCTTCACAGCAGGCAGTCTCAACAGCTCCACCTTTTTTAGTCTACTAAAGGACCCTGCTGGAAGATTTCCGTGGCATATATCTATCAGATTATCCATACATTGAAGATTTAATGACTCCAAGTTAACAAAGGCACTATCAAGAACCACATTCATTGCATCAATAAGATACTCGACGTCAGCACAGTTATGAAGCAATAACTCCTTCAAGTTTATGAAACCCTCTACATCTAACTCATTGAGAACATTTCTCAAGCCTTTTACTTCTAAAGTAAGGATCTCAGTTCTCTTCAATAGCACTTTAATCCCAGTCTCCAAAAGCACACTCATGTCGAGTCCAGAGAGTCTCAAGCTGTTCTGGAACCGATATTGTGGAAACAGGCCGAGCTGACTAATTATTGAAATGTTAAATCTCAGCAGCTTCTCAAAGTGAAAGTCCCTTGGGAAAGGCTTAGACTAGGTAGTGATTTAAATATAATTTTTCAAAAATTATTTTTAAAATTTTTAATTAATTTTTTAAAAATTATGAAAATACATTTGAATATAATAATTTAAATTTTAAAAAATTAAAATAAATTAAAATAAATAGTTTACCAAATGCATATCTCATGTTTTAAAATTAAAAATCTGTTTTTAAAAACATAAACAAACGAAGCCTTAACATCTATGTTGATTTCTAAGGTTTTCAAATGAGACAATGAATTTAGCTCTGTAATGCTTGCATTCTTTGCAGGAATTTTTTCAATCTTCCATTGGGAAAAGTGTTTTCCGATGTATAATTCTTCTAGTTTAGGCAAGTTAGACAAGACACCAGCTGGAAGTATCCCAGGGCCTCTGTAAAACTTGCACCTTAAATCTAGCAACTTCAAAGCACTGAGGTGTCCTATTTCACTTGGCAACTCATCAAGCCAAGAGTTAAAAAAAAACTGAGAATTTCCAATTTCGTGAGGCTTCTAATGATGGATATGTCCATGGACAAACGACAAGAATCTAGACACAATGTTCGAAGGTTCATCAAGAACTGGAGTGATGGCAGCAGAGTTTTAAGGAACATTTTTTTAAAACCAATAACACTCAGTTCCTTCATCCCTCCAAAAAAATCTCCTGATATATTTAGAGAGGGAAGTTTGCACGCCAGCTGTAGAAACTTAAGCTTTGGACAATCTAAGCCACCAGGAAGTTCAAGCATTTCATTGGATGACAGTGAAATGGCAGTGTAATGTTCACACGTCTCTTTTTGCAACCAGTCTTTCAATTTGGTATCATGTCTTACCATATATACACGCTCACCTTTTGATGCAATTGATACGTCAACATCGCGTACAACATCATGCAATTTCACAAAGTCCTCATCATCAGCAAGCAGCAGGTAACAACTTCTAAGTTCATCAACCACCGAGTACACTCTGTTTCTCGATTCTTCCATGGTCTCGATATCTTCAAACAACCTTAGAGCAATTTTAAGGAAGAGTTGTATTTTGGGTGCCAAATCACTTATTTATAATCTTAAACAGTATTTTGGTACTTCTGAATTATAAATTTGTTCTAATGACAGATGCTAATATAGGGTGCCATTTTAATATTTTAATATTTTTTATTAAAAAATATAATTAAACATAACGATTGCAATTTAACGGATATATTTTTATAGTCAAAATTTCAAATTTCAAATTTCGAATTTTGAATTCAAATTTCGAATTCAAATTTTAAATTTCAAATTTTGTCTGCCGAAATTCAAATTTCAGATTTCAAATTTCAACTGTTAAAACTCAAATTTGAAAATTTAACCGCCAAAATAAAAATTCAAAAAAATAAAATTCATAAATAATAGCAACTCAGTAAATAATGACTAAAAATTAAAAAATAATAGCAACAGAATGAATAACTACTAAAAATTAAAACCCCGCTTGTTCATAATCTCTAACTTCAGGTTATTCCAATATGATGCAAAAATTGGGTCCATGCCAGTAGTGTCAGTTTCCATGATTTCCATTTCTTTCTGCCATTCATTCGGCCTTGCAATTTCTTGTACCTGCCTTTCTTCAATTTCTAACTGTTTACAATGTTGCTCCAATGCTATCTCCTTTTGAGAAACTTTTTGTCGTTTCACTTCCATTCTTTGATTCCAATGGTGATGATCTAGTGATGCTTCAACACCGGTTTGCTTCTCTTTGTTTTTAAGTTGTTTCTTCGAAGCCTTTCTGCCCAATGGCCTATCAAGGTTGGGAGTGGACGAGGGTTCAGTGTCATCCCCTAAATATGGAGTTGAATAGCAAGATTCAACATGATTTGATTCGGCAGGACTATCAGTTGAATGGGTTTTTGCTCTCTTATTGCTCGTGAGATTATCAGTCCATTTTCGCTCCATTTTCAATATTTTCCAACAATGCTCGTATTGAAATGGTCTTCTAATGATCTTAGCAAACATTTCTTTTGCTTTATCAACCTGAAAAACATATGAAATCATTCAGTCAATAGTTCAAATATCAAATCATAATAGTATCTATCTAAAAAAGCTCAATCATTACATTATTTTGCTCGGTGTGTCCACTTTGTCGCAGTCTTTCAATTTGACTATAAAAACCAATAAATTTGGCACATTTTGCATTTATATCAATCCAACGACTTTTAATAGAAGCTTGCGAACGCTCTTCTTGATTGCCTCCATGAAGTTCAAAGTATTTCAATATTCTATGCCAGAAAGCACCACTTTGTTGTTCATTCCCAGTAATTGCATCTTTGCTCGTGTTAAGCCACGCAGACATAATTAATTTATCTTCTTCTTGAGAGAAGTTCTTTGTCCTTTGTGATTTTCTCACTCTTGGAGCGGCTTCATTTTGTACTGGCGCAAATACTGAGGGATTAGTCTGCATAGCATCATCATAAAAATCGGTGTCGTTCATAAGCAAATTAGTGAAAGAACCGTCATATTGAGAATCCATCTACAAAAAAAAAAATTATAATCAATTTAAATAATGAGCATAAAACAATCAATTAAAAACTAAATAAAACCACCCTTAATTAAAACAAATTATAAATTACAAAAATTAGATAAATAAATAAATTCACCCTAAATTAACAAAAATAAATAAATAAACTAAAATTAAAACATTCAATTTAAATTACAAAAATTAATTTAATTAAAAAACCAAATTAAATTCTAAATAACAATTAATTAAAATATTTCAACCTTCTTCAATTATAAAAATTAGCTAAATAAATAAATTCACCCTAAATTAACAAAAATAAATAAATAAACTAAAATTAAAACATTCAATTTAAATTACAAAAATTAATTTAATTAAAAAACCAAATTAAATTCTAAATAACAATTAACTAAAATATTTCAACCTTCTTCAATTATAAAAATTAGCTAAGTAAATAAATTCATCTTAAATTAACAAAAATAAATAAATAAACTAAAATTAAAACATTCAATTTAAATTACAAAAATTAATTTAAAGAATGAGCATAAAATAATCAATTACAAAATAAATTAAATCACCCTTAATTAAAAAAATTATAAATTAAAAAAATTAGCTAAATAAATAAATTCACCCTAAATTAACAAAAATAAAAAATTTAAAAAATAAACTAAAATTAAAACATTCAATTTAAATTACAAAATTAATTTAATTAAAAAATTAATTTAAATTCTAAATAACAATTAAATAAAATAGAAAAAAAATTCTTCAATTATAAAAATTAGCTAAATAAATAAATTCACCTTAAATTAACAAAAATATATACATAAATAAATAAGCTAAAATTAAAACTTTTAATTTAAATTATACAAATTAAATTAATTTAAAATCTAAAATAATTAACTAAATGTAAAACATATAAATATAAATCAATTATATATATATATAAAGAGAGAGAAACAACAAGATATATATATAGAGAGAGAGAGAGAGAGGGGCCAATAGGGACGGCACTCCCTTCCCCCCTACGTCAATCCATTCTTCCACCCTCTGCGCCTCCTCCTCCTTCCCCTTCCTCTCTGCGCCTCCTTCCCCTTTCCCTCCCTCTGTGCTTCCTTCTTCATATATGCCCATCACTGACACAAGATTTGACGAAAAATCAGGATCAAGGAGCAAGAAACTTACGGTTTTTACGACGAGCGATTTCACGGCGTTCAAATTTCTAACCTTTGGTAAGTTTTCTCTTTCAAAATCTCTGACTCTGTATTTATAGAATTTTGTTGGTTGAATATAGTCGTTGTTGGTTGAATAGAGTCGTTGCCAGAACAGTAGAATCTGAAAATGGCAGAACGGCTCTATACAACCCCTCCCCTTTCTCTCTCCAGAGGTTGGCAACATGCCACCTCAAGACCATGGCTGCCATTTTCCAACCCTTGATGTCACCCCCGTTGGAGTGGAAATTTTTAATTTGGGGTGGCATTTCAGCAGTTACCAACAATTGGGCATTTGCCTTCCCTGATGCAACTTTCCGTTGGAGTTGCTTAGACCCACCCCATACCTGACCAAGTCTTTAATCCAAATATTATAATCTTCTGGAAATAAACAACAAAGCAGAAACAATGACTTAGCTTGGTCACTTTCTAAATAATTATAACTCAACTCTATGCTCAAGTACACATGTTTTTGCACTCTGGGATATGTGTTACAATAGATCTTCTCAGTTGTTGAAGCGCATCATTCCATGCATGCTTCCCTCTATTTTTTAGCGCCTTTCCAACAGTTACAAGCGCAATTGGTAGACCTCCACATTCCTTCCCAACTTCTTTTTCTATGGAATGTAGATCAGTAGTGTCAACTGAATTTCCTGCCATCTCCTTGAAAAGATCCCATGCTTCTTGTTCAGACAAGACTTGAACTGTGAAATCTTTTTGTGTTCCCATATCACTACACACGCCTTGGAGTCGTGATGCCAATACAACTTTGCACCTATTGCGATCATCTCCCAAAGGAATTTCAACTTCTCCCAAATCAAGTCCTTCCCAAACATCATCCATATTACAAGGATCCGGTTACCATTTGTCAGTCTTGCATAAAGCCGTCCTGCTCTTGCAAGAATAGTCTTCTTTTCAAATTTCAAACCCAACATGTCTCCAAGTTCACATTGAATTTTCATCAGGTCTGGATTTTGGGACACTACTGCCATCACAATCTCATCAAATAAATTTTCGGCTTTAGCTTTTTTGGCAACTTCTTTTGCCATTGTTGTCTTCCCAACACCTCCCATTCCGCGTATCCCAATCATGCTGATTTCATCATCCGTGAGTGCCTCCATGACTTCTTTCATAATCAATATCCTCGATTCAAGACCCTTGAAACCTCCAGATGACAGGGATCCTATCTCTGCTGGAGGCGCAGGTAGGACACCCTATCAAAATTGACGTTACTTTGGAGTTCAATAACCTCAGTCATCTTCTTCGCTTTCCGGCTTAGAGAGTAACGCGACTTCACAGCTGGACACCATCCATTCAAACACCCCTTTTCAATTTCGGCTTTGGCTTGGATGACCCGCTCTGCCTCTTCGCTCATCTCGTTCACTCTTGTCAGCCAAGCCACGCCACGCCTCAACATCAGGACCAACAATTTCTGAATTCCTTTTGCCCGCGTCTACCCGCATCTCCACCCCAACTCTCATATGTTCCAACTTCTCAACTTGGCTTGTGAGATTCTCAACATTGCTGTTGTAGCAACACATATATCCAAATTGTCGCTCAATTGGCTCCACCAAGTATTCTACAAGTTTCCCCACTATGGTAAAAGCAATTTCAGCCATGATTTTCTTACTGTCTTTTTTTGGGAGTGGATTAAGTAAAGCGCTGGAGACGCAATACAAAGACGAAAAGCCAAGAGACCGCAACAATAGAAGGCAAAGAGTTGTACCGGAATTGAAGTGAATGATAATTCAATCTGCAATATGTAGAGATAGATCATAAGGGCATATAAATAAACTCTACATACATAAGATATATGTGTTAGAGAGAGAAGTACTCACTAGTTTGAACTTATCACCAGGACGATCGGAAGAGAAAGAGTATCTGACGACAAAACCGGAACAGAGTGATCACCTCCATCAGAGAGTGAAAGATGGATTATATGGTACGCCTAAGAGCATCTTTCTAACAGTGACCGAGATTTTTACCTAAATTTAAATTAAGTAAAAATTAAATTTGAGTCACATATTACTTAAATTTTTATTCAAATAATTTTTTAAATTTTTTTCCTTATTTCAAAAGCTACTTTATTTTATTTCTTCTCAAAATCATTTTCTCTATACCTTTTTCCTTTCAAACCTCTTTCACTCTCTATTTTCATTCCTTCTAAAGTCTTCCATCCCTCTTTCTTTATTCTAATAATTTAATTTTCATTTTCGGATTTTCTTCCAATAAATGTTCTTCAAATATTTTCTGTGTCTCAAAATCTTAAAAAAATCCTTCCAAAACATTTCCTCCCAAATTTTTTTCCCTTCAAATTTTTTCTATAAATAAGTATAGTTCTCTATCGTAAATTCATCTTCAACATTCTCAATAGAATGAATTTTTAAAAAACTTTTTTGCTCATTTGTTTTTCATCATCTTCTAATGATGATGAACAAGAACAAATAACATCACTTGTGGCTCTTCATCAAGTGACTACTGCTGAACTGTTGGAAATTCTAAGAGCAAAATCAGCTAAACAAAAAAAAAAGGGTGTTTCTCTTGTAGGCCGGAAACACATTTTTCGCGAAAGAAGAAAGGGTTATGATCGACTATTTGCTGATTATTTTGTAGAGAATCTAATTTACCTGCCTCCAATGTTCAGGAGACGCTTTCGAATGGCACGTGAGGTATTTATGCGTATTCTTAATCCTATTGAAAAACACAATGTTTATTTTGTTTAGAAAGTTGATGCAGCTAAAGTTCTTGGATTATCCCCGCTTCAAAAGAGAACATCCGCTATCAGAATGCTAGCGTATGGAATGCCAGCAGATGCATTGGATGATTATGTACGAATTGGAGAAAGCACTACAATTAAAAGTTTAAAACATTTTTGTCGATCTGTTAGTGAAATTTTTGGGGATTAGTATCTCAAATCTCCGACGGCAGATAATATTGCTAGATTACTTGCTATTGGGGAAACTCGGGGGTTTCCTAGAATGTTGGGAAGCTTGGATTGTATGCATTGAGAGTGGAAGAATTGTCCGACAGCATGATAAGGTCAGTATTGTGGTCATGTAAAAAACCTGCTATTATTCTTAAGGTTGTAGCTTCATATGACCTATGGATTTGGCATGCCTTTTTTGGAATGTTGGGATCTCACAATGATCTCAATGTCTTGGACTGTTCGCCTTTATTTTCTGAGCTCACCTAGGGACAAGTCCCCCAACTACTTACTCTATCAATGGACACAGTTATAATATGGGATATTATCTCGTTGATGGCATATATCCCCCATGGGCAACATTGGTTCAAACAATTTCTTCTCCACAAAGAGAAAAGAAGCAATATTTTGCTATGATGCCAGAATCAGTGAGAAATGATGTCGAACGGGTTTTTAGAGTTCTTCAATCTTGATTTGCAATTGTATGTGGACCAACACAGTTTTGAGATCCCAATATGCTTGGATATATCATGAAGACATGTATTATTTTGCACAATATGATCGTTGAAAATAGCGAGGTGGCAATAATATTTGTGATTATGAAACATCGTCAAAGCATAACCCATCTGTCGTTATTTCGCAAGCTCGTAACAATGACTCTGATTCATTCTTATCTCATCATTTACAAATGACAGATAAGAATGCTCATTATAGCCTTCGTAATGACTTAATTGAGCATTTTTGGCAATGCCATGGAGAAATGTAACTCTTTTTTTAGGATTTTTTTTTTTTAATGCAACTCTTTTTTTAGCCTTCTCTTGATCTTTTTCAATATTTCGAGAAGATATACTCGACAACAATTCAACAACACAATTTTGAGTTGAATCCAAAGCAACATGCCTAGCTTCATCAATATCCTTATTCTTTCGTTATTTTTTTTTAGCCTCGGTACCAATTAGGTGCTTTGATTTCTCTCTTGAAGATTTTTGTTCTAATTCAATATCAGATGTCACGACCCAAAACCCACCATATGCGGATTAGGGGTCCGTGGCCCGTGGGCCGTTCCTCGTCAAAAGGATCCAAAATACTAAGTACGGTTTTTAATAAAACATTTCATAGTCAATAGTAAATTTGGTAGCATAGTCAGGTCATCAGTTAATACATGCCAAAAGAACATAAGTTTTTATAAGTACAGATCCTCCAAAAACATAAACTGACAAGACCGTGGTGACATGGGAGATATTAAAACCTTCCAGTATTTAATTTATTACAAAAACTCACCAAAAAGAGCTACTAGTGACTAGCAGGCGTCTAAACCTCCGGAGCGCCTGAGGGTTCTCCTACTTCCTATTGTCTTGAAAAAAATATAAGGGAGGGGTGAGCTAACAAAGCCCAATAAGTCATTTCCTAGCTTTAACATGGGCTAGGGTTATTTCAAAAGAATGATCCAAGAATAAGACAACAGATAACCAAATGAGCAACAGGTATATACATAGCCAGTCACCAAGATGTGCAACAATAATGACCCGAGGGTCCAAAAGAGGCATATCCCACAATATAAAACAAAAGGCAACAACAAGGTCAATCAAAGTTGGGATCCAACCTATCATGATAGATTGCTGCCACAACAAACTGTTAGCCAATCAAATTTGTAATATGCTTGCAATAATATGATCATTCACAGGGCATAAAATATGATCATTCAACGATGCAAAAACGTTAATATCGAATTCTAACAAAACATATGCGTAAACAGAATGGGGCCCGGCATGCCCCTAGAACACACATATTCAGGTCCGCCCCTCTCTCTTGGGCTAGCTGAATAGCGCTAGAGCTCTTCCACTACAAGTCCCGAAAGACATAACACGTCACGTAGGACACATCAGACCTCAAAGGGGTCCACCCCGCATCTGGGAACAGATGGGCCATTGTGACTGAGCACAACCCCAAGTACATATCAAATATCATGATCAATAAATTTTCACACAAGATGTACAATCATGTGAAATAGCCACAATCTCAATCAACGAGACATAAGTGTGAAGATCAACACAATTTCTATCAACAAGATATATCACCAGACCATGATGGTATAAATATGCTCAAATATCAACAGATCAAGATCACGAAAGATATAGGCAAACAAGACAAATCTGAAGTACAGTCATGAATAATTGATCACAAGTCGATTGGCTTCAAAATGGAGAAATGAAGTTCAATAGGTAGTGATAGAGTACAATTTGGCAGTATAAGAAGATAAATGTGGTTGGCTGGGAATAACCCATATTAAAGCATCAGAATTACTTACCTCAAAAATAGCTTTCAGTAGTCTTACAAATTCAAGTCTCCTTCTCCTTCCCTTTGGAGGTTCCTATCAATCATAAATTTAATTTTTATTAACTCATCTCAATTATTTAAGGTCGATATTAACGTTCATGATTTATTTTAACCCTCTCGTTATTATTTAATTATACTCTTAAGGTTGCTAAATTTATTACATCTGCCTCCAGAGTATTTTATTTGGTTAATCAGACTCCACCGTTGAGTCCGGAACGTCCAAGAAAATAAATCTAGGCCTTCCCGGCTTTTTATTTGGCTTCGGGTACTCCCAAGGGCAAAATGGTAATTTCATGTTTTATAGGACTTAATTTTTTGGAACCTCGGTTCACAAAATGAACCTCACCATTAGGTACAAAATGTCTGACATTGTCAAAATTCATTATTTGTTTACTTATTTTGGACATCGGGATATTTTCTTATTTTTAAATTAATTAAATCAAATTAATTAATCTAATAATTTTATTATATAATATATAATATTTCTGTTAACACATGTTAACAGTGACGGCAGTGGCTCAGTGGAATGGGTGAGGGTGTGCCTTAGGCACGTCAGGGGTTCGAATCCCCTTGACCACTTTCCTTCCTTTACTCTCTTTCTTTTTTCTTTTTTTTTGTATATAAGTTGCAACCAAACAACGGCTAACAACCGAACCGAGATAGGATATCCCAGTCCAAGACAGCGTCCCAATTGTATTTCTTACTATCGTAACCAAACAGACCCAGATTTGTTTTAAATTTTAAAACCAAACACCCAAAAAGGCACCGTCCCACTTAAGCCCATTTATGCGACGGGTCGGGTCCCGACCCGAACTCGAATCCGACCTGAGATCGACCCACCCTCATCACTTTCTCTTTCACATTTTTTTGGCAAAAACTCCGTCATCTTCTCCGTCACAGTCGCTGAAAACTATAGGTGTTTTTTTCTCAGTTTCATCATATTCTGACGTCCTCTTCTCCAGTTTTTTACACCAATCTGCATCTAAAACTCTAACAATTCTTTTAGGATAAGTTTAAACCCCAAACAGCTCAATTTTTTAACACCCAATCACTGCTCCGGCCATGCACCGGTGGGGATAATATGGCCATAAAATGGCCATTTCTGGACCGTTCCTCTTGATTCGAAGTGTTTCATAATCCTGACACGATGCTCTATCTATTCCCATTCCTAATTTAAGTTTGGTTTAAGTTCATTTCTGGGCAAGCTTAAAGCTTTATTAATGGCAGCCATGGTGTTTTGGTTTTCAAACTCCCCAGCTCCTCTATTATACCTCTAATGTGTTTATTTTATCACAATAGGACCATGCATGCAATCTAGATACTGATTAAAGCTGAAACAAAACTAAAATTCAAAAAAAGAAAATTTCAAGGTTTGGTGCTTATACCTCAACTGTTACCTTCTTTTACTTGGGCCCAAAGTGAGACCTTCAGTGTAGTCCAGTTCTGCACATCCAAGACCAGTCTCATTCCTCTTTTTGTGCACTTAATTGAGACACACACACTTGCATGCACACATACACACACACACACACACACTCCTCCTCACACAATGTCTCTCACTCACAATCACTCTCTCACACACACACTGTTGGTCTCTCACCCACACGTCTGAACAGCACACACACACTTAAGGGTTTTGGTTTTCAAAGTGTAAGGCTTGTACATATATAAGTGTACACCTATACAGTTACCCTATGCATGCATATGATGGGGTTTAGATGTGATGATGAAAGTTGGGGCATGTAATAACCCGAAATTTTTTTTTTTATATATATATTTTCGTGGTTATTTATTTCATTATTAGAATTATTATTGTTATTATTATTATTATGATTGTTATTGATATTATTGTTATAATATGAAAGTAATATGTGTATTGTATGTGTATAATTATGTGGGTATGATACATGTGCATGTATATGTATATTGTATACATTTACAAAGCTGATTTGGAGAATATATATATTTATGTATATATATATAACAGTGCACAATGCACTATGTGTGTACCCGGTTGTGTGTGTGTATGAGTTTGAGTGTAACACACTCAAACAAGTATGGGAGGGGCATGGAGTGTGTAAGAGGGGTGGTTAGAAGTGTATGGTGTAGTCAGTGTATATGTGTGTGGTGAGGGCTGAGAGAGGGACAGAACCATCGTGGGATTTTTAGAGAGAGAGGGAGAAAAGTATAGAGAGAGAAAGTGAAAGGAAAGAGAGGGAGTGATGTGTGTATGCTCTGGTTTTTGAAAGGGAAGCAGAAGGAGGGAAGCTAAGGAGGCCAAAGGAGAGAACAGAGGTAAAGCAAGAGGAGAGAAGCACCATCACAAGGGACACGGAAAGGCAAAGAGAAGGTGACCTGACCTTCGGTGTTCTTATAGTGATTTCACTTTACTACGAGTATACTTTCCCGGTTTGAGATCGATTATCAGGTACGATATATTGTGCTAAGTGAAAAATAGAATTGAGATTAGGAATATTTGTTCTGCTGCCTTGATTGTTCACATGTTTGCTCAATTGTTCACATGTTTATGTGCTTCATGCTATCTTGTTGTATGTTGGGTGATGATATAAATAATGATTGTATGTATATCGCATGTGCTAGTATGTTGTGTGTGAATTGTATTCCTTGAGAACTATTGAGATTATGAGATATGTGATTGAAAGCATGTTTCATGTATGAATGAGATGCATCATTGAGATTACATAGTGGCATGAATGAATCAGAACATCTTGGCATAGCGTGGTTCTTTGTGCATGGCGTGAGTTGAGCACGTGGTGCTATGCATTATGAGGGTGCAGATCCTGTGGTGAAAAACCCAAAATCGGCCATTAGGTACTCGCCTGCCTGACGGGTTTCGAACCGTGAAGCGAGACATAGTTGGCGGTACTCATGCCAGAGGGGAAGGGCCGTATCATGAGACATGGGTGGGCATAGAGTTGCATGGGTGTGTCACGCATACTGCTCATTTACTGTATACTGTTCATATACTGCCATCATGATATCGAATGCCATATAGAAATAATTGTACACTTGCACATGCCACGTCCTTAGTTTTGTTTCTTGCATTAGCATTATATTGTACCAGCATGTTGAGCTGACCCCTTTAGTGGGGCAAACATTTCAGATGATGCACCAGCTGTGCGAGACGTGGAGATGATTTGATTGGGGATTTTGTTTAGCCCAAGGGGCGCATTTGATATTGTATAAGGGCATAAGCCCGAGACTGTGTCTTATTTTGGATGTTGTGAACAAATGGACCAGACCCTATGTAATGTATCAGAACAGTATGTAGAATGTATGTGATTATCCTAAATTATCTTTTATTTTTTTATTATTATTTTATTTCTTTTTGTCTCGTTACTCGCGCCTCGGATTCGCTAGAATTCGGGGCGTGACAGGGCAAGCATCATGATGGAGCTGAGACATATGGTGATGTAAATGGTGAGGTGTTGTATGAATGGTGATTGGCCAATTTGGGAAGTAGGCTTGATTAAATTAAGTTTATATATACTTTTGTTTTGTAATTAAGCGCAAAAGTGTTGGCAGCCAACTTGGTAAAATTTTTAGATAAAATTACTTTCCTCACTTGGTCAAGGGTTCAAATCCCCTTGGCCTCACATTTAGCATTTTTCTCTCATTTTACGCTTATGCCTTGTTTGGCTGTTGCAGATTTCCATTTCGGCTATTTCCTTAATATTTTCTTTTCTATTGCTCATTTTTTGAAACGATTTCTTCCAGTCACTCCCCATTTAGGTTAGCTTCATTGTCCCATGCCCCATGTCGATTATTATTTCCTTGTGTTTTCCGCAGTTAGCTAATTCGAGTTTTAATAGTATTAAAATAGGGCTTAAATAGCTAAATCGCTGCATTAGATTCAAAAAGAACTTTATTACATTAATTAAATAGTAAAATTAAGGTCAGGGTGTTACATTAGACCCGAGAGATATTGGAGTAACAGGACTAGAAGGACTTGCAAGACTCAAAAATAATGAAGTCTACACTTTCGGTTTATTGCTTAATGCTTTAATTTCCTCTGATTTGTAACTATTTTGCAATATTCCCTGACATGTATCAAATGTGAAGTATTTATTTTGAATCACATGGTACAAGCGTTTGGCCTCATTCATCTAAAAATTTAAATAACAGTTAATTAATTAAACTTATAGAGAGAGTCAAAATTAAAAATACTTTTATGTAAAAATAATACCTTATTTGTTTCTCTAGTTTCACTTTGTTGCATGTTTGTACTTGTTCATAAAACCCAAAAAATTTGTTGACTGCCTTCTAAATTGTCTTCAATCGGTGATTCAATGAAATTGTGGTTCGATTTTACTACACATTTGGTTGTGAACAGAAATAAGTTAAAACAAGTTTCCAAAATACCTTCATCATTTGATTATTTCCTGTAATGGGATCTTAGGAGATAGCCAACCAAGCTCTACATAGTGATTCATCTTTGATGATATTAAACGCTTTACCACGAACACAACCTTGGATTTGTTCTTCAAAAAAAAAATTCAATACCGTGAGTTTCCTCTAAATTCGGAGACATTGTATAATCATTCATTTTCTGAAATGAAGAGAAAAATACTACACCTAAGTAATAAAAGAAAAACTGTAATTAGAATACAAAGATGTGGTAAAAAATGGTGAAGTAAAGTGAAAATTTATAGGAAAAAATTCTACCGTTCAGTGAAGTAAAATTTTTACCGTTCTAATATTTTTAAGACTCTTGTGCTAGTTTATAATTTTATCGTTCTGATTTTTTACTCATGCAGCCTACCTAATTTTTCTACCATTCTGCCTTTCTACTCTCTCATCCAAAATCAATCTAATTTCAGAAATTAGCCTAGTAACTCATTATTACTGTCCAATTCAAAAAAAATCCATTAACCTTGTTTCGCCTCTGTGAGAAAATGCTAAATATCACTCTAACGGTCTCTTTCTCTCTCTCCATCGCCTCTATCAAATCTCACTATCGGTCTCTCTCTCCTGCTCCCCTCTCCCTCTTCCTCTCTCACAATTCTCTTTTGCCATTAACTGTCTCTCTTCCTTCGTCACAGTTCCTTTTTGCTACTCAAAGATCGCGAAGCCCCACCACCGATCACGAAGCTACACCGCCGATTGTGAAGCCCTGTTTTGCCTTTGTGAGAAAATGCTAAATATCACTCTGACGGTCTCTTTCTCTCTCTCCATCGCCTCTATCAAATCTCACTATCGATCTCTCTTTCCTGCTCCTCTCTCCCTCTTCCTCTATCACAATTCTCTCTTTCCATTAACTATTTCTCTTCCTTCATCACAGTCCCTTTTTGCTACTCAAAGATCACGAAGCCCCACCATCGATCACGAAGCTACACTGCCGATTGTGAAGCCCACCCGTCGATGGTGAAACTCCACCGCCGATCAAAACCCTTACCGTCGATCGTGAAGCACCATCTTAGATCGATTCTTGATGGTTGGTTCCCCCTAGGTATTGTTTCCTCCAACCTTTATTTTTCATTTCTTTTCCATGCCTTTTCCTTTTCCTTTCCATTTGAGAAAAGGCTAGCTAGGGCAAAACATATTACCGTTAAAAATCTGAGTCTGTTAACAGTAATGTGCAGATCTGGGTTTAGATTTGAGTAAAAACTTGTTTGAGTCTTGGTTTGAGTAACCACTAGAGCTATTTTTTGTGAAATTTGACTCAAATTTAAATTTAAGTCAGTGTTTGAGTAACCACTGGAGATGCTCTAATTGTCACGCCTCGAATTCCCGACCGAACCCGGGGACGCGACTGAAGAAAACAAAAGAAGAAAATAAATAGACGAGTAAATAAATAAATAAATATTTAACGAATTTTAACTAAGTTTACTAATTTAGATACAAGCCTATTCCACTAACATAACGCTACATCCATATATCTCTGTGAATACACATACATTCTCGGTTTATAAAAATTTCGGCAGAACCTCCTTTGTTTTTCGAACCTTTTTCCCCCTGATAATCACAATGCATCATATAACATCATATAAATATAAATACATCACAATCCATCCTCACTCGATGGCCACAACCTTATCAAAGTTAAATATACATTGTCTAATTATCCAATCCATCACATCTACTCCTACACTTAAACTAAAAGATCATTTATTACAATATACAATACCATTTCCATTCTTTTTTAGAAACACACCAATCCTTTATAAAATCAAAATACGCCCCAAGGGCCCAAATATTCTTCCAAATTTATTTCCCCTTCTTTCTCCAAGACTTCATCAAGTCCCGCGTACCAGGATGCTTTATCTGAAACCTGTGCCCACAAATGGGTCAGCGCCAACATGCTGGTATGGTACAATACTAATGCAAGGAATAAAATTAAGTCGTGGCATGTGCAAGTGTACATGTATATCTACATGC
This sequence comes from Nyssa sinensis, assembly GCA_008638375.1. Lineage (NCBI taxonomy): Eukaryota > Viridiplantae > Streptophyta > Magnoliopsida > Cornales > Nyssaceae > Nyssa > Nyssa sinensis. The sequence continues at coordinate 20,523,500 of CM018051.1, read as the reverse complement.
CTCCCTAATCATTCATACAATATAATGGCAATATACAAACTACACATCTGTATAAAATCCTATATCACGTTCACAAATTCATCAACACAATGCACAGGCAACATGCGTGACACACCCATGCATCTCAATGTCACACCTATGTCTCGCTTCACGGTTCTTCCCCGTTGGCATGCAAGTACCAATATATGTCTCGCTTTACGGTCCGGACCCCGTAGGCCTACGAGTACCTAATGGCCAATTTTGGGTTTTTCACCACAGGATCTGCACCCTCATAATGCACCAGCACCTCGTGCTGACCCACACTATGCTTTCAAGGAATCACGCAATGCCAAGATGCCATGCTTTCATCATGCAATAATACAGTCCAAATGAAACGTCACTTTCATAAGCATGTGCAACATACTTTAAATAATTCATCACAATGAAGATCAAATCACAAGACTTCATTCGCAATGCTACGTGTCATACTCAATCAATCTCAACACTTACGCAAACCCACGTATCACAATATCAATAAACCGTTTAGAACATAAATCACATATGATAATAACTCAAGAAGTAAATCATAACTCCCCAATAATCATAAAGAGCACGGAAACATGTAAACAATCAACTCAAGGAAGCAATTAAGTCCTACGTGATCTTCTATCCGCAGATAAGCACAAAAGCATTCAATCAATATGCACATCAATCTTAAGTTAATTATATTCCTTACTTAGTAAAGTACCATACCTGATAGGGTTGGTCACAACCCTACTAAGCTGTGTCCACTACGTAGTCTAATCAACCAGGTTTTGTCCCTTCATCATCCCATCCATCAGATATTGAAGAACTTTCCCTTCCTCTCATCAAATTACTGTGCAGAGTCTTCTTAACCTTCTTAGCCAAATACCATAATCCATAGGATATGGTGTCCCGCATAGACTGTCAACATAATCAGCAAATGCCTTCAGAACAACAAAGATGTCCCCAAGCTTCTGTTGAATCAACTTCTTTGACCAAGAGGTTTCTCTCCATTGCAAAAGTCCCTCAATAAAATCCCAATCAGGAAAATCCCCACCAGAAAAAAAAATGCAGCAACTAGATCAAGCTCTCTCTCCATTTGAGGCTGAGCACATTAAAATGACATGCCTCCAGCCAACAAGGACAAAATAAGGCTGCCTCGCACCAGATTTCACACAAATATCATTCTTAGGCTGGATGTCTCCATGTCAAATTCTAGCAGCAGTAGCAGTTAACAATGCATATAAACAATCATGGCAACACCTAATAGCTTCATCCAAACCAAATAGGCCACCTCTTATCATAACAGCAACTGTTTTGCACAACTTCATATCTTCCCATGCAGGTTCCAACTGAGAAGGATGTGAACCAACATATAGAAACAGAGCCCTTCCCAGATCTTCTTTATACTGCCTAGCTGCTGGTTCTGCTGTCCATGATGTCAAGACACCATTCCTGCCAAAAATATTCTTCAAAGACAGTCTTAGAGACTGCCGATGGTTCCCATGTTCTCGTAAAACCACTGCCAATTCTTTTTGCCGCAACTGCCTCCAACAAACTACTCTAAATAAAGTTTAGTAAACAAGTTTGGGGAAGCAACATCACCACTTCTAAACCAGATTCTAGGATCACCCCCAACTCTTGACTAATTCCTTCATGTTAGTCATAACCCTCTTAAGATGTTCCCTTGCCTGGACTGGCCTCCCTGCTTCATGTCATGGAGTTATCCATCCTCCAGAGCTAACACCATGAGAGAGTAGCTCCACGACTCCTGAATTAAACTCTCCAATGTTCTGATCAGCTTGCCACTGTGTCAACCTTGACTGCTCCAAAAATCATCATGCAGTGACTAGTCTAATATGGCTGCACTCGCCATGCGTGATTTCTTCTACACTTGAATTATCTGTAGAACCATTGGTTGCTACCTTCAATCACCCACACCCTGCTTCAATTTCTCCTTTGCTCTAACGCTTCACAAACACACACATATACATACAGACCACCTGCTACACTGCTACTCCAACACGCACACACGTATATATTTACACATACTCCTGCTGCACATCAGTTCCTCTCCCATCCAATCATCTACCTTTAGTTCGGCATCACAATCACCAAAGACTTCACCCATATACCTCATAGAACCCATCCACTACAACCGCGAAGAACAAAGTCGCGCCTCTGTTGCACCGCTACTACCGCCACCACTGTTGTCTTCCTGTTTCAATTCCCTCAACAGTTGCTGCTGCTGTTGAAGCATAACAGCTATTGTTCTGCTGCTCTCTTTTTTTCCAAACATGCTGTCACAATTCTCAACTCTAAAGCCACCAATTTCCATCAATTCAAACCATTACCCAATATCACTACCAACACCAAATCACGCCTCAACGTTACAGACCCACAAAACCGTAATACTCACACACATATATAAATATATACACAGATATATACTTACCCCTTTCCATCTCGTCATCACGCACACACACAGCGACCTGTCATACCGCCCCCCTCTCCTTTTCTCTTTTCCCCTCAAGCCGTTTCTCCTTCTTTCCTTTATTTCCAGCTTCTTCAAGAAGCTTCTTATCTTATATAATATAATATAATATAATATATATATATTATGTTGTCCCTTCTTCTAACAGCTTTCTTTTTTTTTTTTTTCATCAGTAAAATTAATTATTGATATTGGCTTCATTTATTCATCCCGGTACTCAAATGACTAGATTAATTATTTTCCGAGCCTATTTTATTTTATTTTATTTTATTTTTTTCCAAGTCTCTACGCTAATGCCGTTGACAAAGACTCTAAATTTTTTAAGAACTATATTTTTTAGAGTTAATTAGCCTCCAATCCCTGCATTAGTGACTTTATTATTAATTAATCCACATTAGTAACATTTTTATTGTAAATGACTTTTTTTTTCCTTTTTTCATTATAAAGTAACTTATGGATTATTTGTCATTTTTTTATATATTTTTCAATGACTAATTTACCCTTTTTATTTATTATCCCTTATGTTATTAGAATGACTTTTTTTTATTTGTTTTTTCACTGATTGATATTATTTTTGGTTAGTTTTTGATTTTTTATTTGAATTTAAATACATTCCTTATCTATTTTCGGTATCATTGACTGCAAATTTCTTGGACTTAGTCATCTCTTTGTTTTTGTTTTTGTTTTTGTTTTTGTCTTTGTTTTTGCTTTTTTTCCTATTCTCTTCTCCGTTGTGAATTTCCTTATCTATTTAGATATTATCACCATTTTTTTCCTTTTCTTCTTCTTTCTTCTTTACTACAATCTGAGCTTTTATTTATGTTAAAAACTGTTTATTAGATTTTCATTCACAATTAGAATTATTTTATGTTTTATTGATAATCAAGTATGTGATTATATATATACATATATATATTTGGTTTTTTTCATATTAGATTTTTGTTCATTATACGCATTATATTCATGCTTTTTTTCATACAATATTTGTATTATTTAACAGTATTTTGTTCATTTTTCCTTTTTTTTTTAGTTTATATAAATTATTTGTTAGTCATTAATGAAATTTTTTTTTTGTATTATAGATTTTTTATATGTTTTTTTATAGTGAATATATCATTGTCTTTGTTTGTTAAATGTTCTGTAAATTTTTACATGTCAGTGTTTTGTTTATTAATCTTTCACTTCTTTTTTTTTTAAATATTCTGTAAAATTTTACATGTCAGTATTTTTTTATTATAAAAATGCATATGTTTATGTTTTGTTTTAATTTTTTATTTTTTATTAATGTACAATTTCATAATTTTATACTGTATAATTTTATATTTCACATATTTCACCATAAAAATACATATGTTTATGTTTTGTTTTATTATAATTTTACTGTATAATTTCACAGTTTCATATTGTATAAAAATTCATTCTTTCATCTTTTTTGTTCATCATTTTTTTCCTTTTCAAATTTTTGATGATATTCAAAATTATAGAGATTTAGAAACCCCAATTTCAGTGCAAAAAATGGAAGGATTAATGGATTGGATCATGGCTACCTTTTTTAGTAACAAAAATCTCTCCTTTGTTCTGCGGCTATATATTGTCATTCAATTAAACCATCCCATTCAAAGTAAAATTACAAAAGTTTATTGAACTTTATGGTCATGACAAAAATTCATGTGAGAAGCTTACCAGATTGATTTTCCCTAATCAATTCATATGATCGTGCATGTGTGATCGACAATGTAAAATTCATTGAACCTCAATATATTAGATAATAAAAAGGGAGATTTAATAATAGGTCCCTTGTAAAGTGTTAAATTAGTCTAAAGCCCAACCAAAGTATTATTAATCCCAAAAGTCCCTAGTTATTTTCTTGACAAAAATACCCTTCTATTTTTAACACAGAAGAATATCTTCTTCATCCCATTTCTACATCCCATCCACTGTCATATCATTACTTTATGTTTTAGAAACTTCAAAATTAAATAACTTGTAATATATAAATAAGTTTTTCATAAGAATTATATATTTCGACTCTAAAAATTGAGATCTATCAAACAGAATCCATATTGGATATGAAATTCTGTCAAAAAAATTCATGTTTTTTCAATAGAGAATTTTTGTTAAGAATTGTCTATCCATTGAACATGGACAGAGAAATGTCTCTGTCCTAGGATAGAGACATTTGAGAAATTCCTTTAACAAAAAAAATATTGAGATAATTACACTTACCTCCCCTGAGGTTTCTGACAATTACAGAAACCTCCCCTATAGTTTCGAAAATAACACTATCCCCCCTGTCAGAAATTGTCTCCAAACGGCGTTAAAGAAGTTGGTCCATTTACCAAATTACCCTTATATTTTAATAATACTTTTTATTTTTTCTTCTTTATTTTTCCTCTCTCAACTCTCTCTGTCTCCCCACTCCCACTCCATATCACTTCCCTTTCTCTTTTATTTTCTCTACCTAGAACAACATCGACCAAAATTGTCGCTGTCACCGCCACCCATGGACGCTCTACCACCACCATTGACATCTAGTTTCCATTGCCTGCTTATAGGTGTGAGAGATCTTCCTTCGGTTCTAGTCAAGTATGGCAGCTTGAGGTCTCCTATTTCACTTTCACCAGCCATTGGGAACTCTAATCCACTTTCATTTAACAGCAGGCGAGAAAGGATAATAGCAAGAAAGGTAGAAGGGGGGTTTGCTCCCGTATCGGGGTTCTCTTATGGACTGGCTGTTGACTGGCCTTTACTTGTCGTTGGAGTTAACGGGATTAAAAGTTGGAGAAAACCGAACTTGATCTTTTTATTGCATTCGCTCCAGCTTCGAACCCCCACGTATTCAAGAACCCTTTTCAAATCACTTGGTTCTGGAACAGTTCGATTCTTAAATTGATCCAAAATCGAAAAAACATATTTTGAAGCCAATTTTTCGTCTGGCTCGACTTCAAATCTCAGTTTTTGAATTTGCCTTATTACCAATTCAATTGATTCTCTAACTTCAATTGAAACATCAACTGAACCCAGAGGAAGAATATCCAGAGTCGTCGCCATCGCTCTGATCAGTACTCGACAAATGATCGCACTTCACTAGCATTCATAGCCGTGCACCGTCGCGGGTGCAATCTTCCAGCAAAAACAGAATCTTCTAGAAGGTGAAGTGAAGCTCGGACAAGCTCAAAACAACCGAATCTGGAAGCTTTATACTCGAGTGCAGAGCCACATTCTCGCGAACCACCATAAGCCGTGTCAACTCCAAGATCGGTCGATTCATACCTTACCGATTTCTAGGGCTTGCTTTGCTCAGATTTTATTGCCTTTGCCCCCACGCCAGCTTGGGTCGGATCAGATCGGATCGGTGTCTCTCTCCTCAACTCGTCGTTCACCAAGATCAGCCCCATCATTGGCCAAGGCATCCAACCTCTGAGAAGAGCTAAAGCTACCTCGATTGTTTGGATCTTGAACATTATCCTGATTTTGTTAGCGATTCATGGATTTTCTCGAAGTTTTCTTCCTTTTGGTTATATATACACACATATTAAGCGAATACATATCGATTGATAGATGTGTCCCTGTATGTATTTATATATCTACATATTTTGTTCTATATATATGTATATTGTTTCTGATTTTGTTCTATATATCTACATATTTTGTTCTATTCCCTCACCATCACAATCCATAGCATCAACTAGTTTTTCCACACCTAAATCTGCACAACCCTGAAGCAAGGTCACCATAGTGGCTTGATCAGGCTTAACACCGGCCCTCCTCATCGACTTAAAAAGGTCCATTGCTTCATCAGAAATTAAGAGAGAGATGAGAGAGGAAGAAAGAGGTTAGGGCAAAAAAATTGAAAGAGATTATTAATTAAAAAAATTATGAAAAGTGAGGGTAGTTTTGTCATTTAACTATGACTTGTAAGGGGTAAAATTGACATTTAGATAAAAAAAATTGCTTACATCATCAAACTCTATTAGGTCAACTAACGGTCAACTAACGGTAGGGGTAATCTGTTATAGACATTGATACCAGAAGGGGGACAGTGTTATTTCAGAAACTATAGGGGAGGTTTCTGCAATTATCAAAAACCTCAAGGGAGGTAGGTGTAATTTACCCAAAAATATTACATATGTTCTTAACAATGCATCAAACAATTTTTATTCCTTAGGAAAGCGGTAATATATACTCTAACATTGATAAAACAAAAAAATAAATTAAAAATTTTGTCAAAAAACTCGTATTTTTTCAATAGAGAATTTTTGTCAAAAATTCTCTGTCTTTAGACAGAGAAATTTGAGAAATTCCTTAAATTAAAAAGTATTACACATTGTTTTAACAATGCATCAAACAAATTTTGTTCCTTAGGAAAGTGGTAATACTCCAAGATTAATAAAACAAGAAAAATAGATAGAGAAAATAATACACAACCCAAAAAAATATAGTAACAAAGAAAATTCTCAGTCAAAAATTTCTCTATCCGAAAAAAAAAATTGAATCCCCTTTGTTTATTGCGATTTGCAGCAGTGCACAAAGTTGTTAAACAAATCACAACCATCTTGTTCATCACATCCATAAATTAATGAGGAAATAAAAAAATTCATCATTAGTACCGATGTTTGGCTAACAATCAAAGTATAAGATTTTCAAAGTATCAAATTCATTCTCTCAACCAAACAACATATATACACTTCTTCCATCTTTGTAATCTCCCGAAAAACAAACCTACTATAAAGAAATTAAAACACGTATTAACAATAATCATTCTACTGAAGGTATCATAATCATTAGTAACATACAAAATAAGAACCCAAGCATATGCACTTTTGTCACGCCCCTGACCCACAGGGCCGGACTAAGAGGTCATTGGACCGTGATAAGGTAGGTAATAGGACTAACCATTATAGTCAAGTACATAAAATGTATGCCATTTTTTTAATTGATTTCCTTTAATTGTTTCAATTCGGTTCCCTGATTAGACTTATTTAAGTCTCGTAATGGGATTAAATGAAATTGATTATTATCACAATGTAACTATATCAAAAGTCCATCAACCGTATTAAACAAGGTATGTCCAAAGCTGACTCTACCGTCCAATATATACATATGCAACAACAGTTTGAAGGGTATAGGCACCCTTAATAAACATAAAAGAATAAATACAAGGATTTAATTAAATGTTATACTGACTTCAGTCCATCTTGTAATGTTCTTGAATCTATCTTCCATCAAGTCAACACTTGTCATTCCCATGAACAACAAGGGTGAGCCATAACGCTTAGTAGAGTTTCCCAAAACACACAAGCAAGCATCATGCCAAAAACTAATGCAAGTCCAAAAAAAACTTACCCTATAGTCGAGTATGCACCACAAGTACACCACATCATCATATCCCAAACACAAGTATAAGTAATCATATCAAAAGGGCCTCACACTACTACATGTGATTTGACAATAATGGTCAAGTAGTCGATAAATGGAGGTCAGGCACATGACATAAATATAAACATATAACCAATCACAAGATGTAAGTGTATGCTTACCAACCCCACGAAGCACCTCCACTTCTGTCCAATGCCATAAGAATAATGTATACATTCACAGCTAAGCAACCATCCACAAGTGTCACACTATTACAACTGGCAATATACAATTCATCACTGATCATAATGAAACATCACAGATAAGTCAAGGAAAATAATCTCAAGTAATTCAACTCACAACAAGAAGGGATAAAGTCTTATTCATCTCATTCCATTCTCTTAATAATCTTAATCCTATGAGTATTCACCTCATTTGGCTCTTGGTAAACCTGAGTGTTTTACGAGCTACTAAGCCGATGGAAACCAATGACCATCTGCGTGAGCACACAAAAGACGTGACTGATTTCCATCCCAAGTCCTTTTCTCATAGGTGTTTTTTTTTTTCACAATTCTTATCTCAATATACACCACAAACGGTGCTCATTAATATCAATATCCTCTCAAATCTCACACCACTCAAATATGTTTAACAATATATATATATATATATATATCAATATCATCAATATCCACAACAACATTAACAACCATAAAAGATGATATATGATTTAACAAATAGATACATGAGTAACATCAGTCATAAATATCTATGAAAAAAATATAAATCATGATAAACATCAACATAGCAATCACTTGCATCCAATACCACCATGCAAATATCCAACATCATAGCATTCAATATAAAAATTACATCATAATGATAAATCATTCATGAAGTAATTAATGGTGATAACAAATATCTTGTGTAGATCATATAACAAATGCACACATCAATAAGTCAAGACTTTCCCTAGTCTCAATCATCACTCCACAACAAGGAGACACTACATGTGTCTTTCTCAATATTTGTCAATAATCTTACGTACCTACTGTTCCATCCTCAGAACCACCCTAGCCCATAGCACTAAAGTATCGTATCAAGTCTTACAGTTTTCTATGGCCAATTACTCATTATCCTACATCTCAGATACCCGTTTACCCAAACGAATATCAAAAATGTGTTCCCAGATATCAAAAACCCTAAGGAAGCCCTATCGTATTGTTTCTAAGTCATTTGACTGTCTTTTAAACCCATAAGGACATTTTCATAATTTATTGGACAAATTACATGTCTACCGAGATGTCATATCTCAAAATTGACATTGGAATCAGATTTAGAAGATCCAACAATACTAAAGATATCCTTTTATATTTTATCAATGCTTCTAGGTATTTATTACATGTCTAAGGGCATTTTAGTAATTTCATATTTTCAAGTGGGACTACCCTGAGTCCCTATTTCATCATTCTGATATCATATTTGAGTCACTGGCGTCCAAAAATATTGGAAACGCCTATTCCCGATCTTAATTCGGCTTTCAATTACTTAATATAAGTCTAGGAGTATAATTGTCATTTTCTCACTTCATGTGGGATCATCGGGTCTCAATTTGTTCAATCTGATCATATATTTTAATTCCGGGCATCCAACAACTTTGGAATGGCCCCTTCTGAATTTTAATTAGTCTTTAAGTTTCTTAAACTATCATCAGGGGTATTTTCATAATTTTTTATATTCATGTGGGATTGTCATGGTTTCTCAAATATTCAAACCGACCCCTTCATTGAGTCTGGAATGTCCAAAAACCTTAATAATGCCTCTTCTTGCATTTTAATTAGCTTTATTTTCAATTTTATCAAACAAATAGGTTTTTTTGTAATTTTCCTAAACTTAGTTTACTGATTTGTAAATAACTCAAATAAACTTTTCCCTTTTTAATTTTTGAAATTTCAATTTCTTAGACATATAACCAACATGTTTAATTCTTTTTCATGTTCTACACCACATCATCATTGAACATATGCAACTTTATTCCCATAACACCTATAACATTTTATTTTATACGTGCATAGTATTAGTATATCTAGATTACTATTTTGATCTAATCAGGCTTCAAATATTGTAATATACCTATGCCAATACCGAAAATTCATCTACATAATGTGATGATATAATTCAGGGTGATGTAAGCCAACTTATGGTTGCAAACTTGTAGGGGAAAATAGGGGTCAAGCTAGTTAAGTTAATGGGGCATTGGCAACAAATCTTCCTGATAGTATCTCTACACTAAAAGGATGACATCGTCAGGTCTTGGGCAACAAGAAAAATTAGCTTTAGGACTGCTATATATAGCCATATGATGGGCAGCAGTTTGGCACTACCAAACATAGAGAGAGAGAGAGAGAGAGAGAGAGAGAGAAAGAGAACAACAATTGTAGAAGAAGTCCGCTAAGGTAAAGAAACTTCTCACTCTTACACTTTTGATATAAATATATATATATATATATGTATACACACAAATATGGATATACTTACACGCACACACTGATATAAATTGAACCCACACACATCCACCCATCTGCGCGCACACACACCCAACATGGAAAAACACACAAACATATATACACACGCGTACGTAAACACTCACCTAATTGAAAGTGCACTGTTTCTGGTATCACAATAGGAACCATTAGCAGAGGAAACACAAAGAAAACACAAGTAAATTCATATAGAGGAAACCTACTCCGAAATGGATTTTCGAAAAATGTTGATTAAACATAATTGATACACTTGGGGCACCTAGCCCACATTAATACAAAACCATAGAAAGAAGCTACCAAAACGGCTGAGAAACTCGGCCAAAAATGCATTTACAGATGGTTGGGCAGCCACGAGTCGTTCCCATATTAGGATAGATTCAACGGATTCTAAGCGTTTCGATACGGTGCTTAAATTCGAAAAACAATTGCGGAACTGCTTGGCAAAGGGTTCAAACGACTGACCGCCAATTCACTGAAGATGAGCTTTTCCAACTAGACCACACACCACTTTATTCATGAATGCACAAATAAAGAAATAAATATATATGAATAATAACTTTATATTCCCAAGTTATACTACCGATGTCCGATTAAATAGTAAGGAATATGATATTTTGACTACTTTCGACGTTCTAGACTCAAAACAAAGTTTGTTTTAGCAAAATGAATTCCCAACATTTAATTATATATATTAATTTGATTATGAATATGAATTAATTAAATTTCCATAAAGACTATAAAAATTTTAAATGAACTATTCTCACTATTTTCAATGCTTCGGACTCAAATATAGTATCTATTTGGGTCAATTAATTTTTGAAGTTTGTGATACATATACCGTTATATTTTATTAGTTGATGTGCCATGAAAATTCTAAAAGAGGTCTAATTAAATATTTTAAAGGCCCTGGATCCAAATATGTTGTCTATCCTTATGAAATAAATTTCAATAATATGTTTTATAAATTATTAGTTATATTTTTGCAATTAATGTATTTTAAATGTGCTGATAAATTTCAAAGAAAGTCTATTTTTATATCTTTTGATGTTTTGAACCCAAACTTGATGTATGTTTGGGAAAATTAAGTCTAAAAAAAATATGATAGGTCTTAAAAGTTCAATTAATTATAAAATTTGGGTACTGAAATTCTAAGGAAGCTTACTTAAAGATTTTTAAACGATCCGAATCTAATTTCATAATCTATTTAAACATTAGGACTCGGGCAAATAATGCTGAGCTTAGAGTCATCTTAAAAAGGTTAAGCAAATAATTAAAAATAGTACACGAGCCAAAATGAGCTCAAGAATTTAGATAAGATGATTATTGCTAAGATTTAAATTTAAACAGGTATAGCTAGGCAAAAATATTGGGGACCCATCAAGAATATGGAAACTAAAGATCAAGATTTAATTCCTATAATTTGAGTTAGACTGTTATTTCTTCCATGCAAAAATATTATTTACTCAATGTTGTTTTGTTTTGAGAAGCCTTATTAAGTATTATAGCTCACTCCTATCTTTCATGAGAATAGCGGACACATGCGAAACATGGATACCGATATAGCTCCATATCATAGTCGTGTGGCTATGTTGAGATGGTATGTGTCTATTGTATCGAATGACACCACGAGTTGGGTGTCCGGTAACATCATTTGAATGAAAGGCCCCTATACCATTTTATTTATATTTAGTCATGTATATTTAAACTAGACTTGCATGTGGGTAGTTAGATGTGACCTTTGATATGATGACATTATTCATAGTTATTCTATCACTGTTAATTAGGTCCAACATTGGCTAAGCGTTGTCGTGATTTGAAACCTTGGTAATCGAAGTTAATATTCACATGTGTTTTAAAAATGAAATTGTTGTCTTTTTCAACAATTTGACCAAGTTTATCAACTAATTAGGATTACAATGACCCTAGTGCATGACAACTCAGTACCAGACCTTAAGCTTCAAGCCTTATATGGGACCGGGATAACCGGTTACATGTTTTGATGCCATGTTTAGCATATAACATGTGTGCTATATGTGAAATTATATATTGGGTGAATTAACATGTTTATATGCTTATGCTATAAGCAATATATAGAACCAATGTTTGTATTAGTTGCATCTCCGTGGGCTAGGATTGAGGCTCGAATGTTATTTATTTATATGAATTTTGGTAAGGCAATAACATGGGATTGAGGTCTGATTGACTATAATCCACCACTTTACCTCCAAGTACCCTGCTAGGGGATAAAATTTCACGAGACAAGTACATCGATTTTTTTAAAATACAAAATAATCTAATATCATCTTAATTTTGATTTTGATTTAGTACCTACTAAGATGGTTCGGTTGGTTTTATCTTGGGAATGGATGGCTTATCTAATTTCCATGTGTTAGAATTGTTTCTTGCTCAAGTTTTGAACAGTTATAAGGTAGAGCATTGGATGCTCATTCTATTCTAAGGTTTGAGACTCTGGGTAAAATTTTGATAAAACTCTCTTATAGGGAGGATTACCAGTCATGGGCAATGTGGTTGTGGAACAAAATCAATCATATGGTATTTTTTACGCCTTTCGAGGTAGGGTATGCTAAACCTTGTTGGTCTCTTGATGTTTTAAACTAAGGTTGGTGGTTTAACCAATGACACAACTAGCGTTAACAAACTAGTATAGGTCATGTTGTAGTATTATGTGGCGTTACCAAATAGAGTGAATCTAAGATTCTCTTGAAGTATTATTAGGAATTCCAATTATTAAGTACAACTTGGATTTTAAGGACAAAATGCTAGCAGGATAGGAGATTGTTAAACCTTAGAAAGTTACCAATGACATTTTGGTAATTTTCTTATTAAATTATGATTAAAATAATTAATTAAATTAAAATATGCCCAAAATAATTATAAATTAGATATAGCAAAAGTGTGAGGGTATAATGGGATTAAAATGCGGGTGTAGCATTTCATTCAAATTGATATGGGTGATAGTGCCACACAAGTAAACATAAGACATAGAAAAATGAGCTATTTTTTAATATCATAATTTAAGTGTGTGGATTAATTGAGATCTCCGTGTTGAAATTAACTACCTTATCAATTTTGGTGAGATTCCAAAATAGTGGCGTTTTGGGTATCAATACATGCATGCACTAGCCAACTGGCCAAGTAGCAATTTTAGATGTTTTTAGAAAGCTTCCAGAGCAAGCTACGATAAATTGATTGGACTAGCATAAGGGGACATGGACCAATGTGGTCCAAGCTTAAGGCACCCTTTTGAATATGGCTGGGGTATATGTATATGTTGCATACATAATAGCGAGGAAGAAAAATGACACACAGTCTATCACTTACTCTTTTCATAGTAAACTATATCACTCATTCTCCCACTCTCAGCCTCACTCTACTTTAATACTCTCTCCTCCTCTGTGAACATATATATACAAACAAATATATGCATAAAGGAGTCATGAAAATAATGAGTCGAAGGTTGGGGTCTTAATCTTATAAAAGGTTATTTTAAGATAAAGAGAGGCCACAATTAGAAATCTCTCAACAAAATAACCATTGAAAACACATATAGTTTTAGGTTTCTTTCTCAGCATTATTGGTACTCACCAAGATAAATGAGATAGGATTTTTAACCCTTATATTGTTACCCTAACATGCTTAAGATACATGAATGGATGTAGATATATGTGGCATATGTATATATGTAACATCCCGAATTTTTAATAAATATTTTATTGGTTGGTACATAGATAAATATTAAGCCAAGTCTAGTAAAATTAATATTGGCAAATAAGTAAGCCAAAACTAACCCAATAAATATGCTTAATGCATATTGGTAAAAATTTATAATAAATATTACTTATTAAATAATAATAATAATAATAATAATAATAATAATAATAAAGTTAAGTTTATAACCATGCATAAAACATGATAATTAGAATTTCTAATGAAATAGCAAAAAATACTAACAAATAATAATAAATTAACATAATAATATTATGATAATAAAAAGCGAACTGGGTTAGTGATAGATAATAATGGACCTATTAAACTTGCCATAATAATAAAAAGCTAACTGGGTGAAAATTTATAATAAATATTATGATAGTAGTATGCAAAAAGTATAATAATAATAATAATAATAATAATAATAGTAATGATAATATAGGCCATCCATCCAACCCAATCTAAGTGGATCCTAAATTAGTCAAAGTATGGGTTAGTGATAGATAATAATGGACCTATTAAAATAGTAGTTATTATATTTTAGATCTGGGCTCCAAAAAGAGTCACTAAGTACGTTTCCACATGACCTGGCTAATAACTGATAAACCAAGCATATAAAAACAAATACCATAAGAAAATAATTTGAAGAAACAATTGACACCCCCATGTTTTACACGTTGAAAAATGCTATAATGGTAACTTTCATGTAATCTTATAATAAAAACCTAGACACTTATACAACAAAACTGTCCAATACTGGATTATAACGCCCCTAACCCGCCCTGGACTGAAAAATGATTAAGACTAATCATCCTAGTCAAGAGTATAAAATACGGTCTATTTCCTTTTGAATTGATTCCCTTTAAAACATTTTCTGTGAATTGATTTGGTTTGTTAACATAATTAGACTTTTTCAAGTCCTGTAACGGGATTAAATGAAATAAATCACAATAATGTGCAACTAAACTAAAAACATCCATCGATAGTATATAACAAGGTAATGTGCATAGTTGACTCTACTAGTCCAATATACAACATGTACATTATGTCAAAGAATGGTATAGACACCCTTTACAATACAATAAATAAATACAACAGTGTAAACCAATGCTACTCAAGTCTCTGTCTACCTCGTGCTGCTCCAACAACTATCATCTACTAGTCTAGTACCTGTCATTCCCATGAACAGCAGGGGTGACCCATAAAGCTCAGTAAGGTTTCCCAAAATAGACAAGCAAGCAACGTGCAAAAAAATTACCAATGAGGACAATCCCTAATGTCCAGTATGCACTCCCAAGCACACAACAATATCATCAAGCAGATCACATGTATAAACATGACAGTTAAGAGAATAAGATACCACTCTGTGTGGCACAACAGAAGTGATAAGACATTCCATATACATCTAACATGAAGTATAACATATACAAACCTCACGATGCACCTCCATTTCCTATTCAAAGCAGTCAAAACAATAATATCCAATAATAGTATATACAATACAATCAACAATATAACCAGGCAACAAAGTGTAATCACTACATAATCCATATCCTTAACAAGTATAATTCAAATCATAGCAAGTCGAACCTCAACAAGTCCTATACTTCTTTCTACTTCTTCCATAATTCTTCAAGACTACTTAATGGCCCCTGGTAAAGCTCGAGTGCTTTTCAGGCTACTAACTCAATGGAGACATATGATCACCCGCGCGGGGTTATGGTTCAAAACCGAAAGGAGACACAATCCCTGTCACCAAACCCTGGTAACATCTATTTCTTTCCCTTTCTCAACTTGTAACTTATCTTATTCATTACTTTCCCTTTCTCAACTTGTAATTAGCTCGTTCATAAATTCTCATTTCTCAACAATTTAACTATTTCATTTCCATTTATAATATCAACATCTCACAACAAGTGATGGCCACACATGCTTATACCACATCCATATCAATAGTCACTTAATTTCATGCATGATATTTCAATATACAGAAATCATATGATTCATAGAATATCAACCTGTATCTAAGATAAACATATAACTAATGATATCATAACAGAATAATAACAATCGAATCATAAAGATCAATGATAAGCATGCAATATCAACCAATCAAGATATAGTCCTAATCCTAGTCGTCACCTAACCATAAGGAGACACTACTTGTGTCTTTCATAATGTCCATTGAATGCCTCACACACTCATGGTTCAACTCTCGGGATCACCCTAACTCTTAACACTAAGGTTCCATACTAATTCTTTAAGTTCTCTGAGGTCAATTTCACATTAGCCAACATATCGAGTGCACGTTGTCCCAAATGGATATAAAAAATGTGTTCTTAGACCTCAAAAATCCTAGAGAGACCCTATTGTAATGTTTCTAAGTCATTTAGATGCCTTTTAAACTCATAACGTATTTCTGTAATTTTACCAGACAAGTTTTACATCTATTAAGACACTATTTCACAAAGCTGACCTTAGAATCGGATCCAAAAGATCCAAAACCTTATGAACATGCTCATTTATTTTATTAACTCTTTTAAATATTTGTTCCATGCCCAGAGACATAATGGTAATTTTACATATGCATGTGGGACTAGCCCCTTGTCCCCATTTCATTAATCTGATATTATATTTGGATTTTTGGCATCCAAAAATCTTGAAAATGCCTCTTCCGAATTTTAATTATGTATTCAATTGCTTAATTTGAGTCTAGGGGTATAATCATCATTTTACTAATTTAGGTGGGACCATCCCCGAGTCCTAATTTGTCTAATTTGACATTATATTTGAATTTCAGGTATCCAAAAACTTTGGACTAGCCCTTTCCGAATTTTTATTAGTTTTTGAATTACACAATTTATCATCAGGGGTCTTTTTGTAATTTTACATATTTATGTAGGACTACCCCAAAGTCCCAAAATGTCCAAACTAACCCCGTCATTGAGTCTGAGATGTCCAAAAACCTTAAGAAATTCACTTTTAAAATTAAATTTGCATTTAAATTTTAATTTATTGAAGGAAGGGAACTTTCGTATTTTTTCTCTTTTGAACCGGTTCAATAGTGAAGCAGTTATGACCTACACCATGTCACGCCCCAAGTCCCCAAAGACCCGAGTTGTGATCGACTCCCTATAATATATCTAGTAATATTTAAAATTCACCCTACTTGATCTTTATTCAATGAATTCTCCTATTTACTACTTAACTTTTGTACATTGTTTTCTTGAAGCCCCATGCATCAAAAACAAAAAACAAAAAAAAAAAAATCGAAGTCATTCAGGATACCACCTGTGGTTCATTTCTTTTCAATTCACTAAGCAGTTCAGCCTTGTTTAAAACCCCATATCTCTAAACTCATAAGACCTGATATCTTGAGCTTTTTAGGGTATGTTCTAATATAAGTCTACTTTCATTGAGTTTTGGAATTACTCCAAAAATACATCTAGTAGCTCAAGTTATTAACAAAATGGTACAGGTATGTTTGAACTGCTCTATTCACATAGTAGGTCTGCTTAGTTTAGAACCATATATCTCCAAATTTATATAACCTGAGTTCACAAGATTTTTATGGCATTTAGCACCATAAGTCTAGTTTCCATAGACTTTGGAATCATTCAAAAAGTGTACCTAGAACTCAAGTTTCTTAAAATCAGCATATCTCCTCCAATATTTTCCTAATTAAGGTCATTCTTAAGCCATTTGAAAGCTAAGACAAAGAGGTTTAACTAAGAAAAGATTCTAATGCCATAATATGTAGGAGATATGATCTTTCAAATTGGGTTATTTTACACAGTCTTCAGCAGAAAGAGTTAAACTTGTACAAATCTCATTTTTATATGTTATAATTCACTATTTCATACTATTTTTCTTACAAATACATATATATCACATTACATCCATACTTTTATGAGTCCAAACATATAAGTAACATTAGTACATGTCCATTAGAAAACAAGTTCAAAAATACAATCTTCAAGTCAAGTCATGCAACCTTTATACAACCAAAACCAATTCCATCTTCAAAAGTACCAAAAAGTGATCTTGGCCTCCATTCGAGGACTTATCAAGTGACCAGCTCATTGCCGAGACCTGCATCTGGTAGGGGTCAATACCCTAGTAGGATATCTAAACAGAAGAAATGACAATGTTCAAAGTGTATGCTCGTGAAATTGTAGTGGCATGCCAATGATAATATAGGAATAGATGCAAAACTATAAAATAACAAAGCAATCTAAGTAAATTTCAAGGCTTTTAATGAATTATGAATGGTTCCAATTTTCTTCTCACTTGTCATTTCACAATTATCATAATATTCCATAATTTTCTACAATTCAATTTTGGGTTTTTATCCCACCCACAACCTAAACGTAGGCTCTCGGCAAGCCTATTGGGTTTTACGTGCTACTAACCTGTCGGACACCACAACCAAATCCCGCGTGGGTTCTCAACTCACAAGTCGAAGGGAAGCTCACTCCTATATCAAAATCTATAGCCTCGGATCACAATCTCACATACACTCCAAGGCACACAAGTGATGTATCACAATCTCACATACACTCTAGAGCAAACAAAGAAGTCACTACTTTCTTCGTCTCTCATTTTTTTTTTCCATTTCCTCCATGGATAATGAACTTTTTATCAACAATAGATTTTTTTTACAATGCATTAACCAACTCATACAGACAAGTATACACCATTGAAGATCCATTTTCATTAATCTAACAATTAATATAAAAAATGAGTGACAATTTAGGTCAAATCAAAAAGAAGAATCATGTTTTGGGTAATTACAACAAAAATATATAATTTTTTTCATTCAAGAGACAAGATAATTTTCATATTACCCAACATGTAATTCTTGATAAATTCCAAAAAGAAACACAATTGCATGAACCCAATTATAATTTTAACCCAAACACAACTTAACAACTCTAAGCATCTCCATTTCTTCAAGTTTTGGAAACCTTACCTCATTTTTTGTGCAAACTTGGAAAACTCTAACTTGATTTCTTTGATTTCTTCCAATTAAATTCTTCCAAGAGCAAAGATGAGTGCCAAATTATCTTCAATCTTCAAGAGTCTTAAAGAACTGGCCCAAGAAACTTTATTTTTCATATTTTCCTCTCTTTCCCTCTTTCTTTCTTTTTCTCTTTCTGCTATCCAGCCCAGCCGTGTATATGTGTTGTGCATCGAGCCCTTTTTTCCTTATGTGTGTGTGTGTGTTTTAGGTGTAGCATGTGTGGGTGTGTTAAAATTTAAATGTGTGGTGGAGATTCACCCACATTATAATATTTGACCACTCACTTTTAAATATTTTTATGTATACAATTACTCATCTACCCATATTGTTTCCTTTCTTCAATTATCTCATTAATGGCCTTTTTGTCGTTTTACATTCTCAAGAAAGTCTAAATTCTTTTAAATTCATTTGCATGTATCCATTTTATTTATATTAGGTCTAATTTACATTTCAAGTACAACTAATTTAATTTCCTTAATTAAATTTATAGACCATTAATTATTTCTCCAATTTAATTATTTATTTAATTGCCATTAATGGGGCTTTAGAAATTGGTTCAAATTGAACCTTTGAACAAAAACCCAGTTTCCCTTATTCGTGTAACCAAACAAACCCTAATGCCTCTAATCCTTTTGACCCAGCCCATGCCCGTTGACCATAACCCATTTGACCAAGACTCGACCCACTTTGACCCTTGATTAGATTGTTGACCATTTCAAACACACTAAAATCCAGCCAACAGTCATGGCTTCACTTTTTCTGTGAGCTACTATGACTCGCGGGTTCCACCCTCTCCGATCATCATTTTTATTGATTTTCAGTCCTAATCTATTTCGTTTTCCACTTAAAGTTTAGTGAAACTCAAATCCAGCTTCAAATCTCATTAGAACTTGAAAAACAATCGTGCCACTATGATTTTCGATCGTGGCCTGTAACTCGTGTTTTCCCTCATCGTCGATCATTGTTTTCACCTCTTATTTTCCTCGTTCACTTCCTCTATCACACACGCACTCACAGTTCTACACTCAACCCGCCATGCACACCTCCTCTATCACACACGCACTCAACTCACACACACCTCATAGCTTCCTCTCTTGAACACACTCTATTCTTCTCTTCACACACACAAACACTCTTCTTCACACACACTCAACGAGTTAATAGAAAGAGAAAGAGAGAGAGAGAGAGAGAGAGAGAGAGAGAGAGAAAATATTACGTGAGAGAGTAGGGGAAAGGTTTGGTCTGCCTAAGGGAGGGAAATAGGGAAAAAGCAAGAAAGAGAAAAGGGCTTTTGTCCCGCCAGGTGTCAATCATTGTCCCTTTATGGTATGTCTTCACCTCACACAAAATTTTCTAACTTAGGATCCTCTTTTGTCCACCCAAATAGTGACAAGTGTCCCAACTCAAAATATCTATCAAGCTTCTTGTGGAAGCTTTGCACATTTTCTAATGTGTTACATGGCTAATTGGCTGTATGTGCATACGCGCCCGAAAATAAACTATCTCAAAATCTCACCAAAATTGGCACTCTAGCTAATTTCGATGCTCTGATTTCAAATACGTTACCCGCTTCTCCAAATTCAATTATTTGTATTTTCATACTTATTTACGTCCTATAAATGACTATGTAGTCCTTTGTAACTCACACCAATCTCGAATAAATTACCAAAAATTCAATTTAGTGTCACTGTGTCATATTGGTGATTGTCAACTCATTTCACAATCTTTCAGACACATCATTACTTAATTACTTTTCTGACCTCAGTTTATGTTGACAATTTATCAAATTGCCCTATAATGATTTTCAGATCATTACATGGACACATGGCAATCAATGCGCTACAAAAAAAAAAAAATGATTGAAGATTTAACCACGTGGAAATATTGAATTCAAAATACGACACACCAATTTAAGGTCAGTGCTTAAACCTGTAGATTGTAGGGGAGTTTCAAGCTTTTACAAGGATTAGGTGATGATGTAGTTGCAAAATTTGACAAACCAAAAAGTTAATTGTAGCCTTTGAATAAAAAGATCTCATTTTGTGGTTGTCGGTTAAATTTTTACAACTCAAAACTGCCTATATATACATACGACTCTTTATCCATTTCACTTGCAAGCTAAATATACACTGATATGTGAATAGATATATATATGTATGTATATATGTAGAGAGAGGGAAAGAAGTATGTTATAACATGAAAAAAAAAAATTTTTTTTATTATTATTATTTATTCTTGCAATTATTATTATTATTATTATTATCATTATTATTATTATTATTATTGGATATATGTGTATGGAAAATTAAAATTTTTTTTTTTATTTGTATGTATGTATAAAATGTGTAAAAATTATATGAGTGTATATAAATAAATGTGTAATTATATGTGTGTATATGTATATATATATGGGTGTAGAACAGTGTGTGTATGTGTGTGTAACCGTGTGTGTGTGTGTGTGTGACTTTGAGTGTTACACACTCAAAGAGGTATGGGTGGGGTTGTGTGTGTGAGTAGAATTCAGGGAGTGGGGGAGGTGCAGAATCAGCAGAGGGTGGTTGGTCTTGGGGAGAGAGAGAGAGAGATATAGAGAGAGAGAGTGAAGGAAAAAGGGGAGTGTCTCGGGTGAGAAGAAAAGAGAAGTAAAGAAGCAGAAAAGAGGGAGAGAAACAGAGCTCTGAAGGAGGGTTAGAGACCTGGTTCGAGCTCGGAGCAAGAGGGAGAAGGAGGACACGGCTAGAGAGAGAAACGGCCGAAAAATTTGTAAGTGGGTCACTTCTGTTTCGATTTATTTTAAAGCATTTCAATTGATTTAAATTATAGAACCTTGTAGAGCATAATGTGAGGATTAAAACGCAACAAGAATGATAGAAAACGGTTGAGAAATGAGGGAGAAAAATGGAGGTGCAGGTCACGGCCATGGGGGAAAAATCTGGGTTTTCACCGTGGTTGGAAGCTTCAAAACGATATTAAAATGCTCCAAAAACGTTTTAGAATAGTTTGGGATTGAAAGGGGCTTCGAAAACGCCATAAAAATCAAGTTTAAAAACTTGATTTTTCTGAAATTCCGGTCACCGGCGCCGGAGAAGACGCCGGAACCCTACCGGAGGTTCGCCGGAAAATTGGGGGAAGAAGGGGGGTCTGTCCGGGTCGGGTCGGGTCGGGTCCGGTTCGGGTCGGGCGTGGACCGCCCCTGCCACGTGTCGCGTGGTTGTTTTAAATTAAAAGGGAACTTGGCCCGTTTGGTTGCAAGGGTAAGAAATCAAAAATTTGAAATTGAATAGAGACAGGGATATCCTATCCCGGTTTTAGCCTTATCCCCTGTTTGGTTAACCTGAATTAGAATAACAAATTAAACTAGTTTTAATTTGAACCTTTTGGAATTTGAACCCCTTGAATTTGAACCTTTTGAATTTGAACCTTAACCTGAACTTTCAGAAATTACGAATTGACCCCCCCAACTGTTAGAAATTACACTTTGACCCACCTGATTAAATTATTAATAAAATATTAATTAAATTAGTTAATTAATTATTTAATTTAATTAATTTAATTAATTAAATATTCAAAAATATCCCGGAGTCCAAATGGGACAAGTCATAGGTGTATTTTGACTATCTCGACCATTCTGAGTCCAATGGTGAGGTCCGTTTTACGAGACGGGGTCCCGAAAAATAAAAGACCCGTAGTAAACCTTAAAATTACCAAAATGCCCCTAGATTGAGACACAGTCAAACGAACTCCGAATTAGGTAAACAAATAGTGGAATTTTATTATCTCGAACATTTCGGACTCAACCGTGGAGTCCGATTTGTGAAAAGAGGTCACGAAATGTAAGGACACGTGTAAAGTGAAAAATGACTGTTTTGCCCTTTTGAACCCCGGTGTCTGAATTGAGTTCTACGAAAACCTAGGCTTACTTTCTTAAACGTTCTAAAACCAATGGTAGAGTTTAATTTAGCAGAATAGAAACCTATGAATTTAAAGACATAAAATTTGATGAATAGCATAAATTCAAACAACAATGGACTGAGTTGTGATTTCTACTTTTAGGGACACTGACAGGACAGGAGGAGGCGATCTGATCTCCTACATTTTCATCCACCGGTTCAGTTACATATAGTTCACGATCTTCTAGGGTTGATACCAACCCATCAGGTATGGTGTTTTGCTAATGTTAGAAATGAAGTTAAGTTAGGAATATTTGTGAATGACTGAGATGTTGTATGTGTTTATTTGTAATGTGTTTACCTGATTATTTGGAATTGGTTGTTCACATGTTATGTGTTACTTGCAAGTTTAAGAACATGAATTATGATGTATGAACACATGAGATATGCATGTATATGAAACTGACTGGTGATTTATTTTTGTCAGAGCATGTCATAATATCGAGATCCATGTTCATTGAGATTGCATTGGCATATTGGCATATGATGAATTCCTTGAGAACATGGCGTGGGTAAGCACGTGGTGCTTTGCATTATGAGGGTGTAGATCCTGTGGTGAAAAACCCAAAATTGGCCATTGCATTGGTACTCCGTAGCCATCGGGGAGTACCCGTAAACGAGACATGGGTGTGGCATAGAGTTGTGCATGGGTGTGTCATGCATACCATTCATATATATATTACTGCGATGTTTGAATGTCATTTAGAAATAAATGTACACTTTGCACATGCCACGCCTTAGCTTTATTTCTGGCATTAGCATTTCATCATACCAGCAGTTGTGCTGACCCATTCGTGGGCAACATTTTCAGATGAGGATCCTCCAGCCACTTGAGACTTAGTGATGCCCTGAGAGGGCGAAGCACGTGATGTATTTGTAATCCATGAGACTGGTATTTTGTTATGTAAGGGCTTAAGCCCGAATGACTGATGAACAATGTATTCGATGTTACTTTATGTATGGATGATGATGGACGCATGTTTATTGAATTTAATTACTTCTGTCCTTTTATTTATTTCACTTTCTGTCTCGTTACTCGCGCCCCGGGTTCGTGGGAAATTCGGGGCGTGACAAAGTAAATTCTAAAAATTATGTTTTAACATCATAATTGTAATTTAATTACATAAATTTCCTTATAATAATTAGAAAAGTAATTCTTAAAGTTTTCAAGATCCTAAACTCATATTTAAATACTGATTCGACCAAATAAGTATCTAAATATACGAATATTAGACAAGTATAAAATAACACACCACGAGAGTTATAAGAATGAAAATAGCTATGTTAAACTCAATAGATGACGATTGTAAAAATTATTCGATTAATGGAAGTAAAATGATATAAAGAATTAGAATTAAGTCACTCACCACATAAAATTATGAAATTAGTATAAACCTGAAAATTGATATGATATGACAATATATGTGTAGGATATATTGTTAAACAAAAAAGAACAAGATGATCGAATTGGAGCGATCCAGATAAGTAATTCTAGAACTTTGGAATAGCAGTATTTTATACCCAGTCTTTATGAAATCTAGTCTTTTGAAAATGAGACATTTTACTTCATTTTTATAGCTACAATTTTGTGAGTAATTCTAGATCTTTGTAATAATTATACCCAGTCTTTATGAAATCTATTCTTTTGAAAATGAGACATTTTACTTCATTTTTATAACTACAATTTTGTGAGTAATTCTAGATCTTTGTAATAATGAAGTTTTATACAACTATTTTCTATACAGTATGAACAATATTCATTGTTATGCAAAAGTATTATGTTACTTTATGAAAATGTGATTTACAAGCATGGTTACTAACTATTCTAAAACCCATGGATAGAAATGTTCTGAAAAGCAATGTTTTTATATACATGCCATTATACGAAGCTTCCTTGGGGGCCACATGCCAGCACTGATGTATGTCTTTGTCAGGGGGACCTAGGCTGGTAGACCCATAAGTGGTCAAAGATCTCTTATATTGTCACTATATATGTGGACCTGTCATTTGTGGACCTTATATTCAGAATTTGTGTCGATGCGGGTTCTTCTATTATGTTATGATGTCTTGTTCGTATTAATGGGCATGCTATGTTATGAAATGATATAAGATATGATGGTACGATTTTGATACATGATATGTAAACTCTGTTTAAAGCTTCACAAAAATGCTATAATTCTAATACGTAAGCTATATTTTAAGTGGAAAGCAAATTCATAAAAGTATGTGTTTTCAAGTTTTTCAAATGTGTTATCAAACTACTATGATTTCAAAAGTTATGTTTGTTCTTTCCACTATCCCTGGTGTATATAAATACTTTACTATGAAAACCCATGATAAAGGCTAAACTTACTCATTGAGTTTAGTGGTTTAGCTCACCCTATTCCCACTAACCTCCTAAGTTTTACAAGATTAAAAAAAGAGATAAAGATAAGTAAAGCTTATCAAGGCTCAAAAAGGAATAAAGCCTAGTGGTTCAAAAATGATGATAGTGAAAAATTAAGAAATGGTGATACAAATGCAAAATGATGCTAATGACAAGTTAACAAGGTTTGTTATAGATGCAAAAAAATGGAGAGGCCAGATAAGTTATATAACACCCCGAAGTATTTTATAAACTCTCATGTGCGAAACTACTGCCAATTGAAAACCCATGACAGATGCAGGAATTACTCACTGAGCTTCTCGAAGCTCACCCCATTCCCTAACATTTTTTTCAGGTATTGATGATGAATAGGAATCTTGCCCTTTTTGAGGATTGACGTTTGGCAACTCCATTGGGATCAGGGTTGATGTACTAGGACCCGTAGTTGATCAACAGCTCCATTTTGATCGAGGACTATTAGAAATACTAGGACCCGTGGAGGTCAAATTTTGATGTAATAGATTTTGGAAAGTATGGACTTAAGTAGAAAGGCAACCGGATATGTAATGTAAATAAAACTTTAAGTTTTAGTATGCTCTGATTTTATTATCATATGTACCGCTATGAAGAGCGGCAGTACCGGACGGATGTGCGACAGATTTTAAAAAGAAAAAGAAAAAGTTTTTCACGCTTCTGCAACCACAGGTCACACATCTATTCGATATTGCTGCTTATATGAGCCTTACCCTAAGGCCCTCGGGCCGAAGGGCGGCAGTCGCGATTCCCTTAATCCGCACAGGGTGGGTTTCGGGTCGTGACAAGTTATCTCAATACCTGTTAACATTAGTGACATTGGTTGTTGATGGATTAGATAATCATTTGTATATTGGCAACCGTTGGCAAGCAATTAACATACTTACAGTAGTGGAATTGGGTTGTTCTCTAATTGGATGTGGTTTTATTTATCTATTATTTTAAATTTGTATAAATGACACTTTCGCAATAAAAGGAAAAAATTCTCATACAACCCATTCGATTCCATTCTGAAGGTTTCTTTAGCTGGTTGCATCCCAAATTTCATAAAAGGCGAGGTTTGGGATGTGACAATATACTCATGATATAGCCACGGAGACCTACAAGTGGTTCGACAGTTATGATGAGGGTGCATGATTTTGAACCATTGGATGATGTTCAAGCATATGTAGACAATGATATAAATGTTTGCATTGTGTAAAAGAATATGTATGCATATGTTAGTTCCACCATTAATGAACCTCCAAAGTGGGTCATTAGTTTAATGTTGGTCGTATGACTTGTGTGTTCTCCGAAGAACCCTTTCTAGGCTTCTTGGCACGTTGAGTGTGTGTACATGTAACTATGATGCATGTGGCGAGCGTCTTCATAGAAGACCTATTAAGCTCGTCTTTGGTTGTAAGAAGATTTAGGAGAAGTTGTGTGTGATTTAAATACTTAAAATTGGTATTTTTTTTTATAACTCGGTATCCGACCCTTCTGGACGACTAATCTAGGGGACCAATCCTACCATCTACTAGCGGGGGCTCTGATTAAAACCAGAGTAGCGCCCCATATAGTCTGGCCCTAAAAGAAAGTGGCATCTGCTGGGTTTCGACCTGGTGACCTTGGGGGGCAAGCCCCTTAGTTACTTTCTATCACTCACTTGGCCACCCCCCTTAGGGTTAATTAAATATACTAGTTTTAAATACACCAGTTTTGATCTAGGATGTGATTTTTCGGCCATTTTCTTGGTGATTCTGACTTATTTTTTATCAAAAAATCAATCCAACATATTGTTTTAGGGTTTGGTTAAAATCTTTACTATCAACCAATCATAGACTAGCCGGCTCCAGTGAAGTGTGTTTTTCTAGTGATGTTCTACAAAGATGATTCCAATATTTTTTGGACGCGATTTTCACCCTTTCTGATCCTATCTTCTTTTTGGGACATTAAGTAATGGAAATTGAGCTTCAAAATGGAAGAATACACAGTTGAACCTACTGGTTCAATTTCTCCCACCTTGACTATGAGTCCATATTCATTCATTTCTGGACCATTTTTCCTATTTCAAGTTGCTCAATTCTCTTTTAAGCCTTGTAGTTATTATCAAGCTTTGTTGTTGTTGAATCAAAACCTAGTCTAAACCCATATTCAGTCTACATTAATTCTTATGGTTTTGTTGGATCATTCTACGTGATTTATCTTCTCATGTCTTCCCTTTATCATCCCATTTACACTTATGCAACATTCAAAGCCAAACCAATGAAAATCGAGACTTGTGAGAAAAAAATAACGATGAGAGAGAAACTTAATCCTTACCCTTTAACTGCAATTCATCCATCTTCGATTGGGATTTTCTTGTGTTTCACTAGCTACTGAACTCACCTTCTTCTAATTCTAGCCTTTGCATGTCACATGCAAGCAATCTTCCTTCATTCTCTTTTTTTTTCTCTCTTTCTATCTCTCTCCCTCTATTTTGGCTGGAAAAGGTTGACTAAAATGGTGCACTTTAGTGTATTACTAATATATATATATATATATATATATATATATATATATATATATATACATATTGATGAAAGAGTGTGACATGTCTTGGTCCACCCAAATTGACCACTCTTATGTTGCCACCCATCTTAACTACTCTATGGCTTGACACCTCATCTTTGCATGCTTTTTTTTTCATACACATATATAATTCATATATATATATATATATATGTGGTTGCATATGTAACAATTATAGGCTAGTAGCCTAGTGGATAAAGTTTTGTCATTCAATACCAAGGTCTTGGTTTAAAACCTTGGCCTTAGCTTTTGAGTTTATTTTTTTTTCTTTTTTCCTTTTGTGTGTAATATTGTATTTTAGGTGTTTTAATTATCAGTTACATTTGATTTAGTGCACTTGTATACTAATTTTTGCAAAATTGCTCATGTATTAATCTTAATCAACACTAGTTAAGATTTACCATCGGGCATTAGTCCTTGCCATCAACACAAATTTAAAGAATGACTATTACCAATTTAATGGTCGATTACATGCATGTGTGCTACTGCCTCCAAATTCATAAACTATTTATCTTAAGTAAAATGCCTACACTCATTGGGACCAACTCTCTAATAATAATTACTATTACTCGTAATTATCATATACAATTGGGTTAGAGTGTTACAAAACTTTTGGGCATTGAATCATGGATCATGCGGCCAAGAGTCCATGAAAAGTACAAAAATTATCCACTAGTCCAAGTCCAAACATATTAACCCATGAATCATTTAGTTATTCAATGCCAAAAATACCCCTTCTACTGAATTTCTGTGAAATAAGGAGTAGCCTCAATTTTTTCCCCAAAACTTTAAAATTCAATAACTTGAGATTTATACATCAATTTTTTTTTTAAACAAAAAATATATATTTGGATTCTAAATATTGAGATCCATCAAACAAGATCCATATTGAATATGCAAATCTGAAAAAAAAAAATCACTCCAAAAGTGTAAAATTTCGTCAGTGAAAGTATAAAATTTACACTTTTGTAGTGTAAAGCTTAGTCCCAACCAAAAGTGTAAAATTTTATAATTTTCTAAAACTGTGAAATTTCACAATTTTATAAAAAAAAAAAAAAAAATTGAGAAAGTTCTTTGGCCACATGTTGGATGTTCAAAACTGACTTTCAAAATTGTGGAATGTTGTCCCCAAAAAAATCAGTATTTAAAACATAGTTGATTAAAAACTCACTAGTTGTAAACTGTGTAAAATTTTACAAAATGAAATAGTGTAAAATTTTATAGAATTTTCATGTAAGATTTTTCACCTTTATTGAGTTAATTGGCCTAATGTCACTTCCCCTACTCACTGCATAAGTCACGACGGACTTTATGTATTTCTCAATGAAGAATCTTAAAGTTGACAAGGGGAGCCAATCACACAAAATCAATATACACAAAATCAATATGAGATGAAAGAAAAGCTTGCATCACTAGTTTTAAATTGAAAGCAATGACCAAAGTCCTTCAAACCTAAGATCTCTCAAAGCACATGAGCTAAAAGGAAGGGGGACTGAGTAATAAGTCTCTTATAAAGTGCTTAATTAGCACAAGGTCCAACCCCAAAAGTGTTAACTCAAAAAGTCTCTAAATTTTTTGTTGACAAAAATACACTTTTAGTGTAAAAATTCAAAAAACACGGAACATCAACTAGAGCCTAATGGGCTCCCCTGCCACATCATCACTTAACTTTTCTATAAATTTCAAAATTAAATAACTTGCATTATATAAGTTTGTTTTTCATAAAAATTATATATTTGGACTTTAAAAATTGAGATCTATCAAACAAGATCCATATTGTAAGGAAAATTTATTTAAAAAAAATTGATTTTTTCGACAGAGAATTTTCGTCAAAAATTTCCTGTCCACAGAATTAAGATAGATAATATTCTCTGTCCCAGAACAGAGAAATGTCTCTATCCCGAAATAGAGAAATTCCTTAAATAAAAAAAGTATTACACATGTTTTTAACAATGCATCAAACAACTTTTGTTCTTTAGGAAGGTGGTAATACTCCAACATTGATAAAAAAAAAAAAAAAAAGTAGATAAAGAAAACAATACAGAACTAAAAAAAAAAAAATAGCAATAAAGAAATGTTTCTCGGACAGAGAACATTCTCTGTCGAAAAATTCTTAATATGGAAAAAAATTAAACTTATGTAATATTCAAGAAGAATTTTTTTCACATAAAATGACCCGTGTAACTCCTAACGCAATGACAAGAGTGAACCAAAAGGCATGGAGTTCCAAAAGTTGGTCATTGAATTTCAACTTTGGTTTGGGTTTGGGCAGTGGAGGTAGCTATAAGAATTTATCAAGGTTTATGTTTTCCATGTATTCATAAACAAGTTGCTATGGTCCTTTGCTACAATTTCTAAGAAGATGGACAGTAAAAGAATAGTCAAAAGATGAAAAAATTAAGAAGGTGGGATCCAATGAAAACAAAAACACTTGGATTTAACAACCATTATCTTTTATCACAATAAACTAACGTTACATTATAGAATATGTATTGTTATGCCAACATAGAATTTTAAATGGAAGAAAACACTACAATTGAAGCATTTTTCAAATTTTCTTCGCATGGACTATGTTATAACATGAAATTTTTTTTTTTTATTTTATTCTTTATTCTTGAAATTGTTAATTAATTATTATTATTACTATTATTATTATTATTATTATTATCATTATTAAGAATGTGATGTGTGTATTGTATGTGTACAATTATGTGTATGCTACATGTGCATGTATATACATATATTATATGCATATTTAACTTTGGAAAATATATATATATATTTATTTGTGTATATATATATATATATATATATATAACAGTGCACAGTGCACTGTGTGTACAGTGTGTGTATGTGTGTGTAACCGTGTGTGTGTGTGTGTGTGACTTTGAGTGTTACACACTCAAAGAGGTATGGGTGGGGTTGTGTGTGTGAGTAGAATTCAGGGAGTGGGGGAGGTGCAGAATCAGCAGAGGGTGGTTGGTCTTGGGGAGAGAGAGAGAGAGAGAGAGAGAGAGAGAGATATAGGGAGAGAGAGCGAAGGAAAAAGGGGAGTGTCTCGGGTGAGAAGAGAAGAGAAGGAAAGAAAGAGAAAGAAGAGAGAAACAGAGAGAGAGAGAGTTCTAGACTGTGAAGAAGGAGAGGAAGCTCAAGGAGGAACCAGAAAGGGAGAAGGAAGGCACGGCTAGAGAGAGAAACGGCCAAGAAAAACTGTAAGTGGGTCACTTCTATTTCAATTTTTTTAAAAGCATTTCAATTGATTTGAACTATAGGATCTTAGAGAGCATAATGTAGGGATCATTTTGCAAGAAGAATGAGAATGAATGGTTGAGAAACTAGGGAGAAATCCCTAGTTGCAGGTCTCGGCCATGGAGGTTGAACCTCAACATTTCATGTGTAAAACTTCCCTCAAATGATCCTAAAATGACCCTATGAGGTGCAGAAAGTGAATGGGATTGAATTGGGTTCAAAACCGTGGGGGAAAATGGGGGAAAAATGGGTGGCCGGAGAGTTGACCGAGGGTTTGACCCTCTATTTCGTAGAGTTGGAGAAGGTTTTGAGGGAAATGGGGGTTGGGGATGTGATCTACGTGAAAAAAGGGAGGAAATGGCATTTTGAAAATGGGGAAAACACGCCGGAGGTCGGTCGCCGGCGCCGGAGAAGGCGCCGGAACCCTACCGCTGCTTCGCCGGAGAATCGGGGAAGAAGGTGGGGTGTCGGGTCGGGTCTCGGGTTGGATCCGGGTCTGGTTCGGGCGGGTACGGGTTGCCCCTGCCACGTGTCAGCCATTGTTTTAAATTAAATGAATTTGAACCTTTTAGAAATTAAACCTTTGGATTTGAACCTTTTAAATTTGAACCTTAACCTGAACTTTCAGAAATTACGAATTGATCCCCCAACTGTTAGAAATTACACTTTGACCCACCTGATTAAATTATTAATAAAATATTAATTAAATTAATTAATTAATTATTTAATTTAATTAATTTAATTAATTAAATATTCAAAAATATCCCGGAGTCCAAATGGGACAAGTCATAGGTGTATTTTGACTATCTCGACCATTCTGAAATCAATGGTGAGGTCCGTTTTACGAGACGGGGTCCCGAAAAATAAAAGACCCGTAGTAACCTTTAAAATTACCAAAATGCCCCTAGATTGAAACACGGTCAAACGAACTCCGAATTAGGTAAACAAATAGTGGAATTTTATTATCTCGAACATTCCGGACTCAACCGTGGAGTCCGATTTGTGAAAAGAGGTCACGAAATGTAAGGACACGTGTGAAGTGCAAAATGACTGTTTTGCCCTTTTCAACCCAGGTGTCCGAATTGAGTTCCACGAAAACCTAGACTTACCTTCTTAAACGTTCTAAAACCAATGGTAGGGTTTAATTTAGCAGAATAGAAACCTATGAATTTAAAGACGTAAAATTTGATGAATAGCATACATTCAAACAACAATGGACTGAATTGTAATTCCTACTTTTAGGGACACTGACAGGACAGGAGGAGGCGATCTGATCTCTTACATTTTCATCCGTCTGTTCAGTTACATATAGTTCACGATCTTCTAGGGTTGATACCAACCCATCAGGTATGGTGTTTTGCTAATGT
Source organism: Nyssa sinensis (assembly GCA_008638375.1). NCBI lineage: Eukaryota > Viridiplantae > Streptophyta > Magnoliopsida > Cornales > Nyssaceae > Nyssa > Nyssa sinensis. The sequence goes on along the minus strand of CM018051.1, from coordinate 20,490,836 downwards.
TAGAAATGAAGTTAAGTTAGGAATATTTGTGAATGACTGAGATGTTGTATGTGTTTATTTGTAATGTGTTTACCTGATTATTTGGAATTGGTTGTTCACATGTTATGTGTTACTTGCAAGTTTAAGAACATGAATTATGATGTATGAACACATGAGATATGCATGTATATGAAACTGACTGGTGATTTATTTATTATTGTCAGAGCATGTCATATTATCGAGATCCATGTTCATTGAGATTGCATTGACATATTGGCATATGATGAATTCCTTGAGAACATGGCGTGGGTAAGCACGTGGTGCTTTGCATTATGAGGGTGTAGATCCTGTGGTGAAAAACCCAAAATTGGCCATTGCATTGGTACTCCGTAGCCATCGGGGAGTACCCGTAAACGAGACATGGGTGTGGCATAGAGTTGTGCATGGGTGTGTCACGCATACTATTCATATATACTACTGCGATGCTTGAATGTCATTTAGAAATAAATGTACACTTTGCACATGCCACGCCTTAGCTTTATTTCTGGCATTAGCACTTCATCATACCAGCAGTTGAGCTGACCCATTCGTGGGCAACATTTTTCAGATGAGGACCCCCCAGCTGCTTGAGACCCAGTGATGCTTTGATAAGGGGAAACACTTGTTATATTTTGTCCATGAGACTTGTATGTTGAAATGTAAGGGCTTAAGCCCGAATGACTCCTGAACGATGTATCTTATGTTATTTTGTGTATGGATGATGATGGACGCATGTTTATTGAATTTAATTACTTTTGTCCTTTTATTTATTTTACTTTCTGTCTCGTTACTCGCGCTTCGGGTTCGTGGGAAATTCGGGGCGTGACAGACTAGGTTATTATTTTTTAGATTTCAACAATTCCTTGGCAACGACTTAAAAAACATGAATTTTTTTTTTACAGAATTTCCTATGCAATATGGATCTTGTTTAATAGATCTCGATATTTAGAGTTCAAAAATATAATTTTTATGAAAAATAAACTTATATATTGTAAGTTATTTAATTTTTAAGTTTCAAAAAATAAAAAGTGATGACATGGCAAGTTGGGCGCATGCTTGGTAGAAAGAAGCGTGAAAAGAAGCTCATTGTTTTTGTAAGTGAGAAAGTATAATAATTTTGTCATTAAGAATAAAAATGATAGTACCATCTCATCACTATTGGACTTGGGACCATATAATTTAAAAACTCAAAGACTTTTGGGGTTAAAGTGTTTTCTATTGGACTTTAGTCTCTAAACACTTATTTTGAGAGACCTCACACTATTTAACTCTAAAAAGAAAGAGACAAAAAAGTTAAACAGAAAAAAAATTAAAAACAAAAATAGAAGTAAAAATCTGATGGAATAAATCATTCATGGAAAGCCATTCTTGGACCGATCAAAGTGAAGAAGTTGATCACAACATTTGGGATAGTGTAAAATTTTACACTTTTACACCATTTTAAACCAACCAATTGGTATCCCTTTGGAAACCCAGTACACATCAAATCCTTTTTTTTGAAGTAATAATCATCAAAGCAAGATACATAGGCCCGGAGGATCAAGTGGAAAGATTTAAGTTCCACACTTCCAATATCAATGTAATCTAATAGAAACACTCAAAAAAAAAAAAAAAATTCAAAACACTTCGCATGCAATCCAGAATTAGGCACTCTAGCACTTCTTCAGTCTATGTTCTTGGTTTGTTTATGATGTCAAAATCAACAAAAATAAGCACCAACAACATCTTCACATGAGAAAAAGTGTACACCGAATAAAAAAAGATCATACCACATGATTTTCGACAATAGTTGCACATTTTCAATATAATGCTTTATGTCCTCCTTTCACTCAAAATGGCAAAAAATCATGCAGTACACATCAAATCATTTCCAAGTGAAAATTGTATTAATCAACTATAAAAACTAGAGAAGCATGAAATTGAGATGCACGAACCCAAACAGAACCATTCCAATGCTTAGGTTTCGAGAAAGCTTTTGGAAGAATCGTGTTTACGGATGGAAAATTCCCCACCAAACTGTTGAAGATCTTGATCCCCATCTGCTGCCTCAAAATCCAAGTTTTCATTCTCCAATATATCTTACAAGTCACAAAATCTAAAGTTGGAGCAGCTTCACATAAGTCAAGGATCAGAATTGGAATCCACGTTTGGCGACAAATGGTGGTGCTCGTGTTAAGACGTCGTTGATAGTGATTGGTGGTGGTGCATCAGAGAAAGAGGAGAAAAAATTTGTGAATTACAAGAGAGGAATCAAAGTTCGATGTATTTCGACCCTTTCGGGGAAAGGGGATTTGGATATGAGAATTTTGAAAACTGATTGATAAGATACAAGGGTATTATTGTCTTTTTGAAAAAATGTAAAGTACCTACTAATAAAAAAAAATCTCATCTCTAAAAGGAATAACTTAATCTTTGTTTTAATAATAAAATGTAATTGAACTCTTAAATAATTAAGCGACTTAAAAGACTAATTAATTCTCGAATCATTACTCTTCACAAAAATAACCGGACTGCAACGTGACATAACATTTTTGTCTTGACACGTGGAAGGTCCGATGCAGAAGAAAAATCTTGCACGTAAGTAGATTTTAATCTCGCACGTGGGTAGAGTTTGCAGTTATTCCCACCTGCGAATGACCTATGGAATGCTTCCCAACGGAACAGAAGATAAAGCAAGGGCACAGGCTCACAAAAGGCGGAGAGAGAGAGAGCTTGAGCCGCTGCCGAACATCATTTTGAGTCACCGGAAAAGTGATCTCCACTTGCCGGAAGAATCTGATATTTCAGGTTTGAGATTATTGGATTGAAAATGAAAGATTTGACAATTCTTATTGTTGATTTCATCTGTTTCTTGAATATATATATATATATATATATATATATATATATACACACACGCATCATTTATGCATTTATATTTATATGGTGGATTAAAGTTAAATTTTAAATGAAAAAATGATTATGCTCTGTTTGGCTGGTGATGAAATGGTGGCTTGTAAATTGTAAAGGAATTCAAACTTTGAATATTAGAAAACAATACCATCACTCAACAGAATCCATATAGTTGCCTAAAAAAGTTAATTTTATCAACCAATTGATAGAAAACATAAGATGTTGAGTTACATACTTTTCTTTTCCTCCATTTTCTGATCAGCAAAACGGAAAATCAGTTCACTCTATCCATATTTTCTTTACAATGATCCGTTTTGCCAAAATGCTGATTTTTAGGAAATTCTTGATTTCTTTGCATTCAGTTTTAATGAGAATTATTTTTCCACTTTTAACAGGCAAAGAAAATATAGGGTTCCAGTAAGATCTATATTAGTAGTGTGATATGCCGTATTTGGTACGTGAGCATCTGTTTATCGGTAACATTGGGGACGCGGCTGAGATTCTTCAAAACGGTAGTGAGGAAGTCACTCATATACTATCGGTTCTCAGTTCGGCATCAATCTCATTTTTTTCTGAATGGCGTAGCGGACTTACGATTCCTACCAAAGAGATTCGCAAGGTTTATGTTGGGGGTTCTGAGTCAGAGGATGATTTGGGTGACAGTCCGAATAATGCACTGTCACCAAAGAAGCTTCTGTACTCACTGGAGCATGCTGGCAAGGATTTGAAGCTGGTGAGGATGGCAGTCCCATTGAGAGATATGGAGAGTGAGGATTTGTTGGATTATCTGGATGTGTGTTTGGATTTCATTGATGAGAGTAGAAAAGAAGGGTCCATTTTGGTGCATTGCTTTGCTGGTGTATCAAGAAGGTACAATTAATGTATTGGTATTTGGTTCTGCATACTTTATGGTTTTTTCTTCACCCTCTATGGTATTGCTGATTCATTTTTTGTCGAGGCTTTTGAATATGATTTTGGAGATTATAAATTTTGTTTCTCTAATGTTAATGAACTACAATTCTCTGTTTTTAATAGCTTATCTTTTACCATTCTTTTGTACTCTGTATTAATGTTGTGTTGGTTACTTGTGTTAGGATGCCCTGCTTGGTGGAGTTCCATCCAAGTTGACCCTCAAATGTTGTTAGATTAGAAAAACTTTGAGAACACCAAAATGCATTATGAATATGACTAGAACTTCTTTCAGAATATTATTGTATAAAGGTTCTTGAAATTTATGTTTCCATCCTTATCTTGTACAGAAAGTTAATTTTGTAGAGATTGTAATAATGAGATTCCAAAAGCTTTAGAAGGTTGCACACCATCAGCGGCAGATCTAGACATGATACTTAAGGGGACAAAAGAGTAAGTATTGAAATTTTGAGGGGGTTCTTATAAAAATCGGAAAAAATGGGGGAGGCAAGGCCCTAATCTTTAAAGAATTTTATCAAAAGAGCAACAGAAAAGAGAGATTCAAGTATTGATATATTGAGTTTTTTTTTTGATAGTTAAAGGTAATATATATCATTGAAAGGCACCAGGGGGGTGCACCCATGTACAAAAGCCATATACAAAACAAGCTATATACCCATATTCATGCCATACAAAAAAGACACCAAGGAATCCAATGACCAAGAGGAACCCCCTGAGATCCAAAATAAAAGGAGCTCAACACCAAGGACTTCACGACCCAAGTGGGAGACTCAACTAGTTCGAAAAACTCTATTGTTTCTTTCTCTTCAAATAATCCACCAAATACAAAGTGGAGTCATACACCAAAATTTTTCCAATCTTCTACGAAAAGACTTTCCCCTCCAAGAGTCAAGAACCTCTATTGTAGATCACGGCATCACCCAGAAAATTCCATGCAAACCCAATACAAGAGACCAAATATCCCAATTAAGGGGCAATAGATGAGGAGATGATCAATCGTCTCCTCATTGCATTTGCATAGGCAACACCAATTTACCACTATTTGACCTCTTCTCCTTAGATTGTCCATTGTCAAAATCTTTCCCCAAATCGTCATCCAAGCAAAGAAAACTACCTTTAAAGGAGCTTTTGACTTCCAAACTATCTTCCAAGGAAAAGAATGACCCTGCTAGCAATAAGAATCCGGTATTAGGATTTGATTAAGAAGTCTCTCCCCGATGAATCCAACCAAAAGAATTCTCTTCAGTAGAGGATAAAGAATGACTGTGCAAAAAATTATAGAACTCCATGATCTCATATATATATATCCCAATTGTGAAGCTGTCAAAACTAACATCCACATTGGCATAATTAGAAATCCAAGCATTTTTATTAGATACAATTCTGTAAAGTCTTGGAAAGGCCAAATTTGTCAAAAGAGCAATATAAAAGAGGGATTTCCCAAATTTTTGCCCCCTACCCCCATATTCGCCATTGCACACCATCCTACTATCTCAATCGCACTGGGGGAAAACATTCATATGTGTTAATTGTAACCTCCTTTCTTAGAAGATCAGAGGTTTTTTTAATTCTACAACTTCATCACTGGAATCTTTGTAGACAGTTTTATTGACACTTTGCTGTCATAAGATCTTTTTTGTATGTTAAGAGACGGAGAAAACTTATTGGACTTGCCGAAACAAACAAGTTTAGCTCATTGGACCTACTAAATAGCCCAACTTATTGTATGTTGAGTAATATTGCCATTGAATTGCTACCAATCAATATATATATATATATATATATTGCCATTGAGTTGCCCAATCTTGCGCCACCCCCCCCCTAAAAAAAAAAAAATGAAAAGAATCACATATTTTTTGTCCAAAATTTTTGGTATCATAGTTTGGTGAGATAGTTCTAAAATGACCTCCTGCAGTTGGTTGGGCTTGCACCGAGTCTTGTTATTCTTAGTGTAGATGGGTTGGGATAGTTTTGTGCATGTTCCAAACTTTCTCAAACCATGTTGAGAGTTCTAGGTCTATGGAATTTCTAGTTAGCACTAACTTACCATGCTGATTGATTACATGGTTCTTTTGTATAGCATATTTCCTTAACTTCTCTTTCTTTGAAAATTGATTTTTTCATTAAAATCACCAAAATAGGGGTGTACCCATCTGCACGTAATGTGTGCACAAGAGAAATATATAAAAGTATACTCTCCATCTCTCTCAAAAACTTTACAAAAGAATCTATCTACAAAGAGGAGCTCCTAGTAATCCAAAAAACAAAAGAGAGCTTAGAAATTATGTTTAAGAACCCAAATAAGATTTTTTACCTCTTCAAATAACCTTTTATTTTTCTCTCCTCAAATGCTCCACCAAAGACAAAGCAAAAACATATACCAAACCTTTATGATTATTCTCCTCATTATACAACCTTTCTAACAAGTAAGCACCTTATTCGTTGAATTGGGCATATTGTCTGACGAACTTCAAAGAGAGCAAGGAGGACCCATAAACCTATCACCACCAAACATGTTACCAAAGATGACTGCCTGATTCTTCATCCCTCTTGCACGTACAACATCAAGTAACAATGATTTTTCTTCTCTTCAAGAGGTTATTATAGTCAATATCTTCCCAAGGGTTGCCATCCAACTAGAGAAGTAACTTTGGTCTTCCATGGAATCCTTACCACTCCTCCTCCCTAAAGCACCTGGTAGAAATGATAATTGTCCCATGACCATAGAAATACTGTAGAAAGACACTATTTCATTTAATTCCCGGTCCTAAAACAACTCATGAAATAAGATATCTTGCACTATCCCACTTTTTATAATCCACATTTAATTTGCTACCATTGCATGCCTGTTAATTGCAATCCTGAAAATGCGAAGGAGTAACTAATACAAAGGACACTTATGATTTGTTAACCACTCCCAACCTAAAATCTGATGTACTTTAAGAACTCATTCATAACTTTTGGAATACTCTTCCAAATCCCTACATCTTAAAAGATCCCAACCTCTTTATAATACCAATCCCGCCACGTCTCACCTACATATGTTTTGTCCATAGCTCTCCCACGTAAACTCTCTCTTTGCCTTGGATCTCTATAGCCATTTGCCTATGAGGGCTTTATGAACAATCTCAAATCTCTCACTCCCAATCCCTTTACTTGCATAAGATTGGACACTCTCTTCCAATCCTCCATATGGTATCTAAACTTATCCATATTACCTCCCCACAGAAAGACCCACACTTTTGCGACTACTTTTCTAACCATTCATTGTAGATGCTTGAATAGTTGGGTTTGAAAAAAGAGACAAAGTGACTGAGCAACCTAGACCAGTCATTCTTTATTATGGTCGCACCCCCTCTACCCTCTACCCTCAACCCCTCCTCCATCTCTCTCTCTCTCTCAAAAAAAGAAAGATAAATAGCCTTCTCCATCTTGACAGTTTCCTTTTCAAACTTCTTAATAACTAACAAGTATGTTTAGTTGGGAGGAGAATGGAGGGGAGGAAAGAAGAAAGAAGAAAGAAGGGGGAAAGTTGGAGAGCATTTCCTTAGTTTAGTAGAAGGGAAAGGGAAAGGGAAAGGGAAAGAGGAGGGAAGCTCCTTTCATTTCGGTCCATATTAAGTTAATCTTAAGCACGGTTACCACAATTCGCTCCTCCCCTAGCGAATTGCGATTGGGATCGCACAATCCAAAACATAGATCATTAGCGATATGGAACGCAAGATTTAGCGTTCAGATCTAAAATATCAAAAGTCCCAAAAAAATCATACAAAATACACACACAACATTGGAATTTTATTTTATAATGGCTTGGGTTCGTTGAAATCATTTTGGTGTATATATATACATACCAATATTATTATAAATACACTTAAAAAGCATATCACGTTCCAAATAAACGTATTTTGTTCCAATAAAGCGATCCAAAGAAGCTTACCCCTAACGTACCATGTTCTATAACATGTGACGATCTACGTTTCCGTTCCTTGACCATAACGATCTACTTTCTAGGTAACATTGATCTTAAGCCTAGACACTACTTAGAAGCATAGAAGAATGCACCTCAAGTATTTCAACTAGTATTCATTTACCTCACAAAAGACGATCGTATCATATACAAATCCAAAAAGCAATATTCTGCAGTACCACTTAAAAGACTAACCTCAAAGGTGTTTTAGTCGTCAATGTGTGGAAAGATGACCTAGAGGGGGGTTGAATAGGTCAATTGGCCAAAATATACCAATTAGAATATTCTTTTTCAATTGTGCCAAATTTTGTGCTAAAAACTTAAGTAATTTAATTTAAAAAAATATTAAGAAAAGCAAGAAAGTAATAAAGTAGTGAGAATCAAACGCACAAGAAAATAATTTTTCTTTATGTGTTAAACCCTTATGGGAAAAACCATGAGACCTAATACAGTTAGTACCACACAACACAATCTATTATGAAGAGATTTAAAGTTAAGACTTGACTCCACTTACATGCAAGCCCTGCTAGTGTCAATCTTCAACTAGCCACTCGAAAACACAAGCTTTCTTCATTGCTACTCATACCCGAATCCTCGAACGCTTGAGTCATCACGACGGATCTCTATATTCACCAATGCACTTGATCACGAACACAAACATGTTGTGAAATTAATGATCTATGCAACAAGAGTTAGAGAGAAAGAGAGAAAGCGACATAGAGAATTTACGTGGTTTGGCAGTGTGTCTATGCCCATGGGAGCAGTTATGTTCTTCACTATTCATAAATAGGGTTACAATGTATTTATACTGCCTTATAGTTAAAACCCTAATCCGGTATATTGAAATTGCCGACCCCTAACCTATTATTCGTCCCTAGCAACACAACTAGGGTTAAACTGCAGGGGTATTATGGGCTCCGCTCCACACATAAGACCTATATACCTAGTTTCACTTATTATAAGAATATGAGCCGCTATCTCTAACAACCTCCGCCTTTGCGAATATTTAGCCCCTTAGGAGTTGTCAACAAGTTCTTGTGCATCCACCTTGAATCAATAGGTTGGCACATTAACCAAGTCCAAGCGATGCTTGAACCTGGTTGCAAGAATAGGCTTTGTCAACAAATCAGTTGCATTCTCTGAAGTGTAAATTTTCTCAAGTATCACTTCACATGTAGCCATCAACTCCCTTATCCTGTGAAACCTCACATCTATATGTTTTGTTCTAGCATGGTAGACTTGATGCTTTGCCAAGTATATGGCACTCTAACTGTCACAATGCAATGCAATTGAACTCCATCTTGCTTTAAACCAAGCTCTTTGACTAGTCCTTTAACTGCAATGCTTCTTTAGTAGCTTCAGCCATTGCCGTGTATTCAGATTTTGTAGTAGACATTACTACTATGGCTTGTAGCATGTTTTTAAATAACGGCCTTTACGTATAAATTTTTTGACCTTCCGATACCGATATTGGCCGATGTATTGGTGTGACTAAAATTCATAGTTGTATTGGCTGATATCGTTATGTGTTGGCTGTTACACGACTGTTACTGTCACGCTCCGAATTTCTGACCGAAATCCGAGGTGCGACTGACGAACAGAAAGTAAATAAAATAAAAGTTAATTAATTTGATTTACAAATTTACGACAAATTAGATAGAGTTCTTTAATTTTCATAAAATTTCTGTAGAACCTCCTCTGTTTTTCGGGCCTTTTTCCCCTTGATAATCACAATACATTACATATATACAAACACATCACAAACCATCCTCACTCGATGGCCACAATTCTGAAAATTAAACACGCATTTTTTTCCTTTAACATACATACATATAAGACACACTCCACAATTATCTCCTATATACAGTTTGGGCTTAAGCCCCTATATTACAAAAGTATACCCCCAAGTGCTATACACTCTTCCAAATTTCATTTCCTCTCTTTTCTCCAAGACCTCTTCTAGTCCCACGTACCAGGAGCTTTACCTGAAACCTGTGCCCACGAATGGGTCAGCGCCAACATACTGGTATGATATAATGCTAATGCAAGGAACAAAATCAAGGCGTGGCGTGTGCAAGTGTACATTCATTTCTACATGCCTCCTTAATCATTTATACAATATGATGGCAATATGCATGTTGCATCCAAGTAAGGTATGGCGTGTGCAAGTGTGCATTTATATCTACATGCTTTCTAAATCATTCTAGCAGTGTAATGACAATAATTCACATGCCTTCTAGATTACTCAAACAACGCAATAGGAATAATCCACATGCTATCCCAATCATCCTAATAATGTAACGGTAGTAATCCACATATCATCCAAATCATCCAAATAATGTAACAGCAGTAATCCAAATGTCATCCAATCATTCAAACAATATAACAGCAAGTATTCCCATGTCCATGCAATGTGATAACAGCGCGCATAATGCACCCACGCAAACTCTATGCCACATCCATGTCAACTCTATGTCATCATGTCATCTCCATGCCACACACTGATGTAATGAAAATATGCGTGACTCACTCACACAACTCAACGCCGCATCATGTCAACTCCATGCCACACTCTGATGCAATGAAAATACACGTGACTCACCCACGCAACTCAATATCACACCCATGTCTCAATCACGGAACACATCCAATGGACACTGGGTAACATCCCCCGTTTACGGAACACATCCGATGGAAACTGGGTACCATTCCCCGTTTACGGAACACATCCGATGGAAACTGGGTACCAATGATCATTCACAGAACACATCCGACTAATACACAGCACCACGTGCTCAACCCACAACATATGAATAATAAAAGTCACAACGTCCGAATAATAAAAGCCACAACGTCTGAATAATAAAATCCACAGTATCCGAATAACAAAAGCCACAACATCTGAATAATAAAATCCACAACATCCGAATAATAAAAGTCACAACATCTTAATGATAAATCCACATCTGAATAATAGAATTCACAACATCCGAATAATAGAAGTCACCACATCGGAATAATAAAAACACTTTCACATGACCATAATACAGTGCCAAATCAACGTAACTAGGTACTCAAATCACATATCCATATCTAAATAACTCACAGAAAAGATATGCTGACCACAAGCTGTACTAACATACAAAACGAGTCATATTTTTACGGAATAACAGGAAAGCATACATGTGCCGAATCGATCAACTTTAGGTTCTGTTCTAAAGCAAGTATTTCCTATATAATTTTCTAGTATTAAATGAACACATGCTTCATTCAGTCAACATGGCAATCGTTCCTAACTTAATTCTATTCCTTACTTAGCAAAATATCATACCTGACTAGGGTGTGTCTCAATCCTAGAAAGCTGTGTCCACCACTCAATCAACCAGTCAGTGAACAACTCAACCCTCGTACTGTATCCGTCGAGGATATCGAATCGCCTTCTCCTTTCCCGTCAGTGTTCCCTGCTAGTTCTGCTGTCCGGATCCCATTTTGCCAATTATAGCAGCAACCCGTTGAACAGATTTCCCATGACAAATTGTTACTCGTAGGAGAATCAAGAACTGTCTTATATGCAGGATTCGACATGGCAGTTGCACCCAACACACTAACAGGTTCGCCAACAGCGAAGAAACTATGGGGTTTAATTCTATCCTTAACCCCATACTCAAATTGGATAATCGAATTACTACATACATTCCTCACCGTGCCATCAAAACAAGTTAAATATATAACTCACAATTTTGACAAAATAACAGTTGAGAGCAGAGAGAAAATCTACAGCTTCTCTGCTACAATGATCACCCCAATCCACCTAATCCAATCTAACCGACCTTGCCACTGTTCTTTCATTTCAACGTCATCACTATCAGAATACTCCAAGAGACCCAATACCCAAACTTGTAGCTACTAAAGTGCTGCAACTACTTTCAAGAACCCATCTGTTACAAACTGAAATTCTCACAGAACACCCTCAACATATCTCATCTACACCAGCAGGGTCAGTGAGAATTCCTCCTACTTCTTCACAGCAATCACTTGAATCATTCCATAATCTGCAATCAAGTCTACTGCAACTGAACTGTTCGCCTTCAAGACCTTTGAATCAATTCCAACAGCCATCTGCCAGTTCCTCCCTTCAATTGACCATCAGCAAAAGAGCCAATCCAACATCAACCAATTCCGCTGGCAGTGTACGCTTGAAAAATTACACAACCTAGCACCTTTTTGAGCATTCATCCATTTCCTCATCTTTAACAACTGAGACATCTTGAACCTAGGTGGGGACAAAGCAGCAACGAAGAGGACCTGTTCGGGTTCGAAGATGAGCCAACCAAACCTCGTTGAACCAAAATCCGAAATACTTGTGGCAGAAACAGAAGAACCCACAAAGTCGTAACATCCACACATACCCATAACGCCAACATGTTGCTGCTATCAAACCCTCATGGTAGAATCCTCCCCTACCGCACCGCTAAACAAACACAACCAAATATATATATATATATATATATATATATATATCTACAAATTCCCCCTGCAATGCTAGACACGCACACACAAAATCCCGAACCACAACAAACACCGTTCACTAGTTACACAACACCAAATCACGCCTCAAACCAATCTAAGCCAATCCAACTGACATCCACACACACATAGATATACATATATCCCTCTGCACCGCCCTTTGTACAATACACACATAACCACATAATTTCACTGATCTGCCGTAACTTTCCCCGCCGACCCAGCCGCAGAAACCCCAGCCTCGATCCACTCGGGGACCAAACACCGCCATAAGAGACCCAACCAAACCCGTCGCTGCTCTATCGCCCCCTTTTCTTGATCCCTCGCCTCCGACGCCGCCCCTCTGGTCTGCGGCTCACCCACTGCTTCGCCGCCTCTGCTTCTCTCCTTTTTTTGATCCCTCTCTTTTCTTTTCTCCATTTCTCTACTCCACCGCCCCACTGATTTCTTTCCTTTTTCATTTCCTCCCGTTTTTCCCCCGCAACTTCCTCGAAGTTTCCTTGGTTATAATATTCTATATATATATATACACAAAATCCAATATATTTATATGTGTTTTATTTATTGTCGTTTTAATATTTTATTTCATAAAATATTAATCTATGAAGACTCGACATCATAATTATTTCCGTTGTATCGGTTTAATATTTTATTCTATAAAATATTAAATTACAATATGCAGATAAAGCTGGGAATTTATTCTGCCAACATTGGGTCCCCGTTAATGCCTTATTTATTTTCACAAAATTCCCATAACCTAACTTGAATAAAACTAAAATAAACAAATAATTAAATAATTAAAATAAAATAAAATAAAAATTATCCCCATTTTTCAGGTCTCTACAGTTACCACTATTTTAAGTTTGTTTTTTTTTTTCAAATTTTTTATTTTCTTTTAATTTTTAATTTTTTTTTGCAAAATTTTTATGATTTTTATTTTTATAAAATTTTTATACAAGAGAAATACTTAACAAAATAATCCAAAAAAATTTAAAATAGATTACCAAAACATTCGGGTCAATACAAACTCAAAAAAGCCTCTTGGCCTCAAAAAATTTAAATTTTTTTTTTATTCCATAACTAATCACACTAAATTGATTTTCATGCTTATAATCATTTTCTTGTTATTATTTATGCTATTTGTTGTAATGTTATTCAAATTAAATGATACTTCTTACTAGTTTAACTTTAAAAAATTCACATAAAATAATAAAATATCTTCTCAAGTGTTATTTATATGAAAATATTTTTTAGGTGTTAGAAAATTCAAAAATAATAGTAAAAAATATTAAAATGTGATAATTGTAGTCAATATATCTATATCAGTAACTTTTAAGTGATTCGCTAGTGTTCGAAAAAAATATCCTCCCAAGTGTTATTTATATGAAAAATATTTTTTAGGTGTTAGAAAATTGAAAAATAATAGTAAAAAATATTAAAATGTGATAATTGTAATCAATATATCTATATCAGTAACTTTTAAGTGATTTTTTAGTGTTTCAAAAAATTTACGGTTTCGATTTTCGAATCCCGTTACAAATGACGCGATACTACGGATACCGTTACACTGCGATCGCGACCGCGACCAATTCGTATCCCGCGACCACGATTTAAATTCATGGATTGTAGCATATATATCTAGTAAATAGGTCCACTTCTGAGCGTGTGAACATAACTTGTAGTAGATCATCTATCATCCAAATCACTTGCATAATCTACATCTACAAAATCCACAATTGGAATATGTGGAAACATTTGAAAATATATTAATGTGTGAAGATAAGCATTATAAGTAACTAATTTGAAATGTTCTAGGCCTATACATCCATCTATGCAGAGGAAACTGGGGTGGAATTGATAAGTAAACATGAATATGAATTAGTCGCTAACACTACACAATTCTTTACTAGTAAAAAATTATTAAATTTTTTTAATAAGTAAATTAAATTATTCTAATTAAATACAACACTATAATATAATAAGTATATACTACGTAATATACACAAAGTAGATAATTTGACACGAGATATGCTTAAAGTAAAAATCTAAGTAAAACAAATAGTTCACCTACCTTGTCAGTTCTACAATTTTTTTTTCTCCTTATCTACAATTAATGGGAGAAAGAAAATGAATATATCTTCTTGTATTTTTGAGTTTTATTGTTTAATTTCCTCATTCATTTAAGGAAAAAATGGATAGTATTTTTTACTAATTTCTGAATTTGTTTTTGCACAAAGGAGTTTTTTTTTTTTTTTTACCATTTTGGTATGTTCAATGGAGAAAACTTTGGTTTCATAGAAACGTGAATTTTGGTTTTCACTTTTGTTTTGTTTTAGTTTGAAAAACTGAAATTTTCCGGCCATTTCAATAAACAAAAGGAACTTTGGATCCTTGGTCTCCACTGAGAGGTCATAGAGAATTGTTTATGGCATTGCACAACACCCCTTTAAATGTCTTCTTTGCTTAACTTCTCCCCATCAATAAAGATCCTACCACATTGACTCTCCTATGAGAGTTCTCTAGATAAAGAAAGAAATTTATATCCTTATCCCCTTTTTCAACCAAAGGGCCTAGGTTCCCCCCACCTCACCAATTCCACGAGAGCAATATTTCCTACCTTAGCTTTGCACTCCTCCCTCCTAGAACTTTATCACTTAAACCTTTCATTTCTTTCTTTCTCATGTAGTGCTTTTAATATCGTCTATTGCTAAGGTTTTCTTCCACTCGACAGATTGCCAAAGACCTCCTATTCCATTTCTTCAAGTGGGCCTTAAGCATATTGAGTTTTGCAATTTGCACGCTAACATAGAACTTGGATAGCCCACTACTCTATACCAATCTTACCAACCTGTGACCATATCTTGGAAGCCACCCTCCTTAAGCAGCATGCTTTTAGTTTTGAAGGGCCCTTTTTCTTCTTCTGATACACCTCCATTATCTAATAAAATAGGATTCTGATCAGAAATTGACCGTACCAATGCCAACTGTTCCACATCTTATAACTTCTCTTCCGTATCCATAGAGATCAGGAATCAATCCAAAAGGGGTTTCTGAATTGCTAGACTAAATGTAAGTTTCACCAATCCAAGGCAGATTCATCCAATAGATTGTCAAAATCAATTCTAATTCTTACATTTGGCCCCTCCCAAGTCTATGGTCTGAATCTGCCACTACTTCCGCCTCATCATCATCATCCTCATCCTCATCCCCACCAATTCCACCCAAAGTCTCCTCCCATCAACCTCCCCCACTGGTCCATAAACATTTTTCAAACACCCTCTTAGAGCCAAATCTTCTAAAAGGCAAGAGATTGCACTCCCCTCCCCCAACAAAAGAAAACCACCTATTTGCAAATCACTTTCTTGTCTAGCACAACAATCACCAGCTAGCAGTACACCACACTCCAGCATTCCCAATGCACAAATCTAATCTCTTCCCAAATGCTTTCACCACACTACTATAGATGGTATGCATTTTTGTTTCATGCTGACACACAACACTAGGCCCCCACTCCCTCAAAGATGACTTCACCACTTTTATTTCCTACTTTCTCTTATTATGGGTCATTTAAACAGTGGATATTCCAGGAGAATATTCAAATATTCATTTGTGGACAATGTTATCCCCTTCCATTCCCTTTAATACTACTCCTTCCCCCATTCTCCATCCCCTTCCCCTCATAGTGACAACTGCAGATAAAAAATAAGGTTCTACAAATCTCTCTCCCCCTTCTAACAAGAACTCTTCCTCCCTTTCATTCATACACGCCCCTTTGTAGTCTCCCAACTCAAATCTATTGTTTTAAATAGCCTTATTGCATCTTCCTCATGGATCCTATCCCTCATAGGATAGCCCCAATCATTTTCTCCCCACCTCTAATATAGAGCCATTACCCATTTCAAATCTTCCTTCTATGAAATCCCCCTTGGCACTGCCAGTTCCCTCTACTAGGCCATCCACAAGAGACAACATAGCTAAGGCCTGCAGTCTAAAGGATCTACACCCTCTTGCAACTTCTCCAAGCTTGTGATCTGAACCAACTTCACCCCTCTCATACACTCAACGGTTGAGAGAAGTTGGGGAAAGTGGTTGACATGATGGATTTTAATTCACTGAAATACTGATAATCCTTTGTCACTTTCACCTTGAAATAAGTACTATTACTACCATGGTCTTTTAAGGAACAACACAAAAGATAGGTTTCCTAACTGCCTTAAAAAATTGGGAGGGTGGCTTCGTTTCTATATAGTGATACATTAATGAGTCTCTAATATAGATTTTTAGAATGTTAACAGGAAACTAAAATGAAGTTTTACATTTTATGACTGAAAATAGATACAACTGCTGTAGTAATCCATTATTACAATGCGGTCAATAATAGAAAGTGAAAACTATATTGGTGTTCTTAAATCATAAGTTCTGGTGTTGGCTCTATGTTCTCCAATAAATTGGTACAAGGTCTTCAAATGCTATGTAAAAGGCATGATCTCTTTTTCTCATGTCTGGTATCATTTCTCAAGTTTTTGTTTTTATATTTTTTTTATTATATATCCAATACATGTTTATATATATATATATATATATATTTTTCATATGGGATAACTGATCAACAAAGATATGTTTACTCGTATGGGATAAGTTATATGTGTTTAGATTTGCACATAATTCTTCTGAGCAATTTTGTATACTAAATGGATCCATGAAGTTCATTAATCTGCTATATATTTAAAAACATTTTGTGTTCTGACAATCAAACTATTTAACACATAAGGTGGGGAATTATCATTTATGGTGGCTTGCTGTCTAATCTCACCGTCATGTTTGGTCTTTAAAATTAATTTGATTGTTTGAGTTCATGAATCAAATAGAAAACTAGGAAAGTTAATACCAGTGATTTTATTGATGTATCAAATAGAATCATCAGAATCTCCTTATGGCTTTACCTTTCATTTAGCAGAACTTCTTTAATGCGGGATGTTATAACTAAGATTCAAATAAAGTTATGAATGTTGGAGTGCCATTGGATTTTAAGCTTTAATCATGAGGAATATAAATGTAATTATATAATCTTTTCTTTTTCCTTTTTTTTTTTTTTCCGGTTTTGGTATCTCTGAAACAATTGTTATCAAATTGTTGAAGTGGAATAACATACTGCAACATCTTGCAAGAATTCTTAAAACAATTTTAATCATAATTACTAAAAAAATAAGAGGATCAACTTCTATTATCAGCATATAGTCTGATAGTTCAAAATGTACCATAAAAAACTTTTTCTTTTTTCTTAATTCTCATGAGTTTACATTTCAATGTCATTTGGGGTTTCATTTAAAGAAAATCGGAATCTATAGAAATTTCTGCTTTTTAAGAGCAAAATAAACATCACTTGCATTTGAATTTTACAGAGAATTGGCTGAAATATGTATGCATGAACGAGAATAATCAGATTTCATTACTAAAGAAATGACGAGAAACAATGCTGGCATTTTATGGAGCAGAGTGAATCAATCTGAATTTATTTGGTCACCACTACATAACTTATTTTTGGGTGAAACCCATGTACTTTTGGCCTTGGCCCAGTTTCTAACATTTGCATTTACAGCATGCTATATATGTGCTGATCAAAGATTATTATTATTATTATTATTTGAAATATGTTGCAATGGTCCATAGAGCAAAAGCACACCTTTGTACCTCCTTTGTTTCTACTTCTGATTTGGCATGTTTTGAGCATAAATGTTAAAGTTAGGTTCACATAAATAAATTAATCTTTTAGTTTCAATGTATATAACCATCTATTCCTTCTATTGGCTACAAGTGGTAAGAAATGTAACCAGAGGCGGATCCAGAAATTATACTTGGGGGGCAGGGGGGGGGGGGGGCAAGTTTAAGTATTAGAATTTAGGAGGGGCTCTTATGAAAATACAAAAAAAATTGGAGGGCTAAAGTATAAGTCAGAATTTAAGAGGGAGGCAGAGAAATAGGAGGATTTTTTAGGGGATAGAGAAATCTCTTTCGTGCTTTAAAGATAATTTTTTTGGGTCAAAGAGACTATTCCTCTGTATCTATAAAATTTTTTGTGGCTTTTCCCTTTTTGTAATTATGGGTTTGCCCCCCTTGGGTGCCTTTTGAACACGATTTAATATTTGTCTATGTTAAAAGTATTGAGAAGGTATGATAGAAACGTAGTAATGCTGATCATTATTTCAACATTGGGTATGCTGTGTAGGCATTACCTATGTCCCTCAACTCAACTCAACTCAACAAAACTTTATCTCAATTATTTATGGTCGGCTTCATGAATATGATCTCACCATTCTTCTCTATTTAAGGTCATTCTCTCCGTTAGACCTTACATTATCATATCTTTTTTAACTACCTCTACCAAAGTTATTTTTGTTTGCTCTCGCCCCCTAACATGGCCCTCAATACTAACCGTGTCGCTCTTTCTTATTGGTGCATTTATTGGTCTCCTTTTTACATGACCATACCATCATAGCCGATGTTCTCTCATTTTATCTCCTATAAGTGCTACTCCTACTATCTCCCGAATATGTTCATTCCCGATTCTATATTTTTTTGTCTTGCCGCACATCCACCTTGACATTCTCATTTTGGCTACACTAATCTTATTGACATGTTGTTTCTTAATTGACCAACATTCTGTTTCATACAACATAACTGGTCTAATAGCTATCCTATAAAATTTACCTTTCAATTTTAAATGTATACATCGATCACACAATACTCCAGAAGCACTGCCTATGTCCCAGAGGAGTCCAAATAGCCTAGGCATCTTTCTTGATCACAGTTTTCCTATCTTCCAGTTGCACATAGTGTCTTGCAGATTTTCAGTTAGTGACATAACAGTCATTTGCGTTGATTCCAACTATCATGATGAGCTACATTGATAGGTATAACATGTACGATGTCACCATTGACTTGCTTATTGTCCAGTCCAAGGAAAATGAATTGTTTATAGTGACATACTTTGATTACATTCAAGGGATGAGAATTTCTTATGAATTGCAACAGTTAGAGCTATACTGCCATCATGAAAATCTCATTATGCTGTTTCAACAAAGTTAAAGAAGCTTCACTTGGTATTGCAACACGATTGAGTTTGTGCTGCATGATTTTCTGATGTAGATTTATTCTGAGAAATGAGTGGACATGGATTTCCACACACTGCCTCCCTAAACGGGATATTGATAAGCAGGATGTTGGTGAACTTATTTCTTTTTAAATGAATTGTTACTTATAGCATACCAATTCAGCATACAAGCTACCCATAGATGGGATTTTACTTTGGAGATTGAGGATGTGGCCTACCATCATTCTATTTGGTCATACGACCATGTGTGGGTAATATATTTTACATGCACACTGATCAAAAAAAATATTTTACATGCACAGAAGTATAGCATCATTGTCAGAAACACTTCATCTGCCAGTCATATAATCCAGAGAATTTGAAAAACTGCTTTGTTTTCATGTCAATCTGCTGGTCCAGAAATTGATCAGAGAAAGAATATATTAGCTTTTAGTTTTATGCTTTGTTATGTCCCAAGGGTTTACACCCTTCTTTGCATGTGTTTGTTGCAGTGCAGCTATCATTACAGCTTACTTGATGAGAACTGAACATCTATCTCAAGAAGGTCTGAACAAATTTATTATTTATTTGGAGTATTGTGGGTCTACAAATTGGTATATGCTTGTGGACTTCCATTTTAGCATGTTGAAAATCTAGATAGCTGTGATGAAATTTAAAATTATGGACAATTTAGTTCTCATCTTTGTTTTATCATTTGCCCGTCTATTTTCCTTTTTCTCCATTGCCTACAACTTCCTGCAGATGCACTTGAATCTTTGCGGCAAAGCTGTGAATTTGTTTGCCCCAATGACGGTTTTCTGGAACAGGTGATACAAGGCAATGCTATATCAACTTATGATTTAGAAAACAGCCCTCTGTGATTCTAGGTGTTAGTTTTCAATGCATTTTGTTTATCATAGAATCCAATTATTTCCTTATTTCCCTTGCAGTTAAAAATGTTGGAAGCAATGGGTTTCAAGGTTGATCGTGCTAACCCAATATATAAACGCTTCCGTTTGAAAGTATTAGGTCTGATTTCTTATATATTATTCACTTTTGATTTGTGCTTCATCTTCTTGAAGATTTTGTTGCTTTCTGGATTGTCAATGATTTGTGTTTTATTTCAATTCTTGAGATTTTTGTAGTCTATAATTTAGTTTCTTTTTGTGAAAATATAGAAGTGCTTCATTTATTTATAGTGATTGGGCATTGAATACAGTAGGTTGTTAAAGCAGAATTCTGGGATGATAATGCCAAGTGGCAAGCACCATGACATACCAGGGTATGCATAATGAATGTGATTCCTGTTATGCACATATGTATATCTCCCTTCTGAATATATGCAATATAACATTGGTGGGGCCTGGAATGACAATAGATGAAAGTAGCAAGAAGTGAGTTGAATAGTTGTAGTGTCTAACTTGGCACTTTTTTTTTCTCTTTCTTGAGGCCAATATCTATTTTCCTTTGGGGCTTATAGGTATCCCCATCCCCTTTCGGGATGGACTAATCTCTGAGAGTTAAATCTAAAACTTTTGGATTTACTCAAGGTTTTAAATAACGGCCGTTACGTAACTGTTTTTTGACCCTCTGATACCGTTACAGGCCGATATATCGGTGTAACCAAAATTCACAACCATATCGGCCGATACCATTACATATTGGCCGTTACGCTCTTTACTGGCAGTTACACGATTGTTATTGTTGTTTTGAATTTTTTTTTTCAAATTTTTAATTTTTTAATTTTTTTTTGTAGAACTCTTATGATTTCTATTTTATATTAAGACTTATATACAAGAGAGATAATAAAATAATCCGAAAATTAAAAAGGGTTACCAAAACATTTTAGTAAATACGACCTCAAAAAGGCCTCTTTACCTTAAAATTTTTAATTTTTTTTTTATTCTATAACTAATTACACTAAATTGCTTTTCCTATTTATAATAATTTATTATTATTATTTATTTTACTTGTAATGTTATTCAAATTAAATGATATTTTTTATTAGTTTAACTTTAAAAAATTCATATAAAATAATAAAATATTTTCTTAGGTGTTATTTAAAGGAATAATATTTTTTTAGGTGTTAAAAGAATTGAAAAATAATGGTAAAAAATATTAACATGTGATATATTGTAGTCAAGATGTGCGTATGAGTGATTTTTAAGAGATTTGCTAGTGTTTGAAAAAAATTCACGATTGCGGTTTCCGATTCCCATTACAGATGACTCGATACTCTTGATACCGTTATACTGCGACCGTGTCGTATCCCGCAACCACGATTTAAATCCATGGATTTACAATAAAGCCTCATACTAACTTTGCTACAATAGTGTGTGCTATAAGTATTCTTTTCATTTTGGTAAAAATGAAAACTATATATTTTCATAAAAGAAAAACATTAAGCACTATTTGGATAGTATATTATCAAAGGTTTTGGTCTGCTTTACCTATAAAAAAAAATGCATTTGGTTTGCTTTTGGGAGCAAAACTCGCCCTACTTTTTCTTGGAAGCAAGAGTAATAGTTTTCAATAACTAAACCAAAAGTATGTTTTTTTATATTTATGATTACTCCGGAGAAGATTTTTTTTTCTGACAAGTAGAGAAGAATTTTGAGTGACCTTTTGTGGACAAATTAATTTTTAGTGACAATTTTTTTTAATAAGAATAAAGTGATTAATAGTAATATCAAATTCATTACTTTTAAGGATATAATGATTACATCTTCAAGAATAGAATCAATCAAGCAATCTAGCTATTCCTTTATCCACAATTTAAATGCCTATCACTCTTTAGCCAGCCTTGGTGAACATGTGAAACGACATCATAACGATTAGTGGATTGAGCCAACTAGGTTTGTTGTACATTACACCATGTGGCATCCAAGATGGTTCTCCATTTCTAAGGGTAAGGGTTCAAGCCCAACGGAATATTGCCCTTAATTAATGGTGCTAAAAAAAATAAAATTTATTTGCTACATCGTGAACTTCATTAGACTCTTTGATTGTCAAAGGCTAAATTATTTGGCAATAATCATAGTAGAAAAAGTGCCACTTAGTTGGGCACTTAGATTTTTTTTCTTCATATTTTTGTTTGATACTCCCTTTGTCCCAAATTAAGGGACCATTTTTGGAATTCCAACTTTTTAAGAGAGATTATTTTATTGTTTGGAAATTTTTTAAATTTCTAATAATACCCGCATTTAACTTCCAATAAGTTTTTTATATATTATAATAATGGGTAGCTTTGAAAATTTACATGTTAAAGTACATTGACTTTTCAAATGAAACTCTTAAATTGGGACATTCCAAAATGGACTAAAAGACTCTTAAAATGGGACGGAGGGAGTATTAATTTTATAATTAACCAAAAGATATTGTAATTCTGTTTATGGTGATTAAATATAAATTTATAAGCTACTATCTTTTTTTAAATAGTAAATCATTTGGATTTATGACAAGCAACGCTGTATCATATCACCATTATACTCTATTAGAAGTCATATATCTTGTTAATCAAGAATTAATAAAATTTGTCCTAGCTCACCTCACATTGATGCTTTTTTCGGGTATTGATACTTGATTTCAAAAGTGCACCAAAAAGTTGTCAATAGTTATTAAAGGTATTAGGTTCTCATGCTTATGTATCAAATTAAGTTATCCGCAAATAGTATTAAAAAATTAGTAAAATATATATTATCATTATTATGTTTTTTATGGTTACGTTACATCTTAGTTATGAAGTTAAAATTAAAATAATGATATGTTTATCTTTTGGAGGAATGAGATGTGATTAAAAAATGGTATTAGAGAATACGAGTCAATTGATTCTTTCATGTTGTCCTTATATATTTAGGGTTTAATAATTCAAATGCTAACTAACATGTATGTCTGACAAACTAGTACTAAAATATATAAATATTGCTTAGTTGGTATGTTTATTAACTCATTATGTTCATTATATGTTAAAATAAAAGGAGAAGACTTGAATTAAAAATAGATGAAATAGTTAGAACACTTTTATTTATTCAAAAGTTAGGGACAAACTCTCTTTTATTATTTGGTACTTGAAATGGAGTAGTACGTGATGTGAATCTCATGCGTATACGATTCTAACGGCTAACTCTCTCTCTTTTTTTATAAGTAAGATTAGTGTATATAAATGAAGCCCGAGGCGGGCAAGCAATTACAAAAGACCTAACATAGCTTTAGAAAGGTCCTAAGGACCCCAAAAAATCAATAAGGGCAATAACATTTATAGGGAAAGCCTCTTTAGCCCAAAAAAATAATGAGCGCAAAAAATTATTTTTAAAGACCGTGATGGGCACCTCCTTGTCGTCAAAGACACTCCCATTCCTTTCTTTCCAAATGCACCATAACAGGCACACTGGAGCCATATTCCAATATTGTTTAACCGGAATCCTCACTTTACAACCTTGCCAAACCAAAAGGAGCTCCCTAACTGACCTTGGCATTACCCATTGGAAATCAAGGACAAAAAGAATTAAGTTCCAACAGTCTCGGGCCATGGGGCAGTGAATAAGCACATGATCTACTGCTTTCTGCCGCCTCCTTACATAAGTAGCATCTACTTGCTAGAAGAAAGTCTATTCTCTTTAAATTATTTGCAATAATGATGGCCTTCCAAGAAGCCTCCTAGACAAAAAAAGGCTCGTAGGGGACCCCAGAGTGCCAGATGAGCTTCCAAGGAAAGTGAATCTTGCTCGGCTCCACTAAGCTCTTGTAAAAGGACTGGACAAAGAAGGATTTTCAAGTCTACTTCCACAACATAATTTCATCGCTTCCCTCCCACACCTTCACTTTATGAATAAGCAAAAAAAAAAAAAAGAGGCCCAATTCCTCCAGTTCCCAATCAAAGCACTCTCTTCTAAACTTGGGGCACCAGACTGCGTCCCCTCCAACTCTCTCCCAACACTCCCACACCCTAATCCCTTTATTATAAGCTACCCCATACAAAGAAGGTAAGCTCACCCTTAGAGGCACATCCCCACACCACACATCATCCTAAAATCTTACACGAAGCCCCTTCCCCACCGAAAACCACACCCTCTACCTAAGCTCCCTCTAAGACCCCCATAATGGCACCCCGATAAATCGCAACTCCAGGGGCCATTGGCCCTTCCCTGACACGCAACCCTCCCTCCTCACACCCATACTTTGAAACAATGACTCTTCTCCAAAGGTCCCCCCCAGCTAGGCCAAACCTCCACAACCGTTTGCCTAGGAGGGCTTTATTGAAGAATCTCAAATCCCTAACCCCCTAGCCTCTTGAATAGACTGGTTTCTTGACCTTATCCCAACTGATAAGGTGAATCGTCTTTTGGCTCCCCTCATGACCCTATAAAAAATCTCGCTGGATCTTTTCCAAGCTGTTGCCCACCGTAGAAGGAAGGGGAAAAAGAGACATGTAGGAGGTAGGCAAGTTGCCTAAAGTGCTGTTTACAAGCGTGACCCTGTCCCCCCTTCCAACCCATAAGGCCTACGCTGGAAGCACTCCACCACAGGGTCCCACACGGCATAAGACCTCTCGGCTGCCCCAAGAGGAAGCCCCATGTAGGTAGTCAGGAAAGCATCCACCTGGCATCCCAGAGTGCTGGCCAGGATATCCAGCCCCAGGGACCGTTCCCGACTGGAAAAATGTCACTCTTAGCCTAAGTTAATATTTAGACCGGAGACTGCCTCGAAACACACCAGGATAAACCTAATAAAGCGGAGCTGCCGAATCGAAGGCTCGTGGAAAATAATCGTAGTCATCCACAAACAAGAGGTGAGAAATAGAAATCTCTCAGCCCACCCTATCCGGTATCGAGAAGCCTTTCAAAAAGCCCACTTCCTCAGCTCTAACCATAAGGCGACTGAAAGCCTCCATGACGATCACAAAAAGGAGGGGGGAAAGAGGATCCCCTTGCCTTAGGCCCCTAGAGGACCTTAAAAAACCTGCAGGAGAACCATTCACTAGCACAGATAGGGAGGCTGTTGTGATGCAGGTGATCATCCACCTCCTCTAGATCTCCCCAAAACCCATCTTCCGCCGCATACTCGAGGAACCCCCAGTTCACATGATCAAAAGCCTTCTCAATGTCTAGCTTGCAAACAAGCCCATTTCTCCCTTGTTTTCTCCTTGAATCAATACATTCGTTGGCTATAAGGGCCGCATTTGTCTGCCCTCAACGAATGCATTCTGGCTGCTGCCCATGACAGTCTTCAGCCTCAGGGATAACACTTTGGCCAAGAGCTTATAGATACTGCCCACAAGACTGATGGGACAGAAATCCCGATTGTTATTCGCTCCCTCCTTTTTTGGGATGAGAGCAATGAGGCATTAAGGCTCTGTTCCAAACTCCCCGTCCCTATGAAAACTTGCAAAGACCTCCATCATATCCTTCTTAACTGAACTCCAGCAGTGCTTGAAGAAGACCGGGGCTTTGTCTCCTGCGCAAGAACCTAAGGCAGCACACATTTCTTCCTTGGAGAAAGGGCATTCCAAAGCGGCGGCCTCAACCTCGTTCAATTTCCCAACCAATAAGTCATTCAGACCCGGCCTCCATTGACTGGATTCCAAATACAACTTTTTGTAGAATTCAACAATCCCATCTCTAATGGTCTCTTCCTCTATCAAAGAGTGTCCTTTAATGATGATGGAAGAAATTCTATTGTTTCTGAAATGAGCCGATGCGATTCTGTGAAAAAATCTAGTGCTTACGATCCCCTTCTGTGATCCAGAGGGCTCTAGATTTCTGACGCTAGGAAATTTCTTCTGATTTCAGAATCAGCCCAAAACTACCCTTAAACCCCTCTCTTTCAGCCCTTTTATCTTTTGAAAGGGCACCCCCTGGTCCTCTGTCTATGGTGAGAAGTTTCAGGAGAATCTCTTGCTTTTTAACTTGAATGTTCCCAAAGACCTCCCTATTCCTTTTTCTGAGATCTTCCTTTAGAAGCTTCAATTTCTTGGCAATGCAAAAACTCGGGGAGCCACGCAATGTGTAGGACTGCCACCATCCATCCACAATGTCGGAGAAGCCATCCCTCCAACCACATGTTCTCAAACCTGAAGGACTCTTTCTGGCACTGAACCCTCCACAAAGACAGCATGACAGGATGGTGATCTGAGCAGGGCCTAGGCAAGCATCTCTGAATAATACTCGGAAACTATTCCTGCCCAAGAGTTCGAGACCAAAAACCTGTCCAGTCGAGGCATAGCGGGAGTCTGGCGACCATTGGACCAAGTGAATCTCCCCCCTTCCTAAGGGAAAGTCCACTAAGCTCAGAGAGTTAATAAAATCGTTGAACTCTCATGTTGTAAATATTGACCGAATCTGTAACTTAATTTAGGCATTAGATTGAGCTTAATCTATAGCTTAATTTAGGCTTTAGATTGTTGTATTAATTGTAGGAACTAATTTAGGATAGTTTCCTTATTTACTTATAAGCTGTGACTATAAATCTTGACCTTCTAGAAAGAAGAATATATCTTTTTCATTCTCTAAAATATCTTCAACAGTCCCGCATGCTAGGAGATAGTCTGCCCCCACCCGATCTCTCGCTTGGGGAGCGAACTGCGTTGAAGTCCCCCCCAGTGCACCAAGGGACCTGCCACAGGGAGGAGATGGACCTGCAACTCGTCCCACAAGAGGGGTTTGGGGTTGATTATAATCAGTTTTTGTGAGTAAAGGTTGGAGTTTTTAAAGGGCTAGGGTTACTTGAGTTATAATCAAGGAAAGGCAAAGTTTCAGGGGCTATTTCAGTGCTGTGAGTGGTTACTTTGGTTCTTTGTGGTTTTAGAGTTGTTATCTGATGGTATAATTGATTGGGCCTATCAAAGTGAGGGTTTTTGGATTACAAGACTGGTTAACAAAGTCTGATTGGAATATACAAGTACATGACTAAAGGAAAGAAGAGGCAAATCTTGGAGTCAACTCTTAAAATCCCTTAAGAATCAGTGTTTGAGCTGATCTCTATTAAACTAGAAAGAATAAATAGGTATACACAGGCTGCTGGATATCTCCTCCTTCAATTTGGAATATGGTTCTAAAATTGAAAACTCTAAGACTTAAACTTATGTGACACATCTAAATCGATGAAAGACCACAAGTACAAACCCAATAACATAATAAAAACACCTGTCAGCCACCACTACAGACCGTGTTCAAAAATTTTTAGAAACTACCAAAAAAAAAACCTGAACCTAAACTATTGACTTGAAATGACTTCAACTTAATAGTGGAGGTCCCAAGTAGGCACCATCTTGAAATGAAACCTAATTGGGACTAATTTTTTTATGGAAACAGGAAGGACCTTACAGGCAAGTTGTTTTTGACCTTGGAGGATATTGGCTTTTATTTTATTTTAGGGTTTATTTAGGAACTAAAAATTTTGGCAAGTTTATTTAGGTTTTGCCTAATGTTATGAGACAATTAGACTTTGATTATTGGTTATTGAATTGATACTGGATATTGAATTTTCTCTCTCTGGTCACTCTCTTTCTTCTCTCTGTTTCCCTCTCTACTCAATCTTTCTCAATCTTTCTTCTATTCTCTATTCTCTCTCCTGTGCTGCACCAATTTTCTTTCTCTGAATTTTCTTTTTCTCTAACCTACCATGTACTGCATCATCCTAGTGCCATACGCATCAATGGGGAAAATGGAGATCGTAGGTTTAAAATTCATGTTTATAAGGTTTATGTTTATTCCTAGTGCCCTAGAGCATCAAAGGAGAAAAAATTAAGTCAGTATGATGTAGGTTTGAATCTCAAGCATACAAGGATTTTGACGGTTAATAATAAATATCTTTTCCTTTTAAATCATTGATTCCTATTGCTCTAGAGCTTCAATCAAGAAAAATAGAGTTGGTATGATGTAGGTTCAAGAGCTTCGAAGTGCACCAGATCCAATTACACCTGCATGTTGTCAAACATTATCTTATTCAGATTATATGGTCATAGTAAAAAGATGAGTATTTTCTTGAAAAGATGTCCACATTGAAATTAGCTGCCTTTTTTTTTCTTCTAATTGTATTAAAATATGCAGAATGTTGTTGTCCATTGAAGATGGTGTGGCTCTTATTTGTTCCTCTAAGGGTTGCATTTCTCATTTGGACAGCAGCAAGATCGTACTAGTTGGAGGCTTCCTAACAGCCATTGTATGTGCAACCAGTACAAGGAAACTATGGCTCGTCTTTTCATCAATATTATGTGGCAAATGAAGTTTTTTATGGTCTCTTTGGGGTTCATTGGGTTCTTCCAATTTCTTGGAAATTTTGGAAGTCACGAAATGATGATATGCTTTATTTGTTGGACTGGTGGCTGTGAATTAGCTAAATTAATACATATACTAAGTTAAGGAAGAGATTAGAATTTACTTGTGTTTTGAATTTGGTATAAAGGAGATTAATCAACTTAGGATGAAGTCTATCATAATCTAATTCATGTAGTGGCTCACTTTAGGGGATGGCTGAAGCTTGTGCGACTGTGGTATGAAGATTCATAAGGGATTCCATTCTACTTATAACATCCTTTCTTCAATCTGTTAGAAATAAAAGAAATTTGAGAAAAAGATATATATTATGATTACTACAACCTCATATATATATACAATACATTCCTAACTAAAGAAGGAAAGGAAATCAAAGAAATACAGAGAAAATAAAAGATGGTCAACATGACCTAAAATAGGATAAATTTCCTAATTCCAACACTCCTCCTCAAGCTAAGGCGAAGATATTGACGAGCCCCAGCTTGACAAGAGATGACTGAAGTAACGACGGACCCACTGACTTGGTGAACATATCGGCCGTCTGATCAGATGAGGGAACAAAGCTAGGGGTAATAATACCCGAACGAACTTTTTCCCTAATGAAGTGAATATCGACTTCTATGTGTTTTGTTCTCTCATGAAGTACCGAGTCTGAGGATAACATAATAGCGGACTTATTATCACAAAACAAAGAAGATGAGTCCTGACATAGGGAAAGCCCAGCTCAGTCAGAAGAGAACGAAGCCATAGAAGCTCACAAGTGCCCTGAGCCATAGCATGGTACTCGGCCTCGGCAGAAGATCGAGAAACCACCGCTTGCTTCTTACTTTTCCAGGATATGAGATGATTACCACGAAAAGTACATATACCAGAAGTAGAGCGCCTGTCACTTTTAGAACCTGCGTAGTCAGCATCTGTAAAACAAGAGAGATTTGACTGTGCTCTTGTCGTATAAAAATGCCCAAGACCAGGACAGGTCTTAAGGTACCGGAGAATATGATAAACTGCATCCAAATGAGAGGTACGTGGTGAGTGCATGAACTGACTCACAACACTAACAGAAAACGTGAGATCTGGTCTTGTGTTCGTTAAGTAAATAAGACGACCCACAAGACGCTGATAAATGGATGGGTCTGATAGTAACTCCTGATTCTGCTGGCAACTTATGATTTGGATCCATAGGAGTAGAAGCAGGCCTACACCCAAGCATACCTGTATCCTGAAGGAGATCAAGAGCATACTTTCGCTGAGATAGAGATATACCAAAGCGAGACCGAGCAACCTCAATGCCAAGAAAGTACCGCAGAGGACCCAAGTCCTTAATATCAAAAGACGCCTCGAGATCACGCTTTACTTTAGAAATACCAGGTGAATCATCTCCAGTAATAATAATATCATCTACATAAACGGAGATGATAATACACCGTCCATCTGAATGTCGTCGAATAAAGCATGTATGATCCGAATGGCACCTAACAAAGCCCATATCCAGAACAACATCACTGAAACGGCTAAACCATGCTCGAGGAGACTGCTTAAGACCATAGAGGGATTTTCGGAGACAACAGACTTTCCCAGAATACTCCCCCTGAGACCGAAAACCCGGTGGCGGATCCATGTAGATAACCTCTGTAAGGTCACCATTGAGGAAGGCATTCTTGACATCCATCTGATGAAGAGGCCAAGAATAGGAAGCAGTAAGAGAGACAAGAAGACGGACTGTAGTTAACTTAGCCACAGGAGCAAAGGTAGCACCAAAATCCTTACCTGGAACCTGAGTAAAGCCTTTTGCAACAAGGCGAGCCTTATACCTCTCGATAGTGCCATCGGCCAAGTACTTCACACTGAAGACCCACTTACAGCCAACCGTTCTCGCACCAGCAAGCAAGTCAACAAGTTCCCACGTCTGATTTTGAAGAAGAGCATCCATTTCTACTTTCATAGCGGCCACCCACTTAGGATTTTGGAGGGCCTCAGAAACTAACCGAGGAATGGATACTGAATCAACCTTACCAAGAAAGGACTGATACGAATATGAAAGACCCTGATAAGATATAAACTTGGCAATAGGATGGTCAGTACTACTAGAAAAACCCAAACGGATGGGGGGGCGACTATCACGGGGAGGATACCGGGGAGGTGTGATATCAGAAGCTAAGGGAAGAGATGAAGTACCTGAGTCCGGAGAAGCGTTTGGCGAAGGAACATGAGAGCGCGGACGGCGAGGAAGAAGAGACCGCGGACAACAAGGAACATAAAGGACGGGATCAGTAGTGGTTACTGGAGGAGGGGACCTGCTAGGAAGTGAAAAAGAGGACACCGGAGGAGGCTCAAGAATGGGAGCCGGACGAGGAAGCAAGGGATTGTCCTTCGGAGGAATCTCCTCAACAGGTCCCGGCAAGGAAGGAGTACCTGAAAAGAAAGGAACAGTTTCCAAAAAAGTAACATCTAATGAGTGATAGAGATGACCAGTAACCGGATCATAACAACGATACCCCTTAGACATGCTAGAATACCCTAAGAAGACACACCGGATGGCCTTATCATCAAGTTTAGTGCGGGAAGGGCTACGGTTTTGAACAAAACATGTACACCCGAAGACACGAGGTGTAATAGGAAAGAGTGTGCTATCAGGCTGAAGGATATGGAGGGGGGCCTTACCTTGTAGTATCCGACTGGGAGTACGATTGATAAGGTAAGTAGCTGTGAGAACAGCCATATGCCGGAAATATTTGGGTACCCCCATCCCACACAAAAGACACCGAACAACAGACATGATGTGACGGTTCTTACGTTCCGCTATCACCATTCTGCTCAGGAGTGTAAGGACATGTAAGTTGTTGGAGAATACCACTTTTGTTAAGCTCACACCTAAACTCATGCGATATATACTCTCGACCATTATCAGACCTAATATTCCGAACAACAGTATTGTATTGGGTTTTGATCATTTGTAAAAAATTAGTAAGGTGTGAAAACACTTCAGATTTTTTCTTCATAAGATAGACCCAAGTACAACGAGTATAATCATCTATGAAAGTGACATAATAGCGGTGCTGAGATAAAGCAACAACTGGAGAAGGACTCCATACATCAGAATGAATAAAATCAAAGGCACACGGTGCACGATGCATGCGAGGAATATAAGTAGTGCGAGTATGTTTTGACAATTCACAAACCACACATTTAAATTTAAAATTCCTGCATGCTTTATTCAAAGGTGGAAAAAGCCAACATAAATATTGAAAGTTTGCATGTCCTAAACGGGCATGCCACAAATCTAAAGTTTGAAGAGAAAAAACAGAAGTATCAAACATAGGCAAAACAGACGCCTGAATACTAGATGTTGACACTTTGGATGACGGAGGGTCTCCAAAGTAATAGAGTCCATTGCGCTCATATCCCCTGCCAAAAATCTTCTTCGAAGTCAGGTCCTGCAAGAGACAACGATCGGGTAAAAAAATCACAGCACAATTAAGATTTTTGACAAGTAAACTGACAGAGAGAAGATTGTAAGCAAAATTAGGGACATAAAAAACAAAAGAAAGAGTGATGTCTGAAGACAGGACTGCATCACCCTGACTATTGATCTGGATAGATGACCCATCGGCAATACGGACAGACTGAACAACAGGGGTAATTGGAGAAGACAAAATGGATTATTAGCTCTAGAATCCAAAATCCAAGTGGGATGGCCTGACTTAACATGAAGAGCAGTAGGGATACCTGTAGCAAGTGTAGCCGTGGGATTGGCAGATGAGGTAGTCCCCAGAGGAGCAGAACCTAAGCCAAGGTGGGCCTGAAGTTGAGCAATCTATGCCTGAAGCTGGCTATAATCTGAAATGGCTGGAACGGGTGCAGTCTCTGCAATGGCACCTGTATGAGGAGCCCATTTTCCTCGGTCTCGGTTCCCCTGATTCCCCTGGTTCCGTTTCTTGGAATAACCCTTCTTTAACTCAAGATGGAGATCAAAGCAGCGATCAATGACATGGCCGGGCTTGTGGCAGTGCTGACAATAAGGATGGTTACCCATCGGACGGGAGCCCGAAGAAGCAGCAAAGGCCATTTGATCAGGAACAGGAGGAGATAGCTCAATTTGTGAAGGTGAAATCGGAGGAATAAGACGGGGCCGACGCTCATCGCCATCCACAGTAGCAAACGCCTCATAAAGAGAAGGCATAGGAGAGGTGTTCAAAATCTGAGCCCTAAGAGCCTCAAACTCAGGTTTCAAACCCATCAGAAACTGATATGTATGCCTACGATCAAGACGTTTGGACTCAACATCACCATCAGTGGTAAAGTCACTAAGGGGCTCATACTGGGCCAACTCCTCCCATCTAGTCTGGAGATAACCAAAGAAGTCAGCAACCGATAGGCCCAAGGTGGCTTGGGAGGCATGAGATATATCCCGATAAAGCTCAAAAATTCGAGAATCACAGTGTGCATGCGCGTACATCTTAGACAGGGCAGACCACAGACCATGGACAGTCTCATGATACATGAACATATTATAGATCCTCTCCTCCATCGAGTTGAACATCCAACCCAAAATGACACAGTTGTCCATATCCCATTGTTCAAACAAGGGGTCAGATTCGGATGGCTTCGACATCTTTCCAAGAATCCACCCGGTCTTGCGTTTTCCACCGAGAAAGAGGCGGAAAGAGCGAGACCAAGCATGAAAGTTTTTCCCATTTAATAACACACTTGTGACACGTTGAGCCGGTGTATACTGGGCAAGAGAAAGATCGGGACGAGAAACCACAGGAGTCGGACGATTAGCAGGAACAACATCCTTACTTACATCATCCATGAGACAAGTCCAAAAAAAAACTGGAATGAACAGTAGAGAAACAAAGGCAGATAACGAAACGGCAACAAGAGAACCACAGTCGGACAGAAAACGGCTTACCAGACTACGGGCAACCTGACACAGCCGGACAGAAAATAGAAGAGGAGCACGGAGAGGCTCTAACACATCACAGACATCATAGACAGACACGGGCAACCTGACACAGCCGGACAGAAAATAGAAGAGGAGCACTGGAGAGGCTCTAACACATCACAGACATCATAGACAGGCCAAGGAGGCCAACAGGTGCAGCACGGAAGCTGCGTGAAGGACCAGAGGGGTCCTGGGAAGTCACAGGTGGTGCGGCAGTGGCTGGGTGATGGGGGGTGGATAGGTGAGATTGGGGGGGAGAGAAAGAAAGCGTTCTTAGGCTCTGATACCAAAAAGAAATTTGAGAAAAAGATATATATTATGATTACTACAACCTCATATATATATATATATATATATATATATACAATACATTCCTGACTAAAGAAGGAAAGGAAATCAAAGAAATACAGAGAAAATAAAAGATGGTCAACATGACCTAAAATAGGATAAATTTCCTAATTCCAACAGAAATAATGGATAGTTTTACTTCAAAGTATCTCAATCAAACTAGAAACAGAACTGTTTTTTCCTGAAAAATAGAATCTGTATTTATAGATTAGAATTGCAGAAACCAGAAAATACAGAAAATAGAACATTGGTCTTTAAACCAAGTTCACAGAACAGAAACAGATTCTGTTCTAACTTAAACAAAATTATAAATTGCAAAACAGAAGCAGATCTGCTTACAAAAATTTTGCAGTATCAATACAAAAGATGATCGACCAAGGCTAGCATTTAACGCTATGTCTTTGAGACAATATTCACCCTTGCACTGGTGCTTCGAGTTGTAACATTGATTGTCTCCTAGGATAC
Organism: Nyssa sinensis; assembly: GCA_008638375.1. Lineage (NCBI taxonomy): Eukaryota > Viridiplantae > Streptophyta > Magnoliopsida > Cornales > Nyssaceae > Nyssa > Nyssa sinensis. Next base: position 20,456,382 of record CM018051.1, on the reverse strand, counting down.
AATGGTCTCACTCACTGATGTAGCACTGTCAATTAGTAAGCACAGTGAACCAAAAAGCTATGTTTGTACTATTTTTTTCAATGTACAAACTTGTGAATGTTATGAATGAATTCATAACCTAATGTAGTGAGGACGGTGTGTTTATATAGATCACTTCGTGATTATTAGGTACAGGCACGAAGCTTTGGGTCTCTTCTATTCATGGTGAACAGGCACACCAATCCAAAGGAGCCCAACTGTTCAGTGAAGAAAACGACTGTTCAGTCAAAATTCAAAAACGCTTCTCAAAATGACAACGTTTTCCAATTTGTTCAATTGGTAACAGATACGGTAATGTTTTGAAACGTGATTTAAACAAATTTTCTCTAAAAAGATACTATATATATATATATATATAGTGAGCCAAGGCCCAAACCCGACTCGGCCCAGCTCGGTGCGGCTGTGGCGCGTGCGCATGCGTGTGTGGTGAACCTACCATGGGTTAGGTCCTCTCCCTTCTACAAAAGTGGGGTGCCCCTTGGGGGCCTAAACCCTCCTTTAAGGTAATTGTCTATATACTAAAGCTTTGAGCCCAACCAATGTGAGACATAAGCTTTTTACAAACTCATGTTACTATGTTCAAGTGGTAATGTATGGAGTCAATTTCTCACTTCACTTCCTTAATGGTTTTGAGTAAGCCAATATATGTTCTTAATTTTTTCATAGAGGAGAACATATTTCCATGTGAACCCATCTCAAATAATGTATGAGACCCACTTTTATTTTAGCTCAAAGTTGGCTAAAAACAATTGCTCTAAACCATTTTGCCAACAATCTCTCACATGAATAAAATTGATTGAAAGTAATGCAAGTGATATGCAGACACTGAAAGAGCATAATCGGAAATCTCTAGTATAGAGAATGGTAGCTTGTGGCTTTGAACCTTCGCTTATGAAATACTATTGGAGTTGGTTGATCAGTGAACATGATGTCTTGAACTGTTCAACCGTTTATGCAAATCAAAACAACTAGTATTCACACAAAATCTTTTTGGACACAGTTGGTTCTCATGATTGTGTTCATTTTGGCCCTGAACAAATCTCAGTTTCATGAGTGCTCTTTGGGAATTTCTATCTTATCATTCTCATAAAACTGGCCCAATTCATTCTCATATTGGTGATTCTTATTAAGAGTATCTTGCTATACCCTTGTGTTAACATGGTATAAAAATCATTAAAAGCATGGCTTATCCTACCAAACGCTGCAAGCGTCGCTATTTTTATCATAGGCAATGAGCAAGAGATTTTATCTCCTTACTAATCTTGTTGAATCACACACAATTCGGTTGTCCCTTAGAACCTAGGTCTTAGGATCTCCAATCAACAAGGTTGGTTTGTCATTATGGCAACTCTTAATGCATAGGCTTTAAAGCCATTTCCCTTGATAAATGATTTACTTTCTCTCTAGTCAAACCTTTTGTTAACGAATCTACTACATTGTCTTTTTACCATCTGTATTCATTGGTAACATTACCATTAGAGAGCAATTGTTTTACGGCATTATCTTTTCGACGAATATGTCGAGACTTACCGTTATACATCTGATTTTGTACCCTTCCCATTGCAGATTGGCTATTGCAATGTATACAAATTGCTGAGCATAGATTTTGACCACATTGTAATATCTTCTAAGAATTGATGAAGCCACTTAGCTTCTTCGCCAGTTTTATCTAGTGCAATAAATTCATATTGCATTATCGGTGTGGCAATGCATGTTTGTTTAGAAGATTTTCAAGATACCGCTCCACCACCAAGTGTAAAGAGATAACCACTTGTAGACTTGAGTCTTTGGTGTTGGATATTCAGTTGGCATTACAATATTCTTCAGGTACAACTGGATACCTTGAGTAGTGTAATCCATAACTTAGGGTGTATTTCAAATATCTTAAAACCCTAACTATTGCCTTCCAATGGTTTGGCCCGGGGTTACTTGTGTATCTACTCAATTTGCTGATAACGTATGCTATATCTGAATGAGTGCAGTTCATTACATACATTAGGTTGCCAATTATTTGTGCATACTCTAATTGAGAGATGTCTTTGCCATTATTCTTAGATAAATGTAGATTTACATCTACATGTGTTCTCGTTGAACTACTATCATATTGATTGAATATCTAAAGTATTCTCTCAATGTAATGCGATTGAGACAATACTAGTCCATCTGATGTTCTAGAGGTTTTTATCCCAAATATGACATCAGGCAACATCCTAAATCTTTAATGTCAAACTTATTGTTCAACATTTTCTTGGTAGCTTTAATGACTTCATTATTGCTACCCATAATGAGTAAATCATAACATAAAGACAAATTATAACATAGCCATTTCCAGTATCATTGACATATACACATTTATCACAATCATTGATCTTAAACCCGTTTGACATTATAATACTTGTCAAATTTCTTATGTCATTGCTTTAGTGCTTGTTTTAATCCATAAAGTGATTTAACAAGCCGACACACTTTCTTCTCTTGTCCTGGAATATTAAATCATTTCAGTTGTTTCATAGATATTTCTTCATTTAATTCACTATTTAAAAAAGCTATTTTAACATCCATTTAATGTATTTCAAGATTGTATATAGTTGTAATGGCTATTAACATATGAATTGATGTTATTTTTGTAACTGGTGAATATGTGTCAAAATAGTCTAAGCCTTCTTTTTGCTTGTATCCTTTGACAACAAGTCTGGCCTTGTATTTGTCAATTGGTTCATCTGCTTTCATTTTTCACTTGAATATCTACTTATACCCAAGAGGTTTACAAACTGGTTGAAGATCCACAACTTCCCAAGTATGATTTTGCATATTGGATTCAATTTCATTGTTTATCACCTCTTTCCAATATGGAGCTTGAGGACTGGATATTGCTTCCTTAAAGCTTTGAGGCTCATCTTCTAACAAGTAAGTTAGAAAATTTGGACCAAAATATTTTGATGTTCTAGCCCTTTTGCTCTAGGTTCATCATGATCTTATTGTGTCTCTTGGTCTTGACTATTGCTGCTACTATTTGCAATGTCATGAGTCCTTTTAAAAGAACTTACCTCTTGTGTGGATTTGTAAGGAAATACATGTTCAAAGAATGATGCATTCCTTGACTCAATAATAGGTTTAATATGCATATCTGGTATCTCGGACTTATAAATAAGAGACCAATATGCACTACTATTATTAGCATACCCAATGAATATTCAATCAACTGTTTTAGGTCATATCTTAATCCTTTTAGGAGTAAGAACAACCACTTTAGCCAAACTCTCCCATACTTTTAAGTATTTATAGGAATGTCGAAGACCTTTCCGCAATTCATAAGGGTTCTTATTGGTTTTCTTTTGAGATATTCGGTTAAGAATATAATTTGCGAAAAGTATTGTTCCCCCTCACAAATTATAAGGTAATCCAGAACTTATCAGCATTGTGTTCATCATTTCTTTTAAAGTTCTATTTTTCTGTTTAATAACACCATTTTGCTAAGGTGAATAAGGTGCAGTAGTTTGGTGAATAATACTATGTTGTGAACAGAACTTACCAAAAGGTGATTCATATTCACCACTTATATCACTTTTTATCACCTTAAAATTCTTGTTAAGTTGATTCTCAATCTCATTCTTGTAATATATAAACATTTCCAAGGCCTCATTTTTACTTCTCAATAAGTAAACATTGCATCTTCTGCAATCATCAATAAAAGTAAGAACATATTTCTTACCACCTCTAGTTTAAACACATTTCAAATTACAAATATCAGAGTGAATTAACTCTAGAGGTTCAGTACTTCTTTCAATGGATTGAAAAAAAGATGTGTTGTTATTATTATTAATAGAACTAGTTGGTACAATATTAATTACATTCATTTTGAAGAACCTATTGCTCCTATACGCCTACATGCATCTCATTCTTAGTAAGGACAAATTTGTCTGATACAAAAACCAATTGGAATCCCTTCTTACTCAGCGACGACCCAGACACTAAATTCTTTTGAATATCAAACACACTCAACACATCGTTGAGAGTGAGTTCTGTGCTCGGAGTCATCTTCAATACCACCTTTCCTTGGCTTTCAACCTTGGAAGTAGGAGAGTTACCCATAAAGAGTTGTTCTCCATCTAGGAAGCACGGACACTCTAATCTGGGTGGTGTACCCGTGTTCGACACGTCTGGGATACGGACACGCCCGGACACGTGCCGTACACGTGTCTGACACGTGAAAGAAGGTGTTCGATTTTTATTTTTTTTTTTTAATTTAGGACATGCCCAGAAAGATTCGGATAGCGGGGAGTCACATTGTAATTCTAAATAAAAAAACATGGGGTCTCTTTTAATATTCTTAAAAACTAGCAGGGTCAGTTTGCAATTTATAACTTATATCTTATATTTTTTATGACTTAAAACATCGGCATTTCTGAAAATCAAAGAGAAGAAGAGAAGAGAGAAGAGAGAAAAGCCCTAGCCGTGCTCGCCTTCGTCGCTCGCCGCCGTCATCGAAGTCCTCGGTACGTACATCTTATTCTCTTATCTTCTGCCCCATTTTTCTGTATAATTTCTTCTCCTCTTCTTACGATCGGGATTTCTCAAAATTAGAGAGAAGAGAAACCGTGAAGAGAGAAGCCCCAGTTGTTGCTCACCTTTGTCCCTTGCCGCCGTCACTTCATTGTGTCGCTCGCCTCTGTCCCCTTGGCAGTCCATCGTCGTCGCAGTCACCAACCCAGGTACGTACATCTCTATTCTCTAACTTCCACCCCTTTTTCTGTATAATTTCTTCTCCTCTTTCTCTCTTTCTCTCTCTCTTATATATATTTATATGTTGCGGACATTGCAAACCTAAGTTTCATTTTTCAATTTTTTTCTCTTTTGCTTTACTATATATTTTTTCAATGTTTTAGTGAGTTTATCTCTCTTCTTTCTTCCATCTATTTTGAAGTTTGTTGATTCATTTGGAAAGTTTCATTTTTCACTGTTTTTTCTCTTTTGCTTTACTGTATATTTTTTCGATGTTTCAGAACCATATCTAATGAGTTTATCTCTCTTCTTTCTTCCATCTATTTTGAAGCTTGTTGATTCACTGCAACTCTTGCAATTCACTGACTGAAATTCTTGGCATTCTTGGCCAACTGGAACTCAAAAGTTCTATTCCTCTAGCAATTATTAAACTTTGGATAATTGATAATTCATACTTGCTATGATTTTGTTATTTATAATCTTGTTGAAATATTTGGTACTTTTAAATTTATCACTTTATGGTACTTCATATTGGAAATTTGGAATTGTGTTTCTTGTGTAAATGTTGCATGAAATTGTAGTTTTTTTATACATAATTTGATTGATATGAAAATAGAAATTGATTATATATTATATAAATAAAAATAAAATATATTTTATTCAACGTGTCCCCGACGTGTCTGTGTCTTGTCTTACTTTTTTAAAAAATTGCGCGTCGGCGTGTCTGTGTCGTGTCGTGTCGTGTCGTGTTCGTGTCCCGTGTCCATGTCCATGTCCGTGCTTATTAGTTCTTCATTATCTATGGTTTGATATGATGAGAACATCTTCTTGTTTGAGCATAATGCCGAGTAGCTCCAATGTTCACCCACCATTCCTTGGTATTGCCCATCAAATTTACTTCGAAAACCATTGTCGAGAGGTTCATTTCAGAAACATCATCTGAAAGATTTTTCACTTCAGTCACATTAGCCTGAGCATGTTTCTTGCTAGGATTCCTTTGGTCCTTGCGATTGCAACAATCCTTTGCACGATGGCCTGATTTTTCACACGCAAAGCACTTGCCTTTGAATGTCATATTGGACACTTTCCTTGGGACCTTGTTTTGGACCATAGCCAGAGTGCTTCCTCTTTTTGTTGAATTTTTGTATTTGTTCCACCACATTTGCCTTTGACTCCATGAAAGCCTTTCATGCTTTCTTTTCAGAGGCACGATTGTCTTCTATTGTCAATTTGAGAATCAAATCCTTAAGACTTATCTCCATGCGTTTATGCTTCAAGGAATTCTTGTAATTCTTTCCAAGATGGCTTGCAATTTTTTAATAATTGTTGCCACTTAAAAAGACTCACTTGGGGACATGCTTTTTGCATGAATATCATGCAGGATAACTTGGATATCTTGACCTTGATTTATCACATTCTTGGAATCTACCATTTTGTAGTCTTTAGAATTTGTCGACCATGAATTTCTTCAGCCCAACATCTTCTGTTTTATACTTGTCTAGTGATTCCCAAAATTCTCTTGCAGTTTTGATTGGATAGTACACATTATACAATGTGTTGTCCAGTCCATAGTGGCAACCACTTGCCTATTTGTCTCATTCTCATTTAAAGCAGAAGCATCTTCACCAAGGAATTTGGCCAAATTCAATGTTGAAGGTAGAACAACATTTTTTGTTGCCATCTTTTGAAATCAGTGCCATTGAATTTCTCAGGCTCTACTTCGTGGTTCACACTCATAGGCGCCATAACAAGAGTAGGGAGAAGCACCACGGTAGCAGCAAGGGTTACAATTTTAGTAGTCATTTAAACTGAGAGCATAATATAATCTGATTATAAAACTAAAATTTAAACAAGTAACAGAACAATAAAATATTGATTCTGTAGAAACCTGAAAAATGAGGTTAAATTTTTCATTTTTGCCGATAAGGCACTATTCATGCACTATTTGTCGGTAGGGCGTTATACATGTATCATTTGGGCATAAGTCATGTTGAGAAGCATATTTTGAATATGCCATAGAAGAGAAATATGCTTAGAATGTTAAAATACACCTCCTGTAAAAATTTGAGCCTAATCGGAGACAGTTTCAAAAATGGACCATAAAGGGCATCCCGGGTGGGCCCGGCCGAAACCGCCAATGGGCGAAAATAAATTTTTTGGAAAAATATCATTTAAAATAATTTTAAGAACTTTAGGTTAAAGAAAGATGTCGAATTGAGACTTTTCGGGACGGGTTGTAGTGTAACGGGGTCCCGAATTCATTAAGGGCAAAAGGGTCTTTTTACTCCTTTACTATAAATACAGCCTCTTAGAGATAAAAATCACAGAATTGGTCTGAGAAAAGAGCTGCAGCTCATTCATGGAGAGAAAAGGTGAGAAAACCTAGGATTTTTCAAGTTTCAAGCCACCAAAACACATCTCTAGGCTAGGATTCTCACAAGGTTTCCTTCTAGGAAGTTGTTCCCCACGTCAAGGGCTACATTCTCACTGATTGGTTCGGCTGCACAGCGAACACAACTCCCTAGGGTTGAGAAAAATCATTTTAGGTATGATATCTTACTAAGTAAAGAATAGGGTTAAATTTAGGAATGTTTTATATGTTGATTGAGTGATTTATATGTTTACTTCTTGTTAGAGAGTCACTTAGGATGTAGTTGCTTTGAAAAACCTAGAGTTGGTAATTTGTATACTTGTGTGTTCTTTGAGTTCTTTGAGAATTTGTCAAAATGATGAATATGTAGCTTGAATATATGTTTGATTCATTACATTGTGGCTTATGTTCATGTGAATAGACCTTGTGTTTTGGAAGATATGGTTGTTTAATGCATTGATGCTTTGTGTAATTATATGTTTTTTAAGAATTGGTAATATAGTGAATATGTAACATGATCATGTGTTTAAATTGATTGTATATAGCATATGTTTATGAGGAAGAAGTTGTGTGGTTTAAAAGTTAGAATTTACTTTATGGATGATGCATGATTTAAGGTGTATGCCATATATTTGATAAATGCCTCATTGAAATTGCATAGAAAAATCAAGGCATATTGGCATATGGTGATTCTTTAAAAACATAGTGTGGGTTGAGCACTTGGTGCTATGTATTATGAGGGTGTAGATCTTGTGGTGAAAAACCCAAAATTGGCCATTGCATTAGTACTCACTGATCCAACTGGGAGCGATCCGTAAACCGAGACATGGTGGCATAAAGTTTGCATGGTGTGTCACGCATATTGCCATTGCATTGTATTAATGAATTAGAAGGCATGTAGATTATAAATGTACACTTGCACATGCCACGCCTTAACTTTGTTCCTTGCATTAGCATTATGTCATACTAGCAGTTGTGCTGACCCCTCGTGGGATATCATATTACAGATAAGGCTCCCGGTACTTGAGACTTGATGAAGTCTTGAAGAGCGGAGGAGAAATGGACCACAAAGGATATTTGGCCTTAGAGGCAAAATTTTTGAGTTCTATAAGGGCATAAGTCCTAAGCCATATGAAATGAACTTGTAGAAATTTTGTATATTATGAAAACAATGGGTAAGACCTTATACTTGTAATCAACATGAAGTTTGTAACATTTAAAGTTCAAGTATATGAGTACATATGGTGGATTGTATATTTAAATGATGTATGTTTAATTTTTATGAAATTGTGACCATCGAGTGAGGATGGAATGCATAAATCCTTATTTATATGAAGCATTATGAATATTAGGTGGGAAAAGACTTAGAAAACAAAGGGAGTTATGTTGAAATTTTGCAAAATTAAAAGATTTGTTGGTGTGTAAAACACCCTTTAAGTAGGTGGGAAAGGTGTCAAAAGGGGGGGGGGGGGTTAAAAAACCTTGAAGAAATAGGCTAAAAATGGAGAAAAAATAGCTTACAAAAACTTCGGAAAACAGAGAAAATTGGATGCTGGACAGAGAAATTCAATTGCAGTAAATACATTGTTGCTACAATGATTCAGCAGGAAACAACCTAGACCAACACCCTGCCCAGCCTATCGCGCGCCCACGCCTGCTTGCAGCCATCCCCTGCACGCCAGCCTAACACCCCTTCTAACACCCACTCTTGGCCACCTTTTTAGGCCATGTTTGGCCACTCTCATGGGCCATGTTTGGCCACTTAGACTAATTTTGGTAAACCTTTTGACCTATTCTTGACCCATGTCTTAGGGCATTTGGGGCCCATTTGGGCCATTATTCCAAGACAATTTTAGAAATTTTTTGGGGCTGTTTTGGAAGCCATTTTTGAACATGACTTAAACTATTTTGAATATTAATTGGGAGGGATGTTTGAGTGATATTAGTAGACCATTTTGGTTAAGTCAAATAGCAAAGTCTTCGTTACTAATTTTGGGGAAACATGGGGCAATGAATGCATAATAAACTAAATCCACCTTAATAGCCTTTCATTTACTTTTCTAATTTCATTTCATTCATTCCCTGGGTTTGTAGAAATTTGGGGCGTGACAAATTCTAGAATTCTACATAGAAAAATTGAAGAATAAAATACCGTAAAAGTAAAACTGAATATTGTCTTAAGATTGTTAGAAATACTCGATAGTTGTACTACACAGTATCTCAATCAAACTGTAGAAACAAAAAAAAAAAAAAAACAGTTTTTCCTAAAAAAATAGAATCTGTATTTATAAATTAGTATTGCAGAAACTTGAAAATAGAGAAAATAGAACACTGGTCTTTAAACCAGTTCACATAACAGAACAAATTCTATTCTAACTTTTAATTGAAACAAAATTATAAATGCAAACAAAAATTTTACGGTATCAATACAGAAGATGATTGACTGTGGCTAGTGTTTTATGCTTTGTCCTTAAGACAAAATTCGCCCTTGCACTAGTGCTTTGAGTTACAATAGCGATTGTCTCTTAGGATACAGTGGTCTCACTTACTGGTGTAGTACTACAATCATCGAGTACAGCAAACCAGAAACTCTGTTTGTAGTCTCTCTTTCAATGTACAAACTCTTGAATGTTATGGCTAAATTCGTAACCTAATGTAGTGAGGGTAGTGTGTTTATATAGACCACTTCATGACTGTTTGGTACAGGCACAAAGTTTTGGGTTGCTTCTGTTTATAGTGAATAGGTGCACCAATTTGAAGTGAAAAAGACAACTCTTCAGTCAAAATTCAAAAACGCTTCTCAAAACGGCAACATTTTTCTAATTGGTTCAACCGGTAACATTTTGGAAATGTAATTTAAATAAAAAATTATTTAAATAAATTTTTTTCAAAAAATATATATATATATATATATATATATACACACACACACACATACATACAAGAAGCCAAGGGTCAAGTCTGACTCGATTTGGGTAGCGCGCACGTGTGGTGAACCCACCATGTGATAAGTCCTCTCCCTTTTACAAAAGTGGGGTGCCCCTTAGAGGCTCAAATCCTCCTTTAAGGTAATTGTATATATACTCACTTAAAGATTTGTGTGCCCAACCAAGCTTTTCACAAGCTCATATTTACCATATTCAAGTGGTGATGTTTGGAGTCAATTTCTCATTCACTTTTTAATGGTTTTGAGTAACCCAATATATGTTCTTAATCTCCTTATGTAGGAGAATATATTTCCATGTGGACCCACCTGAAATAATATAGTGGACCCATTTTTATTTTAGCTCAAAGTTGGCTAAAAACACTTGCTCTAAACCCATTTTGCCAACGGCAGCTATACTAGTTGTGTGTAAGATGGCCAAGTATGAAACTGATGTTTGTTTATTAAACTAGGGAAAAATATCCACTGTCAACAATTATCCAAATTGTTTTCAATTAAGAGTTTGAGGAATTCAATTCTTGGCTTCACGATTGAACTATTTCAAACTTATTGACTAATCATCATTCACATATATCCAAAATGGTTGTCTAATATATCTTCATCTTGCTTTCATTTCTCTTTTTTTATATTTATCAACATATACAGCATCTTGTCTGATCCTACAATCATACTATATCTTCCTCTATTTGATCAACCCAGTTTGTAGTGGGAATATCGTTGAAAACTCTTGGCCTTTGTAATTGTCATTTTAACCCTCCAATTTCCCCTCACTAGTGTCCGGATAGGTTTCTTCCCATATGCTACATTAATCTGGAAAAGACTTGATAACGATCAGAACCTATTAGCAACAGCCATTACTCCATTAGTTAAGAAAAAAAATAAAACTAGTTATTCATTGATTATGTCTCCTTAATGTATATGTAAGTATATTATATTCACATTTAGATTGAGAGGCAAGGTTATATTCCTACTTTGGGGGTTTCATACTTCAAAAGTTGCTGTGTCCCATGATTACAGGTGATATTTATAATCGGGGAGAAAGAATAGACGGTTCTAAATTTGGGGCTGATCCTGGCTTACCAACAGAAGAAGTCTCCTCTGAGGTAGGAGCATCTCTGAATAAAGGAACAATTTCTAATCCCGCATACCGCTGCAAAAAATGCCGGAGAGTTGTTGCACTGCAAGAGAATGTTGTGGATCATGTTCCAGGAGAGGGTGAGACATCCTTTGATTGGTATAAGAGGAGAAGTGGCAACCCTTTCAGCAAGGCTGATGAGATTGAGTGTTCATCCATCTTTATTGAGCCTCTACGTTGGATGACAACAGGTACAAAACACCAGTGGATTCCCTTTTCTAGAATTTCTGATATCTAGGCTTATTTCTGAATAAAGCTGTAGGCATAAATGATATTGCAATACAAATCTCTAACCTGTTGGCCAATCAATGGGTTTGTAGCCTTTGGGCCCACATTTGATTGGTTTGATCAAGAATGGTGTTTATGTTTGTTTTAGCTTTTGAGTTGCTTACCATGCATATCCCATTGGTTCTATTAACATTACTCCATCCGTAGCTCGGTTTATTTCATTGCTGTGGGGATCTGCAGTAGCTCTAATGAACGTCATCTTAGAATTATCTATAACTCAAGCTCATGTTTAACTTTGTTCTTGGTTCCTTAGGTTCCATCCATTTTATGATTTACATGCACCTTTAGAAAATTTTAGTTTTCTGATAGTTGTTACCCTTGTCGCCCAGTTGAAGAAGGTGCATTGGAGGGCAAGCTGTCTTGTGCCCACTGTGAAGCCCGCTTGGGTTACTTCAACTGGTCAGGCATCCAATGCAGTTGTGGTAGCTGGATCACCCCTGCCTTTCAACTCCATAAAAGCCGAGTTGACATCAGCACTGTCTAGTATTTCTCAAGGTATCCAGAAAATAGAAGGCAGTTAAAAGGCCTATTACCCAATCTATTTCTATTTTCTTGCTTCTTGCACAAGGACAACTTGCTGCTGGAGAGTGAAGCTTGAGTGAGTGCCGACCTTTTGTTTATGGTATATGATTAGTTATATGATTTTTGTTTTTTCCAAATCCAGACTTATTTGATTTGACACTTGGCTTTGATGTAATCATGGAGGTTCTCTATGTCAGATGCACATTATTTGATATGATTTTCTTGGGTACAAAGATGTAGGCCAAAACATCACCACAGTGGCTTAAACCCTTCTATTTTTTCATAGTTAAATTTGATATCTATTTATTTATAGAAATTGCCAACTGCCTGGAGTAATTTTATGTATTTGGCTTCAGTTGTTCTATATACGAGGACTTTTGGTTTGTTGGTTTGTTCCTGCTTAGGGGAAATCCTGTTTTCCTTTCTGTGGGACTGTTTTTCCTCGAGGCCTTCCAGTTTGTTTGGTTGTTTGTTTTTTTTCCAGGTTTTAATTGATTGGGATCGGATCCGAGGGTGCATTTGGCCTTGTTTGTGAGATTTAACTTGGACTTGTGTTGAGCATTTTCTTGGGAGGGAACTAGAGTCATTCAAATACTTGTATAGTGCTGACCCAGAGTTTCAATCAATCTCCCTGGTTGTTTTTTTTCCAGGTTTTAATTTATTGGGATCATATTTGGCCTTGTTTGTGAGATTTAACTTGGACTTGTGTTGAGCATTTCTTGGGAGGGAACTAGAGTCATTCAAATACTTGAATAGTGCTGACCCAGAGTTTCAATCAATCTGCCTGGTTGTTTTTTTTCCAGGTTTTAATTTATTGGGATCCGATCCGAGGATGCATTTGGCCTTGTTTTTGAGATTTAACTTGGACTTGTGTTGAGCATTTTCTTGGGAGGGAACTAGAGTCATTCAAATACTTGTATAGTGCTGACCCAGAGTTTCAATCAATCTGCCTGGTTGTTTTTTTTCCAGGTTTTAATTTATTGGGATCCGATCCGAGGATGCATTTGGCCTTGTTTTTGAGATTTAACTTGGACTTGTGTTGAGCATTTTCTTGGGAGGGAACTAGAGTCATTCAAATACTTGTATAGTGCTGACCCAGAGTTTCAATCAATCTGCCTGGTTGTTTTTTTTCCAGGTTTTAATTTATTGGGATCCGATCCGAGGATGCATTTGGCCTTGTTTTTGAGATTTAACTTGGACTTGTGTTGAGCATTTTCTTGGGAGGGAACTAGAGTCATTCAAATACTTGTATAGTGCTGACCCAGAGTTTCAATCAATCCGCCTGGTTTTTTCTTGGTCTAGGTTGATGTTGAACTTGCTTATCCAAGATCTAATTTGGATAACCTGGACAGTTAGATCACATTTCTAAGGGTTGTTACTGATTCAAAAGGAACCTATTGAACTCCATCATTCACGTGAAATTACCCCTTTAATCAGCTGCAAAACTCTTCATTTGTTGTTAATGCCCAATAATTAGATTGTGGGCAACCATTGTGTGGCCTTCTATTATTCACCCTACAGAAAATACCTCACAGATGTTTCTCTCATGTGGCGCCGGCCCTAATTAGTCAATAGATTCACAAAGACTGGCTTTTGATAGATTATTATTATTATGTATTTTTAAAAAGAGTACCGTTTTACACTTCTGATCGAGAAATGGAAATTGCTAATTTTGAAAGGAAGTGTCCTTTTCGATTGATCGAAGAAAAAAAAAAAAAGAGTCGGCCAAAGAGAGATGGGCACACACTAATCATAATGGTTCACGCACTTTGAATGATGTTTTATGTTCGGAGCAACAAGAGAAGTAGCTGGTGTTGGATAGCAGGTGCCACCCAGTTATGAAATGCATTGCACTTGGAAATTCTACCATGCTTGGAAAAAAAAAATTTTGACTTTATGATTAAAATAACTATTATTTAAATAGGGAATAAAATAATATTTTTTTGTGCTACATTTAGTTGACACGTTTGATCTTGGAGGGTAATATAATTTTAAAAGAAAGAAAATATATCATTGAAATTATCAAAAATCTTAAAACTGTTCTAACCGAAGAATCTGACTTTTAGCTGTCATAATTTGAATGATATATATCTTTTCAATTCAATAATTTAAATTTAACCAAAGCTGTCTTGAAACAAAAGTATCAAAATAACTTTTAGTATTAGAACATAAATGTCAACAAATAATTTTTCGGTACTATAATACTGCTTAAATTTAACTTTAGTAGGACTAAAATAAATTTTAGTATTAGAGTTTCTCTTAAGAGAGGTTATTATAATTTATTCTAAAAAAATAGAAAAGAAAATTTTGAAGAATATTGACATAAAAAGCAATGTTTTCAAAACCGGACCGTTCATCGAACCGAAAAATTGTCCGGGTTACGGGTTATCGGTTCAACCGTCGGGTCAACCGGAATCAAACCGTGATGTCATAATTATGTAATTAATAAATTTAATAATATATATTATTAATATTTTAAATTTAAAAAATTATACAAAAATTACTAAAAATTATATAAATTTTTTTTATAAAATATGAATTTTTTTAATATATAAAATTTCAAGATAATGAGAAATAAGAGTTGAGGCTTCATCTCTATTCTCTGTCTCCATCACCATCACCACCGCACCTTCACCACCACCGCCGACTATCATCTTCCTAACCAACAGAACCTCAGCCGCATCATCACCATAGTCCATAACCCATGGCACCTTGACCACGACCCCAGCCGAACCCACAGCCACCGCACCTCCACCGTAACCATCCTCTCCCACAATCACCACCGCCCGTCGCTTCCACCACTCCATCGCACCGCCACCATCATCACCTGAACCCCTACCCTCATCTCGTCCATAACTCCACCAGCCAACGCCGACCCCTAACCCTCTACCAGCACCGCAGACCACAGCCGTGCCCCCTCATCCGACCACACCCATCTCTCTCTCTCTCATCCGCTCGACCGTATCACCACCAACCACCGACCATACCACCAGCACCTCCATCTCCGTCCCCGACGCACCAGTGATCGTCCCTTGCGTCGCCGTCGCCGAGTCACCTTGAGAGAAATCTCAGATCTGAGAAGTGAGAAATGAGGGATTGAGAGATTGGTTTTTTTTTTTTTATATATATATATATACAGAGGTGAACCGGTCCGAACCGGTGACCCAGTGACGGGTCGAACGGTTCGCCGGTTCACCCGCCCGGTTCGGACGGTTCTCCATTTTAAGACCAGTTTTGAGGCTGAAACGGTTTCTTGGGCTTGACCGGACCGTCCCTTGGACCAGTCGACGGTTCAACCGGTCGAACCGTCCGATCCGGTCCGGTTTTGAAATCATTGATAAAAAGACAACCTAATGATTCGAATCCCTGTTATAGACGCCACAATATGCCCGTTTGGTTGAGCGACGTAAGAGTACTATTTAAGTTGAACAATTGAGTATTTTAATAAACTATTAAAAAATACTTAACAAGTATTAAATAGGGACATTTATAAAGGACTTGACCAAATGAAAAAGCTAGACTTACTAGCTTAACTCAAATTGTAGTTAATGAAAAAGTTATGGTCAATAAGTGCGATTTGAAATTCCGGCCCAAAAAGCATCAGCCAACGTAACCTATCACATCTGGTTCAATCTGAGCCAACAACAACATCCAATCTTCGTCTAATGATTTAGGCAACTCACCATCTAATGCATGAAAATAAAATAGATGCAAATGCTAGATAAATAACATCAGCCAACAAGTCTGAAGAGAATTTGAATCAAATTACATAATCAACCTATAAAAAAAAAAAAAACCGTTTTAAGCAGGTAAGATATCCAAGTGTATGAGCAGCTCCTTCACAAAAGAGTGAGCAGTCAACAATTTTTTACAAATATATCCGTACATTTAAGCCTGACATACTTGAAAGTGCAACTATACATACCTCAATCCTTCAAAAGTAGACATGCTTGTTTAATATAGGGTAAATAATTTTACAGGTTTCTAATTTCAAGAGAAAAATCAATTAGTGCATATATTTATCATGAAACTGATACCTACGATCTGAAACAATTGGAGATAAATAAAATAAAATAAAAAAGAAAAAGAGGAAGACCCAGAAGAAGTGTGCCATGAGTGCCTCAATGGGTTCCTGAGCACCAGATCAATCAAAACCTAGAAATGGGTAAATTTGTTTGATGATCTCTGGGCACTGATGTGATTCAATCTTTGATTCATTTTTCAATTAAAAAATTCACTCAGTGTGACTGCGCTTCAAGAAGGATGTTAGTGGCCACATTGATGTCATTTCTGGCCTGTACAAGCGCTTGTCTGGCATTGTTTCTGTCAAAACCCATTGAAACCAGTGTAGCAATCGAGTCCTCCGGTGGCTCTATGGTGGAAGACATGGGAGCAAGGTAGTTTCCCTGAAATGAAGTAAGGAGGATATAGTTGTTTCAAAGTTACTGATATGTGGACAAAAGGATGGCAGGCACACAATTTTAAATGATATGTACAAAAGAATCTTTAAGAGGTAACTTAATTTCAAATGCAATTGTTCAATTGCATACATGAATCAAAAGGACGCTCCTAAAATTTCCACTTGGTATTTCTTTGTTCAAAAATCTGTGAATTCTCCTGAAAGAATGAGCCATTTATTAGTTCGGGAAACAGTATAAATATTGCTATCTTCCAGCCTGCATCTTGACTCACCCATGCAATTTATGTTAAATCACATCACTATTGACTTTGAATAAAGAGGCAGAAAAGCTTCCACAACTTCAATTACAAAGGAAATGATCACTCAACCCTAAGGGGAGAATTGAGATTGTTGAGAGATCTTGAAATACTCCTTTTCATTAGAAAAAAAATAACAATAATAATAACTTGAATCAAGGCCATTACCCAGTGTGTTAAGAAAGATGGTGTGGACACAAAGTTAAAAACCTACCCTCCTAGCTATATTCGCAAGAAGGGCTGCCTTGATACTGAAACCCACACTTCCACACTCAAGACAAGCTGAGTGTTCATTTTTCACATCAAGCAATGGCCGCACACAAGAAAAAATAAACTGAAAAGAGCCTGGGGGTATAGAGATTGGGAGCTTCTAACATCCAAGGTGCTACAATGTCTGACAGGTTTTCTGCCCAACAACCCCCCCCCCCCCCCAAAAAAAAAAAAAAAAACTCATGTTTCAAAAACCCCTTACATCATTCACGCTGTTCCACTTACATGTCTTTTTCATATATTTATTTATCTATTGTGGGTGATTTAGATGTGTATTACAGACAGAAAACCACAGTAGAAAACAATAATAAATTCGGAACAAGTAGCAGGCCCATCAAGAGATCAAGAGTTGACTCATCTCAAGATGTAAATTGAAGTCACATTTATTGTTGGGTACATGTGTACATGACAGTGACAACTTCAACAGATATATGTGAACTAAAAGTTGTCTCTCTCTCATCTGATAATCCAAATCTTTTTTGACCTGTCACCAAGTTCTTTGTTTTTCTTCCCCTTCTTAATGTAGAAAAGCCAATATAAACAAAAGCATATATAAGTAATTGTGAAAGGGGATTTTGATTTCCAACCTAAAAGGCAATGCTCCAAAATGTCATTTCAAATGATCATAAGCACAATGCATTTGGCTATCGATTCAAGACATTACACAGCCAGTAAGGAATTTACCTCACCAATAAAAATGCACGTTCAAACAATTCAAATGTAAAACATATGGAGCAAACCATGGCAAGCAATCTATGTTTCAGATGGAATTGGGGTCGTGAGAATAGACAACTCAAACATTTAAATGTTCTCCCCAGAATTTGAGGCGTTAGAAAGCTAAGGTAATAAGATCCATCCTTCTTCTAAGCCAGTGGGAAATGGGTTTGCTATAATAGGCGTTAGGACTTTTAGTCAAAAGTTGTGTTGGCTAATTTGTGTAGACAAAACTATGGAGTTGTAATGTGCCCAAGTCCAAGTGAGTCAAAGTTCCTAAGCCTTGTGATCACACATACATTCAGAGCTTCATGGAGATACTTCTACAATGGCGGTGGTCACAATGGTAGGAGAGGTAATGTTTTGGATACACTTGGCCTAAGGTTTTCACACACACACTTCCTGCATTTAAAATGTTTTAATTATTATTTTCTAAGTTTGGCTTTGTAAATTATACTTAGTATTAAAAATAGACTCGCGATTTTAAGAAGTAAAATGTTTTTAATTTGAGTCAATTTTTAATAACAAGTGTGAAAGAGCATTCTGCCTCGGTTGTGGGCTTGGTCATTCTAATGACCAGCCAACAATCAGACTAGTGACTTCACAACAGACCCTTGTGGTATCTCATGGGCTTGGTCGTTTGAACGACCAGCCTTCGTGGGAATGCTCGTTCGAACGACCAAAGTCTCATTCGAACTACCAGAGCAATAAGCTCAAGTCACGAATTCTTTAAAGGGTTCATTCGAACAACCAATGACTTGTTCGAACGACCATCGGAAAATTGTGCAAAAAGTTTACAAATTTCATCAGGTTTCTGTTCTTTTTAATCTAGGACTATAAATAGTCTTTAGCACAATTTTGAAAGGACTTTTGGGTGCTGCAACTCATTGTATACTTTTAGTTCCAACAGGTTTTCAATTGCATATATCAAAGGCCAATTGATCTAAAAATCCTACCATCTTTTTACATTAACATCTTTAGAGTACATGGTTGTGGATTTCAAGTTGTGTGCGATCGATAGAGTTCAAAGTTGCGTGGGGATTCGCCACTGTGATTGAAGTTGTCCGTTCATGGATTCAAAGTGGAGATCTACTTGAAAAGTGCTTGTGGATTCAAGTTGGATGAGATTCAGAACAAGAACAAGGCTTGAGGGATCAAATCATTGTGTCTACAGAGTATATAATCACCGAATCTATTCTAGTGGATTATGTTCATCTGGGTAAGCGCCCCAGGATTTTTCAAAGCAGATACGATTGATCTGTAGCGGTTTCCTCATCAACAAAAATCGGTGTGTCATCTTTCCGCTCTTTATTATTGCTTAAGTTTTATTACTATTATATATTGATGCATGCCACCGATTGTTGATTGCACACAAGTGAATATAACTTTCACTTAATTGAAGAGAAAACCTTAATCATTGTTGGGTTGTTAAAATTGGATAAGGTAATTTTTATTTTACCATCTGACCTATGCACACCCTCTAGGTCAAGTTTGATTCGTCTAGATATACATAGGGCCTCTCAATAGGAAAGATCCTAGCATGATTTCAAGGTGATTGTGGACCTAGTGAAATCTCAAGTCTTCAAATCTTGGTATGCATAAGATTCTTGATATGGTGGCTTTCTTACAATTGCAGATTAAATGGTTTTTTTTTTTTTTTTGACAAGTAATGGTAATTCCATTAAACAGCACCATGGGGGTACGCCCATATACAAAAAGATAATACAATAACTATACACCCACACTCAAAGAGTCCAAGAATGCTACAAAAGAGAGCTCCCCGTAATCCAAAAATAGAGAGAGCTCAAGACTAAATTTTTCACGGTCCAAATGGGAGACTCAACTCCTTTAAAAACTCTATTGTTCCTCTCCCTCCAAATAATCCACAATATACATAACGGGGCTATTTACCAAGCTCTTCCCAATCTCCGTTCAAAAAAATGGCCTCTCCAAGATGCTAAGACTTCCACCGTGGAACGCGACATAGCCCAAAAAATCCCGAACAAACCAAGCACAAGGGACCAAATAGACCAAGAGAATGGGCAATGAATGAGGAGATGGTCCACCGTTTCCTCATTACATTTACATTAAAAAACACCAATTCATCACCACCTAGCCTCTTTTTCTAAGGCTATTCATTGTGAGAATTTTCCCCAAAGTCATAGTCCAAGCAAAGAAAGCCACCTTGCGAGGAGCTTTAGATTTCCAAATTACCTTCCAAGGAAATTGATGACCCCCTGTCCCCTTAAGTAGCAATGGACACGACAACTATCGTATGGAGGATGAAGTGTCAACTTGGGTGAAAGAAAATATTGAAGGGATTAGCAAGGAATTGGGATTAAATTGTGAAGGAAAATGCCGTGATGCGGTCCGTGTTTTTTAGGCTATTGATCTGGAGTGAGAGGTGAGAAGAAAAGAGGCAGAAAAGCAAGCAGTTGGAAAGGGGAGAGGGAGATCAGAAATTTAATTACTGAGATAAATTATGAATGCAGAGGGACAGAGGACAACAAAAGCAGGAGGAGGGGAAGGGAAAGAGAGGAGAAGGAGGGGGAGGGGGGGGGGTGGGGGTTGACAGTTTGTTTCTCAAGAAGATCAAAATACTACTGTGGAATGTTTGGGGGTTAAACGACCCGGGGACAAAGACAATAGTGAAAAACATGCTGCAACAGTGGAAGACCAACGTTGTATGTCTTCAAGAAACAAAACTAGAGCCGATTTCCATCAAAGAGGTCAGATCACTGTGGCAATCCAGGGCTCTTCTTCAAGCAAGTGGGACTGCTGGGGTAGGGGTGGGGGTGGGTGCCGGGGGGATTGTCTTTTGGGACAAAAGGGTCATGGAAAAGTAGGAGGTGAAGATTGGGGAATTTTCGGTGTCCTGCAGATTTTCTTTTGTGGAGGACAGGTTATAATGGATATTCTCAGGAGTTTATGGTCTTACTGATGACAGAGATGGGTAGATTATGGATGGAATTGCAGGAGGTTTCCTCCTCATGGGTAAACCCGTGGTGTATTGGGGGTGACTTCAATGTCATCCACTTCCCAAGTGTGAGATCTCCTTCAGCTAGAGCTTCAAAGGCAATGTCAGAATTTTCAGAGTTTATTGATGCCAACCATCTCATTTATCTCCTGCTGATTGGAGCCCACTTCACCTGGACAATAACAAATACCCTCCATCACTTTCCCGTATTGACATATTTCTGGTGTCTAAAGATTGGGAGGAGACTTTTGCAGATGTTAGCCAAGTAGCTCTGCCTAGAGCCACCTCGGATCATCTTCCCTTGTTGTTGGACTGGGAGTATTAGAAGAGGCAAATGACCATTCAGATTGGAGAATATGTGGCTCAAGGAGGGGGGTTTTGTGGCCTTGAGGAGAGTTTGATTGACAGCTGGTGGAAAGAATTTAATATGGCAGGGTCAGCTAGCTACAGATTGGTGAAGAAACTGTCAATGTTGAAGGAAAAGCTGAATGTATGGAATAAAGAAAGCTTCCGGAATCTAAGCTGGACGAAATCAGTGGCCTTACGTGAAATTGGCAGGTTAGATGTAAAGGAGGGGGAAGGGAGGCTGAGTAATGATGAATAGCAGCAAAGGGATTCTAATAGGGCTGAGATTAAAAAGCTGGCTGTTTTTGGAGGAAACACATTGGAGGCAAAAATCTAGGGCTATTTGGCTTAAGGAGGGTGACAATAATATTATAAGATTTTTTGGCTAATGAGGAGCTACTACCTCTATTCCATTTTGAAGGCATTTTTCCCACAAGGGGGTTTTAGTTTTGGGTTTGGAGGTTTTCACTCGTTATTTCTCTTGTATGAGTTCTGTGTATTTTCTTGTTTGTGAAGGATTCCTGATCCTTTCTCTTTTTTGTATATTTTCTTTGGTTTACAAAAAATCTATGGTTTCATCACCAGAAAAAAGGACCTAAAAACTTCATTAAACTGTCACTAAAAGAATGATGCAATAGGGTTCTGTTGGCATAATAAACCCCCACTCCCAACCTAAACAAATGGAAGAAAGGAAACTAAATTTGCACAAGAATAAATCTATACAATAAAAAAATGAAGAGAACAAAAAATTATACTTGCCTCCACTTGGCGACCTGTGTAGGATGGTACATTTCCCAGAACATTTCTACTTGGCGCTGTAGGTGGCGTACTACCCGTGGATGGCCAAGAAAGCCGTGAAAAGAATGAGGCAATGAACTGTGGAAACTGAAAAAAAAACAAAACAAAGGTGCATAATGATGCAATATTTTGTGATACACCACATTGAGCTCTAGCCATTGCAAGAGAAATAAGATTGACATTTTAAAAAGTTAAGACAACTTGTTCAAATTAATCAGTGGGAAAAGAAACAAAACATAAATAAATATATTAACTTAAAGTCTACGGTTCTGACGCTTAATTTAAAAGCAATAAGTGAACTGCATAAAACACTCATTTAAAATTAACTAGAAAATAGAGTACAAGCAATGTTTGTGCAATATTGCATAATTACTGTGAATGATTTGAAATTTTGAACAAATAAATTAGATCAAAATAAAATGACTGATAAAAAAAAATAGATAAAAAAAATGAAAAATAATTAAGAACTCGAACTTCTACAAAACAAAGAATACTTGGATCAGTTTTTCTTTTCTAATAACATCTCTTACTTTGCTGCTTCTGCCCATCTTGTTGAGAGGGAGAGGGAGCGGATAAGAGCAGCAAGTGTTTTAAAAGATAGAAAGAGATGTCGTACGTTGGATGAAAAAAGAATCCAAATAAACTATCCTTGATGAAAAGATAAGACTAATTATCTATTTAGATTTTTTCGAGATTGTTTTATTATTTAACCCCTAATGTATGAAAAGGTTTAAGCAAACAAATAAGGGTTCTTCGGCATTGATGTGGATGAGACCATAAAACAAAACCAAATCTTGGCTTAGTACTATAGTATATGTATTGCTCCCCTAAACTAAGCTATAATCTCTTCTAGAATTTTCTAGCTCTTATACAATCCTTAAATTAAACTTGTTTTCCCAATATTCATAAAGAAACTTGGATAGAGGGAATTAGCAGAACCAGAGAGAAGCAATCATTTATACATAGATAAAACAGACAAACATGACTAATATCTACTCTTTGCATCTTGGGCAGATAACTTTGAAATTAATAATCTCTTAAAATTAGATCCACCTAGGCATGGACTAAAATACTGGTCATTACAGTATCAGTAGTTACACAACGAATTTTGGATTGATTTTGAGCTAAAACAGTCAAGATTTATTGATTTTGAGCTAACATATCATGATTTCAAGCTTGTAGAACACCAGCGAATGTTGGATTTTCAAACTTAAGAGCTATGGTTTGTTCATATTTTTTAGATCTACTCAGTTTGAGTTTAGATATTGTGATTTGGATGCTAGACCTTGTGATTTGGTAGGTAGATTTTGAACTTTGAATGCTGGGGTTATAATTGGTGGTTTACAACTTCAAGTTTGAGATTTTGATATATGCTTGGAGCTCTTTGGGACATTTGGTAGTGATTTCATGAATCAGAGAAGTATGAATTGTGCATCATCTAATAATTGACTTAAAATCTAGTCATTTCATTGTAATTGTAGTATTGTAAAACTTAGAATTTTCTTACAAACAATTATTTACATTTTAATGAATTATTAATTATGAACATATATTTGAATTTCTATTTATTATTTATATTAGTTAGTGGCTTAGTGCAATGTTATTCATGATAGAAGATATTTTCTTATGAGTTTAACTTAAAAATTAATATAAAATCTAATACAATAAGTAAAACATGTTTCTAAACATCATAACATTGAAAACAAACAACTAAATGCATTAAAATAGGTGTTGCATGAGTACAGTAGATGAAAAAACAATTAGCTACTTGTTTTTTCAGTGTACAGTGGTGACAGATCTCTAAAGAGTTCTCCTTTTGCTCTTTGGCATTGCTTAGGTCATGCCAGGGACCATAATGGAGTTATTTAGATGTTGGCCTAGGGGATGCAAACGTAAAAGAGTTAGGAAGGTGTGGGAAACAAGTCCACTGTGTCTCATGTGTGTATCTAGAGGGAGAAAAATAGAGAAACTGTGTTTGAAGGGGAAGAATGCTCTGATTATGCTGAAACAAATCTGAATACATATATCACACTTTTTGGATAGTACATGATTATTAAGTGACTATAGGTGCATTCATAGATTTTGTGGGGCACATGGGCATGGCAACTTGCCTAGGTCGCTTTTCTCATGTCTTCATGGGTGCATTGTTTTTGTAGCACCATTAGAAATGTTTTCCTACTGAAAGCTTCTAGAAGAGGAACATGTGTCAACAAATTGGTGGTGGAGGAAATGATTGTGTGGTGCGGTGTATAGAAATTAGTATGTCTTGTGTAGGTATTTGTGCAATTGAAGTGATGGGTGAGAGACAAGGCTTTGCCCCCCTTTCCTATCAACCGAACCAACAGCCATTACCCCCCCCCCCAAAAAAACTCTCATCAGTTCTCTCTCTCTCTCTCTCTTTCTTTTCTCACTCTCCCTTCCATGGCAAGAAAATGAGTGTTAGACATGGTGTGGTGTGTGAGAATGGTGTGTGTGCTGTGTATTTTGTGTGTATATGAGAGAGAGACAAAAATAGTGAGTGTGTGACTGTGTGAAACGTTGTGTGTGTGTGTAACAATGGGTGTTCATGTGTGTTTGTGTAGGTTCAAAGAATGGGAAGGGAGAAACAGTGTGTGGGGGAGTGTGTGTGTGTGTGTGTGTAAAACACATTGTATGAGACTGTGACAAAGAAGGACCAAACAAAAGAGAAGAAAAGAAATGGAAGAAGAAGAGAAGAAGAGGAAAGAAAGGAGGGGAAGGAAAAGAAAAAGCCTAAACCCGAGCGGGAACTGAGGCAAAGCAGCCATTGATGGCCTCTCCAAGCCTTCTCTCTCTACAAAACCAAGCTCTCTCTCTCTAACCGAATAGCGAGGTAGGGATTTCGGATCTTACTTCCAATTTTATGGACACTAAAATTCCTAGATTAGGGCATGGATGTGTGCATGACTGTGTGTGTGAATTTGTGAAAGCATATATATATATGTATGAATATATATATATATAGGTGCATATCCATGTGTGTATATATATGTGGTTGGTTGTGTTGGAGAATCGCTGGGATTCTCATTTAAGTTTTGGAACATCTCTTGAGAGATTGCATACAGGGAAGAGAACTGATAGCCCAATGGGATGGATAAATGGGTGGAAAATCATCTTGGTCGGAAAACTAGGAAACTGAGAGTCTCAAAATGGGTTGAGAGTTTGACGAGTTTTTGGGGGATTTAAGGTAGTAGCTTGAGTTCCTTAGTGTTCCAGAAACCAAATGAAAGAAAAAGGAAGAAAAACAGTGGCCGGAGAAGCCAAAATCAACGAGTTGCGATGGTTCGCTGGAAAACTGTGGGTCGGTGGTTTCGAGCAATTTTAATGATCTTTGATGCCGAAAAATTATCCTAAAGTGTGTAAAATGAGAAGATATAGAGGATAGAAAGAAAAAGGAGCAAAAATGGGGCTTTTCAGTGTACCGGCGCCAGAGGAGGTGACCGGCTCCGACAGGTCAAATGATCAACGGGTCAATATTGATTGGTCAACGGTCAAATGTTGACCCGGGTCAGTCAACTGGGTCGTGGACTGGGTCGCAGGTTTGGGCCGTGAACTGGATCCTATTGTTGGGCGTGGATTTGGGCCTATTTGGTTGCATGGTTAAGGGAGAACCAGTCCTTGTGGTTCTAGTTCAACAGTGAACCGGTTCTGGAAGAGAATTGGTTCAACAATGAACCAGTTCTAGATGATAAAATTACAAAAATGTCCTCCTTTAAATAAATTAAAATTTAAATGCAATTAAAATGAAAGAGGGGTGCTTCTTAAGGCATTTAGGCATTCCAGACTTAATGGCAGAGTCGATTTGGATATTCAGGAACCCGGGGTGGTTTCACATGAATATGAAAAACTACGAAAATGCCTCTAATGATAGTTTAAGAAACTTAAAGGCCAATTAAAATTTAGAATGGACTATTCCAAGGTTGTTGGATGCCTGGGATTCAAATATATGATTAGACTGAACAAATTGGGACCCGGTGAAGGTCCCACATAAAATGAGAAAATGGCTATTATACCTCTAGACTTATATTAAGCAATAGGAAGTCGAATTAAGATCTGGAAGAGGCGTTTTCGATGTTTTTGGTTGCCAAGGATTCAAATACGATATCAGAACAATGAAATAAGGACTCGGGATAGTGCCACATGAAAATGTGAAATTACTAAAACGCCCCTAGACATGGAACAGATACCTAAAAGCATTGATAAAATATAAAGAGGACACCTTTAAGATTGTTGGATCTTCTGAATCCGATTCCAAAGTCGGTTTGAGAGACGGCATTTCGGTAGACGTGTAACTTGTTCGATAAATTACGAAAATATAGTTATAGGTTTAAAAAACAGTCAAATGACTTAAAGACAATACGATAAGACTTCCTTATGGTTTTTGATACCAGGAAACTCATTTTTGATATCTGTTTGGGTAAACGGGTACCCGAGATGTAGGCTAAAGAGTAATAACCATACAAAACCGTAAGACATGATACGATACCTTAGTACTACCGGCCAAGATGATCCCAGGAATATAACAGGGAATACGTAAGACAATTGACAAACATTATAAAAGACATAAGTAGTGTCTCCTTGTAGTAGAGTGAGGTTTGAGACTAGGATAATGTCCTGATGTGTATACTTGCTATGTTATTCACATGCCATGTTTATCTGTTTTATTTGATACCCTGCCATTACATTATCAGTATGATGTGATTGTGATATTGAATGTTATGATATTAGATAATTGCATGATGGTACTGGATACATGTGATTGCCATGTTGATACTTATCATGATTTCCGTTTCTATCATAGATATATATGACTGTTGTTACTCATGTATCTATTCGTTGAATCATATCCTCTCTTATGGTTGTTAGTATTGTTGTGGATGTGAATGATACTAATTTGCATATTGTTGGCTATACCTGAGCGATGTGAGATTTGAGAGGATATTGATGTTAATGAGCACCGTTTGTAGTGTGAATTGAGATATTGGAATTATGGAAAAGAACACATACGAGAAAAAGACCTGGGATGAGAATTAGTCACGTCTATTGTGTACTATTGAGCGTGGTGAGATTGCGTTTTACCCGGGGTTCTATTTATGATAGGAATGGTGTCTCCCCTCGACTTGCCCGTAAACCCCGCGCGGGTGGTTGTTTGTTTCCATCGGGTTAGTAGCCCGTAAAACACAGAGACTTAACAAGAGCCAAATTAGGTGAATACTCATCGGATTGAGAATATTGAGAGAATGAAATAAGATGAATAAGATTTAATGCCCTTTTACTATGAGTGGAATTACTTAAGATGATTTCCCTTGATTCTTCTATGATATTTCATTATGATTATTGATGGACTATACACTGCCAGTTTATGATACTATGGCATTTGTAAATGATTTCTTAGCTGTAAATGCATACATTGTTCTTATGGCTTTGAATAGGAAATGGAGGTGCTTCGTGGGGTTGGTAAGCTTGCACTTACATCAGGTGATTGGTTATGTATTTATATACATTGTTCTTGTGGCATTAAAATAGGAAATTTAAGTGCTTCGTGAGATTATATGTTTATATTATGTCATATGTTCGAGCCTCCATATGTCAACCACCTAGTTGTTATTGTCAAATCACATATAGTGGTACGATGCCCTTTGATCTTATGTTTATGCCTGTGTCTGAAATATGATGACGTGGTGTGCTTGTGAGACATATTGGACTATAGGTTGTGTCCTCTTCAGACTTGCATTAGCTTTTGGCATGCTGCTTGCTTGTGTGTTTTGGGAAACCCTACTAAACATTATGACTCACCCTTACTATTCACGGGAATAACAGGTATTGACTTGATGGAAGATAGTTGCAGGAGCAGTATAGGATGGATTGAAATCAATATAACATTTAATTACATCTTTGTATTTATTAAAGGTGTCTATACCCTTCAAACTATTATTGAATATGGCATGTATATATCTATTGGACTGTAGAGTCAGCTCTGAATGTTTCCATGTAGTACGCTATTGTTAGATAATTGACATAGTACCTTTGAATGTAAGCAATTTCATTTAGTCCCGTTACGGGACTTGAACAAGTCTAATCAGATAATCGAACCGAAACAATTAATGGAAAATCGTTTTCAATAAAAAAAAAAAAAAACATGTATTTTATGTGCTTAACTATGATGGTTATTACCTACCTTATTGGGGTCCAATGACCCCCTTAGTTCGGCCCTACGGGTTAGGGGCGCGACATCATGTGTATCAGTGACTTTCAAGAGTTTGCTACTAATTGAAAATAAAAATCGTAGTAGTGGTTTTCGATTCTCGTTACATATCAATTGAATACATACATAGGGAATCATCCGATATGCCTTCCCTCTATGCATATATATATACATAGGGAATCCAAATTAGCAAAAACGACGCATCATATAGACACCATATAAACTCAAACTTTGCTTCGTTTTTCTTTTTCTTTTCTTTTTCCCCTTTGATTAGTGAACTCTACCAGATGCAATTACCCAAAAGCATAGTTGTCAAAACGTGTATTGGAAGCCGTATCGTTTTTTAAAAATGTGTATCATATCGCGTATCGTATCGTGTATTGTAAATACGTGTAATGTTTTTACAAAATACATTTATAAATATATATCATATATATACATGAATATATATATATATAATGTTTAAAATGATATAAATAACATTTCAATTTACTTGTCATTCAAATTAGATATATAAATTATTATTATTTATCCAACAATTAAAAATCAAAGTAGTATCAAACATAGCTATCTCATTTTTCAAATATATTGTATCATGTTATATATATATATATATATATATATATATATATATACAATGTATAACATGTATATAAAATAATAAAAATTATTTTAACTTAATTATAAAAAAAAAAACTTAAATTTTATGCAATACAAGAATGAAGATTTATAGATACTACGAATTTTAAACTAAAATTAAATAATTCATCCAATATAGTTCATTAAGACAAAATTCAAAATTATTCATTTTTATAATTCATCTTATTTTCATCTTAATATCCAATTTCAATGGCATCAATATTATCATCACCATCATCATATGCCAACAATTTTTAACTTTCCTTTTTTCTTGTTTGAGGAAACATTTCCAAGCGTTACAAAGAGACAATATAAAACCAAACAAACAAAAAAATGTTTCCTATGTATATAACAAAACAACCAAAAAAGGTCAAAATGATGTCGTTTAGCTTGATTTCCCATATCTTGTGCATCATGCACATCGAAACGTATCGTAAGATAAAGTGCAAAAAAGTACAACTATAAGAAACGTATCATTTTATGTCCATATCGAAACGTATCGTAACATATGTATTGTGTATTATAAGATACTAACAACTATGCTCAAAAGACATTCATAAAAGTTAAGTGTAAATTTTCGTAACATTTAAATGTGGAAATGGAGAGGACAAAAAAAGTACACATGAAATTTAAAAAAAAAAAATAGAACAGGACATAACCTTCGCTCTACGGATGCGGAAGACATTCAAACGATATATGGATCCAGCAAGGATGCCGCATATCCCCAGTAAAATAGATCTTTTCCAGGATGACAAAAGAAGCTGCAAGATACTCAGGTTAGGGAGAAAGAATGAGATCAGGGGAAGTGGCTATAGAAGCGTAATGCCAAAAGAAAAACCTGCCGCGGAATTGACTAACATACCATAAACATAAAAACTAAATCATGGCTACACTACAATTTGAATTACCTGAAGACCAGCCAAATATATGAAAGACTTGTTAGAGAAGCGGAGACCAAAAACATGGAACCGTGTTGAAACTGGGATATCAAGGTAAAAGGGTACAAATGAAGAAAATATAAGACCATAGGGACCAGATGTGAGTGTGTTCAAGGTGGGATCTGCAAAAATAAAATAAAAGAAACTAATTTGAAATTAAAATAATAACAAATAAATAGTAAGTTTCACCTGCATATCGCAGCACAAAGCACCTTGTTCTAACAATATTATTTAAGAAACAACCAAAAACAATGAAAATACTGCAAAAGATAATACTCTTGACTACACACCAAAATGTTTGTGGAAAAATGCAACAATACCAACAAAATGAACATGGATGCTGACAATTTATAATTTTAAATGGGCAGCCCTAATTATAGAGTAGAATAGATTAGAATGGGGCGACACGATTCATGTATCTGACCCCAAATAATTGGGATAAGGCTTTGTTGTGTTGTGTTGAGTTGAGTTGAGTTCCTTATATCTGTACTATCCTATGTGCATGTGCAAGTCCAATGATATTACAATATGGAGTTGATGCAACCACATGCAGAGTGAAAATATGACCATCCTCTCTAATAGAGGAGGCAAGTGCAGTTACTGCAAGAGAAATAAAGGCACATTTGAAGGGATTGACTTCTCGATAATCATGCTGAAGCAGATTTTGATGCTTACTTATACTCTTGGATTCTATGGAGTTACTCTACTTCTATAGATTCCTTGGTAGAGTTTTTGGGTGATATGTGTTTGGTATCATGAGTTTTTATGTTGTTTTCCTTGGTCGTACGTGGGTGTGCCGTTGGTCTAATTCAGAACTTAAAATAGATTGTGACTCTATCTATTCTACAAACAAATCAAAATAAATATTATTGAATGGACCCTAAGATTTATTTATGACATCCCAGTTTTTGTGGCGCCTTTAGTGAAAGACAAGTATATATTTTTTGTATAGTGTGATCTCTCGTTTTGTACTTGGGCACGTCCCCCTTCGGTGCTCTTTAATGATTTATTACTACTCATCCAATAATAATAATGGGAGGATGTAACAACCTGAAAATTTTTTTTTTTATAAAATCTTCAAGTTGTTAGTATTATTTTTTTTTTTTTTTTATTATTATTATTATTATTATTATTATTATTAGTATTATTATGATGATGTATGTATATATGTGTATGTATATATACATATAGTTTAAAATTAATTGTGTGTGTATATGTGTACAAAATGAGGGTATATATTTAAATGTAAATATATATATATATGTATATATATATATCAGGTTGTGTGAGGTGTGTGTGTGTACCCGGTTGTGTGTGTGTGTGGGTTTGAGTGTGATACACTCAAACAAGGCATGGGAGGCATGGTGTGTGTAAGAGAGTGGTTGGAGGTGTGTGAGTGTAGTCTGTGTGTATATGAGTGTGTGGTGGGAGTTGAGAGAGACAGACTGGTCGTGGGATTTTAGAGAGAGAGAGAGAGAGAGAAGTGTAGAGAGAGAAAGTGAAAGGAAAGAGAGAAAGTGAGGTGTGTGCTCTGGTTTTTGAAAGAGAAGCAGAAAGAAGGAAGCTAAGGAGGCCAAGGGGGAGAACAGAGGCAAAGCAAGAGGAGAGGAGCACCATCACAGGGTTGGAAACCCATAACCGTGAGCTTTCTCTCTCTAGAAAATCTCTAAATTTTCCAACTTGTTTTGTAACGTTTTGCTTAGATTTAATTGTTAGAACTTATAGAGCATAAAATGTGGAGAATTTAGGGACAAGAATCAACCAAAATGGTTGAGAAATGAGGGAGAAAAATGGATGTGCAGGTCACGGCCATGGGGGAGAAATCTGATTTTTCATTGTGATTAAGAGCTTCAAAATGGTGTTAAAGGGTTCCAAAAATGTTTTAAAATAGTTTGGGATTGAAAGGGGCATCAAAAACACCAAGAAAATCAAGTTTGAAAACTTGATTTTCCTGAAATTCCGGCGACGTCGCCGGAGAAGACGACCGGAGGTCGCCGGAACCCTACCGGAAAAGCGGGGGGGGGAGATGGGCACTGTACGGGTCGGGTCGGGTCGGTTCGGGTCGGGTCGGGCTTGGGGCTGACCCGCCCCTGCCACGTGTCGCCCACTGGTTTTAAATTAAAAACTAATTGGGGGCGTTTGGTTACAGAGATAAGAAATTAAAAGATTTTAAATTGAAATAGGAACAGGGATATCCTATCCCTGTTCTGGATAAGCCCTGTTTGGTTAACCTAATTTAGAATAACAAATTAAACTAGTTTTAATTCGGACCTTTTTGAAATTTGAACCTTTGAGAATTTGAACCTTTTGAATTTGAACCTTGACCTGAACTTTCAGAAATTACGAATTGACCCCCCCAACTATTAGAAATCACACTTTGACCCACCTGATTAAAATATTAATAAAACATTAATTAAATTAATTAATTAATTATTTAATTTAATTAATTAAATATTCAAATAAATTCCGGAGTCCAAATGGGACAAGTCATTAGTGTATTTTGACTATCTCGGCCATTCTGAGACCAATGGTGAGGTCCGTTTTACGAGACGGGGTCCCGAAAAATAAAAGACACGTAGCAACGTGTAAAATTACCAAAATACCCCTGAATTGAAATACAATCAAACGAATTCCGAATTAGGTAAACAAATAGTGGAATTTTATTATCTCGAACATTCCGGACTCAACCGTGGAGTCCGATTTGTGAAAAGAGATCACGAAATGTAAGGACCCGTGTAAAGTGCAAAAATGACTGTTTTGCCCTTTTTGACCCAGATGCCCAAATTGAATTCTACGAAAGCCTAAACTTATTTTCTTCAACGTCCCGGATTCAACAGTAGAGTTTAATTTAGCAAAGTAGAAGCTTATAAGATAAAGACGTAAAATTTGATGAATAGCATAATTCAAGTGACGATTAAACTGAGTTTCATGTTATGAATTTTAGGGACACGGAAAGGCAAGGAGAAGGTGACTTGACCTTCAGTGTTCTTACGGTGGTTTCACTTGACTACGAGTATACCTTTCTGGTTTGAGATCGATTACCAGGTACGATATATTGTGCTAAGTAAGAAATAGAATCGAGATTAGGAATGCTTGCTTTGCTGTGTAAATTGTTCACATGTTTGCCCGAGTGTTCACATGTTTACGTGCTATGTGCTATCTTGTTTAGTTGAATGATGATTATGAGTATATCGCATGTATTAACGTGGTGTGTGAATTATCTGCTTGAAGAACTGTCGATGTTATGAATTGTACACTTGAAAGCATATTTTACGTATGACTGAAATGTATCATTGGGATTGCATTATGACATGATGAGATTGGTGCATATTGGCATGGTGTGATTCCTTGGGCATGGCGTGGGTAAGCACTTGGTGCTTTGCATTATGAGGGTGCAGATCCTGTGGTGAAAAACCCAAAATCGGCCATTAGGTACTTGCGAGCCTGACGGATTCCGGACCGTGAAGCGAGACATAAATGGCGGTACTCATGCCAGCGGAGAATGACCGTATCATGAGACATGGGTGGCATAGAGTTGCATGGGTGTGTCATGCATATTGCTCATATACTGTATACTGTCTATATGCTGTCATCATGATATAGAATGCCATATAGAAATAACTGTACACTCGCACATGCCACGACCTTAGTTTTGTTTCTTGCATTAGCATTATATTGTACCAGCATGTTGAGCTGACCCCTTTAGTGGGGCAAACATTTCAGATGATGTTCCAGCTGTGCGGGATATAGAGATGGTCTGATTGAGGATTACATTGGGCCGACGGGTGCTCGTGATATTATGTAAGGGCATAAGCCCGAGACTGTATTTCATTTTGAATGTTGTGAACCAACGGACCAGACTTTATGTATGTATTAGAACTGTGTACGGAATGTACGAGAATGTCATTGTTATCTTTCATTTCGTTATTATTTTATTTCTTTATTTCTTTTTGTCTCGTTACTCACGCCTCGGGTTCGCTGGAATTTGGGGCGTGACAGAGGAGGTAAGCAAGTGACCATTACCTAAACAGCTAAACCATATTACGCAAGGTTTGGTTTACCAAACACCAATTGGGTTATCATCTAGCACTCGGTGGCAGAACATCTATATGGCCACGCTTCATAACCAAGGAGCCATGACATTAAAGTCATATCTTTGTATTCCAAGTTACTTCATAAACCCGGAATAAGTTATTTTCCCTTTTTGGTTTCCTTTGGGTGATGCCGGCCTCTATTAAAGAGGTTTTTTATGGGGTGAAGGTACAGAAGGCTTAAAAAAGTCAGCTTCACGTTTGTTCTGGTTGAACCAAATTCAAGGCAGGTTCAGAACTGCCAAACCAAACCCAAAGTTAGATTCAAACCTGCAGAAGCTGTGTCCATCCAGTATCAAGGGCCAATTGGTAGAATGAATCATACAATAATTAATAACTACATTTATTTACTAATTATTCAGGTGGAAATTTTCCTCTTACAATAAAAATTATAGAATTTCACTACACGGTCACCGTAACAAAGCAAGGGGGAAAATAAGTTCAAAAAGATCTAAAATGCAAATTATAAACAAGGATATTAAGTGGTCTATTAGATATCAAAAAAGCACTGGATACCTTTAAGTAGTGCTAGAGCAAGGATCTCAAACAGTAAAGACACTATTACAGAGAACAATATGAACACCTGCATGACAGGAAGCAGATCTTAGATTGACACACTACATACAAATGCAAAAATGACCTCTTTTTCTTTGTTTCTGATTATATTTTGGATGGTGGAAGGATTAACAAGCACAATAGAAGAACATCAAACAGTCATCAAATACCAATGAAGATTCCGTTCAATATTTTAACCAGAGACAAATATTATTAGAAATACAAATCTCAGATGAAGAGAATTATCACTATTAGAGACACATAATGAATCAAAAATGCATATCAATCATCCAACCAATGTTCAGTTCTTGACTGTATCAAGGATCAAAGTTTCGTTTCTTTTCCATTGAAACGGCCGAAACGTTTCCGTTTCTCAGGGAACCGAAACGAAACACTAGTAGAATATCGAAATTCACATGTTTCCATGGAAACAAAATTGTTTCCGTGGAAACATACCGAATCAGAGGAAACATTTCTTTTATATCAATAATAATTCTAGAAGTAAGTAAAAAATAATATCCATTTATTTTTCAAAGATTAAGACTCAAAATTACAAGAAGATATATTTTTATTATTTTTCCTAAAACAATAGAAAAGTAGTAGGGGAAATAAAGTGTAGAGAAACAACTATTTTAATACTAAGTTACTAATTATAATATGTTTAAATCGCTATTTGTTTTACTTTTTATTTTATATGTAATTTGTGTCAAATTATCTAATTCGTGGATATTAAATAGTATATATCTATTATGTCATTTATCACGAATTAGTATCATTTATCATGAATATGATGTATATGCCTTAAACATGCACAAATATTCAATAAATAGGTTTATTTGTATAAATAAATAAATTTTAAGTTATGTTTACACATGTTTCCAATTTTTTTTCTGTTTCCATTATGTTTCCGAAACGTTTTCGAAGCGTTTCCGTTTCCGAACAGACCGAAACTATACATCGAAACGATATTTTGATCCTTGGACTGTATTATACTCAAGCCCTGAGCCTGACGGAGAATCTGAACATAGAAGACCTAAAACAGTTGGAACAAGGAATTGAAAATGGTAAGAATGACAAAATAACTCTATAATAAATCTCTTTTTCATTTTTCTTTTATTGGCATTACCTGGGGCTGAGAATTTATATCATTCATCAAATACATAAATATTAAAATATATATGGATGCATATAAAAATAATATTATGAGTTGGAAAAGTAAAATCTCAATAACAGAGTCACAAACTAAACAAGAAATGCAATAAAGAGAAACAATGGTTCAGTGGATCAGAAGCAAAAAAGAGAGAAACAGGTTCTGAAATCCCTTGAAATATTAAACTAATGGGCACTATTGTAATTTACCCCTATGTTTAATAATATCATTAGAGAAGGGTGTAGGAATGAGGTTAATTTTTCATCCCACCCTCTGATCAATTTCTCTCTCGTTTCTTCTTTTTATTCTTTCTTCGTAAATCCAAAAACATACTTCATCATCCAACTCGGTACCAGAACAATGATTAACGCTCTGACAATGTCACAAACATAGTAGAAGACATCAGAGAGCAAACAGAGGTGCTGACATCATTGTATGGTTGTTGATGTCATTATGACATCAGCAGCCATGGAGGGCAGAACCTAGGTTTGGTTCATCCCATTAAGGAGAGTATTCTAGTATTTTTCCCACAAAAAATTTACATCATTTGATTTGTTTTTCATTTTTTGGATTCTTTTTTTAGGAGTTTTTTTCTACCTATAACCCCTTCTAAATGGTGCATCTAGGGTTTGTGCAGCCCGTGATGATTCGAGTTGGTTTTTGCTGCAAATACAATCTCTAAGCCGTGCATGAATGGACTGTTCGTGTGTGTTGCATATTTTGGACACTAGGCTGCCTTTGTTTAGTTGCAGTATGACTTCCTTTTGTGCTGTTTTGGTTATTTGAGGATTCTTTTGGTGTTTTTTGACTGGTGATGATTTTTAAGTTGATCATGATTGAACAATAGAGCAAGGTAATGGATTTCTAGGCTTGTTTTGATACATTTTTTTTTTTTTTTTGGGAGTTCTCCTGGTATCTTCAACTTTATCAGTTTCTTAGACCAAATGCAACATTATGTCTGAGATAAGTCAAACTTCTGATAGCTTTGGTAGGGATGTGTTGGGTCAGTTTAATACTCAAAATGAAAAATCTATGCTACAAATCACCACGGCTAAGCCCGATAGTACTAATTATCTCGTTGGATCTTGTTCTACACTATTGTTTATTAAAAGCAAAAGGATTATGTGCTACATTGATGGTGATACTATGGAACCAAGTGATACAGATCCATCATTTTCCACATGGGATTCAGATAACTCTATTGTTATGTCTAGACTTCTTCATTCTATAGAACCTAAGATAAGTAATGGACATTTTTTACGAGGACAATAAAGGAGATATGGGATGATGTTGCTCAAACTTATTCCCAGGTGGGGAATGGTGCTCATATTTATGATTTGAAGTGCATAACTATGAGAACAAATATAGAGATATGCCTCTGGCTACATATTGTACTCTCCTGCAAGAAATGTGGTAGAATTGGATCAGTATCAAATGTATTAGGCTAATTGATCAAGTGATGCTCATAAATTTAAGAAGATTGTGGAACAACGGCGCATTTTTAAGTTCTTAGCTAGCTTGAATATGAAGTATGATCCAACAGCGCCAAAGATTGTTGTATTGATAGTCTAATAGAGTCTATTGTCAGAACTGGTAATAATGCCAAGGAGTGCAAGCCTAGAAATACTATTTGGCCAAGGAATACGAGATAAAGGACTTGGGAACCTTGAAATATTTCCTTAGGATAGAGGTTGCAAGATCAGATAAGGGTATGTTCTAAACTTAATGGCGGAGACATGAATGCTTGGCTGCAAACCTCATGATACTGCAATTAAGCTGAATCATAGGCTTGGCGAAAACAATGATGATGATGAGGTTGATACAAGGAGATATCAGAGACTTGTAAGTAAATTGATTTATATCTCACATTCGTGGCCAGAAATTGCCTATGTTGTGAATTGTGAGTGTGGTGAATCAGTTTTTCCATTCTCCATGTTCATCTCACCCAAAAGGCAGTCTTTAGGATTCTTCAATATAAAAAAAATTAGCTCCTACAAGAGGTCTTTTATTTTCTAGATATGATCATTTGAGGTTGAAGTCACATATGGATGCAAATTGGGAAAAATCAATCACATATAGACGTTCCACTTCTAGATAAAAAGGGTCAACCCAGTGCACACGGCTCCCACCACTACAGAATCTGGGGAGGGGATGTATGCAATCATATCCCAACAAGCAGAGAAACTGTTTCAACGGCTCAAACTCGTAACCTCTAAGTTACAATGGAACAACCTTACCATTGCACCAAGGCCCGCACTACTTCTAGATATGGTACTTTTATTGAAAGTAACTTGGTAACTTGGTGGAGTAAGAAGCAGTACATTATTGCAAGATCCAGTGTCGAGGCTGAGTTTAGAGCCCTGGCACGTAGGATTTGTGAGGCTATGAGCTTCTGTTATTCAGAATTATGATGATAGAACTTGGTGTTAACTCGTGTGCTCCAATGAGACTATTGTGACAATAAAGTACCCATCAATATTATACATAATCAAGTTCAACATGATTGAACCAAGCATATTTAAGTTAATAGATATTTCATTAGAGAGAAGCTAAGTTCTGGTCTTATCTGCATTCTTTTTGGAATGAAAAATCAGCTTGAAGAGGTGTCGGAATATTTGAAATATTAAAGTGATGGACAAAATTTTAATTTATTGCTATGTTTAATAATCTCATTAGAGAAGGGTGTAGGAATGAGGTTAATTTTTCAGTCCACCCTATTCCATGAATCACTTTTCTTCTTATTTTTTCTTCAAAAACCCTAAAAACCTACATCATCTTCTTCCAACTTCTATTTCCTCTAATCATTCTGTTAAAGAAATAAAAATCACTCCAAATTTATGCAAATTTTCATCACCTAATGCTTTAAATAAACCAGTGATGGCACCAAGGCACCATTGAGGGATAGCAACTTAACCAATAATGAGCAACATCTTTGAATGCATCATCCTAGATCTTGATGTGGCCTTTAGCTGCCCCGCTACGAAAAAAAAGGTAATCTAACCTGAAGGCAACGCTTAATACACCTGAATATCAACGTCCAAAGGGCTCTTAAACTGCATTTGTGAGGGAACCAAGGGCAGAGAAAGCATCTTTCCATACAAATGAAGCAGGACTGAAGTGATGTAATCCATTAAAAGAAGAAAAAGAGAAAATTGTACAGCACCTTTTTTTTTTTTTTGACAAGTGAGATTATATTCATTAATAGGCAACAAAAAAGCGGGTATGCCAATGTACACATAAAAGTGTTTGACAGGACTAAACAAAACTATACCCCCATATCACCCAAAACTAGTACAGAAGAATCTACAACCCAACTAACCCTGTATCCCAACTATTCGGGTCAGTTGCATGAATCGTGTTTTGCCATTTTGCTCATTCTGGGCCATAGATTCAATTACACCACAAGTTATCTGTTTCTCCTTATTACGTCAACCAATTTTAAGTTTCATCATCCCCTTCCTTCAACATTACCCTCAATGTGTATCATGTTACTCTTTCTTGCACCGATCAAAAAAAAAAAAAATAGTTACTATTTCTTACCAGAGCAGGTATGAGTTATCGGTGTACATACCAAACCATCTTAGGCAAAATCTATACAAAAGAATCTAATCCAATAAATAAATAAGGAACTCAGTTGTCTATGTTCCAAAACCCAAATAGGGGTGTCTACCCCCTTCAAAAGCACTCCTATTCTGCGCAACCCAAATGCTCTACCAAAGACAACGGAGCCACTCGCCAAACGTCCCCAACTCTCCTCCTCGCTCTAAAGCCACTCCAACTAGAAAGCACCTCACCCACCAAATCTTATATATATGAAAGCCAGATCTCATCCTATGAAAGCCAAATCTCATCCTCTTAAAGACAAATATTATATGATTTATGACTTTAAAAAAAAAACAATATATGATATGTGCAAGAGATCCACTTCACCAGCCCTAAGTCTTTCAAATATTAAATGACCCAGCAGATCAACTACCAGCAACAAAGCATAAATATAAAAATTAACAGGGTGTCAACAAGTAGAAGCTCATTATCATTATGTTTTTAGCTTTTTTGTGACCATGGTATACCATACAACTTTTGAGTCCTGCCCTTGCTCTTGCGTCTTTTTTTTTTTAAATAAAATTTTGAATTGTTCAAACAAAATAAAATATTAAGCCCTTTAAGAAGTTGATAACCAAAGGCAAACAAATCTTTGGAGGGTACCTCCCCTATTTTTTTTATTAAGGGTGAAATACTAATAATCCCACTTTTGCTTTCCTTTTTGGGATCCACCCCTTTTCAGTAATATCAACCAAAATAATAAATGACTACTTGAGGTATCATGGAAACCTTTTTTCTGTTTTACACATATTACAGAAATTGCACTGGAATGTTGACAATACATGAACTGGTAGATTACCAATACCATTCCTACAGATACCACAGAGGAACTCTTGAGTACTTTTGGCTTGAATGTTTACTTACTGAGTATTTATTGGAACCTATCTGTCTCTCAAATACTCTGAAGTAGTACAACAGATATAGTCCAAACATCAGTTCTGGTGTAGATGAA
Source organism: Nyssa sinensis (assembly GCA_008638375.1). NCBI lineage: Eukaryota > Viridiplantae > Streptophyta > Magnoliopsida > Cornales > Nyssaceae > Nyssa > Nyssa sinensis. Next base: position 20,416,390 of record CM018051.1, on the reverse strand, counting down.
AAGGTAAAAACTGACACAATTAGCTTCCAAAGTTGAAACTTCTTGAAAATATCCTGTTATAAAGAGAAAAGAATATGGGTCAATACGCATCCTGAAAGTAACTTTATAGAGTTCAAAATCAGCATATGGCATCTCTCAGAAAAATGATCATATATGGTATCCTATCCTACAAGTGCTATGTCAAATGGAAGGGCATTGATTATTAGTTTAAAAAAAAGAGGCATCTGTCAACCAGGAAATGCCACTCAATGGGTAATCTACACATCAGATATATGAAATTATGACCAAACATGCACATGAACACACACATATACACATATAAAGAAGAGCACACCATTTATATTACCTAGAAGATTTTCCAATTTACTGGATGGCTGCAAAATATTACATTATATCAGTTATTAAAACTTATATTTTGAAATGAGTTCATAATTAGTTCTGTGTCCACACGAATACATGCATTCATGCACATTAATGTATAACTGTCCCAGTCAGCACACCAAAGCAATATGCATTCCACGTAATATAAAGTAATTTTTAACAGTAAATCCACTGGAGATTGTAAAAAAGACAAGGACGCAACCAATGTACAATCAGGGTGTACGACTATACAAAATCAATAACATAAATCAATCAATCAAGAACTCCACAAAAAAAAAAAAAAAATCTATAGAGAATAAATTACAGCACGCCAAAAGTACATGGATCGCAAAAGAATCTGTTTTAACACAAAAATATGGAAGCTCTAAGCCTTCAAAAGTGTGTTCCTCCCACACCAAAAACACAACATAGGGCAGCAAGGTGCCACATCCCACACCTTCATTATCCTCCAACCCCTATACCTCTCTCTCCAACTATCCAACACCTCGAGTCCTCAACCACTGTCTCTGGAATAGACCACGCAATCCAAATAGGATAAGAGAAAGACCCCCAAAGCTCCTTAGCCACCTTGTAATGAACAAAGAAGTGACTTGGTCACCTCAGCTTCCTTGCACCTAAAACACTAATCAGCCATGTGAAACCTCTCTTCATCAGATTCTTGCAAACTCTATTGCAAGAATAGCATCAAAAGCTGCCACCCAATTTTTTTTAAAAAAGGCCGCATGTGTGTAAAAATATACCCATTCTAAAAGCTTATTGTTGCCCTAATGACAAAAAAGACATTTCCACCACACTCAAGTGAATACATGACTATGAAATTATTACTTATTTTAAAATGATAGACAACCAAGACAAGAATTTGAAAGAGAAAAAAAAAAAAAAGGACTAGGATCCTACACACTCAACTCAACAAAGCCTTATTCCAATTATTGGGGATTGGCTACATATATCTCGTCTCACCGTTCCTCCTCTATTTAAGACTAGTCTCTCAGTTATACCAAACATTATCATATTTTTTTAACTAGCTCTACAAAATTAATTTTGGTCTCCATCATCTCCCAACATGGCCCTCAATATTAACCATGTCACTCTTCCTTACTGGTGCATTTACTAATCTTCGTTGTCCATGACCATACCACTTTAACCGGTTTCTCTCATTTTATTTCCCATAAGTGCTACTCTTACCATCTCCTGAATGTGTTCATTTTTAATTCTATCTTTTCTTGTCTTACATCCATCTCAACATCCTCATTTCAGCTACACTCATGATCATCTCATTAACATTGTTGTTTCTTAAGAGTCCAACATTATGTTCCATACAACATTACTGATCTAATAGTTATTTTATAAAATTTACCTTTCAATTTTAAAGGTATATGTCGATGGCACAATACGCCAAACGCACTCCTCTACTTAACCCATGCTACATTAATTTTTTGAATAACATCATTTCCAATTTCTTCCTCTTGATGAATAAGTGAAGCCTAAATATCAAAAAACTTTGCTTTTATTAACTCTTGGATTTTTAATTTTCACGCCATACTTCTTTGTATTACTAGTTGTACTGAAATTACACTAAAAATATTCAGTTTTTGTCCGACTTAGCTTGATCCCTTTTGATTCTAGAATCTCTCTCCATACCTTTAATTTATCATTTATCCATTTTTTAATTTCATCAATTACAACAATATCATCAGCAAAAAACATACACCATGGATCTTCATCCTGTATATGCTTAATCAACTCATCCATTACTAAAGCAAAAAAGAAAGGACTTAATGTTGACCCTGAGGTAGGCCTACTATGATTGAAAAATTCACTTGTTCCTCTAATAGTTGTCCTTACAATAGTCTCATCGTCATGATGTTAAATAATGGCCGTTACGTTACGTATCGGCCAGTTACGTATCAGTTTTTTGACCCTCCGACACCGATACTGACAGATATATAGGTGTTACTAAAATTCACAGCCATATCGGCCAATACCGTTACGTATCAGCCGTTATGGGCGTTACAGAACCGTTACGGGACAGTTACATCTATGTTATGTTTTTTTTTCTTTATTTTCGTTTTTTTTAATTTTTTTCAACAGAATTTTTATGATTTCTATTTTCATTACATTTATATACAAGAGAGATACTTAACAAATAATCCAAAAAAATTAAAATGAGTTACCAAAACATTCGAGTCAATACGAACTCGAAAAGGCCTCTTGACCCCAAAATTTTTAATTTTTTTATTCCATAACTAATCAACTAAATTGATTTTCATGCTTATAATTATTTTTTGTTATTATTTATATTATTCTTTGTAATGTCACTCAAATTAAATGATATTTCTTATTAGTTTAAGTTTAAAATATCCTTATAAATTAATAAAATATCTTCTTAAGTGTTATTTATATAAAAAAAATCTTTTTAGGTGTTAGAAAATTAAAAATTAATAGTAAAAAATATTAAAATGTGATGATTGTAATCAAGATATGTGTATCAATGACTTTTACGAGATTTGCTAAGTGTTTGAAAAAAATTCACGGTTGCGGTTTCCGATTCCCTGTTACGAATGACCCGATACTCCCAATAGCGTTACACCGCGACCGCAACCGATTCGTATCCTGCGACCGCGATTTAAATCCATGCTCATCGTACATATCTTTTATTGTTTCAATATAAGATTTTGTAATTCCTTTCATTTCTAAAACCCACCATATTAGATGTCAAGGAACTCTATCATAGACTTTCTCCAAATCAATAAATATCATGTGAAGATCTTTCCATTTTTCTCTATCTATCTAATATAAATATCTTCCATTTGTAAGTCGTCTTTAATATTTTCCACCTCTACAGTAAGCACAATTTAAAAAAAAAAAAAAAAAACAATATCAATCATTTTATCATCTTGAGTCAAGTATTGTATTAGATTGACATCCAACAACCCTTCTTTGGAGCACTTTTAAAGGGTGCTCCCACTTGTTGGGGTTCTTACCTAAGAAGCTTATAGCACGGATACCACACAAATACACAACAAGACATTTCTAAAATAATACGACCTGAATACGTCAAGGACACGTTGAATTTTTATTTTTATTTTTTTGTATGACTATATAATAAAAATCTAATATTATTTTAATAAAAATTGGCCTAAAACACAAATCACGAAAATATTATTAATATATCAAAATAAAAAATCCATTAAATAACAATTCAAGAACTTCTTTATTTAATTATCAACATTCATGATTCAAGTTTCAAAATAAATTTTCCAATTACCATATATATGTGTGCGCGTGTGTATCTATATATATGTATAGATATAAGGCGGATAAGAAGAGGGGAAAAAGCTCAAAAAAAAAATAATAATAATAAAAAATATCAAAATAAAACGTATCCCTAACATGTCCATAGTGTGTCCGGGACGTGTCCAAAATTCAAAAAAATTAGATACTCTTTTTTCACTTTTCCGTGAGGTAAAATAGAGTGTAAGTGCTTCATAACTTTCTTGAACTGCCATAAACATTGATAATATTTCCTCTAGAATTGAAGGGTCCCTATATGTATCTAGATGAGAGAAGATAGACCTAGAGGGGGTGGTGAATAGTTTTATATGAAAAATTAAAATTATCTTGATAGATTTTAACTTGCTTTTGAGGTTATCACTTCAATTAAGTGAGAATTAAGTTCACAGTGTGTGCAATCAACGGTTGTATGCATCAATATATGATAGTAATAAACTTAAAGAAATAATAAAGGGCAGAAAGATGACACATTGATTTTTGTTGACGAGGAAACCGCCACAAATCAATCGTATCTGCTTTGGAAAACTTCGAGACACCGAGATGCACACAATCTGCTAGAATAACTTCGATGATTACAAACTCTGTAGACACAACGGCTTAGTTCCTCAAGCCTTACTCTTGATCTGAATCTCCTCTGACTTGAATCCTCAAGCGCTCTTCAAGTAGATCTCCACTTCAAATCTACAAGCGGACAACCTCAATCACAGTTGTGAATCCCCACGCAACCTCAAACTCTACCGATTGGACACTAATTGAAATCCATAAGCATGTAATCCAAGGATGTAGTTGAATGTATGGTAGGTTCTTAGATCAATTGGCCTTTGAATTATGAGAACATGTCAATGCATTGAAATCCTTTTAGAACTAGAAGTATGAAATAAGTTCCAGCAGCCAAAAGTATTTTCAAAATCGTATCAAAGGCTATATATAGTCCTAGGGTAAAAAAAAAGAGTAGTTTCCTAAATAAAATCGAAAATTTGGCACACAATCCCGACTAGTCATTCAAATGAGGCCTTGGTCGTTCGAGCAAACTCTTTAAAGAATTCGCTTTCAAGCTTAGTGCTCTGTTCGTTTGACCAACCATTCACACAAGATTCCCATGAACCACCATTGTGAACTCATTGTCCTAATCGTCAGAATGACCAAGCACACGAGATCCCACAACAAGATTTGCAGACCTCACTATCCTGGTTGTTCGAACGAAGCCAAGGCTCATTTGAACGATCGAGGCAGAATACTCAATCGAAACAACTTGAACACTTGTTATTAGCAATTGACTTTAGAATTAAAAACATTTTATTCATTAAAACCAAGAGTCTATTTTAATACCAAGAATAATTCACAAGGCCACAATTAGAAAATAATTTTTAAAAAACAATTTGAAAGTATAAGTGTGTGTGTGTGTGTGTGTGTGAAAACCCTGGGCCAAATATATCCAAATACATTACCACTCCTACCATTGCGACCATCACCATTGAAGAAGGAACTCCATGAAGCTCTAAATGCAAAGATGATCACAAGGCTTAGGAACTTCAAACTCAGATAGACTTGGACACATTACAACACAGTAATTTTGTCAATCACAGATTAGCCAATACAAACTTAACTTAAAAGTCCTAACAAGAATCCATGCAACAATTGCAAGTCCAATAGACCATCAATTAAAACTATTTCTATTGTGATTTACTCAACTAACCATTGTCCTACAAAATACATCAAAAGATTTTTCTCAGTTTCTAACCTTCAATATTCCAGAAACTATTAGTAAACGTCTTAAATTTTAGGTACTCAGTGCTTAATCCTCTATCAATTATATTCCCTTTGCATGTTGAAGAATCTCCTTCAAAGGTTCTACAAAAAGCAAAAGGCCTAAATGTCGGGTCCAAGTAGAAAACTAAGGGAGATAAACTAAACCTGTTTACCTTAGACTAAGATGACAGCAAGACCTCAAAATGTCAACCTCACCAATATCAAAAACTCTCCTCAAGGAAAAACCGTTATTGCACTAACTTCCTTAAAGAATTGCATGGTAAATCTCAAGAACAAAAGATGTTAATGGCAAGCTTTGGAACCAGTGAGACTTAAGAATAACATTCCTATGCCATAATATGTTTATCAGGAAATCAGAGTCACGTGATTCAACTCACATCTTGAATTTCTTTGCAAGCAGAACCATCACACTGGCAACTGTAAACTACACACTAAGCTCTTCTCCGCCCAAACACTCAAAAAAATTCAATATGAGATTACAACTAATATTAATAAAAATCAGTGAACTCCATTCTATAAAAGTTCAAAGTGGCATTCGAGCTTGTGGGTCTGTAATAGCCATTGAACATGAGTACCTAACATTCGAACATGGCTTGTCTACCAAACCAAGTTTGAACAAGTACTTTTAAACGTTGGATTAAAAAGATTGTTTTATATTTTCATCAACAGTGTACCCCGTTTGATGGCATTTTTTTATACAAGTAAATGAACTTTCATTAAAAGGCTCGAGAAGGGGAAAAGTACAAAAACAGCTTACATCATATATTTAGCCCCTCAAAAACTCTACTAAAGAATTTATACAAGATGGAAGGAATTCTAAAGTCCAAAAATACAAAAGATGTAAAACTCTGTCTTTACATCTACTAGGAGGAGTTACCCCCCCCCCCCCCCAAAAAAAAAAAAAGAACTCTTACTGTTTCTTTCACACCATATACTCCAAAAAAACCAAACAAACAAAGAAAGTGGAACAAGCCTCCACACCTTCATTACATTGCACACAACTCTTACTGTTTCTTTCAAGCCATATACTCCAAAAAAACAAACAAAGAAAGAAAGTGGAACAAGCCTCCACACCGTCTTTACATTGCACACAACCTTAGTACCGTGCCACATTCTTATCAACTCCCCAACCGACTAAGGCATCACCCTATAAATACCCAAAAAAATTAAAAATAATAATAATAATAAAAAAGCATGCCAAACATCCCTAGCTAGAGAGCAATGAATGAGCAAATGATTTATATTCTACTCCTCTAAACACATCACACATCTATTTGACAAAAAAAATCCTCTTCTTGGAAGATTATCTAATGTTAATATTGCCTTCCACATCACAGGGGCTTTAACCTTCCAAATAGCTCTCCAAGGAAAATTCTCCACTCCCTTATTAGCCAAATGCATGTAAAAGGATTTTATCGAGAACTCTTCATTGGGATCGAATTTCCACCATAAGGCATCCATTCTAGACTTGTCTTAGTGAATACTATAAAGAAGGGTTCCCAATCATTCAAGTTTCTCCTAAAGCAAGGAGCCCACAAATAACCATTATCATTGAAGATGACATAATCCTTAACCCAAGCCTCATGATTGGAAGAGATGAGGAAAAGTCGTAGAAATCTATGTTCCAAGGAAGAACCCCCACACCACGTAGTCTTTCCAAAACTTAACCCTTTCTCCTTTTCCTATCGTTAAAGAACATTCAAAAAAGTCCTTCATTCCCATTCTAACATGCTTCCACAACGCCCACCCCGTGAGATCCCTCTACTGCCTTGGAGCACCACTTACCTTCACCCTCTCCCACCTTGGCTACTATGGTGTTCCTCCACCTAACTTGATTCTTTTTTGCATATCTCAAAAGACACTTGTCGAGAAGAGCTTTGTTGAACACTCTCATATCCTTAACCCTCCACCTCCCTTCAAAGGGAATTTCACCTTTTCCCAACTTACTAAGATTGGACTTCTCTCCTCCTCCTTTCAGTTCCCAAAGGAAATCTCTCTTTATCTTCTCAAGCGTATAAGAAACTGAAGCCAGGATAGGGGGTTCAAACGGACCTTGGCTTGTTCGAACGTGGGCAAAATCCTAGTTGGCTTTAAACTAAATTGCAACTAGCGTATCTATATTATTTACTTGGCTTGTGTGTGAAAATTTGGGACCTTTTAGAGATTTTTTAAGGCAAGAGCTTATCATAAATTTCTTCATAACACTTTTTTTTTTTTATAGGTAATAAATTTCTTCACAACACTTAAGAGACCCATAGCCTCATGATTTGAGTTCTACTACCGCACTTTGACGTTCAAGCAAGGAAGGATTCCAAGCTAATGTGATCGATGGATACCAAGATTTGAGTATTTGGATTGTAAAGATGTTCGAAGATTCGACATTGTAGCTGTGAAGAAAAGCTTTAGTATTCGAGTGGATGAGGTCACTTCTAAGTTGAGTCTTTGTGCTTTATTTTATTCAAAGTAAATTTGTGCGCATCTAAACTGGTTCCCATGGTTTTTCCCGCAAAGGTTTTCTACCTAAAAATTGCATTGTGTTCTTTGTGGTTAGTTTATTTCTTTGGTTGATATATTCACCCAATTTCTTTTGCACACACTTCGAAACATAGGGTAGTTTGTACAAATCAACTCAAACATAAAATCTGAGCGGGTGAAATTTGCAAAAAGTGGCCTACTTAACTTATCACCCCCCTCTAGCTTAAGTTTACATTGCTAGACAACATTTAGGCGAGTACTAGCTAGGTTTATAATTTTTCATCCTCATCTCCAATATTGTTAGTGAAAGGAAACTCAACTAGCCATTAACAGAGAGAAGTATACCTGTAGAAACAATTTGAACTGCGGCAATTGAAATAAATGAGGTTAAAGTTACGTATTAAAGTGTCAACACATTTGTTGCCAGAGAAAATCACGGCTATGATCATTGAAAATAAAGATAGAAATAGAAGAAAGAAGGAAATCTGTTACTTCGCTTATGCCCAAGAAAACAAGTAGATAGTAAAGTGCCTTGAATCAAATCATCTTAAACTTTAGACAACCCACTTTAATTTACATCTAAAAACTAGTAATCATTAACAATTCGTTTAAATGGAGAGAAAAAAAAGGTGAATTAATACAAAAATATGTTGTTTGGATTTTTAAGGAGGGAGACAGATGAGAAGATTTTAGGAAGATTTGGAGAGAAAGACTGAGAGATAAAGCTCACTTCTTCAAATCTCTCCAAAAGTAGAGTGATTTGAAGGGGAAAAAAATTTAATGAATTTTTTAAAATGCCAAGCATACCTTTATTTGTGTGTTATAAAAATTAGTGTTATTGTATAATAAGATAGATATAATTGTCAAATAGTTTATTTACACTTTCTTTTCTTTTCTTCTCTTCTCTTCTTTTCTAAATTATCCTTTCTTTTCTTTTCTCTCCAAAACTTCCAAACAAACTGTAACTTAATTGCTCTTCTCGAGTGGTGAGTTTGGTCACTCGAGCAGGATACCAATAATTGAAATTAAAATAAAAAAGCCAAGCTAGGTTTGATTATGCATTAATAATTAAAACCGGTGAAAACCCAAAAGGTCAGCTCGAGTATCCTAGATCAAAGAAATGACCTAGTAAACTTCAGGATTTTCAACTTGATCAAGCTAAAACACAAAACCTACTTCATCTAAAGGGCAATAACTATCAACTCAAATATTTTTCAACAATGGTAATACATGAAAGATTAACCACATTCAAATAAGAAATAGACAAAATAGAAAGTCAAACTGGCTTTGAACTACACACTGAAGATAAAAAAAACATTAGAACCCACAATATCATTTCCAAGTGTAAATATCAAAAATCAAAGAAATAAACAAGTTAGCATTAGAGTCTTAATCTTCATTCAACAAAAAAAAAAAAAAAAAACATACATTTGCAAAGAAATACAAAATAGCAATAATTCATCAAAATTTACACGAGAAAACACCTAAGAACATGTGGCAATCAAAGAAAATCAATTAGGTACCCAGACAGAGAATACCTGATACGACAATCTAAGCTTATTCGAACGACCTTGGATCCCGAAAAGGATCGTGAAGAGGGCACATGCAATAACAAATGCTCTTGTGACCGGAGCATTGTCTGTGAGACAATCGAGAGAGAATTAGACAAATATCATCAAGGATTGAAATGAAAATAAAGAAAAAGGTCTGCAAATTGTAATAAATTACATACTGAAACCAGATGGGCCGCCGTTCATTTTCGATGTAAACCAACAACCTTCAGCCTTGAGCTTTGGTTTGTCTCTCTTCTCTCTCTTTCTCGTCCTTTTATTCCCCTGTTCTCTCTCGCTCCCTCTCCCTCTCCCTCTCACCCACCACTCTCAGTTCCTTCTTCTGTTCTTCTGAGGAGACCTTTTATTAGTAGGACGGACTCTCCTCCTCTCCTGTCCTCTTCGGTCCGGTTAGTAGTTTCTTCTCTAATTTGTATCTTCAATTCAAGGGAACGTGATTTATGAAGATATAATAATTTTAAAAATTATCATCCCAAGATGTAATTAAATAATAAATATATTGAAAATAAAATTTAAGTATTTAATCAAAATATTCATTTACAAATTTTTTAAAATATCAAGATATAGTAGTTTTGAAAATTATATTTTATGAAATTCAAAATTATCATATACATTACATAGAAAACATAAATTAGGAACACATATAATATTTTCTACGCAATTTTAAGTGACGTGACGTATCAGTATGTGAACGGTTTTTATTTTTAAAAAATAAAAAATAATACATTTGGTATAAAAATGTTTTTTAGAAAAAAAAACATATGAATAAAAAAAATGTATTTGATAATCAAAGAACATTAAATCTAATTTTCACAAGGGCAATGTTAGGTATACTGAATTCATTTATCAGATGATATTATCTATCATAATTCTTTTTTAAAATTTAAATATAAAAATTAAACATATTTATTAAATATAAAAATATCATTGACTCATCATCTTTCATAATATATATTCTCACTCAAAAATTTATTAAGAATTTAATTCCGATCTTAGCATAGCTTGACGTTTGCCCTTGGACTCTAAAAAATTAAATAAACACAATTAAAAATCTTTAGTTCTTTTAATAAAAGAAAATTAAATAGGCTCAAAAAAATTGGAGTGTTCTATTTTAATTTTATTATTATAAATTTCAACAAGTTTTTTTGGATGGACAGTCAAAGTTGCCAAGGAGCTATGAATCCTTCATTTGGTGTTCATAACCGGTGATGTTTACAAGATGGCCCTTTGTTTTTCTATATTTATGAACATGTCATGGCATACTAAAGATGAGGAATTCTTAATGCTCAACTTGAGTCAATTTAAAGTTAAATTTTAGTAGCGTTATGATATTAAAATATTAAATTTTGATATTTCTATTCTAATATTGAAATATTATTTTTTTTCTAACATTACAAGCATTCTTCTTCCTAACTATATGCATCTTTTGTCTCTATAATATTTGAGTCGTTGAATTGAAAACATTTAAGTCATTTATTTGAAAAGTAACTTAATAAAAGTCTAATTATATTTGATAGAAACTTTGTCAAAATTAAAATTTGAAACAAATTTTAGCAAATCGTTGAAGTTGCACTTTTGAATGAGAGCAACTCCAAAACAACTTTCACTCGAGTTGTTGTTATAATATAAGATGTGATGCAAAACACCATCTAATGGCATGCTAACACAAGTCCCATATTTAAACTTTTTCAAACCTTCTCTCAAATATAGTTAGCTATTCACATCAATGGTCTAAATTCTCCCAACTAATGACCGGAAAATATCTCAAAGTCATAAAAGTTTCGGTAGTTAAAAAGAAGAATAATTGTTATATCAAAAAATAACATTTCAACAATGAAACAGGATAGTCAAAATATAACATATTGGTGTTGTAGTATTGCTGAAACTTAATTTTAACGTAACTCAAATTAACTTTTAACATGAGACTGACAGACTATTTTTTAGTATAGCAGTTCAAATGAACGTTGCATTGCAGAAGCTCTAAAGCCCACAAAATACAGCAATCACGAGTTGCCAATGACCTTAAATTTACTGATGTTGTTGATTCCTGGTTCTCTTTTCGCATGTGTCAATTGTCACTTTGCTTATGTTCCGATGCGATTCTATTAAATACCATAGAGGGGCGCTGGCAAATTAGTGTAAAATACCTCAATAGCTTTGCCTTCGTTGTCTTCGACTTCTTCTTCGTCTTTCACACAAAACTATTTTTTTGCAGGCTTCGCCACAGTGGATGTGACTGATTTGGCTTAAATATACAGATCTCGTCTCACAGAAACAAATACACAACAACAATTAAACCCTAATAAACATGTTCTCAAGAGAAAGTTATGAATACTGCTATATAAATATAATATTGATATTTTTTCATTAGTGAACTTGTGGAAAAGGAAGAAACAAGATTAGAGAAGATGGAGATATGAAAAAAAAATTGGATATTTTGTAAAGTTTTATAAAATGGTAATATTGATGGGAATTTTGTAGCTAATGGGAGTCGAAGTCCCAACCTCATTGAACTCATCTTCCTTGAAATTTTCATTTTCATTTTTAAAATTTTAGGAATAATTATTTTTGGTTTTTAACAAAATTTTGTCAACATTTTCGAAAAATAAAAACAAAAATGAAAAAACTAATGCGTTTTTACTCCAATTTTCAAAAAAGTAAAAACAAAAACAGAAATGTTATCATACAAGCCCTACTTTTGAAGAATTTCACACAAAGCATGTGATTATAGTGAATAAAATAATTATGCGACAAAATTATACGAAGTACATTCCTTTTAGTTTGATTTATTAAGAAAAAAAGTATGGAGAAAATAAAGAAGAGAAAAAAGATGGGAAAGACAAAGAGGAAAAGAAATTTAATTTTTTTTTGTGAGAAAATTTAACAATAAAAATATTGCATTGTGCAATAAATGGTCTTGATTGTCGGTTCATGTATTTCATTTCAACCAAAAAAAAAAATTTTTTTGCTCCACATATGTCCGAGTATTTTTATTTTACTTTTAATTTTTCACATTTTTGCTTGAAATATTCCAAGAAATGTTGTAAAATGCATTTCATTTCTTGGACATTTTGCCCTACTGCATGAGCACACATCTCAATCCGTCTCCTAAAGCATCACAATAGACTGTGTATTCCACTCCACTTTTCGGAATAGTAAGAACAGATGTGGCAGTGAAACGAGTATTCAACTCCTGAAGAGAACGCTCACAAGCGTCATCCCACACAAATCAAATGCCCTTCCTTGTGAGACGTGTCATAACCATCGCAAATCGAGAAAAACTCTCAACAAAGCAATGATAATACCTAGCCAATCTTGTAACACCCCGACCTAATTTATTAATAATTAATTCGTTAATTATTAATTAGCACCGATTTAAGAAATGATTAAGAAAATTAATCATAATCTCTCGGCGGTCACGATAAACTAATAAAATGATTAAACATATCTAGAGAAGAGGGTGTGATGCCCGAACCTAATTACTGATTAATTAGGTAAAACGATGTCGTTTTAACACTAACGGAACTCAAATTAGCTAACTACGAAAATCCCAAATAAATAATAAATGACGCGGGGTCCTTGACACTGAAGCTAACTGAAATACGAAACCCTCGGAAGAAACCGCGTCAAAAAAGGAGCAACAGAAAAGAAGTTACGAAGGAAACAGTGAAAACGGAATTCTACGCAACTAAACAGAGCCTAAGCCCAAAAATATGGAAAATGGCCAAAAGTGAAGCCAAGAAGACTTGAACCCTTGACCTAAATGGGCAAGCACATGGCATCCAAAAATTTAACAAGTGGGCTGCCAATGACTTTCTATCTACGTATGCAACCTAATTATATATATGCATGAAATAGGCCCACTCCACCTCCCAAATGAGCCAATGAGATTTCATGCAACCATAAGCTAAATATAAAATGTATATATATATATATATATATGTCTAAATTCTCAGTTGAGGTGGCAGCCCCTCATTGGACCCCCACACCCACCTATTATGTTTCATGCAAGTCCAATCAAATACATAAAATACAATATATGATGTATATATGTGTATGTTGTGCATATGGGTGTGGGTGAGATCAGAATTGTGAGGGTTTGTGTGTACGACAGTGTGTGTATATGCTCTGTTAGAGAGAGAAACTAGAGAGAGGTAGAGAGAGAAATAGAGAAGTGGTGTGTGCATAGGTGTGTATGAATGAAGGGATCAAGAACCAAGTAGAGAAGGGAAATGCAGAAGCTTGAGGAGCTCAGGAAATTAGGTTCAAGAAGAGGATAGGGACTGCCATGAGAGGTAAAACCCTAACCCATGAAAGTTCTTTCTCTCTCTAGAAAGGCTTAGTTTTTACTTACTGTTTTGAACTCAAGGAAGTTTTAAATTAGCATGCATGAGGAATATACTGTAAGTGGGATAAAATGAAAGAGAAACCATGGTTTTAGAGCTAGTAAACCTTGAGATCACCATGAACCCGAAACCTGAGAAACGGGTTTTTGGTAAACACACGAGGGAACTTAAAACCACCTATGTGACTGAAAACTATGGAGAAATTGGGGCATTTGGAAACTTGAACAAGTCAAAATGGTCAAGAGACCAGGCATAAAATGGTAGTTGCAAGTGCGGCTGACCCAAAATGATAATCCTTCAAATCGATGGTTTTTGTAGGTTTTAAGTGTATAGAACTGTTCCTACGGGTCCCAGAAGGTTAAAATGATCAAAATCAGGAGTCAAAACGACTCCAAAATGCACGAAAATGAATTTGGAACATCGTCGGAGAATCGGCCATCACCGGAGCTATGGCCTGTAACTCACTGTTTGACGGCCTAAATCTAAGGTAAACCAAAAACTAACTTTGGATATGGAAACCTCATAGGATTTACTTTCGAACCCCACTGGACCGAGCCCAAACGGTCACCGGAATGTCCTCGCCGTCGTTGAAGAAGACGACTGTGGAGAAGCACAGTGAATCCTAATTGTTGGGGGCGATGAACAGTGCCTCGGGTCAAAACAAACGGGTCTGGTCCTGACCGTTTAAAACAGGTCTTAAATTGAAACAAAACGCTACTGTTTTGTTTATAAAGCCGACGTCAGCATGACGTAGTAACAGGAGGTGAACCGGATGGTTTTAGGGGTTCTGGACCGGTTCAATTGTTTGAACGCTAAAACCAGACGATTCTGAACCCCTTTTCTGAAATTAGTTTTGAACCCCAAGACTTTCTTTTTAATTACATTTTGACCCCCCAACTGACTTTGAATATTTATTTTCAGGCCCAGATTTTGGAAAATTAATTTAATTAAACCCTTGACAAATAAATAAATAATAAAATAATTAATTTAATTATTTTATTTATTGAGTAAAATTACTATTTTACCCTTGGACATTAAATGAGTCAAACGAAGTCCAAATTAAATAAATAAATAGTGTATTTTCACTATTTCAAGCATTCTGGACTCAATGGTGGAGCCCGATTTGAAAAATTAAGTCTCGAAAAATACAGACACGTAAAGTGTAAATGACTGTACTGCCCTTAATGATACCCAGGGCCAATTAAACATAAAAGATAGTTCAATTTAACTATGTCGGACACTCTGAACCTAATGGTGAGGTCCATTTTATGAACTGAGGTCCTGAAAAGTTCGGTTATACAACATATAAAATTATCGAAATGCCCCTGATGTTATACGAAGTCCAAATGAAATTCAGATTGGACGAAATTGATACCGATAGAAGCCTAGACACTCGTAAAACTGTACACATGATTAAATGACGAATCGGGGTCAAAATATCATGAAACGTTAAATGACCAAAATGCCTTTGAGCATGGTAAGAGCAAAGTAGAGGTCGAACAAAGGCCAATCTGATCTAATAAATTGTCATAAGTATAATTATGAAAATCGAAGAGCTAAATATGATTCCGGAACAGTCAACGTATAAAATAAAAAATGACCGGTGTGTCCCAATGGTCAAAAGCAGATACCAAATGAAGTCCGCCAAAAGACTCAAAAATTTATATATACAATATATGGACTATTCTAATGACCATGATAAGGTCTGGGGCAAGAGTAACAAAATTACCATTTGCCCCTAAGGTCAAATAAGTGCTTAATTGATAACGACCAGAGTCAAAATGACTTAAAATATTATTCTGACAATTGCTAAGCCTATTTAAGTAATTTAATAACATAAGTTAATACCCAATGAGTGGGTAATAGGCCAATGAACTTAATTAGGCCATCTGATAGACTCCTAAGATGATGAATAAGACATGAATGAATGGATTCTAATCTGTCTGTAATTAATGATGATTATTCAGGCTATGCGAGGATATGCCTGAAGTATCTGGAAATCATCAGAGTATTTGTAAATGGGGAATATGACACTAAGAAACCAAGGTAAGTAAATCTGAACTTTGTTATGGGATCCTTCCTCAGCCAGTCACATTTATTTGCATATGCTGCCAAACTTGTACTCCATTTCCTACGTGATAAACCTGAATTCTTTGCTTGATGCCAATCTACTTGTGATTACCCAATGAACTTGATCTCCTTGATTGATGCCAATCGATTTGTGGTTATTTGTTCATGCCTGTACTTTAGGTTCGACTTACTTGCCTATATCATGTTGTGATCTTGACTTGTTGATGCTTGAGCATATTTATACCATCAAGTATACCATGTCATGATCTCGTAATATATTTGTTGTTGGAAATCTTGTTTGTTCCATACACTTATGCATCGTTGATTGAGATATGGTTGTTCTCGGCAGCCCGGTAACATAGCGGTGGGAAGCTATGGTTATATTATGTTGCCTTGAACTAACTAATTACGATCCATATCCTTGTTCTTGTGAAGAGTAACATGATCATGAGATTTTATGTGTTTGGGGTTGTGCTCAGTCACAACGGCCCATCTATTCACAGAATTACGTGGGGAAAGACCCTTTGGGGTCTGTTGTGTCCTACGGAACCTGTAGTGAAAGAGCTCTAGCGCTATTCAGTAAGTCCGGGTTAATGAGGCGAATCTGAATGTGCGTTATGGTGCGGTATGCCGGGCCCCGAGTGATTCACGCATTCTGGGTTGTTAGTATTCGATGATGATATATCCTTGGTACCCATTGAGTGATCATATTTTATGCCCTGTGAATGATCACATTATTGCGATCATGTTATACTTTACTCAATGATGATATATCTTTGGTACTCGTCGGATGATCTTATTCTATGCAAGCATGTTATACTTTTGATTGGCTATCGTAATTGTTGTGGCAGCATATTATCATGATTGGCTAGATCCCGGTTGTTGGATTCATTATTACTATCTTCTTATATTTTATTTTGGGATAAGCCTTTTGGACCCTCGGGTCATTATTATGCATCTTGGTGACTGGCTATGTATTCCTTGTTGATCATTTGGCTATTGGCTATCTGTTATCTCTTTCTTCTATCTTTCTTGTGAACTAACCCTGACCCATGACAAAGCTAGGAATTTACTTACTGAGCTTCTTTAAGCTCATTCCATTTATCTAACATTTTTTAGGTGACACTATGTGGGATGAAATGAAACAAGATAACTAGTGGGACTAGTAATGCACAACGATCGACCTTAACAATATGAACTCCAAGTCAAGGATCATACGCAAACACTGTAAGGTCAACTTTAAAGTTATGCATTATAATATTACATCATTAGTGAGGAGGTTAGCTTAGTATGTCAAATCATTATGATTAAGTGGTACTTGGAGACATTCTGATTGTTGATCATTGGAGATGAGTTTAATTAGCTGAACTGTATTGACGTAACTTCCGCTTTAAGTAATTTATTGATATAGAATGGATGCATTGGAGCATGTATATTATACTTTAGAGATATTTGGTGACTAATTGTAGACATGTTTTGATGCGTGTGAATGAGTTGCATTTTCAATTTAAAAAGGTTTTAATTTTCGTTGTTTGGACCCTACATTTAGAATGCAATTCATTGTAAAGTTCAGAAGTTGCCTTTGGTTGGTCGCATTGTCGGTGGGAAAAACTGACAAGGTGGCCAACTGGCATCACGTCATCGGGATCCGCGTAGGGTGGGTTTCGGGTCGTGACAAATCTCAAGAAGCTACGTATCTCAAATATGTTCTTTGGTCTCTTCCATGTTGTAACAGCTTCAATCTTAGAAAGATCTACGGATATCTCGTGCTGTGAAACAACATGCCCAAGAAACTTCAACTTAGTAAGACAAAAATCACATGTCTCGAACTTGGCATACAGTCGATGCTCTCGTAAGGTCTACATTGCAATATGAAAATGCTCCTCATGTTTGTCCCTCGAAGGCGAGTAAATGAGAATGTCCTCAACAAAAATAATGATGAAGGTATCAAGGTACGATCGAAAGACGCGATTCATCAAATCCATGAATTCCACTGGGGCATTCGTTAACTCAAAATGCATGACAAGATACTCATAATGGTCATATCGTGTTCGGAATAGTGTCTTTGGAATGTACTCCTCCCTGATCTTCAACTGATGGTAACCTAATCTCAAGTCAATCTTTGAGAAGTAGACGGATCCCTTTAACTAGTCAAATAGATCATCAATACATGGTAAAGGATACCAGTTCTTCACAGTCACTCGATTGAGTTTACAGTAATCAATACACAATTAAAGTGTCCCATCTCCCTTCTTCACAAAAAGTGTTGGGGCTCCCTACAGTGAAGTGCTAGGTTATATAAAGCCCTTGTTCAACAACTCCACAATTTATACCTTTAGCTCTCATAGTTCAGCATGTGCCATGGGGTAATGCGCTATAAAAATAGACGGAGTGCCTAGTAAAAGATCAATAGAGAACTCGATCTCCCTAGGCGGTGGTAATTTAAATAAATCCTCAAGAAACACATCAAGAAAGTCACGTGTTACTAGTGGCAGTCCCTCGTTCAGCATGTGCCATGGGGTAATGCGTTATAAAAATAGACGCGGTGCCTGGTAAAAGATCAATAGAGAACTCGATCTCCTTAAGCGGTAGTAATTTAAATAAATCCTCAAGAAACACATCAGGAAAGTCACGTGCTACTAGTGGCAGTCCCTCCCGAATGCTACTATCATCCTCTAAAATCTAACTAGTAAACATACAACTGAGCTTGCTTAAATCATGTGAGTCCAAATGACGTGGAGTAGTCAAGTCACTCCTATCACCCAAGAAGTAAAACAATCTCCCTCGGAAGTACAAATAATCACCCTTCGTCGATAGCAATCGATGGTTGATCGGTAAGTGGATAATGAATCCATACTTATAACAAGGTAAAATCCCATCATATCTAGCACGATGAAATCAAAGACGAAGTGATGATACGCTATCTCAATCTCGCATGAGCAACAAATCCTCCTAAGTGTGACTTTTCCTCAAACTAGAGTCTTTCCTTTGAGAGGATGGTCTAAAATATCCACCTCTAATCCCAATATAAGAGTAAATGATGATGAAATGAAAGAGTGTGAAACACGCGTGTCAATCAAAACATTAACCCATGAATTAAACACCAAAAAAGTATCTTGGACAATAGATGGGCCAATAGATGACTCAGTCGTGATAACTGCAAACACCCTCCCGTGAATAGGAGCTTGTGTATAACTCTGTTGTCTTGTTCCTTTCCAAAAAGTAGGTAACCTGGCTGTCAATGATGAAGGTCCTAGAGCTGGTCTAGAGCTTTGTGCTCAAAATTCTAGCACTAGTGTGAATGGTGGATGAAAACCCTGGTTGGACTGAATAGTCTGTGAAGAATAAGGTTGTTGATGGTCCAAAGAAGCCTCGGCTCCCTGTGGTGCCATGCACTGTCTAGAAATGTGTCCCACTTAACCACATTGAAAGCAAATGGGGGTCTTGTCGCGCCCCTATGACTAGCCTCCATTCTGAGGGTGTCCCTAGCCTCTACCCTACGAGTATCCCTGTCACAACCCGAAACTCATCCCTATATGGATCTCGTATCGCGGGGCCGACCCAATGACCGTCCCTACTTTTTTCATTCTTTGTATCAACGACAACAATATACAATGTAAACTTAAATAGTAAATTAACGAAGTCTTAATATGAAATATTGCTTGACAACAGTAAAATGTAAACCGACATAAAACTTAAACATAATACCACTCTTAAGTGGTGAGTACATGGGAGAAACTATATCACTTGTATCATACTCTTCAATTGTCTCCTTATGCTCCTGGACTCTTACTGTGGTCCTATAGCATTCTCACTTGAAAAATAAGTAAGTTAGGGTGAGCGAACAAAACTTAGTAAGTAAAAGCCCATCTCCGACACGGGTTAGGGTTAACATAGAAAAATATGAACTCATAGGGTAAACATGATAGCCAATCATAAAATCAGTTGCAGTGATGGTCAATAACAGTAAAATGCCACAATGACCAATGCACAGTAAGTCACAATAATCAAGCATGAGTAATGGTATAACATAAACATGGGAAAAGCTTAATAAACATTAGTCAACATAAGAATACTGTCACAATAAATCGGTCACAATCAAGTACAATCAATGAGTGAACTATCAACACTAGAATTATTCATAGGGAATGGCAACATCCTATGAATCCAATAAAAGTAACATATCAGTCAATCATAAGTGATGCATTTACTTTGTTCAGGGTTTGGCATACCCTTGGTCTTTTGGGGCCCAACATACCCCCTTAACCTCAATGCATATAAAATGCCCTCATAACTCAATGTGTAAAAATGCCATCATTGCTATATGTTTGTTCACGGACTCGACTCGTAGGTCCTGTCAACTCAGATAGTATCGGATGGATATTGTAACTGAGCACAAATCTGGCATTCATAATAAATCATGATTCTTTGTGATTCCAAAAGGAAGTGCATAAAAACTGGAATATCATGCAATGAACATATAACAGTAGGCCTTTCGAGATATAGTACAACATAACAATCATGATATAATAGTCAATAAACATCCATAAGATAGAACAATATCAATTGTGGAACAATAACAGTGGGTACGTACAAGAGTACAAAATGACAGTAATAGAATGAATATGGCTTGGAAGGCCACATGTAAGAGATAGGGATTTACTTACCTTTAATCTGTATGATCTACTTTAGTACTCCGTAATTTTCTCATTTCCTCTTTGACTTGCCTATACATCAATAAACATGTCTCAGTTTTAATATTATTTATCAAATTGTATACTTTGTTACTCTAAGTATCTCTTTTACTAATTTATACTCTATCATTGAGTCCGGAATGTCAAAAAAAGTCAGTTTAGGCTTTCACGGTTTCTAATTTGGACTTCTATACCGAAAAGGGCAAAATGGTCATTTTATGTCTCTATTTTTCGGGACCTATTTTCACAAATAGAACTTTATCGTTAAGTCCAAAATGTTTGAAATAATAAAGATTCACTATTTCCTAAGTTTAATCGGAGTCTGTTTGACTTATATTTGACTTAGGGACATTTTGGTCATTTGACCTTTCTACTAGGTATTTTATTTTTTGGGACCCTGTCTCGTATAACGAACCTCACTATTGGATCCAAAAGGTTCAAAATAGTAAATTTATACTATTCACTTGATTAATTTGGGTATAAAAAATTAATTTAATAATTAACTAAATACTAAATTAATTTAATTAAATTAATTAAATAAAATGATAATATATATTATTTAAGAGAAATGAGATCACATAGTGCCTCAGTGGGATAGTAGGTCCGTGCTCATGGCCAAACCCTTAGGTCTTGAGTTCAAGCCGTGGGGGCAGCAGCCCTTGTGCATTTTTTTTCCTTAAGTTTATAAGCCAAACAATGGCTTACATCGTGGAACAGGGGTGGGACTAACGCCATTCCCAAATAGAGCATCAACCTAATTTATTAACCTAGTATCCAAACACCCCCCAAGCCCATTTAAAACTTAGAACAATAGCCCACTGGACCGTGCGTTGGGTTGGGTTTCAACCTGACCCGACCCTGTTGACCCAAACAATCCCTCGTCCCCTTACGATTTTCTAGTGACCCTCCGATCACCTTCTCCAGTGCCGGTGGTTGAAAAACTGATTTTTTAGAATTTTTTTCTTTCTTTTTCCTTCGCCGGTTTGAGCCCTTTTCGATCCTAACCTTCCTCAAACACATTTTTAAACATTTCTATGATGTTTTGAACCCTCAAAACTCAGTGAATACCATGAAATTCTCAATCTTACATTTTTCGATCATGGGTTGTTTCTACCCCATTTCTTGACCGTTCAATCTACGATTTCTTCCTAAATTCATATTTTTCTTCCTAGATTAAGATCCTACATCTAGAACTAAGCTTCATGCAACTTCAAAAAAATTTCAAAAATTATTCGTAAAATTTTTTGGCATTACCTTACTGTGACAGCTCCTCTCCTTCCCTCTCTTTTCCTTCTGCCTCTTCTTCTCTCCTACTGTTTCTCTTCTGCACCTCGAGATCCTTATCAGTTTTTGCTTCCTTCTGGGTTTTTTTTCTTTGTTTTTTTTTTTTTTTTTCCAACGCATGGGTTTATAAGGTAACCTGCGCCCCCTCAGTTTTCCTTTTCCCGTTTCTGTCTTTCCCTCTTCTTTTTGTTTCGTTTCCTCTCTTTGATTATAACCCCCCTCCTGTCACACCCCGAATTTTCACAAACTCGGGGAGTGAGTGAAATGACTTAGGAAAAGGAAATAAAATACAATTTAATGGATTCAGTTGATTATGCATTTATTTCTCCATATTTTCCCAAGATTTGAAAAGAAGACTTGTTATTTAACTTAACTAAAATGGTCTCGTAATGTCACTTAAACATCCCTCCCAATTAATGTTCAAAATAGTTTAAGTTATATTAGAAAATGGCTCCCAAAATAGCCCCAAAACTCCTCTAAGTATGCCTTGGAACAATGGCCCAAATAGGGCCCCGAATGCCCTAGGATATAGGCCAAGAATGACTCAAGAAGTCCACCAAAAATTGTCTAAGGAAGAGGCCAAACATGGCCCCAAAAGGTGGCCAACCATGGCCCAAAAGGGTGGCTAAACATGGCCTAATAGGATGCCCAAACATGGTCCAAAAAGGTATCCCAAACATGGCTCAAAAAGGTGGCCAAAGGGGCAGCTGTTAGGGGCTAGTGTCATGACAAGGCAGCAGGGCAGCAGGCAGGGCACACACACGCAGGCGTGTGCACGCGCGCTCGTGGGGCACGTAGGAGGCTGGTATGGGTGAGGCAGGCAGGCGTGGTGCAAGTCGTAGGACGCAAGGGCGCGCGCGGGCGTGGGCATGGTTGGCGGCTGGGGTTGGGGCTAACCTGCTGTGCCACTTTTCTGCAATTTCACTGTAGCAACTGAGGCTGATTTTTCTATTTTTCTGCAAAAACACTGTAGCAACTGCAGCTGATTTTTTCAAGTTTTGGCCTATTTCCTCAAGGCTTTTAACCCCCACTTTATGACACTTTTTCCCACTTATTCATGGGCATTTTACCCACCTAATGGCTCTTTTAATTTCACAAAATTTTGACATGGTTTTCTTTGTTTTCTAAGTATTTTTCCACCTAATATTTTGCAACCATTCATATATATAAACACATCACAATCCATCATCACTCGATAGCCATAATTCATAGAAATTAAACATACATTCATTTCTTTCAACATATATATATATATATATATATATGTAAGACACATTAAACAAACATATCCCACATGTCATTTGGGCTTAAGCCCTTACATTCAAAATAGTCCAAGGCCTATAGTTCGCCATTTTTTCAAATTAAAATACAAGTCTTTTGGGCTTATACCCATACAGTACAAAATATGCCCCAAGGGCCAAATATCCTTCCAAGTTCTTTTCCCCTCCTTCCTTCAAGACTTCATCAAGTCTCAAGTACCGGGAGCCTCATCTGTAATATGGTATCCCACAAGGGGTCAGCTCAACTGCTGGTATGACACAATGCTAATGCAAGGAACAAAGTTAAGGTGTGGCATGTGCAAGTGTAAATTTATATCTACATGCCTTCCAATTCATTAATACAATACAATGGCAATTTGCGTGACACACCCATACAAATTCTATGCCACACTCATGTCTCGCTTCACGGCCCTTCCTCGTTGGAACGAGTACCAATCGTATGTTTCAC
Source organism: Nyssa sinensis (assembly GCA_008638375.1). Classification (NCBI taxonomy): domain Eukaryota; kingdom Viridiplantae; phylum Streptophyta; class Magnoliopsida; order Cornales; family Nyssaceae; genus Nyssa; species Nyssa sinensis. Next base: position 20,392,777 of record CM018051.1, on the reverse strand, counting down.
TTCACTGGTCCATCCCTGTTGGCATGAGTACCAATGGTCCAATTTTGGGTTTTTCACCATATGATCTACACCCTCATAATGCATAGCACCAAGTGCTCAACCCACACTATGTTTTCAAGGAATCACACCATGTCAATATGCTTTGATTTCACCATGCAATAATGCAATCTCAATGAAACATGTTATCAAACACATGGAATATGTTTTAAATAATGCATTATACTTAAAGTAACAATAACCTTTGAACCATAAAACTTTGTCTACATGAACCATGCATGTAATCCAATCAATTATACATATAAACATACCACACATTCACAACCTTACACATTCTCAAAGATTACACAAATATACAAAATATCAAACACATTGAATAAATCATAACTTCCAAACTACAAGATTTTATCTACATGAACATAAGCTAGAATACAATAAATTATACATATAGTCATGGTTCATGTTTATCACTTTGCCAAATTCTCAAAGAATACATAAGTACATAAGGTACCAACCCTAGGTTTTCAAAGTAACTATAAGCTAGGTAGTTCTCTAACAACAAATAAGCATGTAAGTCATACAATCAAGTTATAAAAACACTCCTAAACTTAACCATATTCCTTACTTAGTAAAATATCATACCTAAAAGGGTTTTTCTCAACCCTTGGGAGTTTTGTTTGCTGTGCAGCCTAACCGATCAGTGAGAATGTAGCCCTTGACGTGGGGAACAACTTCTTAGAAGGAAGTCTTGTGAAAACCCAAGCCTAGAAGTGTGTTTTGGAAGCTTGAAGATTTGAAAACCTAGGTTTTCTCTTCATTTTTCTCCCATGCGCGGCTGCTGCTGCTTCTCTAGACCATTTCTATCATTTTTTTACACTAAGTGCTGTATTTATAGTCAAGGGGCAAATGGGGCAAAATGAACTTTTTGCCTTAATGAACCCTAGATCCCGTTGCACTACAACCCATCCCGAAACGCCTCAATTCGATATTTTGTTTTAGCCAAACTTCTTAAAATTATTTTAAATGATATTTTTCAAAAAATTTTACTTTCGCCTGCTGGCCGGGTTTGGCCGGATCTACCCGGGCCACCCTAGATGCCCTTTTGGTCTAATTTTTGAAACTATCTCCGAATAGGCTCAAATATTTACAAGATGTTTAGTTTAATATTCTAAGCATATTTATATTCTATGATATACTCAAAATATGTTTATAAATATGACTTACGTCTAAATGTGCATGTATAGTGACCTACAAGCAAACAGTGTATGAATAGTGCCCTATCGGCAGAAAACGAAAAATTTACCCTCAATTTTCAGGTCTCTACACCTCCTTTATTTTACTTACCATTATATATGTAGTTACCATATATATATCACACACCCATATATATATATATACATCTAGATATATGTAGTTAATTCATGAGTATAATTGCCTATATAAATCTATATATTCCAAATATATATAACCTGATTTTCATTTTTATTTATTTTTATTTTTATTTTGATATTCGTTCATGGCTTGCTCGGCCATCGTCCGGCTATCATCCGTACATTCTAAACTATTTAGATTTCACAACCGTCCATTTTATTCGAATATCATAACATAAAGCCCTATCGGCTTGGGTTTACATGGTTCGCTTGGTTACCATTCGAGTTAGGGTATTACAATCCATGTCCCTTACCCTGTGACTGAGTATGTCCTCTATGTGGACAATCTGCCCTACGGTGTCATGGCTACTAACATAGAAAGGAAATGATCTCTCATTGGGAATTTCTCTCTAGTGTAAGATGGGTAAAAGGTGCCAATCGTGAAAATGACTAGGTCAGTCCCTGAGATTGAGATGTTATCTCCCTCTACCTATTACTACCCCGTCTTGTAGAATTAGAGCTGATTATCCTAGTCGGGTATTGGACCTCCCGAATTCTTCTAGAACCATCTGCATATGCCTCAATCAGTAAGGCTCGCTCTACCAACTCAGAATACACTCGTAGCTTGAGTGGTACTACCTTAGTTTGGATAGTAAGCTTGAGTCCAAACTCGAATATGTGTGCCTTTTCGGCCTCATCCATGACCACATTCGGTGCATATCGAGAAAGTATAGAAAATTGGACTTGTACTAAGTCACGGTTATGTCGCCCTTGGTACAAGTGAAGGAACTTCTAGCGCATCGCACCTTTCCACGAGAAAGGCAACTACGAAGACATCCCAAGACACATCCATAGAAAGCCTAACTACATCCCAACAGTCTATGACCTCGCACTCAAACAATCCCGTAGCAAAATTGATCCAAAGATCATCTTTGTTAATCTGAACTATATTGAGAAGTTTAATGATGGTCTAGAGCCAATAATCAGCTTGCTAGTGGGTCGGACTCTCCCTTAAACTTGGGAGGATTAAACCGCTAGAACTCTCTTATGGCCAGTAGTGGCCCTACTCTCATCACCTTGGGGATGTGACTAAGCCTCATCCCTATTAGCCTGTTGGAATTGTCTCATAAAGTCCATCATTCCATGTGCAATCTCAGCTCCATCTACATGAACCATCTTAACAAGCTGTGGTTGAGGCGATGGCGGTGGAGGCTCGGGAGTAAGTGCTCTCTTACTATCGCTATGTACTCTGCTTCTGTTGTTGAGAAAGCAATAGTAGATTGTAGAGTAGCTTTTCAACTAATTGCACAACCAGCAAGTGCAAAGACATAACCTGTTAGAGATCTCCTCTTATCTAGATCACCAGCATAATCTGAATCAACATAACCTACAATGGTAGAACCAAAGCTACAAACTTTATCAAACACTAAGCCAATATTTGCAGTCTCTCTCAAATATCGAAGAATCCATTTGACTGCCTATTAATGAGCCTTACCAGGATTAGCCATATATTAACTGACAACACTAACTGCCTATGAAATGTTTGGATGTGTGCAAACAATAGCATTCATAATGCTACCAACTGCACTAGAATAAGGAACACTTAACATATATCGTTCATCTTCCTCACTTTGCAAAGACAATGCTAGTAGAAAACTTAAAATGAGAGGCAAGTGGATTACTCACTGATTTGGAACTTTGCATAGTAAAATGCTCAAGAACCTTCTCTATGTACTTCTGTTGTGACAAGTATAACTTTTCAGCTTTCCTGTCCTTCTAAATTTCCATACCCAAAATTTTCTTTTTAACACCTAAATCTTTCATCTCAAACTCATTACTCAGTTAGGGACTTCAAACTGTCAATCTCTGAGATGCTTTTGGCAACTATAAGCATGTCATCTACATAGAGTAACAAGTCAACGAAAGAACTATCTGACAACTGTCCTGTGATACACACAATCATCAAAATTACTCCTCGAGTAATCACTGCCCACCATAAAGGTGTCAAACCGTTTGTACTACTGCCTTGGAGATTGCTTTAAGCCATACAATGACTTTTTCAACTTACAAACATAATATTCTTTATCTTCAATAACAAAACCCTCTGGCTATTTTATGTAGATAGTCTCTTCAAGCTAGAATACAATGAATCAAACATACCAACAAGTTACATGTTCATCACTTTACCGAAATTTCCAAAGAATAACAAAGAACACATTAGTACATAAACAATCAACTCTAGGTTTTCAAAGCAATTACCACCTAAGTGATTTCCTAACATCAAGTAAACACCTAAATCATTCAATCAACACATAAAAAGGCAAGAAAACTCAAATCTATTCCTAACTTAGCAAGGTATCATACCTAGAATGGTTTTTCTCAAACTGAGGAAGTTGTGTTAGCTGCACAGCTGAACTGATCAGTGAGAATATAGTTCTTGTTGAGAGGAACAACTTTCTAGAAGAAACCTTTGTGAAAATCCAAGCCTAGAAGTGAGTTTTGGAAGCTTGAATGTTGAAAAATCTAAGTTTTCTCTTCCCCTCTCTCTCCCTGCGCGTGTTCTGCTCTTCTCTAGACCAAAATATGATTTTTTTTTTACTCTAAGAGTTGTATTTATAGTCAAAGGGCAAAGGGGCAAAATGGCCTTTTCGTCCTTAATGAATCCGGGCCCCGTTACACTACAACCCCTCCCGAAATGCCTCAATTCGATATTTTGCTTTAACCAAAGTTCTTAAAATTATTTTAAATGAAAATTTTCGAAAAAAAAAATTTTCTCTTGTGGCCGGGTTTGGCCTGGATCCAGCCTGGGTCACCTGGGATGCCCTTTTGGTCCTGTTTTTGAAACTGTCTCTGAATAGACTCAAATTTTTACAGTAGGTGTATTTTAGTATTATAAGCATGTTTCTCTTCTATGAAACATTCAAATTATGCTCTTAAACATGACTTATGCTTGATGTATGTAAATTCCCTACTAGCAAAACTGCACATGAATAGTACCCTACAAGCAAAAACGAAAAATTTACCCTCACTTTTCAGATCTCTACAAGACTCGTTGAATAGAGTAAATTTTGGGAACAATAAACTTTTTGGGCCGTTCTTCTGTCATTATGGCAAGGATGAACGACATGAAGAGTCTACCGATCAATTTATTTAACTCGTCTCATTTTGGAGGGATGTGGAATCTTTTGGTTGAGATCGTTTGATTTGAAGAATCTGCTATTTCCTCAACCCTCTAAGGGGCCCTAGGTATGTTTTGTTGTGTCGTTGGTGCCCGTTAGTGATCCTGTCCCATGTCTTTGAGTTTTGGATTCATAGGGGGATTTTATCTCGTAGTAGCGGAATGATGCTACTCTCCTAGAACTGTTGGACATGGGACTTTGGGAGGATGAAGTCCTTGATTTGTTGGATTGGCTCCAGAGGTTGTCGGGATTGGTATCCTTGTCCTACTTTGATATTGTACGGCAGGACAGAATGATAGCATACTTCTTCCAAAATCTGTTGATGATTGAGGATCAATCCCTATCTGGACAGTACCATGGAGGTGCACCAACTACGTGTTGGGCAACTCCTCGTTATAGGGTGCTTCGCCCGTGGTAGAGGCAAGAGGTTGAGGTACTCCGTGAATAGTATTGGTTGGAAGAGAATAATCGTTTCGTTGGTTTTGGGCCAGTGAGGCGAAAGCTTGTGACATGGCTGTAAGTTGATCTTGCATTTGATCAAACTGCTGTTGAATTCGATCAAGTTGCTATTATAGATGAATGGGTATTCGTCTTCCTTTTTTAGTAGGAGGCTATTCTTGAGGGTTTTGAGGATGCCTTCGGGGACGAATGTTTCGAGCCATTACTTTCTGAATAAAACTAGCTTAGTTTGTGATGAAAAAGTAGTGAAAATGATCATCGTTCCCACAGATGGCGCTAAACTGATGTTACTTCTTCTCTAAATTTCCTATCAAGAACTCGAGATCAGAGGGCTACCGAGATGGTTCCAGTGGTAGCCACTTCGATGATAAAGTTAGTGAAGATATACAAACAGTATTTCAAGAAAAGAATTGAACATGAATTAAAAATGTACCTTATGGCCTTATTTGTAGTCTGCAGATCTCATAAGTTGAGTAGGATTAATAGTCATGAAAGTAGGAATTTGAAGATATCTATAGATAGCAGTTTTCATGTTGAACTCTATTTCCTTATTCTAAGTTTAGTAGCCTATAAGAGATGGTGATCAGTTCAGAACCTCCTGTCCCTGAGTTTTGGAAGCCAGCAGGTCGGACGGATGATCCTTCTTGAGATCTATGTGTTAAAGAACCCCTTGTGGACATGTGTCATGTTCTGAGTAATATAGTTAACTTATGGTATATCAGATAGCTAGGGATGAAGAATGCATAATAAGGGATTCTAGAATTTCATATAATTGTTATTCAGTTGTACCAGAGCTTACTTATGTATGCAATAGGACCAACCTAGATTCCATTAACATATGGCACCAATGACTAAGACACGTGAATGTCACAGATCTAGCAAGGCTCCCCCTCAAAAAAAAAAAAAAAAAGATTGTTAGGGGTCTCCCTTTGTTAGAAGCTCCTAAAAATTTGTGTGGACCATGCCGAAAAGGTAGACAAATCAATGCCTCACACGATAATCAATCAAATCGCCACAATTAGACTATTAAAGCTATTACATATGGATCTTGTAAGTCTTATTCCTATTGAGTGTAGTTAAGAAAAATTATAGTCTAGTGGTTGTTGATGATTATTCACGTTGGACTTGAGTTGATTTTCTTAAATAAAAATCAGATGTCTCTAATGCATTATTTAAATTGTGTAAAAAGATTCAAAATAAGAAAAGTTATTTAATTACCAGAATCCGAAGTGATACAGGAAGAGTTTTTGTAAATTCTGAGTTCTCATATTACTACGAATCAATAGGAATAGCATGTGAGCTATTTGTTACATGTACTCCATAACAAAATGGAGTTATTGAGAGGAAGAATAAAATGGTTCAAGAGATGACCCGAGTATTACTCAACAATAGAAAGTTGGCAAGAAACTGCATGCTACACCATTAATAGAGTACATTTCAGATCAGGAATACTCAAGACTCCATATGAGTTCTAGTCAAGAAAGAAACCAACATTTAAATATTTTAAAATTTTTGGCAGTCCTGGCTATATTTTGAGAGATAGAAAACATTTAGGCAAGTTTAACTCCAAAAGTGATGAAAGTTTCTTTTAATGTATGCTACCAACAGTAGGGCTTACATAATTTTTAATTTAAGAACTTCTACAATCATGGAATCAGTATACAGTCGTAGTTGATGATCTTGTATCCCATGATGATAGAAAGATAAAGTTACTGATTATGATTATGATGATATTTTTATTCCTTATATTAATGACAGTAGTCAATAAAAAAGAGCATAATGAAGCTCTAATTGGAATAGATGAGTCACCAAGAAGAGTCTAAAAATGAGTTTATTCACATAGGTCATCAAGTAGAACAGCCTGATCCATTCTCTGGAATTAGACCAACAAGAACTCAAAAGAACGGTCCAGTCACATAATTCACTGGTGATATTAGGAGCAAGATGAAAACTAGGAGTGAAAAAACTATTTATTTAATAACTCATCTATGTCGTACCTTAACCTTTGAACCCAAAAGTTTGACAGAAGCTTTTAAAGATGAAAATTAGATTAATGCAATGCAATGAGAGATAAGTCAGTTTGAGAAGAAAAAAATGTTTAGGTACTAAGTGAATATTTAAGAATAAATTAGATAAATTTAGTACAATTGTTATAAACAAGGCAAGACTAAGAGCATAAGGATACAAACAAGTTGAAGGTAATGATCACCATAAAACCTTTGCCCCATTTGTAAGGTTTGAATCCATTCGAATTTTGTTAGCAATGGCATGCACCTTAAAGTTTAAGTTATATTAAATAGATGTCAAAAGTGCTTTCTTGAATGGATACCTAAAAGAAGAAATTATTGTTGAACAACCTAAAGGTTTTGAAGACCTAAAAAACCCTGATTATGTATATTGATTAGGTTATAGTATTAGATTGTTTTCAATGTGATATCCTACGTCTAATAGTTTTGGACGTTTTAGATAGCTCTATGATTTTTAGTTTTTAAAGTTTTATTTTAATAATAGAAAAGGGGTCTATAAATGTACATCAAGTATGAACACCTAATATTCATGGTAACTAGATTCACATGTATTGTGGATTGGTTACATCTCCTTATACTTCTTTAGATAGTGATAAGTAAGAAACTCCCCATGTCACTAATGTACATTGAACATGAGAACTAGTCTATAATTTTAAGACATTATCATTTACATATTACTAGTTTATATGAGTAAAGTATTTTTACTTTTAGACTTATAATTAGATTACACATCTCAAGAAGAGAAATAAAGAAGGAAAATGTGAATGAAAATTTTCATAAAATGTGAAGTGTTAAAGAACTTCATAAACTCATCTATTAATTACAAAAATATTATTGATACATCATTCGGTAAATCAAACCGATACACTGAGCAATTTCTTATTGGTTTAATACTCTGCTTTGTGATCATCAAACATATTAAGTAACATATTTTATTAACTTTTTTGATTTTTTTTGTTCCTAGGGTTAGCATCAATGCTTCGCATACGATCACGAGTTTTAATTTATAATCAGATCACAACCAAAAAAAAAAAACCTTTAGGGAAAACAAAATCCCTATTGCGCTGATTGATTTGCAAATTTAGTAAGGAAAAGAGAACAAAAATAGAGTGATTTTCTTCATTTTTTTCTTATAATTTTCTTAAATGAGATTATAAAAACAAAAACAAAAAAGAAATGGGCACGTCATATAAAATATCTCGTCCTTTCTATTAAATTTTGTTACCTACTTTATTTATTTATCTATTTATTTTTAAAATGTAACACACACGCGCCCATGTCTACGGACGAGGCAAGGAATTTACTTTAGGGGGTATTTTTTTAAAAAAATTTTAATCTTAAATTTAGAAATCAATGAATCATAAAAATTTAATATTGATTGATCATATTTTTAATAAGTTACAAAATTTATTGATATAAAAGAATTTATAAATTATGCAAAAACTTTAATCAGACAAAGAAAACTTAAAAAACTTTATGCTATATAAAAAAATTCTAAAAATCAATGAAAATTCCATTAAGAAGTGAAATTAAAAATAAAATAAGAGTGAAATATGAAACATTTTGGACTTGGGGCGAGGGGGGGGGGGGGGGGAATATAACTAAAAGGATGTATTTGAATTTCTTTTGAAAAGTATCAAAAAAAAAAAAAAATTCAAATTGGGGAGGGATGGGGGAGTTGTCCCATCGCTAACTGGCTTCGTCGATGCCCATGTCCCAATAGGGATTTGAGCACTGCATCTCTCGGATTGAGAGTGGGGATACCACTGAAGCTGACAACTTGTGGTTCTAATTTTTTTTTTTTTACTGTAATCAAAACACAAAGAATGAATTTTAGATTGCCCCACTAACTTAAAGTCTTAGCTCCATCCCTTGGAAGATAGTAAAATTTTATATGAGTTCGGAATGGGAATACGTTTAGGGATCCTCGTCCTACTACGACTTGATTATATATTTACATTATATAACTAATTTTTAATATTTTCATATTTTATTAAATATTTTCACATATATAAATATATCCACATATATAATATTAGTTGATTAGTTTTAAATTTTTATTTAAAAAATATTTAAATGGGACAGAGATGAGAAAGTTGTTTTAATAGGAATAAGGGATGGAAAAGAGGCCCCGCCCCCGTTGTCACTGAACCCATCTGCCGCTATATTAAACTCGACCCAAATTTGTTTCGACTTTCCACGAAAAGAACCAAGCAACTCAAGCAGCAAAATTTAGTAGCTAAATTTTGGAGTCTGAACAAATCTCAGCCTTCTTTTGGCTTGTTTTGAGATGCCCCTGAATAATTCGTTTAACTGTTAGTCTATTCAAGCTTGTTCCATAGCAAATTTCACACATTCGACATCATAAAAGCAAAGAGAGAGTAATCCCAAAAGGTTAGTTGAGATGGCATTAAATTCCTAGTTAAAGGGTTTACCACTCCAAGTTTTCAGGTTTGACCTCACCCCACGCGTAAAGGTATGAAAACGGCTGTGGGAGGGGCTTTTGGGACTACCTCACCCCAGGCGTAAAGGTGTGAAAAACGACTATGAGAAGGACTGTAAAGATTTAGTTTGATGCACGTAAGTTGAGACTGTAGAGATTTAATTGTGCAAACTGATTCAAAATACCTTGCATTACCAATAAAATAAAATAAAAAAAGCAAAGAGAGAGTTCTATTCTGGAATTATACCATCAACTATAGTCTTCTCTTTTGCATAGTTATTATTTCTATCAGAGATTAAGAGAGAACACTGGGAACAAATAGCCAGCTTTGAGAGAATCGTAAATAGCTTAACATGAGGGCAAACTCTTGGAATATGAACAGCATCCTCTGTAGTACCAGAATTGGCAATTTTTTTTTTTTTGGCTGAGCAAGTTCCCGTTTTATTGAGTTGTGTAAAAGCCTTGTTTGAATTAAGCTGCATAAAAATATAATTTAAATTAAATTGTTAAGTATTTAGATGAATATATTTAATAATTAAGGAAATTGTTAGAATGTCTGAGTGAATTGTTAATAAATACTTAATGAGTATGAATTATCTTTTTTATCTTGGATATTAAATAATGTTTTAGTGATGCATTAATTTTCAAAATTATATTATATTTATAATAAATATATATATAAATAAAATAAATAATTATTTATTTTAATATTAAATATATTATCAATATTATACACAAATATTTGTTATAAATTTAGTACAATTGTTATAAACAAGGCAAGACTAGTAGCATAAGGATACAAACAAGTTGAAGGTATTGATTACCATAAAACCTTTGCCCCATTTGTAAGGTTTGAATCCATTCGAATTTTGTTACTTTTAACACTCTCTAGAAACATTTTAGGCAGTTTAGTAGATCCAATATTACTTTTAACATTGAAATATGTGTTAGGTTTCAGTCAAAACTCAAAGAGTTACACTTATTAACTGCTAAAAGAATAATTCGATATATAAGTGGAAATATAAATTGTGGTATTCTAGAGAGGTCAACAATGTATTAATAGGTTATTCAAATGCAGATTAGGCAAGAAATGTTGATGATAGAAAAAGTACATCTAGATTATATTTTTATGTTGGATTTTGTCTAATATCCTGGTTCAATAAGAAATAGAACTGTGTTGTGCTATCTATTATTGCTGAAGCATAGTATATAGCTAAAGATAGCTGTCACACACAACTTCAATGGATGCATAAAATATTGCATGTTTATGGGATTGAGCAAAAACAAATGACAATTTATTATGACAATAATATTGTAATAAATATTTCTAAAAATATCATAAAATACTCCTGAATTAAGCATATTGATATAATACATCGTTTTTATTAAAGAGTTAGTTGAGAATGAGATAATTGTTGTGGAATCTATGCTAATTGAAAAGAAGCTAACAAATTTATTTACAAAACTCGCCTCTCATTCTTATTACTTTTTCAATATGAAAAAAAAAAATGAAAAATGAAAAGGTAACGGATTTTTTCTTTCTAACCGTGAAGATAGCCGCACGTAATGATAGATCGACCGGAGGGAAAAAATTCAAGAATCCTTTCTATAACAAAACTTAACTGAAGTTTCTTCAGAACGCTCATTCGAGCCAAAGCAAATGTATACGGATGTGTCTAGGTTAGCATAACTTAGAGAATCTATCTGAATTTGTGCTTTTGATAACTAAATCATTGATTAGGTTATAGTATTAGATTGTTTTCAATGTAATATCCTATGTCTAATAGTTTTGGACATTTTAGATAGCTCCATGATTTTTAGTTTTTAAAGTTTTATTTTAATAATAAAAAGGGGTCTATAAATGTACATTAAGTATGAACACTTAATATTCATGGTAACTTGATTCACATGTATTGTATTTGTGGATTGGTTCCATCTCCTTAATATTTCTTTAGATAGTGATAAGTAAGAAACTCCCCATGTCACTAATGTACATTGGAGATGTGAACTAATCTATAATTTTAAGACATTATCATCTACATATTAGTTTATATGAGTAAAGTATTCTTACTTTTAGACTTATAATTTGATTACACACCTCAAAAAAGAGAAATAAAGAAGGAAAATATGAATAAAAATTTTCATAAAATGTGAAGTATTAAAGAAATTCATAAACTCATCTATTAATTATAAAAATACTATTGATACATCATCCAATAAATCAAATCAGTATGAGCAATATCATGGCAGTGATTCTTCACCCTTATTATTCTTATTGGTTTAACACTCTGCTTTGTGATCATCAAACACATTAAGTAACATATTTTATTAACTTTTATGATTTTTTTTGTTCATTTGTAAATTTAGTAAGGAAAAGAGAACAAAAAGAAAAATAATAGTAAAAATAGAGTGATTTTCTTCATTTTTTTCTTATAATTTTCTTAAATGAGATTATAAAAAAAAAAATAAAAAAGAAATGGGCACGGCATATAAAATATCTCTTCCTTTCTCTTAAATTTTGTTTATCTACTTTATTTATTTATCTATTTATTTTTAAAATGTAATACACACGCACCCATGTCTACTGGACGGGGCAAGGAATTTACTTTAGGGGGTAATTATTTTTTGCTAAATTTTAATCTTAAATTTAAAAATCAATGAATTATAAAAATTTAATATTGATTGATCATATTTTTAATAAGTTATAAAATTTATTGATATAAAAGAATTTATAGATTATACAAAAACTTAATCAGACAAAGAAAACTTAAAAAACTTTATGTTATATAACAAAATTCTAAAAATCAATAAAAATTCCATTAAAAAGTCAAATTAAAAATAAAATAAGAGTAAAATATGAAACATTTTGGACTTAAAAGAAGGGGGGGGGGGGGGGGGGGGGGGGGGGTGGGGGGGGGGGGGGGAATACAACTAAAAGGATGTATTTGAATTTCTTTCGAAAAGTATAAAAAAAAGAAAAAATTCTAATAAATTTTTTGTTTTTGGGGGAGGGTGGGGGAGTTGTCCCATCGCTAACTGGCTTCCGTCGATGCCCGTGTCCCAATAGGGATTTGAGCACTGCATCTCTCGGATTGAGAGTGGGGATACCACTGAAGCTAACAACTTGTGGTTCTAATTTTTTTTTTTTTTAATGTAATCAAAACACTAAGAAAAAAGAATCTCTTTTACATATTCTTTTCTTTTCCTTTGTTTTTCCTAAATTTATAAACTAAATGAAGGCTATGAAAAGAAGGCGAATTTGTTGGATTCAACTTATTCTTATTTTTTTGTTAATAATATGATTATATATTTAAATATTTGTTATTTATTGAAAAAAACTTTTAAATTTTTCTTCATTGTAATTATTTTAGTAACAATTTATTTTATAGACTTTTTGAGTTAAAATCTAATTTTGTAAAAAATGAATTTTAGATTGCCCCACTAACCTAAAGTCCTAACTCCACCCTTGGCAGATAGTAAAATTTGATATGGGTTCGGAACGGGAATAGGTTTAGGTATCCTCGTCCTACCATGACTCGATTATATATTTACATCATATAAATAACTTTTAATATTTTCATATTTCATTAAATATTCTCACATATAAATCTAAATATATTTGTATATATAATATATACACATTATTTGTATTTAACATAATATTAGTTGATTGGTTTTAAAATTTTATTTAAAACAAATTTAGATGGGACAAGAATGAGAAATTTATTTCTATACGAATCGGGGTGGCCGCGCCCCCGTTGTCACTGAACCCATCTGCTGCTATGTTAAACTCGGCCCAAATATGTTTCAACTTTCAAGGTAAAGAACCAAGCAACTCAAGCAGCAAACTTTAGTAGCTAAATTTTGGAGTCTGAACAAATCTCAGCCTTCTTTTGGCTTGTTTTAAGATGGCCCTGAATAATTCGTTTAACTGTCTATTCAAGCTTGTTCCATAGGAAATCTCACACATTCGACATCATAAAAGCAAAGAGAGAGTAATCCCAAGAGGTTAGCTGAGATGGCGTTGGACCCCCTAGTTTAGAGGTTTACCACTCCAAGCTCTTGGATTCGTTTCTCTCGCTAATAATTTTTTGAGACCACCTCACCCCACGCGTAAGGTTGTGAAAATGGCTGTGGGAAGGACTTTTGGGACTATCTCACCCCACACTTAAGGGTGTGAAAAACGACTGCGGGGGGAGCTGTAAAAATTTAGTTTAGTGCGCGCAAGTTTTAGTCTGGTGCACGCAAGTTGAGACTATAGAGCTTTAGTCGCGAAGGTTAACCCAAGATACCCTGGATTACCAAAAAAATAAAATAAAAAAGGCAAAGAGAGAGTTCCATACTGGAATTATACCATCAACTATAGTCTTCTCTTCTGCATAGTTATTATTTCAATCAGAGATTAAGAGAGAAAATTGGGAACAAATAGCCCGCTTTGAGAGAATGGTAAATAGCTTAACATGATGGCAAACTCGTAGAATATGAACAGCATCCGTACCAGAATTGGCAATTTTTTTTGGCTGAGCAAGTGCCCGTTTCATTGAGTTGTGTAAAAATCTTGTTTGAGTTAAGCTGCATAAAAGTACAGTTTGACTTAAGTTGTTAAGTGTTCAAATGAATATATTTAATAATTAAGAAAGTTGTCACAAATGATATTAGAATGTATGGGCGAATTGTTAATAAATACTTAATGAGTATAAATTATCTTTTTTATCTTGAATATTAAATTATGTTTTAGTTATGCGTTATATTTTCAAAATTATATTATATTTATAATAATAAATATATATATAAAACAATAAAATAAATAATTATTTATTTTAATATTAAATATATTATCAATATTATACACAAATATAATATTATATTATCTACTACAAATTTATAATAAAAGTAATAGTTTCATCAAAACAACTTGCTTTAGTAGTTAAGGGCCTGGGAGTTTTAAGTTGAGGTCTTTGTTCAATCCTCAAAAGTTGCAAAATTGAGAGTTACTTTTCGAATGAAGAATTTTAATTTCAGTAGCAGTTATTAGGAAGTGACCCAAAAAGAAAGAATCCATGCAACCGATTCCAAATAATTAAGGCAAGGCACTGTTGAGTTTTAACGTTACAGGTTCCTCTTAGTTTTACGTGGATAATTTAAGGCATAAACATGAGAAAAATTGTTCGTCAAATGAATACAGGTAATTCTTGAATCTCCACAAAGTCTTACATGCACTTATATTCCAACAAAAAATAAATAAAAATATACATTCTCATATCATGTATAAAAAGGAGAAAATTTCAACAGGATCAGTGATCTTTGCATTTTCCCTCAGAAATTTACATATCATTGTAGAGTGGTACATTCTTTGCATCATTCAAGGACTCCCATCTACTTTGAATAAAACTGAAGCCAGGTAAATCACTTGAATGACTAAACACTATTTATTCACAGTAAAAGAGAAGGGGCCTTCTTACTGAGGCATCATGAGTGGTAATAGAATGTTGTGTGCATACAAATCTATTCCGAAACCTGAGTTGGCCAAAGGCGCCTCCATATTGAGATCTCCTCCTCATGGTAAAGCTTTCTGATTCCTCCATAAAAGCCATCTGCTTCGTTGCCCACCTCCCGGTGGTCCTTCCTATTTACCACTGCTTGTCTCCATCGTGAGCCTGGGCTGTACTGCTTGAACTCCAGTATCACTGTGTCTGCTAGCATCAATTTATTTTGAGAATGTTAACCAAACGGTTTGGGTTATCATTTGAAAAGGTTTTCAAATTTAAGAAAAGAATCCTATTTGTTCAAGGACATGGGCTCATTTTACAGCTACATAAAACAAAATGGAGCATTATGAATTTATATTTTACATCTATTTTGTTTCCAAAAGAACCTGTGCATATCACATATCTAACAGAGTTCATATGTGAACCCCTTCTCCTTAAGGCTCTACTTTTCCATAGGCCATTTTTGGAAACCCAAATTGCTGTTACTGGAAGGCACAAAACCATTAGATACAATTATAATGGATTGAAAGTAGCATGCATTCAACAAGATTCCCTAAGGAGACAATCAGACAAATAAAAGATGAACAGAAAAGGTATCAAATTCGGAGTGTAACAAAATTATTATGAAAGAGTCAAAACCAAAATGAGCATTCGATACTAAATTAAAGCTCACTTGATCTGGCATACAAGATAAGCAAGGAGATCAATAATATATGCAGTTAGATTCTAAATGTTTCCTCCAGGCTAAACTTAAATCACTTAAAACATAGAGTTGATTTTAGAAGGGATGGTTCATAGAGTCAAAAACGAAGGAATCAATATAGGTATACCCTATGTACCACTAGCTATTAGCTTGAGTGGTATCTCATGCTATCCCTAAATGGGCAGGTGTAGGGTTCAAATCCCAGCTGGGACATGGAGTGTGGCTCTTCGTTACCCAAAAAAATAAAAGATAAAAATATAGTTATGCCCTATACAAAGAACATTATTCTTGCCCATCATATCAGATTGCTCATATCTATATTGGACACCAATACTCATAATCGAGACCAAAATTATATAAAATTGTTTTACCCATAATCAAAATTTATTAAATGGCAGTTTTCTGACTGCAATGTCAGATCCTTTTGTTCATGGAACATGCAATATCCTGTATCGGTGTTTGTATAGGTTATAATGAATAAATAACTCTAAACTTAATGATCAGTTTCTAATAAAAGATTCTATCAACAAATTCTAACTTAAAGACTTCAGTTTGAAGACATCCAATTGATATGTTTGGGTCAACTAAACAATTGATATGGATTTGCTGTTTGCATGTGCTTCCAATCCCTATCTGGTAAAGGAACAGGGATTGTATACAATCCAATCTGTGGTCCTGCAGTAGACTTGTTTAGGAATGTAGACTTAGTCCTCAGTGCTTCCTAGTTCTGCTGTCTGGTATTTTCAAGTTGCTAACATGCCTCTTCTTTGTAGTTGCTTGACTGAGAGCAGTGCCCTCCTAGAAATTGGTTTAGTTTGGCTTAGTGGTTCCCTTCTATTTTATACAGCCTGGGGCGTGCCCCTTGTATTTGTACAATTTTGCTTTACTTTCTAGCTTGTCTACTAGAAAAAAAGAAAAGAAAAAACAAGTGTGCATGGAAATAGTTGTCTTGCATTGACATGTACACAAGAAGTCAGAAAAATCTACATGGGGAACTATAGATGCATATAACAGGAAGAATACGAACACAATGCATTTATTTCTGTCTTGACTATAAGTGTTTATGGAGAATAAACATAAAGAGCTGGCATCTACCACCAAGTTAAAATTGTTAGCCATGACAGCAACAGCATAATGTGCGCTTTAAAGCATTAGCGCATTAGCGCATTATAGTTATTAAATAATGATGAAAGATATACATCTATAAGAAAAAGGTAACATGCATGTTCTTCTGTTATTTTTCTAGGTGAGCTTATTAGTAAGTGCCCAAACAATTGTTGGGGACACAGATGTGGTGTCTACCTGTAAAGCATTGACAAGGAAAAGTGCACCTACATAAACACATATTGTAGGTTCAGGTCGACATTGCTGCTTATTTCAAAGAATTTACATTTGATTATACAAAAGAGAAAATCTATCTATCTATCTATATATATATATATATATATTTGGGTTGGGGTTGGGGGTGGGGGTAGATGAAAGGAGAAGCTTTAGTCACTCTTCCATGGTACAAACTCAAAGAAAGAGATAAAATGAACTTCTAAGATTAAGATGATATTCTCACCACTACTATGACATTGGCAATGAATTTTGTTCCCATCACATGATTCCAGGTGACCAACAACTCCATACCACCAACCTGCAATACATTTCGTACATATTGTTATGGTCATATACAAGCAAAGATTAGCTTATCTATTGACAAATAGATAAAACATCTCTTGATCCATTAAGAAAAAAAAATCCCAATATAGTCATTCAATGTCAATCACATGAGGTTCAAAACCTTTTTCTTTAAAGACAGAAATTTAAAGCTAAGCCTACAGAAAGCATCATAATGGCATAGAAAACATACCGTAAGGGAACTCTTTGTTTCTTCTCCACTGAATCTCAATATGATCTTCGGGTTTCAAATCATTTAAACAATCAGAGACATGAAGAACATGTGCAGGAGTGTCAACAGCTGGTGCTCTTACCCTATTCCACTCTATATTATCCTCTATTGTCTGCCGCCCATGTGGTGAGTACCTGCAATACCAAATCCACTTGAAGTTCAATTTCCCCAACCTAGATATCCTAGCTGAAAATCAATATTTCTTTCATTTGAAATTGCATCATGAGAAAAACTAGAAGTGAATAAAATTTTGAAAAACCCAGATTTGAAACCACTAAAATTCAAACCGGAAGTTGAAATTTCCAAGTTTAATTATACTTTTTGAGCTAATATTACAGAATTAACAATTAGAGGATGTGTTTTCTCAATCATCATGACAAAGACTCGTGTCAAGAAGGGGAAATCTTTCTGTTACCTTGCGGTGAAGGTATCCGTAAGTGAATCATAGCTAATTTTAGCATCATAACATGACAGCACAAACCCAACATGCCCATTCTGCACCTTAAAAGAATAAAATACATCTTGTTAAACATCTATAGAAGCAACACAAATGCCATCAACCACAGAATTTAAAAGAGGAAAAAAAAAACCCCAACAATTCAATGCAAATAATAATCTCAGTATAATCAATTTTGCAAATTCACAACGTTTGTTTCCAGCTGATTACCTCCCGGTTATAGATCTGAGCAGGGAACCAGAACTTGCCACTTTCAATGGAGAGATACCAGTCCATGATTGAATCTACAGGTGAAGAAATCTGTCTTTCACTATTATTATCTGATTTCACTCTAATCCGTGAAAGAGGCCAAAGCCAAACACTTGAAAGTCGCCCAAACAACCCTTTTTGATTTGTTGGATCCAAATGGGTTGGTCTCTTTCTTGAGGCTATGTGCCATTGCCATTCTCGATAGGCATCATTACCAACCACTCTGCCCCATTTCTCCTTCATGTGTTTCTCCCATAAATGATCACTTCTACACTTCTCTCTCAAAGATCTGCACACGCCTGCCATGCTACACAACCCGGCCGGTGAAAGCCGCTCAAGAATGCATTCCAAGGCCAATTCAGTCAAATCCAACAAAGAAATCTCCTCATTCTCTACCACATTTTCTGCCTTTGATCTAATAATAGCCTTGTTCCTTGATGGCAGGATAATGGGTATTTGACAGTAACTAAAACCAATCCTACTTTTTTCAAACCAAGAAATGAGAAAACTAGATAGTTCTCTCCAAAAACAGGGTAGTTTCAACAATCTCGCCTCACTCTTCCATGGTGGAAGTGGCTTCAGAGAGAAGGACTTGGAGAGTAGGATGAAGGAGAAAAAGTATATCAGGAAAAAAAGCATTGGGTCGAGGGAATTTTCAAATGGGTTGATTTGAGTTAGCTCCAAAGCAAAAGAAGATGAATTGAAGAACCAATTGCCCACTGGCGATTGCAGCTATGTATATGACAACAAAGAAACTAAATAATTTTCTATTCTATGTGGACAAAGAAAGATCTACCAATGGAAAGTGTTTTTGAGTTGTCAAATGAGTCTTCCCATCAGTTACTTTCGAAGTGGGACATCTATAGACACCACAACCGACAAGCTTTGATTGCTGGTAGTTAGAAAACCACAAAACAAACACCACGGCTAATTAAATGCTTTGGCATCTAGATTCAGTGAATTTGCTGCCATTGTGCAAGAAACTTGTCCAGACAATGGGTTGCGGGGGACAGCTGTCAGTTAAATGTTGGAAGATTTGGAAGGTAAAGAGGAATAAAATCTAATAAAGAGGTTCTGTAAGATTTTAAACTGATGAGTGCCCATCACATGGATTAATCTCCAAATCCCCAAATCTATGAACTTTGGAGATATTCATAGACACAAATCTCCAAATCTATGAACTTTGGTAATAGCAACTTAAAAATATTTGGGGAAACCAAAGACAAAACAGATCTCTATCACAATTCTCTCTCTAAAGAACATAAAGAAAAAACCATTATCTCATGACTCAAGAGTACTAAAGAACGAAAAAAACAAATGCAAGAAAACAAATTTAGCAGAAGAAGCTTGAAAATTGATGAAGATAAGGATGAACCTGATGTGGGTACTCCATAGTTCATCAAAAACTCTCTCTAAAAGAGGAGGGGAGAGGAGAAAAGGACTGCAATCAGAATGATGGGGCAATTGGGGTTTTGGAAAATTGGAGGGGGGACAAATATTTTAGTTATTTTTGGTGGATGTTACAGCTAAGCTGACAGTTGATCCCACCAGATTTTGGCCTAACTTCCAACAAACTCCATCAGCCACCCCAGACCACAGGTCGTGAAAAAAGAGAAGGAAGAAGACTCCAGCTTTACCTTTGTTCCAAATGATGGTTCCAATGTCCCTCCTACAAATACAATGTCGTTGTAGTCTCACCTTATCCTCCAATTTGATTGCTTCTTATAACCACTGTTTCCAAGATGTGTTTGGTTAGCTAATTCAATGAAGATCCGGATTTTTCCAATTCTTATTTTCAATGGAAATGTGTTTTTTTTAATATTTTTGAATTTGATTAAATTTCTCGAATTTGTAAAAGGAACAGTCAACAAAAGTTATGCTTGAATTAATAAAAATGCAAAAAGAACTAATTTTTTAAATTCTGATTTTTTTTTTGATTGTATACTATGAGTTCATGATTTTGTTCATCAAATTTTTTTGCCTGACGCACTTAAATCTGAATTTTATTATTTTTATTATTATTTTAAAATAATTATACTTATCTCTCGTATAATTTTTGACAATTACAGATAATATTTTTAAGTTTTTGAAATAACAGTATTTCAATTTGATTTTAATATTAGTAATAATTTTCTCCTACAGCCAAGACCGTTTATTGTTTAAATATTTCTATCTAAAATTAAAGAAAACTAATTTCACTCTAATTTTTTTACCTTAAATATTTTTTTCCTAAAATTTTGTACATGTCCTTTTTAGAAAAATTAATTAATTATTCTAAAATTAGAGAAATAATCTCCATAAAACAAGCTCTAAATTCTCTCTATAATCTTATCTCAATTTTTTTTTTAATATGTATATATCCCAAAATCTCTCTAAAACCTTATCTAAAGACTTTCTTAAATGAATTTCTCACTATTTTTTTAAAATCATTTATACTCTAAAATTATATATTTGTGTGTGTGTCTCTCTCTAAATTTATCTAAGATGTATCTTTAAAATTTCTCTTAAACTATATACGTGCGTGTATAATATATATATATATATATATATATATATATATATCAAGTTCCTCCCATTGAGGTTTGAGAAATGTTGATCTTGTTATTATGGATGAAGGTTTATGAGAGTGATTGCTGCTGCAACTGAGTCTGTGTGAGAGAGAGAGGAGAGAGAGAGAACGAAGGAAAAATAAAAAGGAAAGAGAGTTTTGATTTATTTTGCTTAAATAATATTACTAAAACATAAAAATAAATTAGTAATTAAACATATTCTGTTAATATCCCAAGCTGGACAGAAGAGTAATATTATTTCAGAAATCAATCATAAAAAAAAATAAGTGTAATTATTTTATTATTTTTTAAGACTTAATTGAATATTCCAACGTTTGGACTATTTTTTTTTATTTGAATTCAGATGCAATAAATGCAAATTTTTCTTGTTTTATGTGTAAATATTAATTATTCGCATGATTTTATTATAACTCCTGTATTTTAAAAATAAAAATAAAAATAAAAATTACAAGTTATCTTGATCTTATCTCAATTTTTTTTTTTTTTTTAAAGAAGTAGCAAGTTTATATCGCTGAGCTACTGTCCCATTCAACAACATATCTCATTTATTTAAACGGTCAAAAATTTATTCCAAAACTTTCAAAACTAGAAGGATAAATTGGAACAACCGACACTTTCTCCTTTGCACATAGCATGTCACATCATTCAAGATGTGTTCAAATGAAAAAAAAAAAATTCAAAGAGATAATAGTTTTTATTTTTATTTTTTATTTTTGGGTGATTTTTCCCAATGCAAAATGCGTATTTTTTTGCAATATTTTTTATTAAAACTTTGCACATGTAAGGGAGCGGATGGATACATATGTTAGTTTAACTACTTGTGTATGACGGTTAAACCAAGCTTCTAAAATGATTAAAGAATTAGTAAGGTTGTTCAAAGTCTTGGAACTCCGCCGTTACAAGTTTGACTAAGAGATACATGTGACTCTGATTTTTTTTTTTTTTATTTTTTTATTTCATGTTAGTATTTTAGGCTAGTGTTTGATTAAGAAAGAAAATAATATAAGAAACAATTGAAAGCAATAAAAAGGGAAGTGAAGAAAAATAATTTTTTTGTATGTGTTTGATTAGGATGAATGAATACAAGTAATTACTTTTATTAGAAAATTTAGTTTTTTTTTATATATTTTTTACCAAAATATTAATATGTTCTTTTTAGATTATCTTATAGTTATGGAAAATTTACTTTGACTTATTTTCAAAGTGTTATTGACCAAATTCTCAAAAAAAGAAAATTTTTTCTTCATTTTATGCACTATATATCACTCTCCAATCAATCAAATGTAGCCTTGTTCCATTCTAAAATTGAGGGCTTAAGTTTCTTTATAGTATTCATTTTGAGATCTAATACTTGACTCGATGTGTCAAAATAACACAACTAAATGTGTGATTGTTTTGAGATATTGATTTAATGGGAAAATATGGCTCATGGTGCATTGTAACTAAATTTTTGGTGAATTTAATTGAAACATTTTTATTTCCTTAGTGTCAAAAGGTTAATTTGCAACACTAAAATTTTTCCTATGATGGGGTTGCCACCGAACAACCAGACACTCCAAACTCGGACACAAACACCCACAGTGTTTAGCACAACAGAAATTAAAGAAGAAAACACATAGTCTTATAGGGAAAAAACCCGCAACCTTTTTATTCACTAATCCCAATTATGAATACAAAAGGAATCTGATCTCGTAGGTCAACAAAGCACATTCTCTGCACACATAGTCCAGCACACAACCTGTTTTTTCTGCCATTACAAGAGACCTTGTGCACACACATATACATATATATATATATATATACACACACACAGATGAGCAGTTGACATCCCCCAACTGCTGGAGTTTTACTCGCACCAACCAACAACACCCTATAGATGTCTTTGCAATTGACAACCTCAACTACTAGTGGCATCAACTCGCGAATGTCACATATGTGTGCAGTTGACAACCCCAACTATTAGGTATGTTGTACCAACCAGCGAATGCCACACACACACACACACACACACACACACACATATATATATAGTTGACATCCCTAACTTCTAGGACACTTGGCACCTACTAGATTTTGTCACATAGGTTGAGTAGTTTGCACCCATAATTGCCACCCTTGCTGTCTTCACCAAACCAGCGCCACATAAGCCAAGATAGTTTTCTTTATCTCAACATCTCTACATGTGACAACCCTAACTACCTTGTAGACAGCACCAACTGCTATGTAATTGTTGCTTCATGAGAACCAATTAGCCTTTGCCATGCAACCCTATACTCACACATGTGCATAATTGCCTTGTTCCCATGTGTAAAGAAGTTATCCTTGTCTAACCACACGCCCAAGCCATTCCCAACCATGTCTTGGATCACTAAACCCATTTAGCACACTAAGCCATGCATCCCAATCACACCCAGCCTAGTGTCGTGCCAAGCCATGCCATATTCATGCTATTGTCTTTGTCTTTGGCATGCTAGGAAGACTTATGCCTGCCCTTGAGTTAAGTCATGTCACGCCCTGAATTCCCGCGAACCCGAGGTGCGACTGAACGAATAGAAAGTAAATAAAATATAAAGTAAATAAAGGACAGTCTAACGGATTCAACCCAAACTTACATTCATTTCCTTCAATGTACATCCATGTAAAGCAAAGTCAATAAAAACATTCAACATGTCATTCGGGCTTAAGCCCTACATCATAACACATGCCCCCAATGGGCCAAATATCCTCCTAAGTTCATATCTCCTCCACTCTGCAAGACTTCTCAAGTCTCAAGTGCCGGGAGCGTCATCTGAAATGTTTGTCCCACGAATGGGTCAGCTCAACTGCTGGTACAATATAATGCTAATGCAAGAAACAAAATTAAGGGCGTGGCATGTGCAAGTGTACAGTTATATCTACATGGCATTCAACATCATGCATACAATGTACTAGCAATAGTCTACATGTCATCCAACTCATTAACATAATCTAAGGCGTGGCATGTGCAAGTGTACATTCATCTCTACATGCATTCTAAATCATCCATGCAATGTAATAACAATAATTCACATGCTTTCCAAATCGTCCATGCCACATAATAGCAATAATCCACATGCCATTCATATTATCCATGCAATGTAGTAACGATAATCCACATGCTTTCCAAATTGTCCATGCCACGTAATAGCAATAATCCACATGCCATCCATATTATCCATGCAATGTAGTGACAATGCCCATGAAACACCCACACCACTTTATGCCACAACCATGTCAAATCTATGTCATGTCCATGTCAACTCATGTAATGTAATGCAATGTAATGTAATGTCCCTTCACGGATCGCTCCCGTTGGTTCGGGTACCAAACACAATATCATGTCCCTTCGCGAATCACTCTCGCTGGTTCGGGCACCAAATACAACATCATGTCCCTTCGCGGATCGCTCCCGCTGGTTCGGGTACCAAATGTAATGTCACGCCCCGAATTTCTATAAACCCGAGGCGCGACTGACGAGACAGAAAATAAAATAAATAAAAGGACAAGGTAAATAAATTCACTAAACATGTATCCATTCCCATCAATACATAAGATAACATAAAATACATCGTTCATAGGTCATTCGGGCTTAAGCCCTTACATTACAAAATATATGTCCCATGGACCAAAAATACATCACGTGCTTCACCCTATCAGGGTATCACAGAGTCTCATGTGGCTGGAGGATCCTCATCTGAAAAATGTTGCCCACGAATGGGTCAGCTCAATTGCTGGTATGATGAAGTGCTAATGCAAGAAATAAAGCTAAGGCGTGGCATGTGCAAAGTGTACATTTATATCTAAATGACATTCAAAGCATCGCAGTAATATATATGAATGGTATGCATGACACACCCATGCACAACTCTATGCCACACCTATGTCTCGTTTACGGGTACTCCCCGATGGCAACGGAGTACCAATGCAATGGCCAATTTTGGGTTTTTCACCACAGGATCTACACCCTCATAATGCAAAGCACCACGTGCTCACCCACGCCATGTTCTCAAAGGATTCATCATATGCCAATATGCCAATGCAATCTCAATGAAACATGGTTTCCACAATATAGCATGCTCGAGACAATAATACATAAATCATCAGCTGATTCCACATGTAAGCATATCTCATGTAATCAACATATACACATGTCATGATTCACGTTCCTCATTCACTAAACATTCATAAAGTACAAGTAACATGTAAGCATGTGAACAACCAACTCCAAATCATCAAGTAAACACATTCCACATAAACACATAAGTCATTCAAGTCATTTACAGAACATTCCTAACTTAACTTCATTTTAACATTAGCAAAACACCATACCTGTCGGGTAGTCTCAACCCTAGAAGATCGTGTACGACACGTAACTGAACTGGTCAATGAAAATGCAGGAGATCAGATTGCCCTCTCCTGTCCTGTCAGTGTCCCTAAAAGCATAAATTACATCTCAGTCTATTGTCATTTGAATTTATGCTATTCATCAAATTTTATGTCTTTTAATTCATAGGCTTCTTTTCTACTAAATTAAACTCTGCCATTAAGTCTAGGACGCCGAAGAAAATAAGTTTAGGTTCTCGTAGAACTCAATTAGGACATCTGAGTTCAAAAGGGCAAAACAATCATTTTGTACTTTTCACGGGTTCTTACATTTTGTGACCTCTTTTCACAAATCAGACTCCACGGTTGAGTCTAGAATGCTCGAGATGATAAAGTTTCACTATTTGTTTACTTAATTCGGAGTTCGTTTGACTGTACTTCTATTCAGGGGCATTTTGGTAATTTTCAAGGTTACTACGGGTCTTTTATTTTTTGGGACTCCGTCTCATAAAACGGACCTCACCATTGGTCTCAGAATGGTCGAGATAGTCAAAATACACTAATGACTTGTCCCATTTGGACTCTGGATTATTTTAGCATATTTAAATAATTAAATTAATTAATTAATTAATTAATTATTAGTTTATTAATATTTAATTCATGAGGGGTCAAACATGATTAACCAAAGTTCTGTGGGTCAAAATCAGATTTTCTAAAGTTCTGGGGTCAAGTTTAATTTCTAAAAGTTTAGGGTTCAATTTGAAATTTCCAATTTCCTTATTTTCAATTCGATTACCCAAACAGGGACTTATCCAGAACAGGGATAGGATATCCCTGTTCCTATTTCAATTTAAATTCTTAGTTTCTTAAGTCCATAATCAAACAGACCCAATTGGTTTTTAATTTAAAACATGGAAGCGACACGTGGTAGGGGCGGTTCAGCCTCGCCCGGACCCAACCTGACCCGCACAGTCACTTTCTTCCCCGTTTTTTCGGCGAGCCTCCGGTAGGGTTCCAGACGCCGGCGAGAATTTTTCGGCGAGTTTTCAAGGTTTTGAAAATGCCGTTTTCTAGAGTTTTTCTTGTAGGTTTCATTCCCACCCTTTGTTTTTGGTTTGGACCAATAGATCATCACGAAATAGGGCTCAAAGCTCCATGGCCGAATCTCCGGCCAACTATAAATTTCTGATTTCATGCTCATTTCCCTACTATTTTTCATCCTTTCTTTTTCATTTAGTTTTCTGCACTTTAGAGGATTATCTCCCTATCATTCAAATGGAGTTCTACACATAAAATAACAAGACCCCAACCTCCATGACCGAAACCTGCAACTAGGGTTTTCTATCTTGTTTCTTAACCATTTCCTTTCATTCTTTTCGCAAAATAAACCCTACAACATGCTCTCTAAGATCATATGCATAAAATCAATTATCATGCTTTAAATCATAAAAACAGAAACAACCCACTTACCTATAATTTCTGTTTCTCTCTTTGTGTAGGTTTCTTCTCTCACTTCTGTTCCTCTCGATCCACTTCTGCCCTTCAGAACTCTCTCTCTCTCCCTTGCTCTCAGTTTTTCTTTCCTTCTATTTTCTTCCCAACCGAGACCAACCCTTATACACTTCACACATCAAGTCTCACACGTCTCTCACCACCACCAGCCCCTTTTCTTGACCCTTTTCTCTCTGTTTAGCCAGCCTTGTTCTTCCCCAAATGCAGCTTTGCATTAAATGCAAAGCTGCTCTATATAAGTCTATATATATATATATATATATATCACTCATTACACACACTAGACTCACACACACAGCCGACACCTTACACACACTCACACACCAGGTCTGTGGCACACACACACACTGCCATATATACATACATATACATATCTATATACACATTCACATACATCAAATCCATACATGTTCACCCACATGTAATATTCCATACACACATATACATACACTATGCATTTAATAATAATAATACACATTTTTAATATCAATAATAATAATAATAATAATAATAAAAACAAGTAATAATAATAAATAATAAAAAAAAAATTTTCCATGTCATTACATGCAATACCATGTCCCTTCGTGGATCGCTTCCGCTGGTTCGGGTACCAAGTGCAACATCATGTCGTGTCATGTTCAAGGAATCACACCATGCCAATATGCTTTGACTCCACCACACCATAACATAATCTCAATAAAGCATCATATCCACACATGCAGCATGCTTTAAATGATGTATCACACGATAACATTCAAATAAGAAGATCCTTTCATCAAGGTCACATGTCATGCATAGTCCATTTAACACATGCTTTATATCACCTATTTCATAATCCCAACAATTCTAAAAAAAAAAAAAACATAATCCACACACTATGCTAACATGTGCGATGTACACATAGTCATGATTCACACTCATCACCAACTTTCAAAAAGGTAACATAAAACACATAAGCATATAAGTAATAAAACAAACATGTGAATCATCAAGTCAACATGACAGTTATTCCTAAACTTAATTCTATTTCTTACTTAGCACAATATATCGTAATTGATGGGTCGGTCTCAACCCAAGAAAGCGTACTCGTAGTGCAGCAAAACTACGGCAAGAATGCAGAAGGTTAGACCACCTTCTCTTCGCCCTTCAGTGTTGCCTAAAATTATGAGATACGACTCAGTTCAATTGCTACTTGAATTATGTTATTCATCAAATTTTATGTCCTTATTTTATTGGTTTCTATTTTGCCAAATAAAATTCCACCATTGGGTGTGAAACGTCGAAGAAAAATAGGTTTAGACTTTTGTGAAATTCAATTCAGACATCCGAGCTAAAAAGGGTAAAACGGTCATTCTGCACTTCCTACGGGTCCTTACATCTCGAGACCTCTTTTCATAAATTGGACTCCACGGTTGAGTCCGGAATGCTCGAAATAATAAAGTTTCACTATTTGTTTGCTTAGTTCGGAGTTCGTTCGACTACGTTTCAATTCAGGGGTATTTTGGTAATTTTAAAGGTTATTAGGGGTCTTTTATTTTTTGGGACTCCGTCTTGTGAAACGGACCTCACCATTGGTCTCAGAAGAGTCGAGATAGTTAAAATACACTAATGACTTGTCCCTATTTGGACTCCAGACTATTTTGGAATATTTAAATGATTAAATGAATTTAATTAATTAATTAAATTTAATTAATATTTTATTCAAGGGGGGGTCAGATTGTAATTACTCACAAGTTCTGGGTCAGATTAGGATTTCCAAAAGATGAGGGGTCAAATCAGAATTCCTGATTGACTATTCCAAATTTAGATAGCCAAACAGTGGACAATTTCCAAAATTGAGATAAGATATCCCTATCCCCAAATTGGGTCCAATCCAATTTGTTAAACCTGCAACCAAATAGCCCCTGTCTCTAACCCAACCCAACTCATGTGGCCCTAATTGGAAAGCCCAATGCCCTTTTAAAAATCAAATTGGCCTAAACTCTTTTAAGTAAACCAAGCCCAAACTAGGAAATCAAACCAGGCCCAAAACCCTTTTTTTTAAACTCAATAGGCCCAACACCTCCATCATCCTCCCCGATCCTCTGGCCAGGGAAACCTAGGGTTCCGTCGCCATTTCCGGCGACGGCAGAAATTTTCCGATCAATTTCCATATGGAAATTTATACAGTTTTCTTTGATTCCTCATGGAGATTCCATTTCCGTCGTGGGTTTTTCATTTCAGTCAGCCGAACTCTGCGAATAAACAATCACAGTAGCTCCGGCCAACATTACGATTTTTCTGGTAAGCTCCTTTTTCACCATGGTTTCATCACTGTTTTGGCCTCAATCGTTTTCCATTTATTTTCTGCACTTAAGGGGATCATCTTCCCATTGTTTAAATCAAGTTTCAAAAAAAAAAAGAAAAACGTGCCAACCCGAATTATCTCTATGAACTGTAACTCAACCTTTCTCCCCCATTTCTAACCCTTTTTAGCCGATTCTTTTTGCAAAATTTTTCCCTTAGATTCAGCTACATGGCCCTATATTCCAAACCATTTATCATGCAAAGAAATGAAAAAAAATCAGAACCGAAACCACTCTACCACTTTCTCTGGATTTCCGTTATGGTGCAGGCCCCTATCTTTTCCCTTCTGTCTAATCTTCTCGGCTTCTCCCTCTCTCTCTCTTTCTGTATTCCTTCTCAGTTCCCACGAGCATGCACACATATACACTCAATCAACATTCGGACAGTCTCTCTCTCTACTCTCTCTTTTTATATATATATATATATATCTCTCTCTCTCTCATTTCTCTCTCCCTCTCTCTCTAAATCAGACCTACTCCCACTGTCCTGACCTGCCCTACTGCTCCTAGCCACCCTCCATTTCTGACTTTCTCACCACCTTCCTTGCTTGCATTTAATGTTTGCTTCTACTTTGAGTTTACATATACATATATATATATATATACATATACATATATTATATTACAAACACATACCTACACCTCTTTTGTGACTTCTTTTTCTATTCTTTCCCTACTTTTTTGATTTGCATTTAATGCTTCTCTCCCATTTTGGTTTTCATTAGGTACACATATATAGATATATATACATACTATATTGCACCCACCAATACACTCACTATTGCATACAACCTCACATGCACGTGGGCTGCAACCCACACTTGTGTACACAATACACACACACACACACACATATATATATATATACACTACTTCATTATACACTCATATGTATTTATGCACACACACATTAGAATATATCTTTCCATACATACACTACTAGTGGCACACATGTAATACATAACATTATGTACATGCACATACATAAATAAATAAACATAATTATTTAAAAAAAAAAATTATTCCAAAAAAAAAAAAAAATTTCATTCAAAATTTTAGGATCTTTACAAGCCACATCATTAACCCACTGATTTTCCAAACCATGCCCATCTCATGGCTTGGTCTTCAAGCACCAAGTATTGTCCATCGTTTATCACTACCTGGTGGTGGTGTTAGGTTGGACCATTATGTTATGACCATCTTGCATGCAACAACTCTATGCCTTGCCCCGTAGGTGCCAAGGCCTCGGCCATATGGTATGCTCGCCTATGGGCGCCTAGCACAGGGAGTACCGCTTATTATATATGTCAAAGTATCGTCTGTCTAACAAGAGTATACATGATCCTTTATATAGCCGAACTGCCTAACCCCACGCGCGCCCCTACCCTTGCTAGTGCCAATCTATGCATGTGTGCACCTACTTACTATGCACACCAATGCCTTGTTGTGCATGGCCAATTGCCCATGCCTGCCTCTCTATGGCCATGCGCACCTCAAGTGCATTGCCTTGCCGATGGTTGCCCAAGGCTGCACTGTCACGCCCCAAATTTCTACAAACCCGGGGAGTGAGTGAAATAAACAAAAAGAAAATAATAAGGACAATTACATGTATTTCAACACTAACCCAATTCATGTTCCAATACTAATCCATAATGCTTTGCTCGTTGTTTCATAACATAAAAATGAACATGAAATAGTCTAGGGACTTATGCCCTTGTATAACATCAAAATACGCCCCACGGGCCAAATGTAGTTACAAGTCCTTTCTTTCATTAAGACCTCATTGAGTCTCATGTAGTAAGGTCTTCATCTGAAATATGATATCCTACGAATGGGTCAGCTCAACTGCTGGTATAACATAATACTAATGCAAGAAACAAGATTAAGGCGTGGCATGTGCAAAGTGTACATTTATAATCTAGATGCTTTCCAGTTCATTAATACGATGTAATAAAAATATGCATAACATACCCATGTTCTTTATGCCACACCCATGTTCTTTATGCCACACCCATGTCTTGTTTACGGACCGCATCCGATGGATCTGAGTACCAACTCCCGTTTACGGGCCCCCCCGATGGATCTAGGCACCAATGCAATGGCTAATTTTGGGTTTTTCACCACAGGATCTACACCCTCATAATACATAGCACCATGTGCTCAACTCACATCATGTTTCCAAAGGATTCACCATATGCCAATATGCTTTGATTCCATTATACAATAACATAATCTCAATGAAGCATGCTTTAAACAATATATCATACCCGAGGCAACAATAATATTTAAATCACAAACTTGTTCCACATGAATACATATCTCATACCATCAATTTAAACACATGGTTACAATTCACTATTCATCACTTTACTAAATTCTCAAAGAATGCAAGAAACACATAAGCATGTAAACAACCAACTCCAAGGTCATCAAGTAAACATAATCCAAATCATTCCCTGACAACGGTTAAGCATTTAAATCATTAAATTTACTCATGAAATATTCTTAAGCTTAATCATATTTCTTACATTAGCAAAATATCATACCTGATGGGTTTGTCTCAACCCTAGGAAGTCGTGCTCGCTGTGTGGCTGAACTAAACAGTGAGAATGTAGAAGGTCAGACCGCTTTCTCCTTTTCTTTTAGTGTTCCTAAAAGCATGAAACATAACTCAGTCTATTGCTACTTAATTATGCTATTCATAAAATTTTATGCCTTTATTTCATGAGTTTATAATTTACTAAAATAGACTCTACCATTGAGTTCAGAACGTAGAAGAAAGTCGGTTTAGACTTTCGTAGAATTCAATTTGAATATCTGGGCTAAAAAGGGCAAAATAGTCATTTTATACTTTTACGGGGTCTTACTTCTTGAGACCTCTTTTTGCAAATTAGACTCCATGGTTGAGTCTGGAATGCTCGAAATAATATTCACTATTTTTTTACTTTAATCGGAATTCGTTTGACTGCTTTTTGACTCAGTAGCATTTTCGTATTTTTTCTTTATTTTTAATTAATTAATTAAATTAATATTTTATTCTGAGGGTCTAATTATAAAAATCAAAAGTTTTGGGGGTCACTTTATAATTACTGAAAGTCGTGGGGTTAAATCAGAATTTTTAATTTTACTATTATCAATTCGAATAGCCAAACAATGGCTAACCCTCAAAACTGGGATAAGATATCCCTATCCCTAATTTTAATTTTAATTTAATTTATTAAACCTGTAGCCAAACACCCCCAATTTATATTAAATTCATAACTTAAACGACTTAGCTTCAGTTATCCGATATGTCCGAGGGGGTCGGGCCTGACCCGAACCTGAACCGACCCAAACCCAAAACCTTACACAGTGTCTTCTTTTCTGGCGGAACCAACTAGGGTTCTGTCGTCATCTCCGACGACGGCGACAATTTTCCAGCTAGATTTCAGTTCATTTTAAATGTAGTTTTCTTCCATTTCTTATATAGACCCCATTTCCAAATTCAGTTTCCTTTCTAGACCAACCCAAACTCATGAATAGTGAGTCAACCTCATCTGGTCGATTTTCCAGCCAAGTCCAAACTTCCATTTTCGTGGCTTTAGGACCATGGCTTTCACCCCATTTTCGTTCTAAAGCCTTTCTGCAATTAAGAGGAACATTTCCTCACCATTTAAACAAGTTTTTAAAGCATTACACTCACACACCCGATTATCTACACAGACCTGCAACTGCTATTTTCTAACTCATTTCTTAATCATTTTAGTTGATTCTTCTTGCATTAAATTCCATTTTACATGCTCTACAAGACCCTACCATTCAAACTAATCATCATGCTTTAAAATTGAAAAACCAGAACTGAGCCAACTCACCAAGTTTTCTGGATTATTCTTGTTGTAGCTTCTCTCCTCTTCTTCCTCCCTTTTGGTTCACCTTCTGAACTCCTTCCAACTACTCTCAGTTTCTATTTCTTCTCCTTGCTTTTTCTGCCCTTCTCTCTCACTAACGGACACATATGTATAGATATACATCATACTCTCTCTCTACTCTATCTCTCTACATCAGACCTACACACACTCAACACCCACACCTCTTTTTGACTTCTTTTCCCCCCTTTTCACCTTGCCTTAAATGCATTGCTTGCATTTTTGGTTTATATATATATATATATATATTACACTCACCACTACACCCTCAGCTATCACACACACACCCACTTGCACCAATTGTTGTTGCCAATGTCCACGAACTTGGTCTAACTTCAAAAATTCATTCAGAGGTATGGCATGCCTCCCCATTCCTATGTCATCCATGTCAAATCAGTGAGGGGATAACACTTAGTCACTACAATAAATTATCTTTTCAGTAATTGCGTTGTTAAAAGTAGCTCATTGGTGACATACAACTGTGTATTTCGCTAGTAGTGATATATTGGTGTGCGTTGCAATTAAGGCTAGGAAAAAAGTAGATTCCTACATATTTATCATAGTGAAATTATTTCTAGTGATGATATGAAATTAAGCGCAACATTTTTGTGCATCACAAATGGTGAAAATGTTAGTGACACTCTATTTAAGGTTACAAATAAGTGGTGAAGGGTGTCTTTGTTGTAATGTATCCAAACCAAAAAACACTCTTATTGTCACGCCCCGAATTCCCGACCGAACCCGGGGACGCGACTGAAGGAAACAAAAGAAGAAAATGAATAGACGAGTAAATAAATAAATAAATATTTGACGAATTTTTTTTTTTGGATAAATAAATGAATACCGATTTAACTAATATAGATACAACCCTATCCACTAACATAACGCTACATTCATATATCTCTGTCAATACACATACATTCCCGGTTTATAAAAATTTCGGCAGAACCTCCTTTGTTTTTTTTCGAACCTTTTTCCCCCTGATAAACACAATACATCATATATCATCATATAAATATAAATACATCACAATCCATCCTCACTCGATGGCCACAACCTTATCAAAGTTAAATATACATCGCTTAACTATACAATCAAAATTATACAACTATGATACAACATCTATGTCATTGGGCTTAAGCCCATACATCACAAAACATGCCTCTCGGGCCAAATGTCCATCTACAATCAAGTCTCCTCCACTCAGCTAAACTTCCCCAAGCCTCAGGTGTCGGGAATATCATCTGAAATATGGTTCCCACGAATGGGTCAGCGCCAACATGCTGGTATGATACAATACTAATGCAAGGAACAAAATGTAAGGCGTGGCATGTGCAAGTGTACATTTATCTCTATATGCCTTCTGAATCATCTATGCATGGCGATAATAACAATCCACATGCCTTCCACATCATCTATGCAATATAACGACAATAATCCGCATGCTTTCCAAATCATGCATACCACGTAATGGTAATGAATCCATATGCCATCCAATTGTCCATGCAATGTAATGACAATGCACATGAACCACCCACACAACTCTATGCCACATGACAATGCATATGAAATACTCACACAACTCTATGCCACATGACAATGCATATGAAATACTCACACAACTCTATGCCACATCCTTGTCCACTCTATGCATGTCATGTCAACACCATGCATGTCATGTCACACCCATGTCTCGTTTACGGGTACTCCCCGATGGCACGAAGTACCAATGCAATGGCCAATTTTGGGTTTTTCACCACAGGATCTACACCCTCATAATGCACCAGCACCTCGTGCTGACCCACACTATGCTTTCAAGGAATCACACAATGCCAATATGCCATGATTTCATCATGCAATGATGCAGTTCAAATGAAACATCACTTTCATAAGCATACGCCACATGCTTTACATAATGTATTACATTTAAAATTAAATCACAAGACTTCATCCACAATCTACGTGTCATACTCAATCAATCTCAACACTTACGCAAACCCACGTGTCACAATATCAATAAACCGTTTAGAACATAAATCACATATGATAATAACTCAAGAAGTAAATCACAACTCCCAAATAATCATAAAGAACATGGAAACATATAAACAATCCACTCAAAGAAGCAATCATTCCTATGTGATCTTCTATCAGCAGACAAGCACAAAAAGCATTCAAGCAATATGCACATCAATCCTAATTTAATTCTATTCCTTACTTAGTAAAGTACCATACCTGATCGGGTTCTCTCAACCCCAAGAAGTCATGTCCACTACTCAGTCAATTGGTGAATAACGCAATCCTCCTACTGTAGCTGTTTAGAGAATCCTCGCCGTTCTCTTCGATGTTCCTCCATATTATGCTTATCTCCATTTCGAATTCCATCCACGTGAACTCTCTTTTCAGTGAAACGTTTTTGGTGATTCCATTGAGACTGTACACTTTCACTCCAATTAATCATGACAGTTTTCGAGCTGAGGGAATCTCATATGCATTGGCTACATCCTTACTATTTACCATCCAATTGGAGTATTTGTATCTGTTGTGCTCCATTAATTAAGTTCAGAATAGCAGCTGCGCTAGTATTCAGTGTTGGCTGTTAACAGAGAATCAATGACCATCGCTGGATTACTGTAATCATTCCGCATCTTTGATGCTTCACAAATCTCTGGATCAGGAAACCAAGTCTCATTTTATCACGTATTTGCAATTGTTGAAACTGATAGTATACCAGCAACCAACAATAGCAGCACTACCCAAACATGTAGACTGAAAACCTAACTCTTTTCTCACCTCTGTCTGCATCTCCTCCTTATGGAATCCTTCCGAGTAGGAGAGACAGAGGCGACCAATTCTCACTTGAACAGAGACCCAACCCGCAGCAGGTGCTGCAATAGCAGCTCTGATTGCTGCTACTTTCAGCCCCAAGCTCTTGTCCATCTTCATCCTCAACACAATCAATGTCCTAATATATATATATTCCCCCCAAAATCAACTCCCTTTTACTGAAATTACCTTGATCAAGAACCCCAAAATCCTTCAGAATTTCAAGAAAATAACAACCTGGCCGGGGTTCGATTTCCTAATCAGGTTTGTAGTATAGCAGCATACCACTTGCACATCGACAAGTATCGGCATTTTGCAGATGTTGGAAGTGTTGGCCACCGGAGACTTCATCTCCAATCCAGACACGACTGGATCAATAAATCCATCTTGCTTAACTTCCAACCTGAAATTCGACTCAACGACCAACAGCATCACCGAACCTTGCCGAACCAACTATCAAAACTCATAGCAGGTTTCCCAAATTCCCATTGTTGGCAACGGCTCTGTTGCTTTGCAATTTGCCCAACACAGCCAGGCGATGCACCTATTAATCATGCGACTGGGGTTTCACGTACTCAAGCCATGCCCTCTTCCTCACTCGTAACAGAAACTATCACTTCAGAGTTGCAGATTGCTTCCAACCTCTGCACCGCTAGACATTCACCTCTGTTCACAACTGGAACGGCAGAAACAGAGGAACTATCACAAAACTGCAACTCCACACTTCCAAAAGCAATCATCTTCATCCAATTCAATCCAAGCCAATCCAACCAACACCGTTCACCAACTACACAACACCACATTCACATCTTGAACTTGAACAAATCTGTGAATGAGCCAACAACCCAAAAACTAGAAGGAAATCACCTGTTGCACCGCTACTGCCACTATCGCTGCCTCTGTAAATTTCACGACACCCAAATCGAATCCAACCACTTTCCTGCAACCAATCCTCATTTTTTTTTAACAACAGAGACAGCTTGAACCTAAGATGGGACAAAGCAGCAACGGAAAGAACTTGTTTCCACTTCGAGATCAGCCAACCAAAATCGCAACCCACACAACTACCAAATGAGTGTTGCCCAAACCAGGAACCTTCTCTGCACCACATAAGGCCCAACGATCACCTTCAAACACGGTCGGATCACACATCCGACCAGCTCTACGTCAAACCCAAACAACCATACACAAAACCGCAACATCCTCATTCTGTTATCTCTCAATCCGACGAACCAACGAATCAACTCAGCCGCAGAAACCTCTGTTTCGAAGTCCAACTCAACGGCCAAAGTCGACAACTCCCCGACAGATCCGTCCCAACCCGTCTGCCACTTCGCGTCCCTCCAATCCGCAACACACAGTCCAATCGCAATCCAAAACCCATCGCCAAATCCATCGCGCCCTAGCCTTGATTCCCCTTCGCGACCACCGTCGGATTTTCTCTTTCTCTTCCCTCTCTCTCTTTTTCTTTTTTTTTTTTCTCTCCTTTCCCCTTTCTCTCTTTCACGCGACCAGACCCCCCCTCTGTTTTTGTTCTTATCTCTTCTCATTTTTTTTTATCTCACGGTTTCTTCTTTATTTGTTCTCTACACTCAAACACACACAACACAGTACACGCCACTCCCAAGGCTGCCGACACTCCCCTTTTTATATCTTTTTTTTTTTTTTTTTCAACTTACCATATTAAATATTTTATAAATATTTTTATGCCACAAAATATTATGAAATACTAGTAATTTTGATATAAAGTCGGGGCTCAATTTAATTATTCATTTACCAATATCGGATATCGTTCAGGTCCCATTTTATATTCCCTATATTTCATTTTATTATTATTATTATTATTTTTTTTTTCAAGTCTCTACACTTATATCTTAATTAGTTTAAGGTATGGAATAAATTACCTTGGGTTATAACTCAACTCAATAAAGCCTTATCCTAATTATTCGGAGTCGGCTACATTAATCTTATCTCGTCATTCTTCTCTTTTTAAGATCATTCTTTCAGTTAGGCTACACATTATCAAATATTTTTAACTACCTCTATTAAAGTTAATTTTGGTTACCCTCGTTCCTTAGCATGACCCTCAATATTAACCATGCCGCTTATTTTTTTACTGGTATATTTACTAGTCTTCGATGTCCATGGCAATACTACCTTAACCAATTTTCTCTCATTTTATCTCCTATAGGTGCAGCTTCTACCATCTCATAAATGTGTTCATTTTTAATTCTAACTTTTCTTGTCTTACCGCATATCCATCTCAACATCTTCATTTTGGATACACTCATTTTATTAACATATTATTTCTTAACTACCTATCATTCTATTCCATACAACATCGTTGGTCTACTAGTTGTTCTATAGAATTTATCTTTTAATTTTAAAGGTATACGTCAATCACACAATATGTCAAACACTCTCTTCTATTTAACCCATGTTTCTTCAATTGTGTGAGTAATATCATCTCCAATTTCTCCCTCTTGCTAAATAAGGGAATCAAAATAATGAAAATTTTTACTTTTTATTAACTCTTGATTTTCAATTTCACTCCATCCTCATTTGTATTAATATTACTAGTTTTTTTGAAGTTAGAGTCTAGATATTCAGTTTTTGTCCTACTTATCTTGAACTGTTTTTTATTCTAAAGCCTCTTCAAACTTTTGATTTATCATTTATCCCACTTTTAGTTTCATCAATTAAAATAACATCATCAACAAAAAGCATACATGAACAAAATTTATCATGTATATGCTTAATAAACTCATCTATTACTAAAGCAAAAGGGAAAGAACTTTATGTTAACCTTTGATATAGGCCTACTGTGATAAAAAATTCGCTTGTTTCTCCAATAGTTGTCCTTACGGTAGTTATAGTCTCATCATACATATTTTTTAAAGTTAATTGGTGGAAGGTCCCTCAAAATAAATGGATGCAAGCTAAGGGTCAAGAGTAAAAATTGTGACACCAAAAGTCCTTGAGTTTTTAAATTATGTGAGCTCGGGTCCAAAAGTGATAAGGTGGCATCATCATTTTGTTTTTAATAACAAATTTTCCCTTTTTAATCCAGAGTTGGAGTAAAAACGCTAGAATGGCACTAGCCACTGTTTATCTTCGATCTCTAACATCTCACCAAAATGCACCTTTGTAACCGTAAACCCAAAGCTATATTTTTTTCATCCAGTTTTTTCCTCTCATTCCTTCATTATTTCACCTTAAGAACATTATAATTTGTGTATCAAAGATTGGTGTTCTACTCTAGCGTTCTTAACTCGTGGCTAGTCCTCCCCTACTGGACTTTTAGCGTGTATAGATTTGTGGTATTTAAGATGTGGTATGTTGGCTAAGAGTCTGTGATATCAAGATTATCTATCATTGTCTATTAGACTTAAAATGAGCTAGTTCTTCTTTGTCATTAGACTTCAGTTTTATGTTTTGGTAATTACCTTTAGGCACATTGCAGAAGTAGAGCATTATGGGGGTCCGTTTGGACAATCAAAGCCTATAGAGCGAGTCAGAATCTAGTGAAATTTAGTGTTTTTAAGATACAAGTACCATTGTCAATATTTTCTATTGAGTGAGTTGGATAAGAAACTTGTGTGAATGAATTATGTTGAGATTGATTTAGAGGCAACATTACGTTAGGTGGGTTGCCCAAACCTGTTATCTTTGTGGAGTGATTTTCTTTTCTTATGGTCTTATTGATCTATTGTTGTAATTAAGAGTTGAAAATTTGAAGTTGTTGATTGAATGAAGTTCTTTGCACCTTAGTGGTCATTACCATGGAGAAAGTTGGAGTACTATTCATGAAATGTCAGAAGGGGGCCACTTTATGTGCTGAACATTTTGGCTTTCCATTGGATGAGAATATAATAATAAAAGAAAAGAGGAAAGTAAAGCAAGTGAACAAGATAGGAACAATCAAAAGTAACCCACAAAAAAAGTGAAATCATATATATATATATATACACACACACACACACACATACATATGTGTGTGTGTGTGTACATATAAGAATTTGATATCATTTAAGCTCATGTCTCAAAATTAGATATCTTGAAACCCCTAAACTAGACTGGTTACTCCAAAATAAAATCCTACATTTTCTACATTTTTATTTCATAAAAATATTATACAACAAGACTAGTTATTTGATGATTGTTCTTACCTTGTTCAGTCATAAAGCTTCAATTTCCAAAATGTAGAAGGATGTTTTTCTTTTATGAGAGATTGTTCTAACTATCAAATAAGAAAGTGGAATACAAATAGATAATTAGTAGGTTACTTTGCCAACAAATAAATTTCTCTGTAGAGAAATTTATTTGTTTCTAGGTTTTAGAAATTTTTTTAGTTATGTATTCCTCCCTTTGTTTTTATCTTTGTTTCATTTTTTGATCTTGAGCACAGGGCACAACACGGCATGACACAGCACTGTCCGGGCATGACACGGCACGTTAGGCCCGATTTATTTCCTATTTTATTGTCATTTATTATTATGTGAACATATTTAAGCAAAATAGTATAATAATTTTAAAAAAATAAAATACTATAATAACAAATAATAAAGTGAATAACAATAATATTAAACTAACAAATAACAAAGTAAAAAATACAAAAGCTAAATAAAATATTATAATTACAAATAGCAAAATAAACAATAGTGACATTATATAATTAGAATAATAAAAAATATAACATTAAAAAAAATCATGATTTATATTATTCATTAAAAACAAAAAAAAAAAAACTGAGTGACCTGCGGGTTGGCACGGCACGGCATGACCTGTTGACCCCGAATGGGCCCACTGAAACGGGTCAACCCGGCTCGTTTGACACCTTTAAGTTTGTGTTTGATTTTTTTAACACAAGTACAGTTTACAAAAAAATGTCTTTGTTTCAACCATAGAACAAAGAATTTTCGTCTATGTTGTGTGAAACAAAATTTCTCTATTGAAAAAACACAAATTTTTTTAACAGAATTTCATATGCAATATGAATCTTGTTTGATAAATCTTGATTTTTAGAGCTCAGATATATAATTTTTTTTTATAAAAAATGGACATATATTTCAGGTTATTTAATTTTGAAGTTTCAAAATAAAAAGTGATGACTTAGCATAGGCTGGGCCAGGTCGAGGCAAAAAAAAGTTTTTTTGCCATGATTTTGCAAGGAAGGGCATTTTTGTCAACAAAATACTTGGGGACTTTTGGGGTTAAAATGTTTTGGGTTAGGCCTTGTGTTAATTAAGAACTTTTTGGGAGACCTATGATTTATTCCCCTTATTTTTATCATCTCAATATATTGTTTTACAACTCTTTTCTTTTCTAAAACCCACAATATCATGTGAAAATCTTTCCTCTATATGTCTCTATAAATGTGCTTAATAAGTAAATAACTTCCTTTGTTAATCCTCCTGACATAAGCCCAAATTGATTCTTCAATACAATTGTCTCAAGTCTTAATCGGTGTTAGATTACTTTCTCTTAGAGTTTTGTAGTTTGATTTAATTTAATGTCATGATAATTTGTACAATTCTGGATATATATATATATATATATATATATATAAGTACTAAAATACTTGTTCTCCACTCATTAGGCATTATTTTAGTTACTATGAACTTATTAAATAATTTTGTTAGCCAAAATATGCCATTTTCCTAGTTATTATAATCTTGTTAAATAAATTTGTTAGCCAAGACATGCCTAACTCCCCTAAACACTTCCGAATTTCAATAAGAATACCATATGGTCTTAAAGCCCTACTAATTTTCATATTTCTCAATGCATTTTTTTTTTTTTATCTCAAACACTCTAATCCTACAAAATTTTTAAAATCAAATGAAATAAATAAAAGTAAAATGCAATGTTTAAGAGCACTAATAATTTTTTTATTTGTTCCCTTTGTAGCATGAGAATATCCAATACCTAACTATAACATTGGAAAGATGGAAAGTCCATTTAAATGAGTTGTTTGAAAATGGTGAGAAAATGTTAAATTGTTTTAAAAAGAACATGTTTAGAAAGAGAATTAGAAACACACATGAACAGATGATCCGCATTCCAGAATCGTGCATTTGAACAGTTGATCTATTGTCTTGCTCTTCGCCTTCCCACAAAACTTAATAAAATTGTCACATCCCAGAACCCACCCTATATGGATTAGGGATGATGACCAGTCAATTAGGCACTTCGTTAATACACTAACATTTGATAGTATATTGATGACATGTCTAACCAAAGGCCTTTTTATCATTTCCAAGTAGATTGCATTTTGTTACATAAAACTATGCAGTGGAATTCTCGTTTGTTAAAAATTTTGTTTGAAGGCAGTCATATTTGACAGAGCATAATTAGACTGTACATCAGAGTTACAATAACATAAACTCTTAATTATTACATTATTGATGAATATCGCTCACTATCATTTTCTTGTCACATAGTTTTGGCATCTATGATCTCAAGTTGTCACCTCCGTAGTTGGGATACAAATCTCTCTTTCGCCAGCAGCCTTTATTTCTCATGATTTAACAGCAGCTGGGTAAAACCTCTCGGTAATCCCTGAAATACACAGGATAAAACCCTATGAGCTTTATTGAAAAGCTCGTGAGTAACACCTGATCCACTGTCATGGGTTTTCAGAAAAAATCCCTTTCTGTTAGAAGAAATTGGTATTGGAAGCTACTGACATTCTTAAAATATATACATATAACTGGGAGTTACAAGATATATATATATATATATTCATACATACATATATATTTATATATACTGAAAATCATGTAAGAGTTTATGTCAAATAGTTTTGCAAGTTAAACATGATACTATAAAATCTGATACTTGTGAGTGAATAAAACGTGCCACACTTCTTAAAAACGGCTGTCCTTTAGGACTTTGGGTTGTCACATGAAGATCTATAAACTAAAGCTGTGAAAATATTTTGTGTTATACATCTCATAAGCTCAATCCTTGGGGATTGTAAATGTCACTTGGCAACCTCTATGTAATTTAGAGTTCTAGGCCTACATAGCCTTCTCACCAGATTCAGACTCTTGGTCGAGTCGCTTATGAAGACTTACTAAGTCTATCGACTCTTAACCCTCGACTGTGATGTCGTAAGGCACATAAAAACTTAAACATGCTTGCAAAAAATTCTTTAGGCTATCCATGCTATGAAACATTTAAAGAGATGTTATTTAAAAACATGCAATTCAACCATTTATTTCAATATTCCGTAAATAATAATGTAGTTAAAACACTTAGTATAGTAGTCTGAAATATGTTATAAATGTGTAAAAAATTGCATATAGTATTATAAAACTATAAAGAACTGCATTTCATGAAAATGTCTCAACTTCAAGGTTCAGGGTTACTCACCTATGGTCCAGTGTCCATAGTCATTCATTTATTCGTCTATTTGACATGTCTCAGCATTCTTAAAGAATGGGTCAAAATACATCGATACTATATCTGTATAATAGCTCGACTTAATCTTTGTTTACTTAATCTACTCAGTCTCTTTGGACTTAGTCTTACTGTTTAGGATTCTCTTATGGTATTTAATTAGGGTTCCTAATACTTTCTAGTTCATAGTGTGGCTTACTTAAGTCCTAGGGACGTGTTTGTCATTTCTTGGTTTGTTATCAAGTCTTATTTTCCTTAAAGTACGTCATCAGTAGGTCTGGAATGTTGAAAATAATTAATTTAGGCTTTTTCGGATCTTAATTAGCCTATCTGTGGCTTATACTAGGTCTAAGGGTGTTTTCATAATTTTACACTTTCATATGGGACCATATTCGGGTACCCGGATGCTTAGTTTGACCTGTAATGTTAGGTTTAGAGCGTCCCAAAAATGTTAAATATGCCCCTTTTCTATATTTTCCTAGTCTGTCTGATAGCTTGTATAATACTACGGGGTAGCTTTAGAAATTTTATATTTCTAGGTGTCTGTATTTTTAGTACCTCGTTTGACTAAACAGGCCCCACTGTTGAGTCCGAAACGTAAAAAAATGTTAAGGTAAGCACTTTCACAATCATCGGAGTTCAATTGGTAGCTTGATTGACGCATTAAGACACAATTAGAATTATTCTAGTTTGCCTATTCGTATTTTTGGGGGTCTAATTTCCCAAATTGGACTTCACTGTTGAGTCTGGGATGCCAAAAAACGTTGGGTTAGACTCTTCTTGCATTTTAATTGGTCTTCATTTGCCCTATTTTTGGCTTAAGGGCATTTTAGTAATTTTTCCCTATTTAAAAGGATTTAAAATTAATTTTTAATTAATTTTCTGGGGTAATTTCTTAATTAACACAAAATTTTGGGTTATACTAATATTTTTGAAAAATTGGAAATAAATCGTCCAGCCCAGTCAAAGGCCAAGTGAACCGATTCAATCCAAACGAGAACCAACCGGTTCAGCTAGTTCATTACGTCATTGTGACATCGTGATAATGTCACACTACTTATTTAAAACGACGCCAGTTCTGATTTATTCTTGGATTCCGTTTTAATTTATTTCGGTCAAGACCTGGCCCTAGCCCTAACCCGAAATCTGACCCAAATATTGTTTATCGTCGTCTCCTTGGGGACGACACTGTTCATCATGAAACCCTAGAGTCTCAGTTCTTATTTCACACATTTTCAGAGCATTTTTACCCCTATTTTCGATCTTAATCTTTCCCTAGAGTTTTAACTTAGGTTTTATCATTGATCTCGAGCCTCAAAACCTACTAGATAGCTTAGTGTGAGCTTCCATGGCCGACGGCTATCAAAGTTTCGTTCAAGCTCATTTCTTAGCCAATTCGTGTGTGGTTTAGCTTGTCATGATCGTAAAGTTATAAGGATTCATAATCCATTTAAGGGTTCGAGTTTAAGGTATAGTTCATGGGGTTGGGTTTTATACCCGCAACTTATAACTCAAATTTTCTCTCCCTTCTTTGATCATCTTGAGCTAAGTCTTGTGGATTTAGGATCCTTGTAGTTCCTAGTTTAAGCCTAGACCTATGAAATTCTATTTTATTTTGGTTGATTCAGACTCACTTTCTTGTTGGTTATCAATGGCAGTTTAAAGTTCCTACTATATTTTTGGGGGTTTA
Source organism: Nyssa sinensis (assembly GCA_008638375.1). Taxonomy (NCBI): domain Eukaryota; kingdom Viridiplantae; phylum Streptophyta; class Magnoliopsida; order Cornales; family Nyssaceae; genus Nyssa; species Nyssa sinensis. Next base: position 20,347,917 of record CM018051.1, on the reverse strand, counting down.
CAAGCTCAACTAAGGGTTTTGACAACTCAAAAATTCATACAAGTATTGAAGGAATAGAATAGGTTAGGTACTAACCTTGTTTGGTTGAGTCTCGAACCTCTTTGAGTTCTTCTTTCTCCTTCGCTGTTCTCTTTCTTTACCTATTGTTCTTTTATTTCTTCGTTCTTCTTTGTGACTATCACAGTTCCTCTTAGGATTTCTGTATGTATATTTACATATCCTGATGTTTCTCACCAAGTGAGGCTTCCTTTGGAAGCTTTCTCTCTCTCTCTCTCTCTCTCTTTATCATTTTGGTTGGGTATGAGGAACATAGGGTACATTGTCGGGACTCTATGTCTCCTTTGAGCCCTTTTTAATAATTTATCTCACTACACATTCATATATATGTTACCCAATTTTCTTTTTTTTTTTTTCCTTTACTTTTAACAATTCATTCATTTGTATGCATATATATACATATATATCTTTTTATTGTCTGTTTATGTAATATACACTATTCACTCACATGCACCAAACACTGGTGGGGTGACGGTCTCTTTTGACTGTCCCCTCATCTTGTCTGCACAGCAATGCACATGTCATCGAGTACACTATTCAAATCCACGCACAAGTACTGTTCACATATCATTGTCCACACATATACATTTTATAGTATTTAGTTATCGATGCATTAAATCACTTAACCTTATTAATCCTGGTTAGATTAAGTCTGCATATAATTAGGTTATATTCATAACTTTAATTCATTATTAATGGACATAAGGACTTCACAGATTAAAAAAGATCTTATGTTACTATAACTTTTGATACATTGCATAAATTTTCTTTTGGACGAAATTCAATATTGTACTATTAATTAGTATTGTTTTGATTCTACAACAACCCAAATAAAATTGGGTTGGGGTGTTACAAAAACCAAATTAAGTCACAATGATATCAACGTTATTTTATTTATTCAAATTTTTGTATAGTCAAAACTAAATTGTTCAAGGTCATGATCCAAAACTAAATACAAACCCTGACTAAAACACTGAGGTGAAATACTTACTATGTGTGAACAATGTAATATATGAATGAACCTTACCATGATTGGACACAAATTTTAAGCACTATAATCATATTCTTCACAATTTTAGACTTTAGAACTATCACTCACTAGTTCATCAAGTTTCTCGAGTCTTTTATGGTACGTTTACTATGTTCACAGTGACCCAACTATGCCTAACGAAGTTTTTAGCGGCAAGTATTAGATTTCCACCGAAGTTGAGTATTTTAGTGGTGGTTCCGATTTGCCACCAAAAATCGAGATATTAGCGGCATATTTTAATTGCCACCTAAAGTTGTAACCTTTAGAAGCATAAGCAACAATTACAATAGCCAGGAAAATTGTTGCTAATATTTGTGAGGCAATGGGAGCAAATGTTAAAACTGCCATTAAAATGCTGTAAAAGTCATTTGTGGCAGTTTAATTAACCTTTTAACGAAAATTATAAACCACTGTTAAAAGTCAAATTTCTTGCAGTGATGAGTGAACCTTACCTTGATTGGAAACAAATCTAAAGCACTGTAATCATATTCTTCACTATTTTAGACATTAGAATTGTCACTCATTATAGTTCATCAAGTTTCTTGAATCTTTTATGGCACACTTATTATGCTCATGTGACCCATTTGAGTCTTTTATGTTACACTTATTATGCTCATGTGACCCAACTATGGCTAACGAATACAGACTCATGTTTTGAATATAAAATTGCTAACAAAAAATTGAGTATTAACTTTTTTGATAAATTATACTAACCTCTTTTGAAATTTTTAATAATTACACTGATCTCTTCTGATATTTCTAAAATTACATTGACCTCTCCTACTTTATTTAAGAATATGCAGATATCTCATTCCAGTTTTTTTTTTTTTTTCAAAATGAAAAAATTACCCATTTATTTATTTATTTCTACATTTTTTTCAATTTTGACCAATTTTTTTTTAACTTTTTTAAAATATTTTTTTATTTTTTTATTTAAAAATAAATTTAAGGTAAATAACATGAAAGTTATTTAAGGTTTTTATCAATATTTATTTGAAAAAAAGAAAAAAATTGGTCAAAATTTAAAAAATTGAAAAAAAAACATGAAAGGGGTAATTTTGTCATTTTGAAAAAAAAACTGGCTAGAGGGGAGTATCTATATATTATCAGGTAAAGCAGGGGAGGTTAATGTAATTTCAGAAATCTTAGGAGAAGTGAGTGTAATTGTCAAAAAGTTCAAGAGATGTCAGTATAATTTATCCTAACTTTTTTTCTTACAAATAAAGAAAAAATTATAGAAAACTTGAAAAATAAGAAAAACGAGTATGAAAAAAAATGTTCTAGAAAACAACTACAGAATTGAGGAAAATAAGACCTAGGACCATACTGACATCTTTTGTGTGCTTGTAAAATTTGTAAAGATTGGTAGAAAACTCATTAATTATCTCATGGGCTCAATCAAAACCAAGAAACTAATAATAATAGCAGGAGAATTAAGAAAAATGTTCTTGGAAGTAAGAGAGACTGTTTTTAAAAATAAAATAATTTTTTTTTTAAAATATTAAGTTGTTTTTATAAGACAAAGAAAAAAATACTTATGGAAACAAGCTCACGAACCACCATTCTGATGTGCACATCATGAAATTAAGAGATGTAACTACATCCATTAACCATCTTATTAGTTTCCACCCAAAATCAAAGAAAATATAAGGAAATGAGGAAAGAAAATTTCTAGAGAACATTATTTTTTATGTTTTTGGAAGTAGAAAAACCAATAAACATGCTTTTGACTTTTTTGTAATTAGAAAGCACATTCAATCATTTGATCATATTTGAATCAAAATGAACATGACCTGAAAGATTATAGATACATCCTGATGCTGCACTTTTTGGCCCACGTGAGATCCAAGCTCGGCTCCCTGCGAAACACTCGAAACAGAAGATCAGAGGACCACCGGGTTGGCTCCGACGGTAGCCGCTCCGATGCTTAAGTCAATAAATTGAATTGAAAGACTCGTAATGAAAGCCAAAATAATGAGCATGAAAATAAAGCGTACCTTTAGGGTTGAATTTATAGGCAATACCTCTCCTAAGTTGATTAGGATTTGGAGCCATGAATATAGGGATTGGATCTCTGGAGATATCAGTTACCTTGTTGAATATGGTAACTTAGTGTGGCAGTTTCCTTGTTGGAGATAGCTTCCTTATTTCCTGCTTGGTGCTTACTGAAGCGATGATTAGGTCTGATCATTGATGTGTTGCATTGCAAGCTTGCATCTATACAAGTTAGTCTTTATGGGAGAACTGTCTTGCTTTGATACTATGAGCTCGGCACATGTAGGTTATGCCCTTGACTGACCGAGGATGAGATGTATGACCGAGCATGTACTAAATGGCCGAGCACAGATTATAAGGCCGAACATGAACTAAGCGACCGAGCACAAGTTATGTGGCCGAGCCCGAGCTGGGCGACCGAACACAAGTTATATGGCCGAGCCTGAGCTCTATTATGGGTCATGAACCGATCTTGCAGTTACACGTGTCATGCAGTGGTTGGTGTGTCACATAGTGGTATATCAGTTACTCCCCCCCCAAGCCTTAGTTGGAGCTCGGGGGATAACTAAGGTTTTAAGAGTGCCCGAAAAGTCACGCGTTCTGTCTTCTCGTTTTCCTAGACGTCCGTTGGTACATCATTTATTGCGCAGCCGGTTTTTGGGTTTCTCAAATCATTATTGTTGCGATACTGTCGTGGCGGTTCGCCTGGGTAGCCATTATTCTCCGAATGTATATAAAAGGGGGAAAGAGCCTTGTACGACTCTTTTTACCATCTTCTATTTTGCAAAGCGAGATATACATCCGCCATTGTCGAACCAGCAAGCTACCTTGTGAAGAATCCCATCCATCCGAAGTCCCTTACTTTGATTCAGGTTCGGTTTTAGTGTTTTCGTTTATCTTTTCACTTTCTCTTCTTCTCCTTTTGGTTATTTTGGAATGTCGACTTCTTCGGCATCTTCTGATGTTGGTAATGGGTCAGGGAGCCTCCCGGAAGCTCCTTCCTTGTCACAAACCCTAATTAGGGGTAGCACTTCCTCGGGGACTGAATCGGAGGAGACTCACTCTAGTCCCTCAGTTAGAATAGTTGATGCCTTCTCGGAGTCTAGGGATAGAGAGGGTGAAGTCTCGGGTCGGTCTTCTCAGGTAGAGAGCGCTGTAACATCCTCCTGGTTGGAGGTTATTAGGGAGAAGTATGAGATTCCTCCAAATGTCACCCTTAGGGCTCCTGATGACTTCGACTACCCTTGGGAAGTTCAGGATGGGGAAATTTGTGTTTACACCGCTTGGTTTGAGATGGGGTTACGCCTTCCTTTCCCTAGACTGCTTAGGGATTTTTTCTGTTGGTTCAATCTCTGCCCGGCCGATCTGCTTCTGAACAGTTGGAGGCATCTGTTAGGGTTTATGGCCTTAGGTCGCCTGAACGGTGTTGAGGTCTCTTTAGACTTGATCCGTAGTAAAATGGATCTTAAGTATAGGAAGGCGGAGGGCCTCTACTACATGTCGTTTGACAAGGGCTTCCGGCCTTTGACCTTTGTGCCGTCCTCCAACAAATTTTGGAAGGATCGGTTCTTTTTTGTTGGTGGAAAATGGGAGGTGACCGACCCTAAGGACCAGTTCTCCACGTTCCCCCGGAGCACGGGGTTTATGGGTGAGATACCCTTTTCTTCTGTAATTTTGCTTTGTGCCTGTCCTTTGTGTATCTGACTAACCTTTGTTCAAAACTTTTTTGTGTAGCCAAGAGCGTCAAGAAGAGGCCGCAATTTACCCCTGTTTTGAAAGACCAATACAAGAGACTCCTCCGGACTCCAAACAGGGATTACCGAGCCATTCTTCATTCAGGCCCTACAATGCCTCCCAAGGATAAGGGTGTTGTTGACGACGTCCTCAAATCTCTTTCTGGCAAATGGGGGTCGTCAAAGAAGAAGAGGGTGGCTAGCCAGCCTCCTCCCACTGCGTCTTCTTCGAAGAAGATGAGGACGGCCGACCCTTCCCCATCTGTGCCTCCCAAGAAGGGGGCGGTCTCCTCTGCTTCTCCCTCTTCCCGACCTCCTCTGAAGGGAGTTATGATCAGGGAGCCCTCCTCTGCCCCTCAAAAGGGGGTGGTGATCGGGGAACCCTCTTCTGCCCCTCGGAGGGGTACGGCGGTTCTTCGGCCTGTCCCCTCTTCGGCCCAAAAAAATCAACAGAGGGGTAAGGCGAAGATGGGTACTGAAATGCCTGATGGATACAAGGCCGTCCATCAGGCCATCGACGATTTCTGGGCTGAGGCCCCTTGTACTGACATCCCTTCCTGCAGCACCAGGAAGGGTACTGAGAAGACTGTGGCCGGTGCCATGAGGGCCCATCTGAAGGTAACGACCGACCTCTCTGCTTTTGTGCTCTTCTTCCTTTTCCTCTTTACTGATATGTCTTCTTATTTTTGCAGACCCTCCATAGCTTGGCTGCTTTAATGGAGGCCACGGTGGATCTCCAGGCCGTGGAGAGGTTGGAGGAGGAGCTGGATGAAGTCCGACTTCAGCTCGGTACGGCTCAATCTCAAGCCACCACAGCCGAGGACGAGCTGAAGGAGGCGAGGAATTGCTTCTCAATTATGGAATCCGAAAGGGATTCTATAAAACTTGAGAGGGATTCTTTGCGATCTGAACGAGACTCCCTTCTTCAGGACTTGGCCAAACTGAAGGAGGAGAACAGTGCTCTTCAGTCTTCACTTGTTCAGAAGGTTGATGAGGCCAAGGTTGAGACCGAGGCCAGGTTGAAGACCGAGCTTGAGAAGATGGGTGATACTATTGCGCAGCTCGGTTATGACAACTTCAAGTCCAAGCTTCTTGCCAAGTACCCGGATATTGACCTGTCTGGGATTGACGACGATGACGAGGACGAGGATGGTGATCAGGACGACGGATCTGCAAGCCCCTTAGTTTAAGGAAAACTTTTGTAGTCCTGTTTCATCTTTTTGTAACCGAGCTCAAATATTAATGAAAATATCTTCTCTTCAGTTTTTGTCTCTATCTTTCTTTGATTGTTGGCAATCTTTGAGTTCTGTTCTAAAAATGTATCAATGTTTTGTTGTGTATGAACGGACTTCGGCCTTTGAGGCTTGTATTATGACACAAGTAAACCTGCTCGGAATCCAGAGTATTGTTTTTACCGACCATGGGTTGTCTCCAGAACTAACTTATGGCAATCCTGAAGTAATGTGTAGTAATAACCAACTTGTGCCGAACTCTTGGTATTGGAGGGGTTTTTGAATCATGGATTTTCTTTAAGAAAGATGACTTGAATAATAATCAATCAATCTGATCACTGATTAACAATCGTAGAAACTGGTACAAGACAGTTACTCTGATCTTTTAGAGCAGGAACCTGAGCTTGATTGCCGAACTGAGCGACTTGTATTTGTAAGGATTTTTTGATGGTCAGTGTGACTGAGCACTTAGAGTTATCCTCGTCTGTTTATAACTGCTGGCACATAGTTTCGTGTTCTTGCAATAAAACATCATCCTCATATATCAAGATGGATCAGACCTAGGGATTTTGTTTATTAAGATGGAACAGACCTGAGGTCTGTGCATTGAAACGTACCAGACCTGAAGTCTGTACATTAAGATGGACCAGACCTGAAGTCTGTGCATTTGAGATGGACCAGACCTGAAGTCTGTACATTGAGATGGACCAGACTTATAGTCTGTGCATTTGAGATGGACCAGACCTGAGCCTGTGCATTAAGATGGACCAGACCTGAGAGGTCTGTACATTGAGATGGACCAGACTTATAGTCTGTGGATTTAAGATGGACCAGACCTGAAGTCTGTACATTGAGATGGACCAGACCTGAGCCTGTGCATTAAGATGGACCAGACCTGAGAGGTCTGTACATTGAGATGGACCAGACTTGAGCCTGTGCATTAAGATGGACCAGACCTGAGAGGTCTGTACATTGAGATGGACCAGACTTATAGTCTGTGCATTTAAGATGGACCAGACCTGAGAGGTCTGTACATTGAGATGGACCAGACTTATAGTCTGTGCATTTAAGATGTTTCACGAAAGATGTTGAAATAAAAAGAAAGTACTTTATTGATAATATTTTCGCAAATGTTCCATGTTCCAAGGCCTGGGAACAGGTTTCCCATTCATGCTTTCCAACCAATAAGTGGTCGGTCTAATTGTTTTGATAATTCTGTAGGGGCCTTCCCAGTTCGGTGATAACTTCCCCATGGTGGGGTCCTTGGTGTTCTGGAAAACCCTTCTTAGGACGAGGTCCCCAACTTGGAAATTGGTAGGTTTGAGGCCAATTTTTGAGCGGTTAACCATCCTGCGCTGATATGCTTCCATTCTGATTACTGCCTGCTCTCTTCTTTCTTCGAGCAAATCCAAATTTTCTGCTAGTTGTTGGTCATTGGTCTCTTCGTTGAAAGCCTCAGCCCTTAAGGTCGGCATGCCGACCTCAACAGGGATTACTGCCTCAGTTCCGTAGGCTAGGGAGAAGGGAGTTTCCGATGTTGGAGTTCTCCTGGTTGTCCGGTAGGCCCAGAGTGCCCCAGGGAGTTCCTCGACCCATCCCCCTTTAGCTTCCTCTAATCTTTTCTTGAGAGCGTCTAGGATAGTTCGGTTGGTGACCTCGGCCTGCCCGTTTGCCTGCGGATGACCAGGGGAGGAAAAGTGCTGTTTGATGTTTAGGTCCTGGCAGAATTTCTTGAATATTTTCCCAGTGAACTGTGTGCCATTATCTGAGATGATCACATGAGGTATGCCGAACCTGCAGACTATATTTTTCCAAGTAAAACTCTTTATCTCTTTTTCAATGATGCGAGTCAGTGGTTCTGCTTCGGCCCATTTTGAGAAGTAGTCAACAGCCACCAATAGGTATCTCCTGTTCGGTTTGGCTTTAGGCAATGGTCCTATGATGTCCATTCCCCACTGCGCAAAGGGCCATGGGCTAGTAATGGGGATGAGCTCATGTTGCGGCTGATGCTGATAAGGGGCGAACCTCTGGCATTTGTCACACTTTCGAGTATATTCCTTTGCTTCCTTCAGCATCCCAGGCCAGTAGTAGCCTTGGGTTAGAGCTCGGTGGGCTATGGTTCTCCCCCCGTTGTGATTTCCACAGATTCCTTCATGGATTTCTGCCAAGACATATTGAGACTCTTTAGGTGCTAGGCATTTTAACAATGGCTGAGTGTAAGACCTTCGGTAGAGCTTTCCGTTAAGGACAAGATACCGAGCTGCTCTGATGCGGATTCTTTTTGCCTTATTTCTGTCTTCTGGGAGGAGTCCCTCTTCCAGGTACTGGAGTATAGGAGTCATCCAGTTCTGAGGCTGTTCTGTGACTTGGGCGACCTGGATCTCCTCGGTGCTAGGCCTTGGCTGGTGAGAGAACTTTATCGTTGACTCCACCCCCGTTTTCATGTGAGATGCCATGTTCGCTAAGGCATCGGCTCGGCTGTTCTGTCCTCTTTCTATTTTTTGGATTGAGAATGCTCGGAAGGAATGTTTTAGCAAGTTGACTAGTTCCGAATATCGAAGCATTCTTTCATCCTTGATGGCATATTCTCCTTGAACCTGGCTAACCACCAGTTGGGAGTCAGAAAATACCTTGAGGTTCTGTACCTCGCACTCCTAAGCTAGCTTCATTCCTAAGATAAGGGCCTCATATTCCGCTTCGTTGTTGGAGGCTCTGAACCCCAAGCTAATTGCCCTTTCGGTTGTAAGTCCATCAGGAGAGTGTAGTACTAGCCCTGCTCCGGCACCTCGGTCAGTGGATGATCCATCAGCATACAACTTCCAAGTCCCCACATCGTCTGAGACTTGAGCTTTGCCTGGTAGTGCGGGAGTGAATTCTGCGACGAAGTCTGCCAAGGCTTGCCCTTTAATTGAGACTCGTGGAATGTAGGACAAATCGAACTCCCCCAGTTCCACTGACCACCTGACCAACCGTCCTGATACTTCTGGTTTTCTTAGGACTGTTTTCAGTGGGTAGGCAGTCGGAATTTCTATGGGATGTGCTTGGAAGTAAGGTCTCAGCTTCCGTGCAGATACTATGAGAGCAAGGGCTAGCTTCTCAATTTTGGGGTACCTTTTTTCTGTGTCTAGTAATGCCTTGATGACATAGAAGATGGGCCTCTACACGCTCCTGTCTTGCCTGACCAGTACCGAACTGACAGCGTTCTCAGAGACTGCGAGATAGAGAAGCAGCCTTTCTCCTTGGATCGGTTTTGATAAGAGCTCGGGCGAAGCCAAGTATCTTTTGAGTTCCTGAAAGGATTTTTCACACTCGTCAGTCCATTGCAAAGATTTGTTACCTTTCAGAGCCTTGAAGAAGGGTAGACACCGATCCGTGGATTTGGAGATGAATCTGCTGAGAGCTGCTATCCGGCCGTTCAGAGCTTGAATGTCCTTCCGGGCCTTTAGGGATTTCAGTCCGATCAGAGCCCCGATCTGAGTCGGGTCTGCTTCTATACCTCTTTGAGAGACTATGTACCCAAGGAACTTCCCTTTTGTTACACCAAAGGTGCACTTTGAGGGATTGAGCTTCATTTTATATTGTCTGAGAATATCGAAGGTTTGCGCTAGGTGTTGGAGATGACTGCTCTTCCTTAGGCTCTTAACTAGCATATCGTCGATATAAACTTCCATAGTGCTGCCGATCAAGGAGCTGAACATCTTATTAACAAGACGTTGGTAGGTAGCTCCAGCATTCTTTAGTCCGAACGGCATCACTCTGTAGCAATAGAGACCTCGTTCGGTGATGAATGAAGTCTTCTCTTGATCGGGAGGATGCATCTGCATTTGATTGTACCCAGAATAAGCATCCATGAAGCTCATGAGCTCGTGCCCTGCAGTTGCATCGACTAACTGATCTATTCGTGGAAGAGGGAAGCTATCCTTCGGGCATGCTTTGTTGAGATCTGTGTAGTCAACACAGACTCTCCACTTACCGTTCTTCTTCTTGACTAGAACAGTGTTGGCCAACCAATCAGGATAAAATACCTCTCGTATCATGTTGGCGTTGAGCAACCTTTGAACTTCGTCGTTGATGACTTGATGCCGTTCTGGAGCGAGAGGCCTTCTCTTTTGTCTCACTGGTGGATGATCTGGATCCACCATTAGTCTGTGCGTAATCAGGTCGGGATCTATCCCTTCCATGTCGCTTGTCTCCCAGGCGAATACGGAGAGGTTTTTCTTCAAAAACTTGACCAGCTCATCCTGCTCGGCATGTGTCAGGTCGGGACCTATCTGCAGGTAACGTCCTTGATCCTCTGAGCTGACCAGGACTTTAATAGGCTCCCCCATCGGCTTGGCTCTGCTATCCCTTCCTTTGGGGCTCAATGGTTCTTTAATTTTGGAGGGACAGTCTTCTGCCTCGTGACAGCAAGGGTAGATTGCATCCTTGCACACACGGGCGTGCAGTAATTGCTATTTGGGGGCCTTAGCTTTGAGTGCGAGGGCATGGCACTCTCGGGAGGTCGGTTGGCATCCTCTGATGGAGTAGACTGTCTGATTGTGAACGTATTTTAAGCATTGGTGGAGAGTTGAGGTGACCGCTCCCATCTCATGTAGCCAGGGCCTCCCAATTATGACGTTGTAGGGAGATTTGGCTTTTATGACCATGTACTCGGCTATCGTGGTCTTCTGTCCGTCCCCTTCACCCGCAGTGGTGGCCAGATCGACCCTTCCTAGTGGAGTGTTAGTGTTTCCATCGAAGCCCGTCATGATTATGCCCGTGGGCTTAATGTCATTGGGGTCGAGCTTCATATGCTTGAAAGGGTCGTAGAACAGTACATTGGTCGAACACCCAGTGTCGACGAGAACTCTCCGGATATCGAAGTTGGCGATCTTAAGGGAGATAACCAGGGCATCGCTGTGAGGACAATGAACTCCCATAAGGTCAGGATCCGTAAATTGGATTTCCGGCAAGGGCTTTAACCTTTTCTCCAAGTTAGCGACCTGCATGACATTGGGAGCAGACCTGGCCTCCCGAGCATATCGTTTCCTTGACCTGTTAGAGGTGCCTGTTGCAGGGGAATCTGCGTGTAGAACATAGATCACCTGATTGTTCTGTCGTGGGGGTTCGTTCCTGCCTTCTTTCTGTTCTTGCCTCTGGTCGGTTTTTCTCTGCTGGGGTCGTTCGTCACGGGGGTTCTGTCCTCCGTCCCGCTTGACGAACTCCTGCAGCCTTCCTCTCCTTATTAGCTGCTCAATCTCATGCTTGAGAGCTTTGCAGGTATTGGTTGTGTGCCCTCGGTCCTTGTGAAAATCACAATATTTGGTCTGATCTCGATAGCTGGGGTCTCCTTTCAAAGGCTCCGGCTGTCACGCCTCGAATTTCGGTAAACCCGAAGCGCGACTGACGAGACAGAAAATAAAATAAATAAAAGGACAAGGTAAATCAATCCACTAAACATGGGTCCATCCCCATCAATACATAAGATAACATGAATACATCGTTCATAGGTCATTCGGGCTTAAGCCCTTACATTACAAAACATAGGCCCCACGGACCAAAATATAACAAGTGTCTCCTCCTATCAAAGCATCACTGGGTCTCAAATAGCTGGAGGGTCCTCATCTGAAAATGTTGCCCACGAATGGGTCAGCTCAACTGCTGGTATGATGAAGTGCTAATGCTAGAAATAAAGCTAAGGCGTGGCATGTGCAAAGTGTACATTTATCTCTAAATGTCATTCAAAGCATCGCAGTAATATATGAATGGTATGCATGACGCACCCATGCACAACTCTATGTCACACCCATGTTTCTCTTCCGGGTACTCCCCGATGCAATGGCCGATTTTGGGTTTTTCACCACAGGATCTACACCCTCATAATGCAAAGCACCATGTGCTTACCCACGCTATGTTCTCAAGGAATTCATCATATGCCAATATGCCAATGCAATCTCAATGAACATGAATCCCAATAATGTAACGTACTCGGACAATGAGAAGTAAATCACTAATCAGTTTCATATACATGCATATCTCATATGTTCGTACATCATGATTCATGTTCTTCACTTTATTAATTTGCAAGTAACACATAACATGTGAACAACCAATTCCAAATAAACAGGTAAACACATTACAGATAAACACATACAGCATTCCAGTCATTCACAAATATTCCTAACTTAACTTCATTTCTAACACTAGCAAAACACCATACCTGATGGGTTGGTATCAACCCTAGAAGATCGTGAACTATATGTAACTGAACGGGCGGATGAGACTGTAGGAGATCAGATCGCCTCCTCCTGTCCTGTCAGTGTCCCTAAAAGTAGAAATTACAACTCAGTCCATCGTTGTTTGAATTTATGCTATTCATCAAATTTTATGTCTTTAATTTATAAGTTTCTATTCTGCTAAATTAAGCTCTACCATTGGTTCTAGAATGTTTAAGAAAGTAAGTCTAGGTTCTCGTAGAACTCAATTCGGACACCGGGGTTTAAAAGGGCAAAACAGTCATTTTGCACTTTACACGTGTCCTTACATTTCGTGATCTCTTTTCACAAATCGGACTCCACGGTTGAGTCCGAAATGTTCGTGATAATAAAATTTCACTATTTGTTTACCTAATTCGGGGTTCGTCTGACAGTGTTTCAAGTTAGGGGCATTTTGGTAATTTTAAGGGTTACTACGGGTCTTTTATTTTTTGGGACCCCGTCTCGTAAAACGGACCTCACCATTGGTCTCGGAATGGTCGAGATAGTCAAAATACACTAATGACTTGTCCCATTTGGACTCCGGGATATTTTTGAATATTTAATTAATTAAATTAATTCAATTAAATAATTAATTGAATTAATTTAATTAATATTTTATTAATAATTTAATCAGGTGGGTCAAAGTGAAATTTCTAACAGTTGGGGGGTCAATTTGTAATTTTCGAAAGTTCAGGGTTAAGGTTCAAATTCAAAAGGTTCAAATTCAAAGGGTTCAAATTCCAAAAGGTCCAAATTAAAACTAGTTTAATTTGTCATTCTAATTCAGGTTAACCAAACAGGGGATAGGGCTAAAACTGGGATAGGATATCCCTGTCTCCAATTCGATTTTCCAATTTCAATTTCTCATCCCCGTTGCCAAACACCCCCATTCCCCTTTTTAATTTAAAACAGAATGCGACACGTGGCAGGGGCGGTCCACGCCCGCCCGAACCGGACCCGACCCGAACCCGGAACCCGACCCGGTGGCCTCCCTTCTTCCCCGTTTTTTCGATGAGTCTCCGGTAGGTTTCCGTCGCCATCTCCGGCGACGGCGACCGGAGTTCGGTCGATTTTTGCCCCTTTTTCTTTGCAGTTTCCTTTACATTTTCATGAGGATCTCGAATATGGTATTCGTTTTTCACTTAGGCCATTATTTTCCCACGAATATAGACAAACCCGTAGCTCCGGCCACCCTAAGCCCAGATTCCGGCGACTGGTTTTCCTCGCTGTTTTTGACTCTTTTTAATCCCCTTTCTTTTCTAATCACCTCCTGCATTTTAAGTGAATCATTTCCTATCTTTTAAAATAAGTTTGAGGCTTAGGTTTCAAAGAAAATCAGATTATCCCCCCACCTGCAACTGACATTTTCTCACCCATTTACTGGTCATTTTTACTCGTTCCTTTTGCAAAATCTTTCTTACAGTTCACTCTATAGGACCTTATAATTTATAGCTAATTTATCATGTCTCAAAACAAGTAGCATACATGGAATTCTAGAGAGAGAAAGTCACTAAATCAATCTGTATTTACCTCCACGATGGTGTCCTCCCTCTCCTGGATGCCTTAGTTTCCTTCCTGCTGCTTCCTTTCCTTTCTCCTCAGCCTTTCTATCCTTTTCCCTTTCTTTTCTTCTCACCCGAGACACACCCTCATTTCTCTTCACTCTCTCTCTCTATATCTCTCTCTCTCTCTCCCCAAGACCAGCCTCTCTGCATCCTCTGGTAACCTTCTTACACACACCACCAACACACTGCCAGCTACACTATCCCTTGTTGAGTGTTACACACTCAACACATGCACACACACACACACGGCACACACACACACACACTGCTTTATACACATGTATATATTTATATATACTTACATATTTACCTATTCTACACACACACTCACATGTATACACCTATACACAACATATAATTTAAATTATATATATATACACATATATACATATATACACATACACACATTACCATTTTAATAATAATGATAATAATAATAATAATCAATAAAAAAATAAAAAAAAAATATTTAATAACCAACGAAAATTTTATAGATAAAAAAAAAATTTTCCGGGTTATTACATCCTTCCCTCCTTAAAGAAATTTCGTCCCGAAATTTAAAATAACATAGAAAAAGAAGGAAAATACATCACTGATTAAACAACTCAGGGTACCTAACTCGAACCTCGGCCTCACGTTCCCAAGTAGTCTCCTCAACTCCATGATGGTTCCAACGAACCTTGACCAAAGGGATGGTCCTGCCTCGCAAAACCTGGTCCCTCGAGCCTAATGTCTCTACAGGTCTCTGGTCATAAAAGTGTTGCCCCCTAGCTGAAGATCTACCCAATCTAATACGCGGGAGGGGTCAGGCTGGCACTTCCTCAGCATCGACACATGAATGACATCATGGACCCCTGATAGCTGTGGTGGTAAGGCTAGCTTATAAGCCACCTCACCAACTCCCCCAAGAATCTCAAAGGGACCTATAAATCGTGGCGATAGCTTCCCATCGAGCCCAAATCTCCTCGAATGACAAGGGTCGTCGCCTCCTATCTGCATAACTCCTCTGGCGACTCTGGCTGGCAACAAGCGCTGCCTGATCACTTGTATCTGTCTGTGGTCTCACGGACTACATCGGATCTTAAAATAATTGTCTCCTTTACTCCTGTCCAATACACCGGTGAACTGCTAGCTACGGTTGCAGGCAAACTCTACTAGAGCAAGGTGATCCTTTCAGCTACCCCTGAAGTCCATAACGTAGTCTCTAAGCATGTCCTCTAGGATCTGAATGACACGCCCTGACTGACCATCAGTCTGAGGATGAAGGGTAGTACTAACTTAGCTGAGTCTTTAAGGCTGTCTAGAAGCGCTGCCAAAACCGTGCAGTGAAACGTGGGTCCCTATCTAAGACAATGGATAAGGAAATTCCATGCAGTTGTACTAAAAGATCGATGCAAAATGTAATGCACACGTGGACGTGCAGCCTTACCTATGGATCACTCACCTCTCCCTCAGCCAGGCGATGTGGAATGCATTTCCTCCTCCCATTACCATCTCCCCCGTAGGCTTCGCCTCACCGGTAGGCGTGCAGCGGTGTGCAGACATCTCCACACTCCCTGCTATGGTCTGGTGCTAATCCCATCCGTAACAACTCACTCCACATGGCATAGTACATAATGAAATCCTCAAAAAAAACACGTTGGCTTATCAATGCCACTCCCTCTCAATTTCCATCCAAGTATCACGACTTATCTCATCAACTCAACACAATAATAAAAAAAAATAAAGGAAATTCTCACCGTTCACAAGGATACCCCAAGGTCTCTCACACATGCTATGTCATCTAACCCACCTCAAATTAACCCACGAAATCACCTAATGATTTTATCTCAATGGTATAAATACGCATCATCTGTACCACAATGCAATCTATCACCCAGTATTTTCTAAGTACCCTAATTACCCTCAAGACATCAATAGTACAATCTAAAAGTAAAGCTACCATCTCCCACCTTAGTCTATATATAACCAAGACTAAGTGTCGTGCACTAATAAGGACTAGCCTATTCATTTCATGCACGCATATATCGATTGGGTATACAAATGTAGACTGTGTCGTTTATGTACTCTAATCATGAAACTTAAGTCAATATATCAAGGTTCAGAAGAATAAAACATTAGTGGTACTCTTCATCAATTTCCCTCACGGATCTATATCCATTTTCACACACATGTATCAACGCACACATACAAACATGTTTAAGCATTCTTTTATACATGCATTTATAACAACCAGTCTGTGTATATAAAAAAAAATGAAGTCATGATCAAGGCACCATAACAGTCACTAAACTAGCATGTCTATATAGAGTAAAAGTACAACATTCAATAGCTAATATGTAGCTTACTATTTCGGCACCCAGTATAAAACTTCATTTCAGGAATACACCTATACATAAAATAAGTACATAATCTGTTGTACAGGTAATTAGGCAAATTCCCAATCCCTACGGATATCCAGGCTCATAGCCTATCTTATAGACAACAAACCTATAGTCTACTATTTAACCTTATCCGTTATACTATACAAAGGCAAGCATTGAATCCCAGATCATCAACAATCAAGCACACCACACCTTGCATCATCTTACAAACTAAGTTAACAAGCACTCATCTACTCATGTAATCCAAACCAATCCAATTCAACCTAAAGTCTAACCCCCCTTAACCCACAACAAAGTCAATCTAAGAAGGATCTACGGACACCCCATGAAACGAAGAAGATATCTCCCTTAGGAGTACACATTATCTCTCTTCCCCTATAGCAGTCTACACTCGCCCTAAGTGTGAAAAACTGATCTATCTCCAACATAATACTAATACTAGACGCTTCAAATAAGATGAAGAATCCAAATAAGGCATGCGGTCGGCTACCCCTATCGAGTAATCTTTACAGATTCTCGTCAGCATCACTCTACCCCTAACATCATGTCGACATAGTAAATATGAACGTATGAGATGCACTATGGTCTATCAATATGCCAGTCCATAAACTAAACACAAGGAAAATGTACCTCAAGGCTCTGAAGGTCCAAAAAGGATAGGTGACTCTAGGCTGACTACCGCATAACGCCACTCTGGGTGGTCTGGTCCTGCCTATCACTCCTCTCGCTGAGAGTCCTGGCACTCAATACTGTAGGTGCATGCTGAAAATACAGTGTCGGAGGTCCCTGACCCAATAGTGGCCGTGGAAGAGGCACTTGGGTACACTGCTGGTAATGTGGCTCCCCTAAGTCTTGGGAAATCGGCCTCTGAGGACAGTTGGCCCTGACATGGCCAGTCTGGTGGCATACAAAACAAAGTCGTGGAGTCCTCTGTCCTTGACCCTGTGCTGGTGATGAAAATGACTCCTGACTAGGCTCGATCCTCTGTCTCAGGCTGGGATCCCTCAAAGGACAAGTGGCCATCTTGTGGCCAGGCCGTCTACAACAATAACAAGTAATGGTCCCTTGGGATGCGGAGGTGGATATGGAAGAAACACCAGTCCTAAACCTCTTCGGTGGTCTCCCACCAATGCGAGTCTGGGCGGGTATAGATATCTGTGCAGAAGAAGCACGAGCTCGAAACCTCTTCAATGGCCTCTTACCAGTGTATATCGGGGTAGCCCTAGGGATCTGTGCTGGAGTCGCCCCGCTCTGGGTCTGGGGCTCTCTAGCTCCTCTAAGCTCAGCCAACTCTGTCTCAGCCCTGACCGCTCTCGTCACTACCTCCTGTATAGTGTGAAGGCACTCCCGCATAATGGTCGCCATGTCCCCAGAACCACTAGTCTGCCCTACCTCCACTAGAGCAGGTGTAAAAGTGACGGCCTCCTCGGCTGTACCATCTGCAGAAGCAGCAGCTCGGGGCCAACTATGCCACGGTGGTGCAGTGGTCCTAGGCTCATCGTGTCCAGGTGGTATAGGTCTGGGAGTAGCTTGTCTCGGTGGCATATCTACAAGTTCAAAGAAAAGAAAAATTAATCCCCCATCTTTTAGACACTTGTTTTAAAAGAACATTAAGTAGGTACTTGTCAACACTTCACCATTTTGAAGTAATAATCACAATATGTCATGATACACTTGCCTAATCAATACCTACATGACTAATGTCAATCACCACCACCCGTTGGTTATACTGAACAATTTACACTGAGCTCTAACATAACCCTCTACTAAGAAGGATTTTATCTCAACGATGTAACACACACATACTTAAACATTTGAACACTAGCAAGGTTTAACTCCCAGTGAATACTATCCAAATAATACATCTCTCCACCACCGGGGTTTAACACAAGAATATCTTTAAAAATCTAAAGAGAAATACTCTAAGTATCCATCTATATACAAAAGGGCTCCACAAGTCCAAATCCTTATTCTAGCATTTTAAGGTTTGATGTGTCTTTTATTATCTCTTACTTTTATAGCTAGGTGATAACCCTTCATGGATCACAGCTCCTTTCATTACTGGCTGATGGGGCGCCATCCATCAACCGTAACTCAAGACCTGAGACCAATCCAGTCCGTATAAATATCATAGTCATAGTACTATAATCCATGAAAATTGGTTACTAACCTAGCACACTCATCCAAAATCCACAAACAACAGTCAACCAGGTAAACAACTCGGTTCACAACCTATTTCCTAAGTAACTAGGCATAATGTCTACCGTGTAGATAACTAAGTGTACAACCCACACCTCAACTAACTAGGCATACGGCCTATCCCATAAAATATACAGCCTACTACATAGACCTGAGTTTCTAACCTTAGTCATGTTCTTGTCAACGACTAGCATTTAACAGGCGATACATGTCACAGGCCACAATGTATATACTCAATAATTTTCTCACACTGTATATATGTCATGCTCATCACTGTATTAAATCACATAATCATATGTCGCAACATAGCATCTAGTAACATGTGATCACAACAATCATGCTTCAAATGCACATATAATCACATAACACACAAAATCCTATCACATGCTACTAACAGTTCACTCTAAGTCTCATTTTCTTCTCTAGGGTCTCATGGTGTTAAACAACACCCCACAGTCTCTAGGTATTCGAACCTATGCTCTGATACCACGTTGTCACGCCCCGAATTTCGGTAAACCCGAAGCGCGACTGACGAGACAGAAAATAAAATAAATAAAAGGACAAGGTAAATCAATCCACTAAACATGGGTCCATCCCCATCAATACATAAGATAACATGAATACATCGTTCATAGGTCATTCGGGCTTAAGCCCTTACATTACAAAACATAGGCCCCACGGACCAAAATATAACAAGTGTCTCCTCCTATCAAAGCATCACTGGGTCTCAAATAGCTGGAGGGTCCTCATCTGAAAATGTTGCCCACGAATGGGTCAGCTCAACTGCTGGTATGATGAAGTGCTAATGCTAGAAATAAAGCTAAGACGTGGCATGTGCAAAGTGTACATTTATCTCTAAATGTCATTCAAAGCATCGCAGTAATATATGAATGGTATGCATGACGCACCCATGCACAACTCTATGTCACACCCATGTTTCTCTTCCGGGTACTCCCCGATGCAATGGCCGATTTTGGGTTTTTCACCACAGGATCTACACCCTCATAATGCAAAGCACCATGTGCTTACCCACGCTATGTTCTCAAGGAATTCATCATATGCCAATATGCCAATGCAATCTCAATGAACATGAATCCCAATAATGTAACGTACTCGGACAATGAGAAGTAAATCACTAATCAGTTTCATATACATGCATATCTCATATGTTCGTACATCATGATTCATGTTCTTCACTTTATTAATTTGCAAGTAACACATAACATGTGAACAACCAATTCCAAATAAACAGGTAAACACATTACAGATAAACACATACAGCATTCCAGTCATTCACAAATATTCCTAACTTAACTTCATTTCTAACACTAGCAAAACACCATACCTGATGGGTTGGTATCAACCCTAGAAGATCGTGAACTATATGTAACTGAACGGGCGGATGAGACTGTAGGAGATCAGATCGCCTCCTCCTGTCCTGTCAGTGTCCCTAAAAGTAGAAATTACAACTCAGTCCATCGTTGTTTGAATTTATGCTATTCATCAAATTTTATGTCTTTAATTTATAAGTTTCTATTCTGCTAAATTAAGCTCTACCATTGGTTCTAGAATGTTTAAGAAAGTAAGTCTAGGTTCTCGTAGAACTCAATTCGGACACCGGGGTTTAAAAGGGCAAAACAGTCATTTTGCACTTTACACGTGTCCTTACATTTCGTGATCTCTTTTCACAAATCGGACTCCACGGTTGAGTCCGGAATGTTCGTGATAATAAAATTTCACTATTTTCTGTCTCGTCAGTCGCGCTTCGGGTTTACCGAAATTCGGGGCGTGACACCGGCCATCTCAGATTTTCTCGAGATTTTACTTGCTTCAATATGTTGTACGGAGAGGCGTTTAGAGGAGTAAAGTGGTTGAATTCCTTTAGCCCAGAATTGAAGGAGGTTCTGGGGGCCCCCCTTTTTTCTGGGCTCCTGACTCTCTTCCTGGCCGAGCTGGTGTCCTTCTTTTGACTATCTTTCTTGTGATCGTCTTTCTGAGCTTGCTCTTTGACCTTTCTAGAGGTGTCCCTGGCCTCCTCCAGGTTGATGTACTTCCTTGCACGGTCCATGAGTGCCGCCATGTCCGCAGGGGGATTTTTGGTCAGGGAGTCTCTAAACCCTCCTTGAGCAAGTCCAGCGGCTAGAGCAGCCACTAGGAAACCGGGGCTGCAGTCTGTTACCTCGGTGAGCTCGGTGTTGAAACGTGCTATATACCCCCTGAGTGATTCTTCCCTTGTTTGCTTTATGTTCAGAAGGAATTCCGGACCCTTTCTTAGCCTCCTGCTAGTCATGAATCTGTCCAAGAACCTCCTACCGAGCTCATAAAAGCCAGATACTGAGTTCGGCGGGAGGTGGTGGAACCACTTTAGGGCGGTACCATTGAGGCTGGTCACGAACGTTCTGCATAAGAAGGCATCAGAAGTGCCGTGCAAAGCCATGGTGTGCTGGTAGTGGGAGAGGTGGTCCCCCGGGTCCCCAGTCCCATCATAAGGGGTGAATTTAGGGACGATAAATTTCTTGGGTCTTTCCTCGGCCATGATAGCATTGGTGAACGGGGTGGCCGACCTCCCGAGCAATCTGGCCAGCTCGTCCTGCTCTGGATACTGGGCACCCCTTATGATGGCAGTACGGTCTATTGATTCAGCAACTTCTTCGGCTCTTACTGACCCCCTTGGTAAAACGGGTTGCTGCGAGGCAGGTCTCACGGCCTCAGGGCCTATATGGGTAGGCTGATCTTGGCCCGCTACTGGGGGGTCGTTCTGATTCTCTGGTACTGGTGGTACAGGAACCGCTCGAGGAGGAGATCCTTGTGGAACGTAGTTTACTCCCGAGGCCCCAGGGATGGGGGGTCGGGTAGTACTTCGATAATGGACCTCCGGGACAAAGGCGGGAACCCCTCGACCGGCTGTCGTCGATGGCTGGGGGTCTACACGAATACCGGCAGCCGCAGGAGGCTGCTGCTGTTGAGTGTTTGTGACAACGGGTGGATTTTGAGGATTGGTTTCATGATTCTGGGTGAACATTGCCAGGGTCCTGGTCATGGTCAAAAGCTGTTCCCGTAGCAACTGGTTCTGCCGCCTAGTTTCGATTAGTTCTTCCTGTACAGGGTTATTCACTCGCCCTCTTCCTCGTCCGGCAGTTGGTTGAGGATGAGGGTTTTGGGTGTTGTTCCTGGGTCGCAAGTTGGGAGCCATGATCCCTCTGATAGACGAAAGATGAGCTTAGATTGAGTAGAGCACTTGGTGATTGTCGTTCCCACAGACGGCGCCAAACTGATGCTGCACTTTTTGGCCCACGTGAGATCCAAGCTCGGCTCCCTGCGAAACACTCGAAACAGAAGATCAGAGGACCACCGGGTTGGCTCCGGCGGTAGCCGCTCCGATGCTTAAGTCAATAAATTGAATTGAAAGACTCGTAATGAAAGCCAAAATAATGAGCATGAAAATAAAGCGTACCTTTAGGGTTGAATTTATAGGCAATACCTCTCCTAAGTTGATTAGGATTTGGAGCCATGAATATAGGGATTGGATCTCTGGAGATATCAATTACCTT
Organism: Nyssa sinensis; assembly: GCA_008638375.1. NCBI lineage: Eukaryota > Viridiplantae > Streptophyta > Magnoliopsida > Cornales > Nyssaceae > Nyssa > Nyssa sinensis. Next base: position 20,325,935 of record CM018051.1, on the reverse strand, counting down.
GTTGAATATGGTAACTTGGTGTGGCAGTTTCCTTGTTGGAGATAGCTTCCTTATTTCCTGCTTGGTGCTTACTGAAGCGATGATTAGGTCTGATCATTGATGTGTTGCATTGCAAGCTTGCATCTATACAAGTTAGTCTTTATGGGAGAACTGTCTTGCTTTGATACTATGAGCTCGGCACATGTAGGTTATGCCCTTGACTGACCGAGGATGAGATGTATGACCGAGCATGTACTAAATGGCCGAGCACAGATTATAAGGCCGAACATGAACTAAGCGACCTAGCACAAGTTATGTGGCCGAGCCCGAGCTGGGCGACCGAACACAAGTTATATGGCCGAGCCTGAGCTCTATTATGGGTCATGAACCGATCTTGCAGTTACACGTGTCATGCAGTGGTTGGTGTGTCACATAGTGGTATATCACATCCAATATAAATTTTGACATACTCAAAGCTTCGTAGGGTGTTTTAAGAATCAGAATAACTGTTACATTCCTATTTTTAATTCATAAATATATAATGTATTTTAGTTAAGTTAAAAGTGGTTATTAAGTGAATGGGTTAGTTGTAGGGTGTTTGTGGGTTTCTTAGGTAGATATCTAAGTAGTGGAGTCATGGTTAGTAGTAGGGATGCACAAAATAACTGAGAACCAGAGACTCGATCCGACCCGACCCGACTTCAATGGGTTTGGGTTGGTTCAGGTCAAAGCGAGTTCGGGTTGGTTCAGGTCAAAAAACCAAAAAATTGGGTTGGTTCGGGTTACCTGACCCAACCGGAGAACCAAACCCATAATTTTTTTTATCAACTCTTTTTGTTCCAACTTTTTTTAAAAAAAATATCATAAAAGATTTATTGACCAATCATCATAGCCTCTTTAATTTGCTTTTATATTTGCATCACAAAAAATATTCTCCAAATTTCTCTTCCCTCTTGCATTCCCTCACCCAACTTGATGGGTTAAAAAAAGGATAGAAAATATGATTTTAAGTTTAAACTTTGTTTTAATTATCTAATGTAGTAATGAGTACTTTATTTTTTGGTATTATGATTTTAAGTCACAAATCAATGAGACAGTAACAAATCAAATACATTTGTTAACAAAAAACAATTTGTAAATTAAGTAATTAATTTTCTTTTTTAAAAACCACTGTTATATCAAGTTTTTTTCTTTATTGTCAAAATGTCATAAATACTTAGATGGCTTAATTTTGATTCCATATATATATATATGTATATATATCAAGAGTTGATTTTTTATTTTTCTATTTTTGATTTTTGTAAAAAAAAAAAACTGAACCGACCTGACTCAACCTGAAAATGTTCGGTTCGGGTTGGGTCGGGTCTAACAGTTCACAGTTTCGGTTCTGGTTCTATTTTTTTAGAACCACCTAAGTTCGGGTCACTTCCGGTTTTGCTACAACCCAATCCAACCCGACCCATGTTCACCCTTAGTTAGTAATTGTCAAGTAGTGGAGTCATGGTTATTTATTACCTTCTTGTATTTAAAGAACTTGATATGAATGAAAAAGGTGTTTAATATTTTGATTAACTTTCATGTGAGGGTTTTGGAGTTCTGGTTCTACTCGAATTGAACCTAAATGATGCTTCTGCCCCCCTTGAAGTGGGTTTCTTCTCTATTTTTCTTTCTTTTTTATTTTATTTTATTTTCTAGAAAAAATGTTCATATCAATTGGTATCGGAGCTGGTTATGGAGGATCAATGTATTGATCGACTCATAGCTAAAATCAAAATTTTAGCTTCGAGACAGCATAGAATTTGGAAGAAAAAGCAAGAGATGTTCTTAAATATGAATTCTCGTTTTGATTGGCTTATGATGAGTCGAGGTAGTGAACAAGGGGAGAGCTCTATCAATCATAACGGAACACGAAGAACAAATGGTGATGTTGGTTGGGGCCAAATCGGTTCAACCAATCCAGTTCTACTTTCCTATCACAAGGAAAGCATAGACCCAACAAGTTGGATTTACGAGGTTGAATAGTCTTAGCAAAGAGCCACCCAACCGGAAGTTAAGATGCAATCATGACTCTATTAACTAGTTCTTTATGCACTAATTCATCTACTATTAAATAGTTTACTCTTGTAGAGACCGGCAAGAGACAGAAAAGGAATGAAAAGTACAAAGCTCAAGCTCTACAGACTATGCGAGTGAAGATTTTCATGGGATGTTAAGACATTACCTTTTCAATGGACTTGGGTAGCACTCAAAAAATATGAGCGGTGAAGTAATGAAAAAAATTAGTTTCCTTCCTCAGGGTGATGGAGGGTTTCAAGAAAATACCATTATCGTGAAACTTTATCTTTTACAATTAGGAGGATACCAAACCCATGTGGTGATTGATTTGTTTAATAAATTTGTATATGTCAAACCTTGGGATCCAGATGATTTAGTTTATTTTTGTATTGACCTTGAGGACAACTGTAAGGGGGATGGAATGTTACGTTCCTATTTTTCAAGTCATAAATATATAATGTATTTTAGTTAAGTTAAAAAAAGGTTATTGAGTGAACGGGTTAGTGGTAGGGTGTTAGTGGGTTTCTTAGGTAGTTTTCTAAGTAGTGGAGTCATGGTTAGTTATTACCTTTTTCTATTTAAAGAAATTATTATGCATGAAAAAAGGTGTTGAATAATTTGATTAACTTTTATGTGAGGGTTTTGGAGTTCTGGTTTTACTCGAATTGAACCTAAAGGAGGATTTCGCCCCCCTCAAAGTGGGTTTCTTCTCTATTCTTCTTCCTTTTTATTTTCTAGAAAAAAAGGTTCGTATCCAGGGGTGAAGCCAGGATTTAGATCCAGTAGGGGCAACTTATAACTCACTAATAAAATCAAAACTAATTTCATAAAAATTTATTGTTACTACACGTATCGTAAATAATTGAAAAGAACAAAAAATTTAAAAGTTTGATCATGTCATTGACAAAAAGGATATATTTGCAACATTCATAAATGTTGTACATGTGGTTCGCCTCTTTTGGACGCCTTTTACAAAAAAAAATCTTTTCACATGCTATTACTTCCACAAAAAATTGGTTCCTATTTTCTAATACTCGTAGAAAAATCTTTATAATTGCTTCCGACGAGTCTTCATTTTTTGGAACCGTTGCATGATCATCTCATTATCAATGGTATCCAAAACATCTTTCTCAATATACGTAACTAAGAAATCATTCATCCATTGATCTCCCATTCAGTTGCGCAATTGATTCTTCACTATATTCATCACTGCAAATGCTCTTTCAACCATTGCAGTTCCAAATGGTAGGATAAGTTCTAACTTCACAAGCAAATACACCAATGGGTATACAACATTATTTTTTGTCTCAACTAACCTTTTGGCAAGATCTCCAATTCCTTTAACTTTTGAAAATTCATTGTTGGAGCACACATGAAGTATGTAGGGTCTCAAGATGATTATCAAGTGCCATGAGCTCTACAATGGAAAATTATGATGCGTACATCCGAGTAAGACAAATCAACTTTTCTTTATTAAAAAAAGAGAATGAACCAACTGGACTTAGGCATGCCACACAAAGAAGTAGTTCAGTGTTCGCTATTGTGAAACCGGAGTTAAGCTCTTGAAGTTGCATATCTAACACCATGTAAAATAATCCAACATAATAATGGTGCAAATTAATAACTTCTTGAGCTCTACTTCGTAGCTGACCTCGAACTACAAATATATCATCCATATTTGGGACAACAATATCATGTTTGCTACAAAAGGAAAAAACTTCAATGAGTAAAGCTTCCCGTCCATCTTCTCTCATCATTTGTAGTCATTGCTTGGATACTTGAACTAAGTTCATAGCATTTACAATGTCCTGGTCTTTTCTCTATAATGCTTGAGACAATTTATTTGTAAATCCCAATACACTTTTCATTGTAAGTTGTATACAAAATCAAAAGATTGAATTGAATCCACTAACGCACATGCTTCACCTCTCTGCTCAGAGTTTGTACCATCCTTTACGACAACCTCATGCATATCAATACTAGAGGAGAACATAATAATCAAGTTTATGAGAGTACCATAATGTGAGCCCTAACGTGTATCACCAGCTCGTTGGAGGCTACTTTCCTGATGCAAACCACGCCCACTAGAAATTTCCCCCTTTTTTAGTGCATCAACAACTTTGCTAGTTTGCTTTTCCCTTAAAATATCTCGACATTTGCATGAAGCCCCAACAATATTTAACAAGTTACTAAGAATATTAAAGAGCAAAGCAATTTTGGCTATGATTTTCTAAAACTAGTTACAAGTGCCAATTGAAGTTGATGAGCAAAGCAATGAACATAAAAAACATATTCATTCTCTTTCGTGATAAGGCTTTTAAGACCATTGAATTCTATTTTCATATTACTAGCTCTATCATAACTTTGTCCACGCAATCTTGAGATGCTTAATCCATGCTTTGAGAACAATGCCTCAATTACTGCTTTAAGTGATAAAGCAGTTGTATCAGCAACATACACAATGCCAAGAAAGCGCTTAATGACACATCTTTTTTTATTCACATAGTGCAATATAACAACCATTTGCTCTTTGATTGATACATCACGCGATTCATCAATCAAAATTAAAAATAGATCATCTCTAAGCTCATTAATTATTGCATTAGTGGTTTCTTTGGAAACGGCATGGACTATCTCTTTCTGAATATCATGTGTTGTCACTTTAAGATTTTTCTGAACATTTTTTAATACAACATTGTTGATAATATCTTGTGATCAACAAGAAAGCATCGAAGCTCAAGAAAGTTCCCTTGATTCTTTGAATCCCCAGACTCATCATGACCATCGAAAGGCTAACCTTTGACGTAGAAAAAATCAAATACAATCAACTGTTGTAGTCAAATGAATTCGATATTCCTTTCGAGCCTCATCCTGATTGCCTAGAATAAGCAAGTTCGACGTGTTGCTTTTGATTCATTAGATCTAGACACTTCATATAAGTATAGCTATTAGCACTACTTAAGTCTCCAACATGAGTTGTCAATCTGTCTCTTTTTTTTTTTTTCAATTGGTAAACCCCTCAATTGTGAATGAATCGCCAACTGATTACTAGCCAATATTAGTTCTCATCAAATAGTAATATAAGCAAAAGATAACATCTTTGGCAATACTATACTCCACCCAATTGCCAATCTCTTTAAACCAAGCCGGATTAAAAAGACGCAATTTCTTGTTCATTAGGGTTTGTGAAAAATTATGCTCACAAGGTTGACATGGACCTTTTTGATAATATGCTCTTCGAATTTCGTCCCGATCATTAGGATGATATATAATCCAAAATTTTGACTCGTAGCCTAGGATCAGTAGGTAGATTTTCTAAGTCAACACGACTTTGCTTAGAACAACTTCTTATGTCATCTTCATGATCATTTCCTTTCTTGAGTTGGAGATGGTTGTTCCAATGTTGATTTTCTTTTTAAGAAATTTATCCATAATTGATTCAAAAGTTAAATTGTTTAGTTAGACTTAACCTTCTATCAAGAATATTTTGTAAACATTTGACATGAACAAGTAAATTTGATATTGAATTAAACTTGCATTCAATATTATTATGACAAACATATGAAAGTAAAATATCCATTAATTTCTATTCCTACTTTCTTATATATTTTTTTCACAAAAAATTAAAGATATTGCAAAGATAAATACATGAGAATAAGGGCAAATATGCTTAAAAAAGATAATAGAAATTAGATTTAAAAAACAAGAGTTCATACCTCAAATTTTGAAGATAAAACAAAACTAGAAATCCATTATCCAAAAGTGCTTCAAATAAATAAACCTTATTCTCTTTTGGAATTTCAATGGTTACTAATTAGAGATGGTTTTCGTTCTTGTGAGAACAATAGGAGAAAGAGAGGTGGAGCAGAAAGGGAGAAAAACTGATGCTGAAAGAGAGAGAAGCAGCGGAAGAAAGAGGGAGAGACAAGGGTCAGAAAGGGTGAGAGAGAGAGAGAGAGAAAGAGAGGGGTGAGAGAGAGAGAGAGAGAGAGAGACTTAGCAAAAAAGATTGGTAAAAGATTGAATCTTGGAATTTGGGATTGATAGAGAAAGAGAAAGGCACAAGAGAGAGAGAGAGAGAGACGTGATGTATAAGGGAAAGAGAGTGGCGGAAAGGTAGAGAGAAAAAGTGAAAAATGGTGATAGAGTGTGTGAAAAAAGAGAAAGGCATACCGCTGTATAGGGGGGGAGAGAGAGAGAGAGAGAGAGAGAGAGAGAGAGAGAGAGAGAGAGAGGCAGAAAGGGAGAGAGAAGCAAGGAAGAAAGAAAAAGAGACAAAGGAAGGAGAGAGAAAGAGAAAAAGAGGGAGAGAGAGGCATATAGGAAGAGAGGCGGAAAGGGAGAGATAGAAAGAGAAATAGGGGGGAGAGAGAGAAAAATGGAACCTATAACATGTGGTTGGCCGCTAAAATAAAAAGTTGGAACACTTTTGATAGTGACATATTGGAAGGGTTGGGCGCAATTTTTTAAGTATTTTATTTTATGGGGGCAAGTTGTATAATTTCAAAAAATTACAAACTAAACTTTTTTTTTTTTCTGAAATTTCAGTGGGGGCACCTGACCCCAAGGCCCCCATTGCAAATCTGCCCATGTTCGTATTAATAACCAACTAATACATTGTTATAAAATAAAAACATTTTTTAACATTTATTTTTGAAAACAATAAGAACTAAACCTAATTGGGAGTTAGTTGCTAGCTACTCCAATCCTTTCATCTCTCTTAACTACTTAAATGAACACCTTAAGGCTACGATTGATACATTGGAATGGAATAACAAAGGAATGACTTGGAGTTTGAGAATATGGTGAAACAATAACTTGTAAAGCTTAAAGAAAAGGTAAAAAAGAAGAAGATGAAGATAATTGTATTGAAATGTAAATTACTATTTTTGAGAAAAGACTCATTCTTCCCTTTTTTGGGTCTATATTAATAAGAGAATCTATCTCGAAAATTCTAAGCTCGACTCAAGGTTTTTCTTGAGACTTGAACCCTTAACCTCCATACTCGAGATGGAGAAGTGATACAAATTGAGCAAAAGCTCATTGGTATTCATTCCACTCATTGAATGGGGATGGATTTTGAAAATGATTTGACATTAAAATAAGGATCATGTGACCAAAAGTCCTTGAAAAGTACTATAATTATCATCTAATTCAAGTCCAAACATATTAACCCATCAATTCCTTTAGTTATTTAGTGTCAAATATACCTTTTCTAATGAACTTACCATGAAATCAAGAGCAGTCACAATTTTTTTTTTTCAAAACTTTAAAATTCAAAAACTTGAAATTTATAAATCTATTTTTAATAAAAATTATATATTTAGATTCTAAATATTGAGACCTATCAAATAAGATCCATATTGAATATGAAAATCTGAAGAAAAAAATAATTTCAAATGTGTAAGATTTCAGCAAAAGTATAAAAATTTACACTTTTATAGTGAAAAGCTCAATCCAGCCAAATATGTAAAATTTTACACTTTCATAAAAATTGAGAAAACTCTATTGTTATTAGTTTTATTGAGTTTTTGGCCACATGGTGGATGCTCAAGACTGACTTTTAAAGTTGTGAAAATTTGTTAAAAAAAATATATATTTAAAAAATGGATGATTAAAAACCCATTAGTTGCGAAAAGAGTAAAATTTACATTATAGCATAACTGTAAAATTTTACACATTTCATAGAAATTAAAAAAAAATCTAGATGAAGATCGATTTTGCTGCTTCATTATTTTGAAAGTCCACAAGCTGTATAATTCCAAATCTAGATAGAAGAAATACAAATAGAAGAAGAAAAAAAAACTATCTACTTAAGTTGAAATGGGATGGACTCCATCAGAAGAAAACTCCCTCTAAAGTGTAAAGTCACATATCAAGCTCAATAGTGATATATAACTTAGTGATTCGTCTCTCACTGATTGGAAAAGATGCCTATGATCTCAATTCAACCAACGCAACCCCTCATATTGTCTTTTGCTGAGTCATCTATACCGGCAAAGAGGTTGCAAGCATGGCTTTCCTACCATCACTTGTGGCTTAGAGAGGTAGTTGACGGGGTGCCATAGCCAACAATTGGTGGTGGTGGCGATTAGAAGATGGTTGCAGTGGCTATGACTGGTGGCGTTGGCAGCGGCCAGTGAGGTGGCCATGTTTGACAGTGGTGCAGCGAGATGATGATCGGTGATGATGGCTTCAATCTATGAAGATGGATTGTAAATTGGATCCCCCAATTTCCACTGTGGTTGATGACTACGACGGCGTGTAGCGGCGCACGGTAGCAATGGAATTGATGGTCAATTGTGTGACCGTGGGTTAGCATAAAATATTAGTTATCGGTGGTGTGACGGATGGAAAAGGGGAGGGTTGGTAGGGTTAGGGTTGATGTGACAGTAATAAATAACATATAAGAGTATTAATGCTATTTGGAATTTCGTATGTCCAACACATGTCTAAACATGTTCATATTTGACACGGACACGTGAGCCAAAATAAAGTGTCGGTACTTCATAAATGGTGTCCCAAGCATTTTTTCAATATCGGCCAATACCACCATCATGTGATGTCGTTATATGATGATATGATGGAGTGAATTTCATGACATATCAACCATCATCATCCCATATTGGCTGTTAGGGTCCGTTGTCCTGCACTTCAATAATAAAACTGATAAATTCTAAAATAATTAGGTATCTTTAGTAAGAACTTAAGATCAATTAATTCTTAAAATAATTGATATTGTGGAGCTATTGTAAAAAGTATCACTAATAGTTTAAATAAATAAATAAATAAATGCTTGGGTAAGAAAGCGATATGCTAAAACAATTAACAACATGAGTTCTTATTTTATAATTGTTTAAAATAAGTTGGTAATTTTAAAAATACGGAACACAAGAATTTTTTAAGGTTGAATATATATATATATATATATATATATATATATATATATGGCCTTATATCCACCAACATCATTAGATATAATCTATGTATTTTATTAGTAATATTTTTTAGAGGTCCCACTTACATCCAAAACTTTAGTACCAAGAAGAGCTTTAGATTGCAAAGAGGGCCTAAAAATGATGAAGGAGGATTTTCAATGTAAAATATAAATAAATAAAAAATGTGATTTTTTTTCTTCTAGTTATACCCTACCAAGTGAGATCACAATTCAAAACCATGATACTCCAAATCTTTGATGCTCTTTATAAGGTTTATGTGATGTGGATAGTATAACATATAGTATTGGTTGGAAGTGGGTGAGGTGGGGAGGAAACCTTTTAATATTGGAATACTGTTTCTAAAAGGCATTCATATTTTGATTTGATTCTCCAAATCTCTGATTGTAATGGTTTGTGTAGAACAAACTCAAAAGTAGAGCACTATTGTATTTTAACTTTTAAGAGCCACAATATTCGCAGGATCAAAGAAAGGTGTGATGTCAACACTGATGCATGAAATCCACTGTATGGAACGAAAGGAAAAACGTATATAAAACCACCACCAAGCATTTCTTAAGAAGGTTAAGTGTGTGTGTGTGTGTGTGTATATATATATATATATATATATGACATTAATCATTTTTAATTCAAATATATATATATATATATATAATAAAAAAAAATCAATCAATGAGATTTAGGTTTTAGGATCAAGAGGGACCAAGGCCTTTAGGGTTGTCATATAATATCAAAATTCACTATAATGTGTGCATTGGGAGGCATGGATTTCAATCTTAAATTTTCTAGTCCTTTTCTTTCCCTTTTTCTTTTTGTTCTATCATTTTTCTTGGTACCAATAGAAAGCCGGGGTTGTACATAATAGAATTCATGCATGCAATAGAATTTTATCCAAATTAAAATGGCTTGAAATAGTCCAGTGTGTGTCGAGAAGAGTAGTACGAGTTACTTGTAAACCAATCAAACACAGCCTCATTTGGACTGTGGGATAATCGGGTTGGACTAGATAATTCTTAACATATTCTAGGTTTAATATTTATAAGGATAGTGTTTAGTTCCAAACTCGGTAAAAGGTATTTCCTTTAATCCACATACATGTCATAATTTTAGTGAACCACATATGTAATACACATGTTTTTTTATTTTTTGAATAATTATATCTCATGTATCATTTATATTCCATCCACCTAGAATACATCTTATCCGATCTTGCCTTTTTATGCAGTATACCAAACAGGACCTAAAAGTATTTCTGAACACTGCAACCTTGGCTTATAATTTCACGGGTTAGGCTTAATAAATGATTTTAATATTTTAGTTCATTGTGCTTATTACGTGTCTATTTTATTTGTCTATTAAATCTCTTTTGTAGCCGTTTGTCTTTAGATAAAATGGTTCACATTAAATATTTGGAGACATTTGCTTTACAAGGGATTTGAAAAAATAAATAAATAAATAAATAAATTAATTAATGTGTTTGGCTATTGGAGTTTAAAGAGTTAAACACTTTCTTTGACTTACAATAATGTTTAAATAATTAATGATACAGAATACTACTTGTAATCATGTGTTTACTAACCAATGGAAATTTATGACCTGCACTCAATAGCTCAAGGATTCACCCAAAAGAGACATACGATGGCCACATAAACCTGCACGAGTGATGACCACATCAAATGCACATGAACTCTGGATGAAATTGAGGCACACATGTAAGGGAAAATTTTTACGGGTTCTCTTTCTAATGATAAATAAATTCCAATGGAGTTTGAAGACTATCTAAGTCAAAGCCTAATGTCACGGGCTGATTGCCTCGAGTTATTTTGATTACACAAGAAAGCTTTACAAGCTAGAGATACTGTTACTCTTTGATTTGAGGATGAACCTTCTAGAACTCTACTATAGATACTTTCTATCTGAGTTAAAAGTTCATTTAGGGAATGAGGGATTATGACAAGGGGCTTGGTACGATTAGAAAGAAGAAACTTTTTGATTATACCTTAACTAATGTCATGTCATGCAAAAAAGAGGTAAATGATCTACGCATGTCAGATAGTCTTTAAAAGGATATTATAACCTAAGGACCAAGACAAAATCCTTCATGTTGACTTACCACTGGTACCATCATCTTCATTTTTCTACTTTTTGTCATTTTCCAGTCTTCTCCTATCCTTACCCTGCATTCTCATAATACATTGTTCTAAAATAAAAGCATTTTTTAACATTTATTTTTGAAAACAATAGGATCTAAACCTAATTGGGAGTTAGTTGCTAGCTACTCCAATCCCTTCATCTCTCTTAACTACTTAAATGGACACCTTATGGCTACGGTTGAAACATTGGAATAGAATGACAAAGGAATAACTTGTAAAGCTTAAAGAAAAGGTAAAAAAGAGAAGATGAAGATAATTGTATTGAAATGTAAATTACTATTTTTGAGAAAAGACTCATTCTTTGCTTTTTTTGGGTCTATATATTAATAAGAGAACCTATCTCAAAAATTCTAAGATTGGCTCAAGGTTTTTCTTGAGACTTGAACCCTTAACCTCCACACTCGAGACGGACAAGTGATACAAATTGAGCAAAAGCTCATTGGTATTCATTCCACTCGTTGAATAGGGATGGATTTTGAAAATGATTTGACATTAAAAAAAGGGTTATGTGGCCAAAATCCTTGAAAGTAATATAATTATCATCTAATTCAAGTCCAAACATATTAACCCATCAAGTCCTTTAGTTATTTAGTGTCAAATATACCCCTTCCAATGAACTTTGCGTGAAATCAAGAGCGGCCACAATTTTTTTTTCAAAACTTTAAAATTCAAAAACTTGAAATTTATAAATCTACTTTTAATAAAAATTATATATTTAAATTTTAAATATTGAGATCTATCAAACAAAATTTATATTGAATATGAAAATCTGAAGAAAAAAAATAATTTCAAATGTGTAAGTTTTGTCTCAGCGAAAGTATAAAAATTTACACTTTTGTAGTGAAAAGCTCAATCCTAGCCAAATGTGTAAAATTTCACATTTTTATAAAAATTGAGAAAACTCTATTGTTATTAGTTTTATTGAGTTTTTGGTCATATGTTGGACGCTCAAGATTGACTTTCAAAGTTGTGAAAATTTGTTAAAAAAAATATATTTAAAGAATGGATGATTAAAGTTGCGAACACAGTAAAATTTACACTATTACAAAATTGTAAAATTTTACACATTTCATAGAAATTAAAAAAAAAAAATCTAGATGAAGATCAATTTTGTTGCTTCATTATTTTGAAAGTGCACAAGCTATATAATTCCAAATCTAAATAGAAGAAGAAAAAAAACCTATCTACTTGAGTTGAAATGGGATGAACTGTTAGAAGTATATTAGGGTTATCTATATATTATTATGATATTAGGGTAAATGTTAGCCGCCACACATATTATTGTGTAATATATTAGGGTTTCATAGTTTGTTTCCTTTATTAATACTTTCCATGTACAACCTCATAACCCTCCTATATAAGAAGTTTTCTTATTTAGTTTCAATTCAAGTCAATCTAATACAATGTAATCCTTAGGATTTTTCCATTCTCTCTCTCTCTCTCTCTCTCTCTCTCTCTCTCTCTCTTTCTTTTTTATTATATTTTTTCTTTAATTTTAACACGGTATCATAGCAGAAACGATACCCTAGCTCTCTGCCCCTCTTTTTTTTTGCCTTCCTTTTATCGCCATTTCTCATTATCATGGCAAACGAGCAACCTTCGAATGGAGGCAAGCCTGATGCTGCCAATCCATATTTTCTTCACCATTCCGATCATCCAGGAATGATATTTGTTTCCAAGCCCTCAATGGAGATAATTATTCAACATGGTGTAGAGCCATAATGATTTCTTTGAACACCAAATCTAACATTGTAGAGATTTAAAAAAAATAAAATAAAATAAAATAAATGAATGAATAAAAAAGGGTATGTGACGATAATAATTGGAGATGGACTTGAATATATAGTACGCCATGAGGGGATTAATTATTAAGAAATATAAAATTTATCCAGACCAAAAAAAAAAAAAAAAGCTGTGGGAAGAAGGGGCAACATTATATATATTATATTATATTATATTATATTATATTATATCATATATGAAGCTTCAAGGAAGCTATGGGGAGGAGAAACCGAGAAGAGATAGAAAACAGGGGAGGAGAAGTCGCGTAAGAACAAGAAAGAAAGGAGAAAAAAAAAAAGAAGAAAAGAGAGAAAGAAGAAGAGAGGAGAAGAGGGGCGACGGTTGGCAGAGGGAGAAGTGGCTCTCGCGAGATCTAGAGAGCGAGATAGCTAGAGGATTCAGATCGAGAAATTCTTGCCGATCTCACAACCGGATTTCCTTGCCGTACCACCCATTTGGGTTGTTCGAATCCGGTAGCGGTGTAGGGATATGTATATATGTGTTGGTGCAGCAGTGTAGCGGCAGGACAAGTATGGCAGAGCTACAGCAGGCAGTATGTATATATATATATATACGTGTGGGTGTAGCGTGTAGGAGGTATGTGTGCGTGTTGGTGCTGTGGGAGAGAAATTGTAGAGAGAACGGTGCCTGTTGTGGTTCAGATTTGCGTGTGGGTGATACAGTTTTGTGGATTTCCTCTGTTTTTGCCGTTTCCGTTGAGAACAGAGGAAATGGGGGAACAGCGACTAAGTCGGTCCGTTGATGGGTTTGTGATTTGAATTGAGGGTCGACTGCCTGTTCTTCTATGGTTTCTAGTGGGAGCTCGGTTATCACTACTGTGTGTGCAGCGGTGGAGGAGATCGATGCATATATATATATATATTTGTGTGACAGTAGCAGCAAGGTATATTTATATATATACATGTGTGTGTGTGTGTTGTGCAATGGTGTAAAGGAGATACGGCTGAAGCTACTGGAAGCTTGTGGAGGTCGGGAAAATGTTGAGGCGTTGAGAGAGATGAAGTCTTGAGATGAAGGGATGGCGATAACGGCAGTTTCGGCGATTGGGAAAATATGTAAAACAGCCCAGGTGTGTTGTGGATGCACCTTGATGGATTTATGGGTAATCATTTGAAGGAATCGAAAGTCGATAGAGGCGCATCCTGGGTTCCGATCTGGTTAAGCTACTGAAGATGGCTGCTACGGTCAATTCAGGTGTTGGGTCTCTTGTTTGGGCGATGGCCGTAGTGAAATGGATGGAGTTGCGACGAAATACATGGATTTCAGGTTGGGTTTGCTGATTTGGTCAGGGCTGTGTTTGGAAATGATGTTGTATTGCTTGGTTGTTTGTGGTTTCAGTTGAGAGAAAAAGGGGTTGCAGTAGCTTGTTGGTCATTGAAAGGAAATCTGTATGTGTATGCAAGGTAGTAGTTTATAGAAGTTGCAGAGATTAGAGAGGGATATATATATTATGAGTGTGCGTGTGGATGTTTTAGGTTGAACGGAGAGAAACAATAACAACGGCTACGATGGAGGTTCGGGTAATGGATTTTGATGCAACCCGGGGTTGTGTGAATGTTGCGGTTTGTGAAGTGGCTTGGGATTAAGTAGAGTGGTACAGGAGAATTTAACGATGGAGGGTGAACTTTAAAACGTAGATTTGGAGTATACACATGGAGGAACGGTGACTGCTATGTTGGAACTTGGGCACGGAGTTGTTTAAGGCCTTTAGAGGGAGAACAGATGTAGCCGTTGGTGGATTACTCACTGTCTAGGCATTTTGTGCAGGAGAGGGAACTTGATCCTTACGGTTGGGCAACCCGAACGATTGAGGAGTTGATTTGCAATTCAGGGGCAGCAGTATCAAGGAACATCGAAGGGAAGCTAGAGTTCAAATTCTGAATTGGGACTGTGGAGATTTTGGAGTTGCAGGGGTGCAGCAACTCATGCTGTGCAATTTGATGGGCTAATTTATTAGGGGCTGTTCATGATGATTGTTCTGAATAATCGGTGGAGATGGCTCACTCAATTTCAAGTAAAGAAGTTATTGTCCGTTCATCTAGAAGGTTGACTGAGCCTGGAACTTTAGTCAAAACTTAATAGCCATTCATCGGTTGATTAGGCTACGTAGTGGACATGACTTCTGAGGGTTGAGATAACCCGATCAGGTATGGTACTTTGCTAAGTAAGGAATAGAATTAAATTAGGATTGATGTGCATATTGATTGAATAATTTTTGTGCTTGATAGAAGATCACATAGGGATTATTGCTTTGAGACACTTTGAGTTGATTGTTTATGTATTTCCGTTTTCTTTACGATTATTGGGAATTGTGATTTACTTCTTGAGTTCTCATCATATGTGATTTATATTTTAGAAGGATTGTTGATATTGTGATATGTGGATTTGCGTTGAGATTGATTGAGCATGACACGTAGAATTGTGGATGAAGTCTTGGAATTTGATCTTAAATGTGATGCATTATTTAAAGTTGATTGTTTATGTATTTGTAGATTTAAGTGAAATAATGAACGTGAATCATGACATGTGTTTAAGTTGATTATATGAGATATGCTTGCATGTGGGACTGGTTGGTGATATACATATTATTATCTCGAGCATGCTATATTAATGAAACCTTGTTGCATTGAGATTGCATGAGCATATTGGCATATGGTGAATTCCATTGGGCATATGGCGTGAGTTGAGCACGTGGTGCTTTGCATTATGAGGGTGCAGATCCTGTGGTGAAAAACTCAAAATTGGCCATTGCATTGGTACTTCGATGCCATCGGGGAGTACCCAGTAAATGAGACATGGGTGTGGCATAGAGTGATGCATGGGTGTGTCACGCATATTACCGATGCATTGTGTTGATGAATTTATGAACGTGATGTAGGGTTTTATACAGATGTAGTTTGTACATTGCCATTATATTGTATGCATGATTAGGGAGGCATGTAGATATACATGTACACTTGCACATGCCACGTCTTAATTTTGTTTCTTGCATTAGTATTGTAACATACCAGCATGTTGGCGCTGACCCATTCGTGGGAACCATATTTCAGATGACATTCCCGACACTTGAGGCTTGAGGCAGTCTAGCCGAGTGGAGGAGGCTTGACTGTAGATGGATATTTGGCCCGAGAGGCGTGTTTTGTGATGTACGGGCTTAAGCCCAATGACATATATGTTGTATCATGGTTGTATATTTTTGGTTGTATAAGTAGGCGATATATATTTAACTTTGATAAAGTTGTGGCCATCGAGTGAGGATGGATTGTGATGTGTTTGTATATATATAATGTATTGTGATTATTAGGGAGAAAAAGGCTCGAAAAACAAAGGAGGTTCTGCCGAAATTTTATAAAACGGGAATGGATGTGTATTGACAGAGATATACGGATGCACAGTTATGTTAGTAGAATAGGCTTGTATCTAGATTAGTTAAGTTGTTATTTATTTATTTACTTTCTATTTATTTCCTTTCTTTTGTTTCGTTCAGTCGCGTTCCCCGGGTTTCGATCGGGAATTCGGGGCGTGACAAACATGGTAGTTCATTGTCTAGTTTTGCGCTTTCATGTGCCAGTTCCAATTTTGTGCTCAACCATGCACCAGTTCCAGTTTCGTGCTCCCATGTGCCTTCTCTAGGCTATGCGTTTTCATGCGCTGTCCAATTTCATGCTCCCATGCTCCTTCTCTTGTATTATATTTTTTATTATATTTTTTCAAACTTTGTTTGCAAACTCAAGTTGGTTTACTTCCCACCTTGACTTTGAGGGAAGTGTTAGAAATATATTAGGGTTACCTATATATTATTGTGATATTAGGGTAAAGGTTAGCCACCACACATATTATTGTGTAATATATTAGGGTTTCATAATTTGTTTCCTTTATTAATACTTTCCATGTACAACCTAGCTCATAACCCTCTTATATAAAGAGCCTTCTTATTTAGTTTCAATTCAAGTCAATCTAATACAACGTAATCCTTAGAATTTTCCCATTCTCTCTCTCTCTCTCTCTTCTTTCTTTCTTTTTTATTATATTTTTTTCTTTAATTTTAACATCCATCAGGAGAAAACTCCCTATAAAGTGTAAAGTCACATATCAAGCTCAATAGTGATATATAGCGTAGTGATTCACCTCTCACTGATTGGAAAAGATGCCTATGATCTCAATTCAACCAACGCAGCTCCCATATTGTATTTTGCTGAGTCATCTATGCCGGCAAAGAGGTTGCAAGCATGGCTTTGCTACCATCACTTGTGGCTTGGAGCAGTAGTTGACGAGGTGCCATAGCCAGCAATTGGTGGTGGCGATTAGAAGATGGTGGCAGTGGCTATGACTGGTGGCGTTGGCAGCAGCCAATGAGGTGGCTATGGTCGACAGTGGTGCAGCGAGATGATGATCGGTGATGATGGCTTCGATCTATGAAGATGGATTGTAAATTGGATCCTCCAATTTCCACTGCGGTTGATGACTACGATGGCGTGTAGTGGCGGGCGGCAGCAGTGGAATTGATGGTCAATGGTGTGACCGTGGGTTAGCACGAAGTATTGGTGGTCGGTGGTGTAGCTGATGGGAAAGTGGAGGAATGATAGGGTTAGGGTTGGTGTGATAGTGATAAATAACATATAAAGATATTATTGTCATTTTAAGAAAAAAATTGAAGTGCTAGCTAATAAAAATGGATCTCATTTTAAAAAAAGAAAAGCCTCTTGTCCTGCATCTCAATAATAAAAAGTGATAAATTCTAAATTAATTAAGTATCTTTAGTAAGAACATAAGATCAATTAATTCTTAAAATAATTGGTATTGTGGAGCTATAGTAAAAAGTATCACTAATAGTTTAAAAAATAAAAATAAATAAATGCTTGGGTAAGAAAGCGATATGGTAAAACAATTAACAACATGAGTTCTTATTCTATAATTGTTTAAAATAAGTTGGTAATTTTAAAAATACATAACACAGGAATTTTTTAAGGTTGAATATATATATGGAATATTCCTTATATCCACCAACATCATTAGATATAATCGATGTATTTTATTAGTAATATTTTTTTGGAGGTCCCACTTACATCCAAAACTTTAGTACCAAGAAGAGCTTCAGATTGCAAAAAGGGCCTAAAAAGGATGAAGGAGGATTTCAATGTAAAATATAAATAAATAAAAAATGTGATTTTTTTTCTTCTAGTTATACCCTACCAAGTGAGATCACAATTCAAAACCATGATACTCCAAATCTTTGATGCTCTTTATAAGGTTTATGTGATGTGGATAGTATAACATATAGTATTGGTTGGAAGTGGGTGAGGTGGGGAGGAAACCTTTTAATATTGGAATACTGTTTCTAAAAGGCATTCATATTTTGATTTGATTCTCCAAATCTCTGATTGTAATGGTTTGTGAAGAACAAACTCAAAAGAAGAGCACTACATGTATTTTAACTTTTGAGAGCCACAATATTCGCAGGATCAAAGAAAGGTGTGATGTCAACATCGATGCATGAAATCCACTGTATGGAACAAAAAGAAAAGCATATATAAAAGCACCACCAAGCATTTCTTAAAAAGGTTAAGTGTGTGTGTGTGTGTGTATATATATATATATATATATATATATATATATATATTACATTAATCATTTTTAATTCAAATATATATATATATATATATATATATATAAAATCAACCAATGAGATTTAGGTTTTAGGATCAAGAGGGACCAAGGCCTTTAGGGTTGTCATATAATATCAAAATTCACTATAATGTGTGCATTGGGAGGCATGAATTTCAATCTTAAATTTTCTAGTCCTTTTCTTTCCCTTTTTCTTTTTGTTCTATCATTTTTCTTGGTACCAAAAAATCAATCAATGAGATTTAGGTTTTAGGATCAAGAGGGACCAAGGCCCTTAGGGTTGTCATATAATATCAAAATTCACTATAATGTGTGCATTGGGAGGCATGGATTTCAATCTTAAATTTTCTAGTCCTTTTCTTTCCCTTTTTCTTTTTGTTCTATCATTTTTCTTGGTACCAATAGAAAGCCGGGGTTGTACATAATAGAATTTATGCATGCAATAGAATTTTATCCAAATTAAAATGGCTTGAAATAGTCTAGGGTGTGTCGAGAAGAGTAGTACGAGTTCCTTGTGAAACAATCAAACACAACCTCATTTGGATGGTGGGATAATCGGGTTGGACTGGATAATTCTTATCATATTCTACGTTTAATATTTACAAGGACAGTGTTTAGCTTCAAACTCGGTAAGAAGTACTTCCTCTAATCTACATACATGTCATAATTTTAGTGGACCACATATGTAATACACATATGTTTTTTTTTTATTTTTTGAATAATTATATATATCTCGTGTATCATTTATATTTCATCCACCTAGAATACATCTTATCCGATCTTGCCTTTTTATGCAGTAGACCAAACAGGACTTAAAAGTATTTCTGAACACTGCAACCTTGGCTTATTATTTCCCGGGTTAGGTTAATAATGGTTTTAATATTTTAGTTCATTGTGCTTATTACATGTCTATTTTCTTTGTCTATTAAATCTCTTTTGTACCCGTTTGCCTTTAGATAAAATGGTTCACATGAAATATTTGGAGACATTTGCTTTACAAGGGATTTGGAAAAATAAAGAATAAAAATAGAGTAAAAATAAAATAAATTGATGTGTTTGGCTAGTGAATTTGGAGTTTAAAGAGTTAAACACTTTCTTTGACTTACAATAATGTTTAAATAATTAAAGACACAGAACACTACTTGTAATCATGTGATTACTAACCAATGGAAAATTATGACTTACACTCAATAGCTCAAGCATTCACCCAAAAGAGACATACGATGGTCACATAAACCTGCATGAGTGATGACCACATCAAATGCACATGAACTCTGGATGAAATTGAGGCACATATGTCAGGGAAAATTTGTAAGCAAAGGGTTCAGTTTCTAATGATAAATAAATTCCAATGGAGTTTGAAGACTATCTAAGTCAAAGCCTAATGTCACGGGCTGATTGCCTCGAGTTATTTTTATTACAGAAGAAAGCTTTACAAGCTAGAGATACTATTACTCTTTGATTCGAGGATGAACCTTCTACAACTCTACTATAAACGCTTTCTATCTACTTTAATTTACTCTAGAATGCTTTATACAACTCCTATCTACTCTGTTCTGAAATGTGCCTTTTTATAATACTCCACACAACACTGAGTTAAAAGTCCATTTAGGGAATGAGGGATTATGACAAGGGGCTTGGTACGATTAGAAAGAAGAAACTTTTCGATTATACCTCAACTGTTATCATATCATGCAAAAAGGGTGAATGATCTACCCATGTCAGATAGCCTTTAAATGGATATTATAACCTAAGGACCAAGACAAAATCCTTCATGTTGACTTACCACTGGTCCATCATCTTCATTTTTCTACTTTTGTCATTTTCCAGTCTTCTCCTATCCTTACCCTGCATTCTCATAACGCCATACATTTTCAGGCAGTAAGTGTAAATTTCAAAACTCACAGTACTCAGTAGTGGATGTATGGTCATCCAAAGTTTTGAAAATTTAATTTTTTTTTATCACTATTTTTATAATTTAAAAAAAAAATTATATAAGAAACTCCTTAAGTTTTATATTTGCTCCTCCAAAGTGCATAGTCTAGATCTCCCTGCGCCGGCTTAGTCAAGAAATATTCCTGCTGTCAGCTGTCAGGAACTATGCATTCAAACTTGTAGTCTTCATCCCCAGATAATGCTGATGCGAAGGCAGCATTTCTTAAACCTTCAAACGATGCAGCCAACGGGAAGCATCGGCGCCTGTTTCCAATTAGTGGCTGATCCTCATATGATGGTTAGTTCTTTGATTCGGTTCCAGTTTTCATGCCAATTTATGACATATATGTAAATTCAGAAATAGGCCGGTTTTTTCAATTTTGTTTGGATAAGTAAGAAAATAATAGAAATTAGATAATCATAAGAGTAATAATACATTTCTCAAATTTTTATCTTAAATGATGTAATAGTCACACGTCAGTATACCATTATGACACGTACACTAATTACATGATTTAATTCACTATTAATGTCATATCATTTGCCATGCAAAAATTTGAAATAGAAATTTAAAAATCATATTATTTTCCTTATAATAATAATAACTTTGAATGCCAATGGGCCTTTATTTAATTATTAGGAACACTAGAGTTCTTAAGGTTGGATACATATGGAATCAATTCCTTATATCCAACAACATCATTAAATATAATCTATGTATTTTATTAGTACTATTTTTTAATGTAAAAATTAAAAATGTAACTACATTTTTTATTTATTAATTTATTTTAATAACTAAGATGCCCTTCCAAGCGAGACCACAAAACCATTAACTACCAAAAAAATAAAAATAAAAAAGAGACCACAAAACCATGATACTCCAAATATTTGATGCTCGTTATAAGATCAATTAGCGTGATGTGGATAATATAAAATATAGTATTGGTTGGAATTGGGTGAGGTGAGGTGAGGTGGGGTAGGGTGGATGGAACCTATAAATGGAATCTTGTTTTTAACAGGCATTCTTATTTTGATTCGATTCTCCATATCTTTCATTGTTACATATGGTTAATTTCTGAATAACAAAAACATTTGCAGGATCAAAGAAAGGTGTGATGTCAACATTTGTGCATGGAACAAAAGGCAACGCATTAAAGGAGTGCCCAAATGAAGCATTTCTTAAGAAAGTTAAGTGAATATATATATATATATATATAGACACACACAAAGAGACTAATCATAGTTGTTATCTTAGGGCACAATAATGAAACATTGACAGGTTTGAAGACAAGTGGGTTACAGGAACTAATATTACTGATGATGTCGTTTTCGATTTTCGATAGCCGATGTCTAAAATTTTTTCATCGAAGTAACTGTAAAATATGGATTAGAAGATTACTGGTAGAGGTCTAGTGAAAAATTTTCCGACGATCAAATTAGTAACTTAAACAAGAAATTACTATGAGTGTAAAGTTTTGGAAGTAAGCGCGCCTCTTCAAGTTGAGGTCTTACCCCCTTTTATAAATGATAAATATCTTGTTGTTAAGATCTTCCTAAGAAAGTAGGGATTTGATTTGATTTGATTATTTTGACTTGGTTAATTTTTCGCATATTTCTGAATAACTGACCATTTGCATACCTGTATGGCACTGAACTATGAGGTCTAGATGGTATCTCTTTTGGTCTAACTATTGCGTGTCACTCTCAGCTTGCGAGATGAATCTAAGTATACTAGTTACAATGTTAGATTTTATATTTCTGTGAATATATGTACACCAATATATGTACAAACACATGCCACGAATCGATCATTACTCAATGTTAAATGGAATCCCGAATCTATCCCATCCTCCTATAAATGAAGGCCATGTATGAATCATTCAATATTTTTTATTTTAGAGCCGACTTTTTGGTTTCTTGTGGGTGTAGACTTGTAGTAGCTCTTGGAATTTAAAACTTATAATTGAAAAATAAATAAGAATAATAAAATATGTATTTTCTCTAATCTTTCCCAAATATAATCTCATATTTTACATTTTTTATAATTTTACATTTTTATATTATAAAATTATAACAAAAATATTAGAATTGTCATTCGTTTGGCGTTTACGAAAGGATTCTAAAATAATAAAAAAATTAAAAAAGAACCATACAAAAGAGTAATATGCCAGTTATGGCAACTGTCGTTATATCAAAGCTATTATAACACAATAAATAAAGAGTTAATTAGCTACAAGTTCCTGAAACAGAAACTTTATTATTTTAAAATACAGAATATTTCATTTTTAAGTTAAAGGACAATTCATTAAGTTTTTTCTTTGTTACAAGTCCGGAACAGTGACGTGTCACTTCTTATGCTCCAGTTAATGACTTTTTTAGCCCTTTTGCTTATTTTGGTTTATTTTTAGAAGTTTCGACTTTTAAGCCTTTTTTCTGCATGTTTTGATACGTTTTGATACTTCTATTTTAAATTTTGAGTTGATCTCAATTTGATTCAATGATCATTCTTGTGTTTTAGATCAGAAAATCGATTTGTTCATCATTTGAATTTGAACGTTGCTACATTTTCTTCAATGCTCTATTTTGTGACGATATTTTTTGGTTTGGTTTTGGTTGATTGATCGCAGTTTTAGTTTTTTTTTGTCTTCGAACAAGGTTAGTAATCATGTTGCTTTTATTATTTGCTATTCAATTTTCATCATTTTTGTTTTATTTTTACTCAATGATTAATTTGTTTTGTTTTCGGTAGAGCATGCAATATTTAACTGTTTTTTTTATTATTTTAAGATTGAATAGATTTCGCTTGCTTTCGTTTTTTATTTTCAATTGAATATTTGTTATTTTTTCAACCTTTTTGTTGAATTACTGATGAAATTTATGTATTTCACTGTTTGTTTGTTTGGTTATTGGCGATGTTCTGTTTTTTCATCTAAATTGTATTATGTGTTTGATTAATTATCAAGTGACACATTTGATTGATCTTACATTAGGTTGGTGTTTTTATCATTTTCTTTATGTTTTTGTTTTGTTTAATCGTTTTATCTTGTTGAATTGTTGTCTGCTATCATGCTTTTTGATTTTGTAAAATCTTACACAATTAGTTTTTGAGATTTTTTTATTGTAATTACATGTACTGTAGTTTTTATATTTGTTGAGGCTTATTCTAAATTAATTGTTTATTATTTTCTTCCATTTTTCTTCTAATTGTTGTTATCGAATAAAGTGTAAAATTTTACACATTATTTGATTTATTATCATTTTGTTGTTTAGTGTAAATGGCTACTACTATTTTGTGTTTGGTTTAGTATGACATATGCACAACATTGTTTAAGTGATGCAAAGGGTTGAGATATGATGCTTTGTTGAAATTTGTTTGTCATAGGTGGAATAAATTATGTGTTAATAAGCTCTCAGTTTATTATTGTACAAAAGGTCATCCTAAGTGCTTGTTCAAGAATAATGATGATTTTGAGAACATGTTGAAATTGTTGCAGTTATAGGTGAAAATATGGTTGATATTTTTGTTAAAGTTCCTAATTTTGAAGATAGTCTGTTGTCTAGTGAAATAAATGATTTTGATGGTTTGTTGGTTGATTGTTGTCAAGCTGATGACTGTGAAATTGACCTTCTGCCATTATTTTATACTCACGAGGAGAAGCCATTATTGTCATCTAGTTGGTCTCAAGGTATATCTAATGTTGGATAATGTTTTAAAGGCAGAGTTGGTGAGTTCCGCAATATTTTGTGTTAGTATGCTATTGATTGTGGTTTTCAATTTAAGTATGTTAAAAATGACAGAGATAAAGTGATTGTAGAATGTTTCTTTCGCAAATCCAAATGATATTTATGGCGTATTCATGCATTTGTTGAGAGGGCTAATGAATTTTTCTACATTCGGAGTCTGAACAAGCATCATAGTTGTGGGGTTGCTGCGCGGAAGAGTAAAAATCCACGTATTAGCTCTAGTTTAGTTGGTGATGTAATTTTAGAAAAAGTTTGGGGTAAGCCCTTGACTCGTCCAATGGATGTGATCCATTTTTTCAAGGAGTATCATAGAGTTGAAATCAGTTATCACCATGCATGGTTAGGGGTTGAGAAAGCTAAATGTAAGTTGTATGGTGATGAGGCTTTATCGTTTAACCAATTAAGGTGGTATGTAGAGGAGGTTCGCAAGGTTAATCCGAGAAGTCACATACATCTTGACTTTGAAGTTGATTCAAATAGATTTAGAAGGTTATTTGTAGCGTTTGATGCTTGTATATATGGTTCCCAATATTGTCGACCAATGTTTTTTTATGAACAACACGTTCTTGAAGGGACGATACAAGGGTAATTTGATTTTTGTTGTTGCTAAGGACGGTAATCAAGGTAATACTTTTATATTTATTTGCATATTTATTGTATGTGGAGCAAAATGTGCTTTTAACTATTTTTAATGACTTATTATATGTCTAAATGTGTAAATTTTTACACATTTACTATTGTGTTCAATTTTTACCAGTATTTGTATTTTATTAGATCTGTATGTCTCCCATTTTTTATTTTTTGTTTTTATTGGTGTAATGGTTGTTTTGTTTTGTTTTTTTTTTTGTGGCATATTATACAGTTTTTTAAGTCTTATGATTTTTCTGAATGTGTAAAATTATATAGTTTTAGATTCTCTACTGCAACAGATATGTTAGTGTATATCTGATGTTTGTATCAATTTATTAGAGTTTATAATAATATTCTGAATTTATATTTTTTATTGTACTAAATTGTTTTTATTAATATTGGATCTTTGATTGTATGTTCATCTGTTGTATGTATCAGGATTGTTTCCTATTTGTTTTGCTATTGTCAATTCTGAGAATGATAACAATTGGTATTGGTTTTGTTTACATTTGTCACAATTCGTTGGGGATGAAAGGATTATTACGTTTATATCAGATTGCAATGCAGGATTGCTTCAAGCTGTTCAGACCTTTTTCCCTCATTGTTTTCATGGATACTGTTTGCACCATTTGAAAGGAAACCTGAGGGATAAGCTTTCTAGCATGAATAAGTTGTTTAGGGACTGCATGGTTTACAAGTTCAGAGAGTGTACCTATGCTCCCACGTTGCCTTTTTTCATGAAAATCTTACTATATTGTTTAATGAGGGTGGTAAGAGGGTAGAAAAGTTTATATCGGAGTTACCATACAAGCATTGGGCTAATTCTTATTTTGAAGGACAACGGTACAGGGAGATGACTTCAAATGTAGTGGAATCTTTTAATTTTCAAATTCGTGAGGCCAAACAATTACATGTGATGAAGATGGTTGATACAATATGTAAAGATTTGAATTTTTAAGGCAATTTTTTTTTTAAATAATTTTTTTTTGTATGTGTGTTATGTATGTGTAAGTATGTGTAGTGAAATATATATATATATATATATATATATTATATGCATGTATGTTATGTATGTTATATATTTGCATGTGTATATACATATATATGTGTTCAATGTAATGTATGTGTATATATATATATATATATTTAAAAAAGAAGTGTGTGTGGGTGTGCTGTTGTGTACAGCAGTGTGTGTGGGTGTTCAACCGTGTGTGTGTTGTATGTATAATATAATATATACATATATACATATATATATATATATATGTATCCCAAATGACAACTTGCATTAAATGCAAGTTGTGGTAGATAGGGAGGAGAGTCAGAAAGGAGAGTGGGAAAAGAGAGAAATAGGGGGCTGAGGTGACCTTGCATGTGAATTGGTGTATATGGCTATGTGTATAGGTTGAGTGTGTATCCGTTGGGTTAGAGAGAAAAGAAATCAGTGAGAGGGAGACTGTGCAAGAGAGGTCGTGAGCATTGGGAGGTGTAACACCCCGACCCGATTAATTAATAATTAGTTCGCTAATTATTAATTAGAACCGACATAAAGAATGATTAGGGCAGCTAATCGGGAATCTCTCGGTGGTCACGATAGATCAATAAAATGATTAAACGCGTCAGAAATGAGGGTGTAATACTCGGACCTAATTACTAATTAATTAGGTGAAGTGATGTCGTTTTAACATAGTGGGAACTCGAATTAGCAAACTATGACGGTCACAAATAAGTAATAACCGACATAGGACCTTTGGTGTCGAAGCTAACTGAAATACGAAACCCTCAGAAGAAACCATTTCGAAAAAGGAGCAACAGAAAAGAAATTAGAAAGGAAAAAGCTAAAATAAAATTCTGCACCAACCAAACAGGACCTAAGCCCAAAATGTGAAAAAATACCTAAAAGTAAGGCCAAGGGGATTTGAACCCTTGACCCAAAATAATGGAGAAATTTAGACCCAAAAAGTTAACCACTTGGGCTGCTCACATATTATGACTTATGATGCACAAAATATGTATATATGTACAAAATTGGCCTCTCCACCTCCCAAAGCAGCCAATCAAATTTCATGCAAGCCCCCTCATCATTCCATCTCAACTCCCACATCAGCCCACATCATCCTGATTCAGCCACATGATTGTATTTCAGCTCCCTTGATGTGCCTACATGAATAGGTGTGTAAGTATATGTAGGTGTGCAATTATATAGATGAGAGTATGTGTATAAGTCAACCAACTAAAACCCTTAAGTTTGTGTGTATGTCCTGAATGTTCAGAAACTGTATGTGTGAGAGTGATTGTGAGTGAGGGACCTTATGTGAGATTGTGTAGGTATGCAAGTGTAAGTGGGAGTGCATGCGTGTGTGTGTGATTTACTCAAGTGCACAAGAGGGAAGGGACTGAGCAGACCTAGAGAGGATTGAGAGGGTCAAAACTGGGCCACGGTTGAAAGGGGAACCACCAAGGTATAAGGTCTGAAACTGTCTTGTTTTCATTTCCTTCCTTTTTGAATTTTTGGTCTCTATTTCAGTTTGGTTTGGAGATTTGATTGCATGTATGCTTAAAAATTGACATTAAGGGACTATTATGAATAAACAAAGAGGGTCAAAAGGCTTAAGAAGCCAAGAACCGAGAGGGAACTCCATTGTTGGACCTCCAACAATGCAGGTCTTTCGACCAAAGCCACACGAAGTTTGGCTCGTTAAACCTTGAACTAGACCTCAAGAGCATTCCAAATACCATAATCCGAGACCCAAACACTCAACTTAAGGCCACTAAAAGTCGACTTGCAGGTCATGGGTTTAGAACCCAACCTCTGAAACAGACACTTAGCCCTTGTTTTTAGAATGGGGATCGAATCCCCTTCGTATGAAGGTCACAACAAGACAAGAACCAACAGATTTGGTCCAGAAATGAACATTTGGGAACTAGTTGTAGGTTCGGTAATTCTTCTTGGATAGAACCCTTTGAGCTCGATTTGATGCCTCAAATGAATGTTAAAATGTTTTTTCGGCTTCCATAAATATATTAGAACCAAAAACAGTGAGAATCGATGGCTGAAATCCCACGAAATTAGCTTTGAAATTTTCAATTTTTAGGGTTACTGTTCATCGTCCTGGAGAAGACGATGAACAGTAACGGGTTGGGCATCGAGTCAGTAATGGTTCGGGCCCCGACCCAATTGTGGATGGGTTAAACATTTTAAAGTAAAACTTCGTAGTTTTACTTAAGGGATTTTTAATTTTAAATTAGGGCTGACGTCATCATTACATATTTAGCCGAAATTACATTTAGACCCCCAGAAGATTCTAAAATGCTTTTTCAACCCCAACAGGTTTTGGAAATTCTGTTCTGGCCTAGCTTCTGAACATTTAGTACATTTAAGCCCTTGGAAATTAAATAATTAATAAAATAAATTATTTTATTATTTTATTAATTAGGTAAAATGACGATTTTACCCCTGAGTCATAAAGAAGTCATATGAAGTCCAAATTAAATAAATAAATAGTGTATTTTTACTATTTTGGGCATTTTGGACTCAAAGTGGAGTCCGATTTGTGAAATCAAGACCCGAAAAATAAAGACACTCAAATGGTAAATGACTGTATTGCCCCCAATGGTACCCAGGGCCAAATAAACATGAAAGATAGTCCAATTTAATTATGTCGGATGTTCTGGACCTAATGGTGAGGTCCATTCTATAAATTGAGGTCCTGAAAAGTTTGGCTAGAAGACATATGAAATTACCAAAATGCCCTGCTGCTATACGAAGTCCAAATAAAGTCCAAATTGGATGAAATTGATACTGATGAAAGCCCAAATAATTATGAACTCACATATGAGACTAAATAAAAATTCAGGGTCAGAATATCACCAAATAAGAGATGACCAAAATGCCCCTGAGCATGGTAAGTGCAAAGTAGAAGTCGAATAAAGGCCAATCTGATATGATGAATTTTCATAAGCATAATTATGAAAGCCGAAGGGCTAAATAAGACTCCGGAACAGTCAACGTATAAAATGAAAAATGATCGATGTGTCTCGATGACCAAAAGCAGATACCAAATGAAGTCCAAAAGACTTAAAAATCTATATATGAGATATATGAAACATTCTGAGGACCACGACAAGGTTCGGAGCAAGAATGACAAAATTACTATTTTGCCCCTAAGGTTAAATAAATACTTAATGGATAACGAATGAAGTCTAAATGGCCTAAAAGACGATTCTGAATGTTACTAAGCTCATTTAAGGAATATAATAGCCTAAGTTGAAACCCTGAAATGGGGAATTAAAACACTTAACTAAATAGATTAAGTTCAAAGGAACTCAAAGCATTGCACAACCATGTATGGGACTAAAATGGGTACTAATTCATTGTGCAATATTTTGGAACTATGATTATAGGAACCTTCATAGGGAAGAAGAATGAGACTTGAATTAATAGAACTACTGAAAGTTATTTTGAGGTAAGTAAAACCTGGACTTTGTTATGTGTCTTTCCTTAGCCTTGTCCCATTTCTTTCTTCCTACTGCCACCGTGTACTCTATTATTTGATATGCCTTGATCTCCACAATTGATATTGTTCTATCTTGTGGACTTGATGAGTTCTTGCATGTTAATACTCTGATGTGATTTATACGTATTCCTTTGATGCTCGAATACTGAACAGTATATGACACACGATAAGAAAAGTATTGCTCCACAACTTGTGAAATTATCTATGCATAACCTGATTTTATTCTCGATAATACTTGATTCGTTACACACTTCAGCCCTTAGGGGCAAGATGCTGACAGTATACACGTGGTTGTGAGTGTCACATCGCATGACTGGGCTACACGTGGGTGTGAGCGTCACTTCGCACAATCGACACGTAGTCATGGAAAACATGACGTACGACTTGAGTCCTAGAGGACACAAAAGTTAATAGCGCTGTGCTGTAAGCATGAAAGGGTATGCCGGGCCCAAACAGATAGAATCTAACAGATAGTTTCTTATTATCTCTTACATGACATGCTTTCGATTTTCAATATGTTATATACCTTTGAGTATCGTTGATATCGTATTCCTTGGATTCTTGATATGCTTGTGAGCTTTTCCTTGGAATACCCCTTGTGTACTATTTGATATAATGACATGCCTATATAGACGTTTTCTGATTTCGGCAGCACGTGAATTGGCTATTTCTTGTTGTTGGTTTGAGCACTTCTTGGAATGTGCCAATCGGACCTGAAGGTCATTTCTATCGATTTATACATTGGTGACTGGCTATTGTGACTTCTATCATGTCTTCTGTTCCGACATTCGTTCATTGTTTACCTCTTTGAACTAATCTTGACCCATAACAGAGGAAAGGACTTTACTTACTGGGCTTTGTTAGCTCACCCCTCCCTTATATTTTTCAGGTCAACAAGAAGTAGGGGAACCCTCAGGCGCTCTAGAAGTCTAGACGCTGCTAGCTACTAATAGCTCCTTCTGGCGAGTTTTCGTATTGAACTAAATATGGGAAGCTCTTAATTTCTCCCATGTCACTATGATCCTGTCAATCTGTGTTTTTGGAGGATCTGTACTTAAAAACACTTATGTTCTTTTGGCGTGTATTAAGTGATGTCCTGACTATGCTACCAATTTTTATTATTGACTATAAAATGTTTTATTAAAAATTTACTTAGTATTTCAGATCCTTTTGACGGGGAACGGCCCACAGGCCGTAGACCTGGTCACGGACCCTTAATCCCCATAAGGTGGGTTTTGGGTTGTGACAGGAGGAGTCCAGGAGGTGAACCAAGAAGGAAGAAGAAGGAGAGAGGCACTGCAACGAGAGAAAAAAAAAACTCAAAAAAAGGTACACCCAGTTCAGTTCTGTTTTTAAAATTCAAAGCATGTTGGTTGTTTTAAAGCGCAGGGTCGTGTAGACGATTTTAAAAGGAATATAATGCAAAAAGAATAAGTTGAAATGGTTAGGAGATGAGAGAGATATGGTGAGTTGCAGGTCTGGGGTGAGTGATTCGGTTTCTTATATTTTATGTATCAAACTCAAAATGAATGATGGGAAATAATTGAGATGGGTTGCAGGTAGAGGTCTGAACAAAAAAAGTAAAAACAGTAGGGGTAGAAGCTTAAAACATCAAAAAATGAGTTGGCTGGAGCCACTGATCTTCCCATTTTCGTGAAGATCTATTGAGCCAAATCAAAAACTAGCTTTAGAAATGAAATCCCCTCGAAAAACTAGAAAACACTGCATTTTCAAAACATTGAAATTTGGCCGAAAAGTTCTCACCGATGCCGGAATCTCGTCGAAACCCTACCGAAAAAACGGGGAAGAAAGGGTACTGTTCAGGGCTCGGGTCCGAGTCGGGTTCATGTCCTGGTCAGTTCGGGTCGAGTTAAGACCGACCCACCCTACACGTGTCAGCCGTATGTTTTAAATTTAAAATGGGATTGGGGGTGTTTAGCTACAGGGTTAAGAAATTAAAATTGAAATTGAATTAAGAATAAAGATATACTATCCCTGTTTTGGGGTTAGCCACTGTTTGGTTATTCGAATTTGGAATAGGGGATTTTGAAAATTTCAATTTAACCCCAGAACTTTGAGAAATCCCAATTTGACCCCAAAACTTTTAAATAATTATAGTTTGACCCCCCCTAAATAAAATATTAATTAATTAATTTAATTAGTTTAATTATTTTAAATATCACAAAATGGTCCGGAGTCCAAATGGGACAAGTCATTAGTGTATTTTCACTATCTCGACCATTCTGAGACTAATGGTGAGGTCCATTTTACAAGATGGGGTTCCATAAAAAATAAAAGACCGGTAATAACATTAAAAATTACCAAAATGCCCCTAAGTTAGAATGCAGTCAAACAAACTCTGATTTAATTAAACAAATAGTGGAATTTTATTATCTTGACCATTCTGGACTCAACCGTGGAGTCCAATTTGAAAAAAAAGACCTCGGGGTGTAAGGGCCCGTAAAAGTGCAAATGACCATTTTGCCCTTTTTAGCACAGAAGTCCAAATTGAGTTCTGTAAAAACCTAAACTAACTTTCTTTAACATTCTGGACTCAATGGTAGAGTTTATTTTAGCAAAATAGAAACTAACAAAATAAAGACATAAAATTTGATGAATAGCATAATTTAAGTAGCAAAAGAACTGAGTTATATTTTATGATTTTAGGGACACCGAAAGGCAAGGAGAAGGTGGTCTGACCTTCTGCATTATCACTGTTAGTTCAGCTACACTGCGAGCATGATTTCTTAGGGTTGAGACCAACCAATCAGGTATGATGTTTTGCTAATGTAAGAAATGGGGTTAAGTTTAGGGATGTTTTATAGGTGGATTGAATAGTTTATTTGCTTAATTGTTGTTTGGGAATTATTCAGATTATGATTATTTGATGACTTGGAATCGTTTGCTTACGTGTTTTGTGTTTTTCTTATGTTCTTGAGAATTGGTAAAGTGATGAATGTGATTATGACCATGTGATTAGATTGATAGCATGAGATATGCATTCATGTGGAATAAGTTGGTGGTTTAAATGTTATTGTTGCTTTGAATGTGGTATATTGTTGAAAGCATGCTTCATTGAGATTATGTTATTGTGTGGTAATTCAAAGCATATTGGCATAGGGTGAATTCTTGAACATATAGTATGGGTTGAGCACGTGGTGCTATGCATTATGAGGGTGTAGATCCTGTAGTGAAAAACCCAAAAATTGGCTATTGCATTGGTACCTGATCCATCGGGGGGAGGCCCATAAAGGGAATTGGTACTCTAATCCATCGGGGTGAGGCCTGTAAAGGAGACATGAGGGTGGTATTGAGTGCATGGGTGTGTCATGCTGCATACTTTCATTACATTATATTAATGCAATTGAAAAGCATTTAGAGATAAATGTAGACTTTGCACATGCCACGCTTTAATCTTGTTTCTTGCATTAGCATTACATTGTACCAGTAGTTGAGCTGACCCATTCATGAGACATCATATTGCAAATGACGCTCCAGAGACTTAAGACTTAAGGAAGTCTTAGAGCACAAAGGAGACATGAGTCATGGAGACCTTAGGCCCGTGGGGCGTATGTTGATATTGTATCAGGGCATAATCCCCATACTATTTCATGTTTATTTGTTGTTATGAAACAATGGGCAAGGCCTTATGGATTGTCATGGAACAGTGAGTTGAATTAGTGTTTGAAATGGATGTAATTATGCTTTATTATTTATTTCCTTTTTGGTTTCGTTCACTCGTGCCCAGGTTCGTGAGAATTCGGGGTGTGACACAATACGTGTCAAATTAATAAAAAAGATTTTTTTCAAGAATGGAGGAATGCAAGAAAGGTATGGTGTGGTATGTCCCAAAATTGAAGCAAAGTTGGAGGCAGTGGCTAATATTGGGAGGTCTTGGGTGGTTAGTCGATTGAGTGATGGTGTTTTTGAAGTACATTCTCACCCATCTGTGGTTGTTGACATTGGAAAGCATTTTTGCTCTTGTTATAAGTGGTAGCTAAATGGTTACCCTTGTGTCTATGCACTAGTAGCAATTTAGAACTGTGGTATGGACTTAAATGCTTTTGTTTATCATTATTTTCACATCAGCAACTACAAAGAATGTTACTCTCAGTCAATCTATCCCATTTCAACTGTTAAGAAACTTGCTTTTAATATGGGTAAAGATTCAATCCTATTGCCTTTGTCAAAAAAGCAACCTAGTAGGACAAGAAAGAAGAGGCTACATTCAAAAGGGGAAGAGGTGAGGGAGATTAGATGTGGTAGGTGTGGTCGGATGAGTCATCACAATAAAAAAAGATGTAAAGAATCTTTATAAAGCATCTGAGTTTGAATTTGTAAAAATGTACACATTTCTTTTGATTACTTATAATAGAATGAGACTTTTATGAATGGCTTTTTTTTGTTTTTGTTATTAGATATTGAATTGTATTGCTTTACATATATTATATTGAGATTGGTTAAAATTTTAGTCTTTGCAAATATATTTATTGATGTAGCTCTTGTTTTTTCCATAATCAATGTCTGAATGTGTAAAATTTTACACATTGGTTTGGATTGCTGCAAAAGAATGTTCTGTGTATTGAGATTATTTTAAGACTTTACTATTTGGAAAGGCACTTTAGGATGTAATTCTTGTTCTTGTATAAGTCAGTGTCCGAATGTATAAAATTTTATACATTTCTTTTGACTACAAATTTGTGAATAATGCTGCAATTTTCAATATAACAAACTTAGATAACATTCTCATTCAATCATAGTAATTTTCATTACATTTTCATTCATTAAAAAACAAATACACATCTTAAAAAAATTATTTACATCACATTCATGTTCAACATTAATTTTTAGTACATTTGTAGCATCACTTTGGTGTATTTGGATTCTTGATCCTCTTCACAATGTACTTATTCTCCTCCCATGACCTACCTTCATCATACAGAAATGTTACAATTAGTTGTGCTCTCAGTAATCTTATGTCATTGATGCCCAATGTTTGTTTCAACGGTTCATTGAACATTATTTGGTTCATTACATATAAAACTATGATTCCACAATCTAATTTGCATTTTACAATAAATTTATTAGTATATGTTTTTATGCATATTGATATATATATATATATATATATATATCTATATTTAATATGATTTATAAAGCTGTCATTATGATCCAAAGGTTTGTTGCGGTGAATCTGTCATTTCTGTAAGCTTTGTTTTCATCTCTTGAGTTGAAATTTGTGAATTTCCGAACGCTTGTGCACAAATGTGTTGCTTTATAAAGTTATCAACATATTCTCTCTACAAGGCAATAACCAATTGTTATTACTATTATTTTTTAAAAAAGCAGCAAATGAATATGTACTATATTCTTCTTAGTTTTTCATATTATGTAAAAGTTACAGAGTTATTAAATTACCATTTCCTGTGCATCGTCCAAATAGTGGTCCCCTATGTTCTCCCTTGGTTGCAACGAGTTATAGAACTTCCACTACCCCTCGTTTGTGTCAAACACAACTAGAATCTAATGGTTGTTGCTCTTGTTGTGCAACGGAAAGTGCAAGAATAGGTATTTCCATGGTGCTATTTTGAGGTATTTGTCAAGAAGTGCAACCCCGAGTTCTATGTTGTTTTGTTTGATCAAATGTTGTTTGACAATAAACGAAACTCGTTATAATTCTATTTAAAAAAAAAATACATGTAAAAATAATATTATTATTACCATGCAACGACAACTGAATATAAATGATATTCCTTCATGTGATGCATTTCCAGCTTCAAGCCTTTTATCTTGTGTGCGCATCAATATTCTTGAATAACTTTCTATTACCTGCGAATTAAAAATTATTATCAGTTAGCATTTAAAAAAAAAAAGAGTTTATATGATGTTGGTTTATCTGGTGTTTTTTTGCATTGTACTCACAGTGCTTGAGGTGTCCTTTTCGTCAGCCAAATTCATAATATCTTCAAATGATATGAAATCAATAGCCCCATTTGACCACACAGTTGCACTGTCATTATCATTAATAAAAAATGTCAGAATTAGGTGTTATAGAAATGTGTAAAATTTTACACTATAATAAAAGTGGAAATTATAAGTTCAAATTGTTGTACTTACTCTTTTTCTTCTAGCTCATACATCCTTGACAATAGCTGGAATTCATTTTTCTGAAATGATTTTAAAACAATTGTTTTTCTTAGTCTTGTCGTAATCATTTGACTTGGAGTCTTTTTGAAATTGATTTCTGTTGTGGCACATCAAGAGCTGCTTCTGTCTCTTCCTCTGTAATGTCAATGGGTTTGTCAAGGACACCATTTTTTGTTCCTCATTTAGGTTGTCTCCTTGTCGATCTTTTCTTCTTTTTGGTTTCATTTTCACTTTTTACCTTTGCCCTTTTTGCCACAATTTCAACCTCATCTACTTTTTTTTTTTTTTTTTTTTTACCTTTTTACACCCCTGGCCATCTCATATTCATAACCAGACATGTGATTTTTCTTCCTTTGCTTTGTCATTATCCTTTTCACATATGAATGTTTTTCTTTCAATGTTATTTTCTTTTCTTCCTGCTGTTGTATTCCTTGTTGCCTGATTTTTTGAGTGACCTCGTGTGTTCTTATCTATTCTATTTGTTCAAGCATCAACTTTTTTTCATCTTAGAGGCTCTCAATTGTTTTCGTTAGATTGAAAATCAGTTTGTCCTTTTGAGCCATTTTTTCTTCAAAATGAGTAGCTTGATTTGTACAAATGTTTCTCAATTTACGTATCTAAAAATACATTAAAATAAGTATTGATATATTGAGTTATCAAGTACTGTAAATTTTGACACTCTTGAAGTCTAGCATAATTGGAGTCTCTAAATGTGGAAATTTTACACAATTGAAGTCTAGCACATGTTGTGCCTAAATGTGCAAATTTGTAGAATAAAAGTGTCAAATGTGTAAACGTTTACACTTCAGAATCTTTACATATCTAAAGTGTGTGTAAACATTTATACTTCAGATTAACTAATGTGGTTTCTAAATAAATATAGAGTATCATTGTTACATACCTGATCTTTGGCTGCTGCAAGCTCTTTACTATCTTCATCATTACTTTTTATTAGTTGGGTTATTGATTATGCAATAAGTTCTGGAAGTTGCTCCTCCAAAGCATTTGCCTGATCATGTTTATCATTGTAGTATTTCATGAGATCTGAGTGTTCTTGCTTTAGATGATGATAATCCCTCTCAGATTCAGTTGATTTAAGACATAATTCTTTAATTTCCATCAATCCTTTACTACATTTGTCTTTTCTCTTCAAGTAGTACTGAAATACCCTTAAGGGGCTTTTCTTCCAAATTCATTTCTGTGTGCTTGGTGTTATATTTTGTTTCCTTTTTCTCTTCAAACAAAACTAGCTCCATGTTGTGTGGTTCTTGAAACTCCTTGAGGAATGTTTATCTATATTTTGTTGCAATCACCCATCAGTGTATCGCAGATTACATCAATTGATCCAAGAGCAGTTTTGAGTTGGATATCATCAACATCATCAACCCCATCCTTTGTGATAAGTGGAGTATTTATGTCATCTCCTTGTACTTGCCTATAATTTTCTTCATTTTCCAAATCTTTATTTTTTGTCTAGAATACTTGGTCGAGTACTGGTGTTTCTAGGACAGTTTTTTTTGTTTTCATTATCATTAGTACTTTGATTGGTTTTTGTACTCTCATCTATCTTCCTTTCTAATGAGAGTCTATTGACTGACTAGTACTTCTATTCTCAGACAAATCAAGACATTGAGCAATATATGCACTTAAAGTATCTGTTTCAAAAGAAGTTGAATAATCATTTTCTGAATCCAAATTTTGGTCCTCATTTATTATTTTTTTTTCAATTCTACTCTATTTACCTAACAAAAAAAATGAATTTATATGATTAAGGTTGACATGTCAAAACAACAATATGATTAGCTTCGTTAATGCATGAAACCTATCTGAAAAAGTGTAG
The DNA here is from genome assembly GCA_008638375.1 of Nyssa sinensis. NCBI lineage: Eukaryota > Viridiplantae > Streptophyta > Magnoliopsida > Cornales > Nyssaceae > Nyssa > Nyssa sinensis. Next base: position 20,288,551 of record CM018051.1, on the reverse strand, counting down.
AATTTCACACATTCAGACAAGGTATATACTGAATGTGTAAACTTTACACATTCAGACAAGTTCTTTAATACAAATTTTTCATACTTGTGGTTTATCAAGATCATGTCAATCTATAAATTTTTACAATTTCTGATACATTGTATTTTGAATGTGTAACTTTTTACACTTTCTAATAAGTCATGTCCAGTATGTGTAAATTTTTACACATTCAGACAAAGTACATTGTGAATGTGTAAAATATTACACATTCAAAAAAGTTTTATCATATAAAGTTTTCATACCTCTGATCTATCAAGATCTTGCAAAATTGTTTGACTTATCTTCTTTTGAAATGTTGGGAGATCCCATTTCAAAAACCTTGGGATTGATTTCTTTGGCCTTGGTTTGATTATGTTTGTATGCTCACACAACCAAAACTACAACATAATTTTTTCATAAAAGAGATTAGTTTTAACTATGTTTTAACACAATATTCTTAAATGTTGAAACATTTGTGTTCAGAATATTACTTACCAATAGTGCCACCACACAACTAGTGACTTTTTTGGGATCCTAGTAGTATCTCTCAATAAATGACATCAGTTGATTTCTAATCATTGCCGACCTTCAATGTACTGTATGAAATGTCACGCCTCGAATTTCTAAAACCCGGGGAGTGAATGGAAATGAATTAAGAAAAATTAATAAAAGACCATTAAATGGATTTAGTTGATTACACGTTTATTTTCCCATGTTTTCCCAAAATTAAGAATGAAAATTTGCTACTAGACTTACCCAAGATGGGTTTCAAATGCCAATCAAATATCTCCCCCAACCAATGGTCAAAATAGTCTAAGTCATGTTCAAGCATGGCCCCCAAGATAGCCACAAAAAGGTCTCTAATGTGTCTTGGAATAATGGCCCAAATGGGCCCCAAATGCCCTAAGGCATAGACCAAGAATAGGTCAACAATCCTACCTAAAGTGGTCTAAGGAAGTGGCCAAACATGGCCTTGAATAATGACTAAAATGTGTCCCAAAAAGGTGTCCAACATGACTTGGTATAATGGCCAAAAGTGGCTAAAAAGAGGCTAAAAAAAATGGCGTCAAACATAGGAAAGAATGGTCTCAAAATGGCCTTAGAAGGCGAGTCATGGCATGCCCATAACATGCCTAGGCAGCAGGTTCGCACAGGTACAAGGCGGCAGGCGCGCAGGTTGGGCTGGCTGTTGGCTGCTCCACTGTAGCTACAATGTATTTGCTGCAAGTTGATTTTTTTAATTTTTAGCCTACTTCCTCAAGGTTTTTAACCCCCATTTTTTGGCACTTTTCCTATCTATATTTGGGCATTTTACACACCTAATAACTCTTTTTAAATTTTCAAAATTTTGACATAGTCTCCTTTGTTTTCTAAACATTTTCTACCTAATATCTTACAACATTTTATATACAAGTATATGCACAACCACCCTCACTCGATGGCCACAAATTTATGAAAATTTAACATACACCTACATTATCAAGTAAATTCAAGGCTCAATGCCTACTTTCCTAATTCCTCATATGCTAACATTCATACTTGCATATAATTCTTACCATGGTCCTTTTTCTTACATTGTTCTCAACATATACATGTAACGCACATTAAACAAAAATACTTTATTTGTCATTTGGGTTTAAGTCCTTACATTACAAAATGGCCCAATGCCTATAGTCCATCGTTTTTCCAAATTAAACACAAGCTATTTGGGCTTATGCCTATACATACAAAATGTAGCCCTTAGGCCAAATATACTTCAAAATCTATTTTTCCCTCCATGCTTCAAGACTTCATCAAGTCTCATATGCTTGGAGTTTCATCTGTAATATGCAATCCCGTATAAGGTAAGCACAATGGCCTAGTATGACATAATGCTAATATAAAGAATAAAGTTAAGGCGTGACATGTGCAAAGTGAACATTTATAATCTATATGCCTTCCAATTCATCAATGCAATGCAATGAAAATATGCATGAATTACACATGCAACTCTATGCCTAAACATGTCTCGTTTCACGACCCTTCCCGTTGGATTCGCGAGTACCACTTATATGTCTCATTTCACGGGCGCACTCCTGTTGGATTAGCGAGTACCAATCATTGGCCAGATTTTTTGGTTTTTTATCACAATATCTACACCTTCATAATGCATAGCACCAAAGTGCTCAACATACGCCATGTTCCAAAAATTCACGTATGCCAAGATGCCTTGATTTTTCTATGTAATTTCAATGAGACATTTATCAAACACATGGACTATGCCTTAAATAATGCATCATACATAAAGCAAATGATAACTTTTAAGCCACAAAACTTTGTCTAGATGAACTTAGCATATAATCCAATCAATTACACATATAATCATATTACATGTTCACAATTTAAACAAATTCTCAAAGATTACACAAATACACGAAGTACCAATACATTGAGCATCATAACTTTCAAACTATAAGACTTTGCCTACATAAACATAAGCTAGAATGCAATGAATTATACATATATTCAAGTTACATGTTCATTACTTCACCAAATTCCCAAAAAATACATAAGTACACAAAGTACCAACCCTAGGTTTTCAAAGCAATTATATGCTAGGTGGTTTTCTAACAACAAGTAAGCATGTAAATCATATAATCAATATATAAAAATACTCCTAAACTTAACCATATTCTTTACTTAATAAACTATCATACCTAAAAGGATTTTTCTCAATCCTAGAGAGTTGTGCTCGTTGTGCAGCTGAACCAATCAGTAAGAACATAGCCCTTATGTGAGGAACAACTTCCTAGAAAGAAGCCTTGTGAAATTCCAAGCCTAGAGATGAGTTTTGGAAGGTAGAAAGTTGAAAAAACCTAAGTTTTATTCACCTTTCTCTCCATGCACGACCTGCTGCTCATTTCTCAAACTAAATTCTATGATTTTAACACTAAAGGGTCCTATTTATAGTAAAGGAGTCAAAGGGTGAAAAGACCATTTTGCCCTTAATGAGTTCGGGACCCTGTTACACTACAACCCGTCCCGAAACACCTCAATTCAACATTCTATTTTAACCGAAGTTCTTAAAATTATTTTAAATAATATTTTTATGAAAAAATTATTTTCGCCTGTGGGCGGGTGCGGCTGGGTCCACCCAGGCCTCCTGGGATGCCCTTTATGGTCCATTTTTCAAACTATTTTAGATTAGGCTCAAATTCTCACAGGAAGTGTATTTTAACATTCTAAGCATATTTCTCTTCTATGGAATACTCAAAATATACTTCTAAACATGACTTATATTTAAATGATGCATGTGTAGTGCCTTACCGGCAAACAGTGCATGAAAAGTGCCCTACCAGCAAAAATGAAAAATTTACCCTAATTTTTCAGATCTCTACATGAAATCTCAATTTATTATGAGGCCAGTGGTGGAAAAAAACAATGTAAGGCATACATATAATGTGAGAAGCCTTGCTGCATCTTTTGCATCAATTTTTTTGTCCCCTTCATGGTTTCAATGATTATTTCTCTAAGATCCTTTACAACTAATCTATTCTTGTTTTCTAACCTCCACTTCACAAATGGAGTGTCTGGCTTGTTTCCGTAAGAAGGATTCATTGCCTCAGTGCCAGACTCAACCCCAAAAATGAGTTCAATGTCAGAATCTCTCAGATAAATATTCTTTGATGAGAGCCTAAATGACCTTGTTTCTGGTTGGAAGCTTTTGACTATTTCAATTACAAGTTCATTTGATTTACTTGTTGTTTTAAGGGATGTTTTTTTCTCAATCAACTTCTTGAAAAACTTCTAGAAGCGTGTTCTTTTTAGTGCCCTATTGTGTTTTTCCTAGAATTGTAGTTCATTCATCAATTTTATTATGGAACTAAAGTTTGATCTAAAATGCTTTATAGTCTCTAAGTTGTCATCTTTTGCAGCTTGCTTTTTTGGTTGTACATCTCTCTTTCTTTGATTCTCTGTACATTCATCACCACTTGATTTTGTTAGTACATGTCTTTAACTTTAAATTGTGTATATATTTTATTCATATTATGAAAATAAAGATGTAATTTTCACTTAAATTGTGTCATGATAAATGTGTAAAAATTTATACTTTTTTGTCACAAACAAGTAAGGACTATGATTATGTAAAATAATCATTAATGTGTAAATTTTTACAGTTTCCACAATCCTTTTACAAACTTATATTTGTGTAAAATATTACACATATAACGCAAAATAAGGAAATAATCAAGCTAAATAATCCAATTTCAAAAGTGTAAAAATGTAGTTTGAACACATTCAATCATCCATCATCATATGTGTATAAAAAGCTTCTTTGAATGTGTAAATTTCAACACATTCGATCAAATGTATATTTATACTATACTAAGAAACCCTAAAAAATAAAATATGTGAGTACTTCCTTTTTGGTCCCATTGTTTTGCTCTATTCTGATTCTATTTAACTGCTTTTGATTTCTTTGTCAGATGTTATAAATCTCTAAAATGATCTCAACTCGTTCGATTTCTTCGATAATGCTTTAGAACTAAAACCCTAAAATTGAAATATGTGAGTACCCACTTTTGGAAGAATAAATCGATTTCAAATCGCGATTTTTGTAATCGACTAATGCTTTAGAACTGAACCCTACTATTCATTAACTTTTTTTGAATTTTTGATTGTTTGTGGATACCTCTAGATTCTCGATACTACTTCCACAATCAGTGAAATGCTCAATTTTAAAATTTTTCCTTTTCAAATCACTATTTTTTTGTGTGAGGTTTCAAGAAGTAGTTTGTATTGGGTTGGTTTTGTTCTCTGATTGTTTGCCACGCTCTTAAAGGGTAATTATGGTAGGCTATTTTTTAGAAGGGGTGTTTTTGTCCAATAAATAGACTGTGGATCTAGTGGGTTAATTGTTTTGAGACTGGACTTCCTTATAATATATGATCTTATGAAGGAACTTTGGTTGCACGACCCATAAATAAATGCTAGTGTGTTATAAAACAGAAAAATAATGAAATTAAGGAGCTATTAAATAATTCTTTAAAACGAGAAGTCAATTACCATTAAATTATTTTATTCTTGAGAAAATTAATTTATTGCGATCTAATTTTTTTTATTTTAAATTTAAAAAAAAACTGGTTAATTTAAAGACATGTAATTATGAAATCATATATATATATATATATATATAACATCTCAGTATTGATAGAAATAACCACTATTTTAACTTTCTCAAATCTCTTGCTAAATTTGGCAACATGGATAGCAAGAGCTATCTTATTTGTATGACTTACAATTTTCAAGAACTTTTTAATTTAATTGCTAAAAATCATCTTCCACAACAAATATTTATTCCTATTTCAACAAATAGCATTTGAGCATTGAAGTAAAAATGTCAAAATATAACATTTCAGTACTATAGCATTTCTAAAATTTAGCTTTAGCATCTTGAAGCCTTTGCCTAACTTTAAAAATTGGGTAAATTACATTGACATCCACTGAGGTTTATGAAATTATACTGACCTTCCCTACTTTATCTAAAAATATATATACATACCTCTTTTTTGTCAATTTTTTTTTTTCAAAATGATGAAATTTTTCCTTTTATTTATTTATTTTTACATTTTTCCAATTTTGACCAATTGTTTCTATCTTTTTTTAAATATTTTTTTATTTAAAAACAAATTTAAGGTAAATAACTTATTTTTATTTTATATAAAAATAAATTTAAGGTTTTATCAATATTTATTTGAAAAATGAAAAATATTGGTCAAATTTTAAAAAATTGAAAAAATAAATATGAAAAGGGTAGTTTTGTCATTTTGAAGAAAAAAAATTGATAGGAGGGAGTATCTATCTATTTTCAAATAAAGTAAGGGGGGTCAATGTAATTTACCCTTAAAAATTTTATTAAGTATTTATTAGGGCATCATGGTGATTCAAACATTGACTCAAACTCAAATTTGAGTCTAAATCCTCCCCAAAAAAATATTATTTCCGACTGTTGACGTAAACTTATATCGAATTTATTTTTACTCAAACTTAAACTAAAATCTATGCCATACTATTTACAAACTCAAATCACTATTTATAGTAAAATTTAAAACATTTGGGTCATGATGGAAATTTTTTAAGACAAGATGAAAATTATTTCAAAAGATTTGAGTAAAATTAGGGTGACTACTAGAGAGCTTCAAACTCAAATTAAATTTGAGTAAAATTTTGAGTTATCACTGGAGTGAACTTAAAAAAAGGGTTATTATATATTTAGAGGGAAATGATCATTACCCAGTCATATCATAGAACCATTTCTTAGTTATCACAAGATGTTCTGCAACGGTTGGAAATGGCAGAAAGGATCTCTCAAAGCAGCAAGTGTCCATCTCCATTTTTGTGTCAATTTTTTGTTTCTTGTCTTCATCTCATTTTTTCCATTCTTCATTTGTCCTAAAAGTTGTGTGTTTGTAATATATACATAAAAAATGATTTTCAAACAGAAATTTCATATACTTATTGATTTGCACTTAAATTTTTAAACACATAAGGAATATTGATGGTATGTGAAATAACCACAAGAATATGGGTTGCGTGTCTTAGAGCATTTCCAGTGGTTACTCAAATCCTAACTCAATTTTAAATTTGAGTAAAAATTCAAAAAAAAAAACCTCTCTAGTGGTTACTCAAACCAAGACTCAAACAAGTTTTTACTCAAATCTAAACCCAGATTTGCACACTATTGTTTACATACCCAAAGTCTAACAGTAATATTTTTTTCCCTAACCAGCCTCTTCTCAAATGGAAAGGGAAAGGAAAAAGGCTTGGAAAAGAAATGGAAAGTAAGGTTAGAGGAAACAAGACTTGGCGGAACCAACTCTCAACAGTCGTGGCCATCAGAGATGGAGATCCGAGAACGACAACGTGGGGTGATCTGAGACGATGCTTCATGATCAATGGTGAGGGGTTTCACAATCGGTTGTGAGGCCTCACGATCGGTGATGGACCTCCGTTGTCACGACCTAGGCCCCAAAAACTTAAGTAGTGATGTGAAAATATCATAGAACCTTTATAATTAATTTTACATGGGTAATCAAGCCGATAGAAGTCAAACCAGACTTTTGAACGCTAAGTTTAACCAAGGCGATGTCACACTGAGGCATGGAAATTTAGGTATTTGAAATATTTAGAATTGGCCTTGTAAAAGTTTCGGTAACTATTCCTCAGGTATTTAATAGTCTAAAAATGATTTTTAATAAAATTTAGCTATAGGCTAATCCACCAAACTAGTTATGGTTCAAGGCTATATTTTCAGAAAAAAAACAAAAATTTTATTCTTGGAAGGGAGAGTTGACTTTTTATTCTTAAGAAATTAGGTCTTGGGACTATTTTTATTGGTTCCAAATGGAGGGTATTTCCTTATTTACACCAACATGTTGTCTATGCAGCAGAGTGCAAAGCAACATGTTGTCTATGCAGTAGAGTGCAAAGAAAAATTTTCATTTTACCCATTTCAATCGACTGAGTCTAGTTTTTAATCGGTTGATTCACCTATTCAGTTGACTGAAAGTTCGTGATCGTTGTGTTATTTAGCTTCCGTTATTTTCAGTTGATTGGTCCTTCCATTCAGTTGACTGGTTCTCCCATTCAATCTAATAAAGGTTTGGAATTTTTGCATTATTTAACTTCTATTAATTCCAGTCAACTGGTCCTTCTATTTACTCGGCTGGTTCTTCCATTTAGTCGTCTAAATTAGTTGTTCAACACCTGAACCCGTTATTTTTGTTGACTTTTTCATTCCATATGTTTTTTGCATACTTTAAACATTCTTTTTCCTTTTCTTTTTCATTCATTTTACAATCTTATATCAAAGCATGCATTCCACAATCCATACACTCATATGATCATTCAAGAATCAAGTTTCAAACATAGAATTACATAAGATTCCAAAAATAAGTCAAGTCCCCTGTAGTGTTTACATTACCATCAAGCTTCTAGTTTATATACATTTAAACTAAAAAAATACACAGTCCATTTCAAGGAAAACATACATTCAAACAAGTTTCCAAAAGGGGTAATGATGTTCTAGTATACAAAAATGGATATCTTCCAAAAATAGCAAGGTGGTAGTTCTTTAACTCGTGGTCTTTTCCTTGCCCGCTCCTGCATCTAATAGGAGTCAGTACAACAACTCCAGTGGGAGAAGTCTAAGTAGAGATAAGAAAATGTGGTGTCATG